>MU001504.1:630713-1361304 GCA_010093485.1 Karstenula rhodostoma CBS 690.94
GAGCGACAGAACAGCTGGGAGCGACAGAACAGCTGGGAGCGACAGAACAGCTGCGGGCGCCAGCGAGCATCTACCGCTACCGGGTGCCCTCGCTTCCCCCAAGCAAGCAACCAAAGACCGCGCGTCTGCCTTTGTGCTTATAAGAGCGATGCACGCCCACTCTGCGCTCGCATCGCTCCTATGATCCCTCCTACCCGATCCGGCTTGCCCTGACCGTGCGACATGCTAACACTACGTCCTGTCAGGTTGACTGAGAAACACACAAACTCTAACTTCGGCTCTGGTGGCTACATTTCCCATGCAAAGTCGTCTCCTCTTATCTTTCCATTCTTTTGGACTTTTCTGTCTGCTATACGCTCACTTCCGGATTTCAAGTTTGACGCGCACGTCGCACTGCACACTATACATGCTGTGCATATACCCTAAGAGAGGCCCCAATCTCTCCTTGCCCAACAATCCCACTACAGCATACTTTGGGGGGCTATCAGTGATATACCGCTGCTACACCTTTACATACAACTATGCTCCCTCTTCGCAACGCCAACGCTACCTCTCTCACCGCCTCGATTGTTGAAGAATGCGTTGTTCACAACATCGACAGCCTTGTTTTTACCAACCAACACCAGTTCACCATTGGCCCCAAATAAGTCCGTGGCCTCGCCCAGCACATCGATACCAATATTGACGTTCCTCATCATTCCGGAAACCTTCACCCTCTCCACGTGTGGCTCCGCCTGCCGTGTGGTAACTCAATAGGCAAATCATTTGGCGCCACAACTTCGAAAGGATGTTCCTTCTTCCTCCCCCAGACTCTGGCCGGAGAGTATGGACATCATCCTCCTTGGAATTCCAGTGTATCGGGGCAGTGAATGTAGCTCTGTGTACTCAAGACACACAGTGAAGTCTTTTATACCGAGGACAACCGCTATTAACACAGAAACTCTAGAGGTCATTGTAATGATCGTAGATACTATAGCCTAATAAAGAACAGTGAGCAATCATGCCAGTTCGGTGCAGTATACTTACAGGCGCAGCACTTCCAACCCTGAACGAACCCGTACAGGCTTGCCTGGCTTTGTATTTGATCGCAAAGTAACTTACGAGTGAAATACTGATGGTGCTGGGAGTGTTTGTCTCGTCAGTCAGTATAGAATCGGTGAATGACTGCATCGCGATGGCAAAAGCTTTGTTCGTAAGATCGAGTGTGCTAAGGGTCTAGTGCATGTGTAGCGTACTTGGAAAGGATTTTGAAATATCACCTTGATGTAAACTGAGTTCTCAATCAGCGGTTGCGGTGCTTTTAATAATGATTGACACGCCGGTGATGGTAAATGACTTGGAACAACTCAGTGGCATCGCAAACGCTTCGCGTGTATACAACGAATCCTCCATGGACGCCAAACCATTTTCCAACTGTTGCTCAGAACCACGATCCCACGTAGGCGTTGCACCGTAGCAAATCAGGAAGGGTATAGCCATTACAGACCCCACTTTTATCTAAACTGACGTATCTTGTGTTCACGGACGCATTTGTATCACAAATCACATGCTCCACTTCTCATGAAATTGCGGCATTTTGCTTGAAATTACAACCCAAAGCGTACAGACCTTGAAGTGTATCTATAAAAACCACTCCAAACGCTCACCATTCACTATCAAATCCTCATGCTCTTCCAGTTAACACGCTCCCATGCAACATCAGATATTCTTCCCTTCTCTATATATATACCACAATACGCACACCCTCCCCATATCCTCACCCAAATACGAAAGTCCAATTCACAGTACCAAGTCTATTGTAATCGTCATTATAACTTACAATCAATCAAACCCACCCAAACAACTCTCCACAATGAAGATCGAACCTCAATCACCCATCTGCCCCAGTCCAGAACCATCGATTCCGGATCCCATCCCCCCAGGAGCACCGCCGACTCCTCCAGCTACACCTCCCAGGAAACACGACGTCGTCCCCACTCAAGCTGGGCCAAAGCCCCCACCTCCGCCTTCCCCTCCGCCACCATCTCCCAGCAAAACCACCCCAGGCGGTCTTCCACCCCCTCCGCCACCTCCGCCTTCTACACCGCCCCCACCCATCCGCCCAAAGCTCAACGATCTAGGCAGTGGAGGCTACACTCCGCTCCTACCCAAGCGACACGTCATCAACGATCTGGGTATACCTTACCCACCTCCTCCCCCACCTCCCGCCCCCAAACGGCACCCCATGAGTTCCCACGGCCCCTGTCCCAAGCCGCGCCCCACGCCCCCCGCGCCCCCTCCATCGCCTGTTAAGGCTAATCGACACGTGGGTTTGGTTCCGGGAGTAAAAGAGGTGGGCAGGGGAGGCTATACACCGCTGCCGCCTCCTCCTCCTCCTCCTCCTCCTCCTCCTCCTCCTCCGCCGCCGAAACGACGGGCTATCAACGATCTGGGGAGGGGAGGATATACTCCACTACCGCCGCCTCCACCCCCACCGCCGAAACGCCATGCGGATATAGTCGAGCTCTCAGGGACTCCTAATCTGACACCCGTGAGTGAGGGCATAGACCTGGGTATGGCGAGGTGGATGGTGGTGTAAAATCCATGCTTCTTATTCCGCGGCTTGCAAAAGCGCGCGAAGTGTCACATCCGATGCCTCGTATTGATCCATCGATGCACCTTCACTTTAAATGTCGGGGATGAAAGCAGACACTCGAAGTAGGAAGCTGGAAGTGCAGAGACTCGAAGAGATATTCAAAAGCGAGGTCACATGTCCGTTGATGTAGAATACAATTATTAAATCCCGAGAAAGCAACTACAATCGTCCACAGTGAAACCAAGGGTTCCACATAACAGCCTATACATATCATTTCCGACTTAACAAACATGTCCACTGCCGCAATCCCCGCTGCAGTGATACTGTCCTAGCCAGTTGTCGTCACCATACGGATTCAGGCCCAAGAACCACCCATTGAGCGTCTGCTGAAGATAGTCCAGATTCTGCGGCTGGCCATGCGCCTTCCCATCGTCCGAGCAAGGGTAATCCAACGACAGTCCCCTGCCGCCATTCAGCCCCGTCTGATCACCCGCCGTGAACCAGCCATTGTAATTCCCCACGACCTTGATGGCATTGTTGTTGTTGCTGTCGAGCTGGTTCCTCAAGAACGCAGCGCCGGCATCCACGTTCTTGGCCACGTCGTTCGTGCACTGTCCGTCTGGATAGTTCTCGCAGGCGACTTGCATGAGGCCTGGAGTCGGGCCGCCGGCATCGGCATTGCAGGATGACTCTTGCATGGCGATGAAGGCGAGGAACACGGGGTCGATTTGGTGTTTGTCGCCGGCTTGCTGGAACGCCCAGTCGTATTGTTCGCAGGCGGACCCGGCGTTGGCGTAGAAGGTCTTGCGGTCGATTTTGATGAGGGAGTCCCAGGAGAGGAAGGGCGCTGTCCAACCATCGGCTTCCATGCCACTGTTAAGCCAGTCCTCGGATCTGAGGGTCTTGTAAGTATAACGGGTAGGCGTGGACGAAGATTCTTTACCCGTTGGGACCTGCGCCAGGTGTTACTTCTTCAGTGGCGCCTTGAGCATCGGGATTCGTTCCGAGTCCGATACTAGCAGATTGAGCATAGACTATTGCTGAGCAAGCTGCCAGCTGCAAAATGGTTTTCTGGAAGGTCATTCTGTGTGGGAAGTTGAGGATTTGAGGATAAAATTGAATTGAATTGAAAGCTTGTAGTGTGTTTCTCATGTTCATCAGTCTCTTTATGTACCTAATCGACATCAATGTACCGATTACACATAGTCCGTAGTGTTCTATATATTGCCCGCTCCGGCGCACAGAGCCCTCAGTAATGTTAGAAAGTGCAACGCCTCATGACGATGTTTCCCCACTGTAGTGTTTGCTGCTCGTAATATTTGATGAGAGGCGGAGTTGGCTGAAACCACCATCGTCTACCTAGTTCTATGGACGTTGGGTATTGGCCACTAAGCGAAGACCGGTGCTCTCTTGGTCGGACTTAGGATTACCACTGCTTACTGACCGTAGATCTAGTTTTTGATTGGCTGATCTTGCGTACTCCGCGCTTCGCACGGTCAATGTTGTTCGGCTCCTACGCTAGGATATCGATCCCATGCGTGAAAGCGGTAACAAATCGCAAGGAGGTGGCAATCCATTTAGTTTCTGAGTAGTGCTACAGTTTACATCACGCCTACAACATCTCCTTTTGTACTCGAATGCGAGATCCCGTAGCTGCATAGCATAATCAGAAACTATAATCCTGCACATGAGATTTATCGTACATGTTTCGCAATCCACGACTTTTCGACTTTCTGTGACGCAAGACCGACTTTTGTACAATGACCACAAGGAAAACATGATGGAGATAGGTATACATTCGAGGGATAACACGAAAAGAGAGAGGAAAGCAACTATCAACACACCACGGAACTCGAGAGATCTATATCCTCTGGAATATGCGCATTGCTGGAAGACGACCCAGTATGCATGATATGCCAAAACAAGTGGGGAAAAGCCACTGCAATGATAACACAGAGTAAGAAAAATTAGGAAGGAGAAAGGAACACCGAAAAAAAAACAATACCATGCAAAAGGCTTTACCATCACCATCAATCAGCCAACCCCACATATTCTCCCCTCGCTCCCATACTGACATCCTCTCTCAACGCTCCCTAACAGGCGCAAAGCCCCTCGTGATGGCCGGTCCCTCAAATCCGCCACGCGCTGACGGTCCAACAGGCATCCTATCACAAGCAGGCAACGCCTTCCTCACGCGCTCTTCGTAAACTGTGTAATATCTTCCGTTCTCGTCGACCTTTCGATACTTCACCATATAATGCTCCCCGCTCACCTCGCTGCCCGAATCTGTTGCATCGTCCCAATCCTCGTGCTTGCGGTTCGGCGGCGGTGTCTGGGAGCGAGAGAATCTCCGTCGGATCCTCTGGCCAAGGTCTTGTATCTGGGAAGTTGCCCTCCTTAGGGGGGATGCTTCACGACGAGGTTCGGCGCGGGGATAGCGAGTGCGCCCGCGGTCGTCTACTGCAGGTGGCAGCTGACTTGCAGCATTCTCTCTCCATTCGCGTATATCGTGCCCCGAGTCAGAGTGGAATTGGCGGAAATGAAGTTCATCGACCTCGCGTCGTCGAGGATGTGATTTGTCTCGAATGTACGGGCGGGGCGGCGACTCTTCTCGAACGCGAAGTTGTTCAAACCTCTGGGTGGGTAGTTCCGGAGAAGGTATCTCTTCGACATGCCCGCGCTGATAATGGTACCTTCGACGATTATGGTAGGCATATTCGTCATCGCAAATGCACTGATCGCCCCTACAGGTCAAACACCGTGAGTGAGACTCCTTCACGTGCTCGGAAGGCCTCGGCTCGCCGCCAAACTGGACACGATTGCCTCCCACTTCAGGCAACATGCTATCATAGCTTGTCTCCATCACGTGTCTAGAAGGTGGCGGATCGTAGAATTGAGAAGGGGTCTTGAGGATGCCACGGGGCGGCGCTGGCGGTGGAGATCGTGTCTCTTCCGGACAATAGCCGGGCATATTTGTCGGCGCGAATGTACGGAATGGTGTTGGGTGTGCAGCAAGGCGAGATCTAGCATCTGGCGATGGACTATGCTGTCGCTCATAATCCTCATCGCGTCTATAGCGGACTCGAACGCCGTCTGCAGGGGGGCTGACAGAGGAAAACCGAACTTCGGACCTTGTTCGGCGCCTGAGAGCAGGTGGCGGGCTTCTCTCTGGACTGATTTCTCGGGATGTACGATACTCGACGCGTGTAGAGTCCCCGAGCCCGACATTGGCGCGAACGCTAGACCTGTAGACGCCGCGTTCGGGGCTAAGGGAATGATGTCTGTAGTCTTCTCGTCCACGAGTGCGCCCTCGGCGTTCAGCATCGTCAATCTTAATAGTGATGGTCGAAGAAGCCTCTCTTTCTTCTTGCCTCCGCCTCTCTTTCTCTCTCCTCTCCTTTGCTTTCCTTGCCCTCTTCTTACAACGCCGGCAAGGAGTGCTAATAAGTGCCTGGGCAGGAATAATCGGGTGATGGCGATGGTAGCCCGCTGAGCGCATTTGACCACATACACTACAGACGTGGCAGAGGGCTAGCGGAGGGACATCAGGCGGCGGGAAGACATCCTTTCCAGGCAGCTGTGGCGAAGGCACCCTCAAGACATCTGGCGGTGGCCAAGGTCCGGAATAGCGAGAGCGATTGCTTTCCCTCGTGCTCTCGAAGCTCCAATCTCTCGGCTGGTATGCAGGATTCACGTGAGTCTGCATTAGTTAGTCAAGTTATTTTAGAAATTTCGAGATGTTCTAAGCCGTCATCCACATAACTGGTACATACCGTTGCCATTGCAGGCGCGTTGTTATAGCCGAGCTGACTCGGAGGCTGTCCAGGTTGACTATACTGCCATTCACCAGGAAAAGGGGACTGCTGCGGTGTGTTATAACTTCTCGGGAGGTCTACATAGCCCTGGGACCTGGCATGCGGCGGAATAGGTGGTCCCTGCGGGGTGTAAGGCTGCAGCTGGCCGTGCTGTGCCAGCGCAGCATGCGAGGCCGGTGTTTGTGGCACCGCAGGAGGTGGAGTCGGGGCAGCGGGAGGGACGTGAGCCCGCGCGAACTGCTGTGTGTTAGTGGAACATGGTGGGACAAGCGCGGTACTGAGCTTGGACAGATGTAATGGATATGTGTACGGCGGAGGAAATGACAAGGGATCGGCTTTGCTCCTGGTGTATGGGTTAGCCATTGTGCTGTCGTGGCGCCTCACGCGCCCCCGTCAGAGGGACAAGTATGGCCTTGAGATACGTACACAGGATTGGTTTGAAGATACTGCTGCTGGGCGGCATAAGGGTTTTGCATGCCTTGCGGCACCTGCTGCGCGGGCGCGCCGAATCCGGCAGCAGCAGCATATGGGTTCTGGAAGTGTGCGCCAGGCTGCTGCCCTAGCTGTCCCTGCTGCTGCTGTTGTTGCTGTTGCTGCTGTGCATCGTTGCTGCCCACGCTACCGCCCATGTATTGCTGATAAGCCTTGAGTGCCTCGGCAGACATGGTGACAACCGGAAGGCACGAGCCTCGACTCCGCGAGCAAGACCCGAAGCTGGGTTGTCGAAATTGGTGTAACGAGAGGCCGACAGCGAAGAGGCGTGTAGAAAAGAGAGAGAGAGAGAGAGAGTGGGGCTCGAAGGTCGACAGTGGGGTTGAAGGGAGGGAAGTTGAAGTAATGGCGGAAGCTCATTGGACAGGCCGTCAGGAAGCGATCGTAAAGTGAAAGACGAAATCAGAGTGACCATTTCACGTCCCTGCTCTATTCCTACCTCAGACCAACGACACAATGCCGACCAATGCCCTGCTATTGTGCTACGATACTGCCTCACCGCCTTGTGCCCCGATCCTCTTCATCGACAACACGCATCTGCCTGACGTGCGCTTCACGGCCCAGTATCAAGCGAGATTGGGAGCTATTTTGCTTTTATTGTCCACCCAACGCCTGCCTGTCCAGGCTGTCAACCGGCCTACTTTTACAATGCCCAAGATCTACTAAGAAAGTACGCTTACGCTTATGTGGAAAATATCTACTCGACCCTCAAAACGCGCGGGCCTTTCCTCTTCGGGGCCTTTTTCTTCTTGTGGCCCTTGTCAAAAGACGTGGCGCTCTGATGGTCACGTCCAAAGTTGTCAGGTTCCTTGACCTTGTAGATCCTGATGATCCAGTTCTCGCTGGTGAAGGCCTCTTCAATAGTGCTGAGTTCGGGGCCTTGGGCGGGAAGTCGCGCTCCACGAACACGGTCAGTTGCCTGTCCGGCCGGGAACAGCGAGTGGTAGTTGTAGTAGGACATCTTGTACCTGTTGAGCGTTAGTAATCGCAAATGCATGGGAGAGCTCATCACGTACATCAAGCTGTTCTTCATGGTTGGCGTGGCCTCTTCGTCTACGCGGTACTCGCCACGTGGCGTGAAGAAGTTGCGCTCCTTGACCTCCTCAGGCCAGATACCCTCGGCGATACGGACCATCCAGAGGAACTTGTTAATATCGTCACCAGAGTAGCCCAGAAGACCTCCGAAGACAACCAGAACGTAGTCCACCTCGTGCTGGCGCATAATCGGGTAGCTGACCTCTTCCCGGGAGCTCATAGCCTTACCGACAGTGGCGATATGGGTGTTGTTCCATGTGTTGTTGTCAACAAGTGTCGGCCTATCGGCCATTCCACCAATCTGGTAGCCATAATCCCACCAAGACATGATCTTGGCATTGTCAGCCGTGTTTTGTCGGAGCCAGTAGTAGGCTTCACGGTAGTCGTCGATAATGTGCTGGCTGCCATCAGGAAGGCGGGATGCAAGCACGACTGAAGGCGAAGAGTAGGCATTAGAAGTGACCCAAGTGCAGTGGAGGACAAAGAGCAGCAGATACACAACAGAAGCTCCCATGACGGTGAGCTTTGAGGCGTACGAGTACACTCCGATCAGGGGCTGGCGCGTGGAACGAAGACCATCCGGAAGCACTGCTGCAGCAGCGACCTTTGCAGCGTCCCTCGAGTCTCCATCCTCCTGAGGCTCAACCTTTGGTGTCTTGGCGTCCAGGTAGGTGTCGAGGATCTGCGAAAAGGCCATAGCAGAAGCAACGCAGACAATGGGCGTCAACGTGAGCATGAGACGAACC
Source organism: Karstenula rhodostoma CBS 690.94 (assembly GCA_010093485.1). Lineage (NCBI taxonomy): Eukaryota > Fungi > Ascomycota > Dothideomycetes > Pleosporales > Didymosphaeriaceae > Karstenula > Karstenula rhodostoma. The sequence continues at coordinate 639,377 of MU001504.1, forward strand.
ATGACACCGGCGAAGTAACTGGCAAGGACAGCATAGATGACGATGAAGACTTGCTCATCTGTCAACTTGCGGAAGCACATGTAAACACCAGCGGGGAACAGCCAGATCATCATGCTCAAGTCGAAGAAGAAGGCGGGCCATGCGGTCGGCTGGTGCTCGGAGACGGAGGCAATGATGGGGATGTGGATCTTGGCATATCCCGTATCCCAGAGCGAGTAGAAGCGACCAGTCCAGGGAGCGATGACGCCGGAGACGGTCAGCAGAACAAGACCCCCCAAAGCGACGACGAAGATGAACAGGACGAGGGCGCGCAGGAGCGTCTGGAACTGCTTGCTGGGGAGCTGGGTACGAATCCACTCCACTCCTCCAACCAATTGGAGGAGACCAAAGACACCGAGCGCGGACATGTGCTCACTACTCCTGATGGGCAGGAAACCGACAAAGGGAATCTGCATGCTCGCAAGCGTTCCTAGCGCATACCACGAGGTATAGCTGACGTACAACCTCGGGCTATACCGTCCCATGCAGATCAGAACGAATGCGTGCAGCGGGAGCAAGTTGGTAATGAATACATATCCACCCCACGCTGACACCATGTATCCGTAGAACAGCGCCGTCAGCGCGCCCCAGAACATGGATCCATTCTTGACCGCCTTGATCCACAGGAAGAAGGTGAAGACCAGCAAGAAGATGGCGATGGCCTCATTATCGTAGCTTCCGGCAACGGATCGCGAGATGTAACCGGGTGTGATGCCCATGAAGGCGGCGGCGAGGAGTCCGGCGGAGGGCGATGTGACCATCTCCGAGGTCAGGAGATACGTCGCAAGAGCGGTGAGGCCCGAGAAGCCTGGCGCAAGGAGCACGCAGATGTTGCGAATATCGACGGGGAGCGTCAGGAAGCGCAGGAGGTGGTAGATGGCGCCGCTGGTCACCATCAGACCGGGGTAGAGGGTGCCACCAGTAACTCGTCCGAGAGGATGCCATGTTCCTATTGTTCCAAGGTTATCAGCTGGCCCTTCCCGATGCTCCCACGGTGGCGTGGGAGTGCTGGGCGCGAGGGGTGCTTACGGTCGTCGAACCAGTCCCAGAAGCTGTAGAAGCCATTCTGAACGAGGTATTTGGTTGCTCGAAAGTTGAACCACGGATCGACTACAGTCCAATTAGCCCACAGCCTCCAGCAGCCGATTGGCGTCCTTACACTCGTGGATGATGCTCTCGAAACGGATCACGGAGAACAGACGACTCGCAACGGCAGCGCCCGCAATCAGACACAGGATAATGACGCGAAGCAGGCCTCGCGTGTTCCGGCCGCTGACCTGCTTTATGAGTTTGTCTGTCTCGGACTCTGCAGCCGCCATAGTGGAGGTAATTGGGTGTTGAAGAGAGACGTTGCGCTCCAGGCCGCGTCACGAAGCTCTCTAAAGCCACCTGTTAACCGACGCACGTGCCTGTGGTTATCGTAACCACGCTAGACCGCGTTTGTCCGCACCCTTCACTCTACAGAAGGTGGGGCACTGGCGCACCAAACCGCAGCGAACCAGATTGTGCGGGATTCACTGTACATGCATCTTGGGGCTAGGGATACATTTTCTTTTTATTGCACGGTGCACAGCTGGATGAGGCCACCTAAAAAGACGTTGCCCAAACCACCATCCGTTCATGCAAGCCAAAAGCGACGAGTATACTCGGGTCGTAGAGTAGCCATCGCGCGTTCAAATAGAACACGATCAAACTACTCGGGTATCCAAATCATCGCTATCCACCCAATGCCACGCTCAAATCAACCCAGCATGATGCCGCCATCAAGATCAGCGGGACAATTGCTGCACAGATGATGGCTACAATCCATGCACATCACATACATGGTCCCTTGCCACGGTCCATTCCCGCATGAGCACTGCAAGCCTGTCAGTATCAATGTCCTAGCAGAGGGTAGAACAGACTAACGCAGTACCGATTGACGTCCGCCCGCCGGCGCTTGGGAGTTGGTGCTGGCGCAAAATCTTCGACAGGATACGACCTCTTCCTTGAAAGGTCTTCAGTAACGGGCACCGATGGCGGTATCGGGAATGCGTCGTAGGGAGGGTACGTTCCGTCGCCTGCCCCGTTGGCGGGTGGGGGCGGACTGTCATCTGGTTCACCATCGCCATCCTCGTCGCCGTCATCATCATCATCATCATCATCAAAATTCGTGCGGTCCGTCTCCCTTAGGGACTCTCCCTTCGTTTTCCGTGTCTCCACACACATCCATTGTTCGATTCCTCGCTTTTCCTTGTTAAAATGTGCATCTATGTGATCGAATCTCTCGTCCCAAGCAGCATTTCGTCTTTCTTTCAGCTTCACGATCTTCTGGCAAAAGCCACACCAGAATTGTCTCTGGTAGTTCTTACCAATGAGACAGGCTTTTGTCTCGTCCGAGATATCAGAGTCCTTGGCTACCTTATGTTCGTTCACAAGGTGTTGCTTGAACAGCCCAACGCGCTGGAACAGGTCTCCACAAGCATTGCCGTGTCTCAGATCCGTTCGTTGACAGCGGAAAGTTTCCATTTGAAAATGTTGACTGTTCTCGTGACGTTTCCAATCTGATTTTGCTCCGAACCGTTTGTGGCATTGGGGATATGTACAGCCATAAGGCTTAGTGTGGCGTTTCATGTGCTTCTTCATATCGCAGGCTCGGGCCAGAGTCACGTCACAGTGAGTGCATTGGAGCCTGTCTGAATAAGAGACCCTCGAAGACCGACGTGGCCGAGATGTGACCGGAGAACTCCGACTGTGCTTGATAAGATTGGAAATCGCCTGCGAAGCTTTGAGAGCTTCTGTCTTCGTCATGAGGGCATCTAAGCGTGGATCGTCCGGCTCAAATTCATCACTTTGAAGTTTTTGGGATGTACCCGACAGTATTCGCAAAACCACGTTTCCCAGGTCCGTGCCATCGACGGAAGGGTTGGCCTGGCATTCAGCTATCAAGGCTTTGCCAAACTTTTGAAGAGCCAAACGTTGCTGTTCAGCATGTGTCACTTGTCTCTGCTGTTCAGCCTTGGTCTGAGGTGCACTGGACAGGTGGCGGAGTGATGCAGTACCGGTGGTAGGCTGGGTTGACGCAACTTCGGCAAGCACTTTTAGGGAATGCTGAGGTCGAGTTCTCTTCGCATTGATGTTTGAAGAAGATAGTGGAGAAATGGACCTTGTCCCGTTTTTGGATCCGGCGTGGAAGTCTGGGGCTTTCAAAAAGTGACCACCCTCGTGACGAGTCATTTGATCACTGTCCAAAGGGTACTTGTGGGAGCCAGGATCAAAACTGGTGGCCCAAGGGTTCTCGTCCTGGTCTGGGGTTAAGCTTATTCCGGACGCGGGATCATCAAGCTCATTACCAGCAGCCTGCGCTTCAACGCCAATCCCGGCGAGCATGTCGGCCTGGGTCATCCTCGATGGAGGCAATGGGCCTCTATATGATGATCTGCAGGGTTCAGCACAGTAACACGTTAACACTCGAGGCAGATACATACTTGCGAATAAGGTCTGTCTCGTCTTCTTCCTTGTGCATGCGATTGATATGTTGTTTGAAGTTGTCCAGCCGTGGCCAAATCTTGCCTCGATTACGACAATGTTCAGAAGCGCATTGATAGGAGTCTCGTTCGACTCCGATGCGATGAACACTTTTCTTATGCCGCTGGAGGTCGTTGATCGTAGTGAACCCCTTCCCGTGAGCTGCTCGGCGACAGCCCTGCATATCGCATGTATGTGGCTTGTCGTGTTTGAGCATATGTTTTCTGCAGACGAAGAATGAGCTAGGATGATTTGGACACGTTGATCAGTACATACTTGTAGTCGGATGGACATTTGGATACTTCTTTGCACTTAGAGCATGCATAGATGCTCTTGTTCTGATTCTGGCTACGGCCACTGTGCACCGATGTTTGATCTGAAGGAGGCGGAACATACTCTGTCGTCGACTCGCTGGGTGCAGAGTTGATATCCATCTTTGTCATTCCGAAAATGCCAGTAGATAGATCCTGGTCGGCACGTTCCAGCTCATTACTGATCACAGACTGCGATGCTGGTTGCGTGAAGTAACCAGAGTCAGATCTAGGCCCTACTACACTCTCTATGTCGGAAATTTGCTGTTGGCGATAAGGGCCAAACTTCATGTGGGACACAGGGAACGAAGCGCGATCCACTGCAGTGTCGCTATATGCTGCCCGCATCGGGTTCCACGGCTCACCATGCTGATCATTTCTGTACATGCGTAAGGACAGTGATGGGATATTCGAACCATGTTCTCCATTTGCACTGGCCATCCCGTGGCCTGCACTGGTCTGTAGATTTGCGGAACGAGATACGGCACCTGTTGTATTCGATGCGAATCCAGACCCGTACGAATATATGGGAGACATTGCATGGTCGGCATCGTTAGGGCTACTGATGGTAGAGCGAGGACGTCCAGGGTGACTCGGCACAACCAGGTGGGAAAGACCTTGAGGATTGTTGCTCATGCTACTATCATGCGGGTGGACGCTGGGCGATATTGCCTGGGGGCCATTGAAGAAGATAGAACCGGTCATCGCGGTAGAGTGGGTTCCCGACGGACTTGGGGTATTCCGCACGGGTACTGGTCCAGAATGCCTCCATTGTTGGTGATAGTCATTGCCAGCTTGTGGTTCCTGAGGATCGAAATAGTACTGCAGAAGTTATACTCATGAACATGAGAGAAATGGGGAGCAAGCACATACATGCGACCCGTCGGCTCCAATGTACTGTATGGCGGGGTTTTCGTTCGTCTGTGCCATATCGATGCCTGATGAGTGTCAGCAATGATTACTGCCTGAGGCCGCAATGCCCACGTGTACATGCATACACATGATGCTCTAACCCAAGCTTTCGAACCTACCAAAGTATCACGCTGAGACACGCTCGTCTCGACGTGGAATCGAAACTCGCGAACCGGCCAGCCAAAAGGTAGGCGGCAGCCTTCAGCCTGATCGCGCCTCAACGGGTCTGGTGATGGAAAGTCACAGGAAGTGGGAAAAGTGAGCGATAGTATATCCTTATGCGGCTCACCGCCCCATGCGCTGACGACTGTCACACGTCGGACCGTTGATTGGGACCTGGTCCACTGTGTGGGTGAAGGACCTCTGGCCGCTCGCACGGACACCGGTGTAGAATACGGCCCAGTTGAGCGGGATGCCGGCGCAAGCGACAGCAATCTGTGAGTGCTGCCGAGCGACGTGGGTGCGATGCAAGCCTGGACCGTGTGGCATGGTGGCATGCGCGAAGCAAGGCTCTCTAGCCACTTCTGGCGGTGGTGAAGGTTTGATGCAGCGAGCTGCGGGCGGCCTCCTCCTGCTAGAGGGCACCAGGCGACGGTTGCCTTCTTTGCCAAGCCGAGCACTACCACCACGCGGAAACCATCGACGCCCACGCATGGGTGGCTGTGTCGAGCAGCGGCTGCCAATGGAGATCGGCCTGTCGTATCATGACAGGATCACTTTGCGCCGCTTTTGGGCGCACACAACCGTCATCGAGTATGCCCGTGATGTGGCTTGCTGAGAGCAGCTCGCCCGGTTTCGAGCAGACAGGCTTGACCCGCAGCACGCCGACAACGCTCGACGGACACAGTCGAGAGCAGAGATTCGTGCGTCCGGCAATATTGGAGAGCCAGCAAGCGCACGCGCACTCCATGGGGCAAGGCTGATGTTCAGCCCTACGTCCAATCGCATCGCAAATCCAAGGACAAACTCCATGGCTACATTCACACTTGCCCCTTCCGGCTCGCTTTCTGCCTCTCAGCCCAGTCTGCCGACATGCATCAATCATTGTCGGCTGGCCAATCGCCACCAATGAGCCGCACCAACCTTACCGGTGCAATTCCTCTGCTTCAGGGCAACGGTGCGGACGCGACAGGAGATGCACGCAAGTCGCCGTGACCCGAGGAGTACAGGAAAACATATCGGCGCGTGGGCCTGACAATGATAGAACTTCGATTCTGAACGTACAGTCGCTCGGCGCTCGCAGATGCTAGCAACAACAACAACAACAACAACAACAACAACAAGAAAAATTCATAGCGAGGGTAAGAACGCCGGAAATGCGTCCACGGTCATCATCAATATCGTCAAAATCAAGCGTGTACCATCCATCGTCGACGAGTAAGAAAGCCCACCAACACCAATGGCCTCTACCAAGAAGAACTCCAACATATCATGGGGATATCTAAAAGCGAAATGGAGCGCAAAACAAACTGAAATCCAAAGCTAAGCAAGTGCAATTACGTCTTACTGTCGCACAACGCAACGCAGCACCCATGGCCAAAGCATCGTCAGCTTACTGTGCCTGATACTGATAGTTTCGCTGCGGCGCAGTCATGTATGCCATGTCTGGATACGTAGCAGGCTGCTGATACTGCACGGGGTTCGTTGTATCGAAACCGCTCATGTCAGTCAAGCCGTTAGAGGCCATGCTCTGCGGCTCTTGCGTAAAGTACTGCGACGCCATCGTGTCTGTCGAAAAAGGGGCCGTGTCCACCGGAGAAGTGTTGAACAAGGGCGCTTGTTGCCCAATCGCCGACACAGGGGTCATGGGGAATCGGTTGCCTCCATTCTGCATGTTGCCGTTCATGTATTGCTGGTTCGGAATCTGGAGGTTGTTGACATATGCGCCCCGGGCTTTTGAGGGCTCCTGCAGCCCGGGGTATGTTCTTCCAGAAAAGTTGTGGTTGTTTTGCATAGCATAATTTGCATAGTTGCCACTCGGCACTTGCTCTTGCGGGTTCTTGTAGGGCACCATCTGTGGGGGCGGATATGTGTGCATCACATTTGATGCTGCACCTGGCGAATCGGAGGGATACTGACCATACGATGGATCAATCCCAGGCGCCAGGGTGGAGTTCGGGTTGTAGCGAGACGGGTTGTCCACGGGCGATCGGTTCGGCGTGGCCGAAAGCTTGCGAGATTCTGGCATCTCGACCACAGGGCTAATAACAGTATCGGCACTAATTTGCTTCTGGTCGACAAGTGGCAGAATTGGCATGCTAATCTGCTCCATGTGTTTTGCAAGATGAACTGTAAGCTTCTTCCAACTGGTGCAGATATTTCCACAAAATCGGCATGGTTCATCTTTGGGCTGCTTCGTCGTGTCACGGCGGCACCGAGCTACAAGTCCCCAAATGTCGTCTGTGTGTGTGTTAGCGACTGAATCCCCCAAAATGCAGGGCAACCTACCTGATTCCACATTCCCGGGTGCGTCCTTGACTGCGCCCTTACCGGTCCGCTGTCGCGGTTCTGCGATTTTATGCTCTCGCACGAGATGCTGGACAAAATTGTCCTTCCGGTAGCAGGTATGGTTGCAATCAGCAATTTGGCATGTCCAGTGTTCCAACTGTCGATGACGCTCATTTTCGTGCCTAACCCAGTCGGCTTTACGCTTGAAGGATTTGGGCTCTCCACAGTTAGGGAAGGTGCAAGTGAATGGTTGCACATCCTCGTGAACATGCTTTGTCCAGTCAGACGGTTTGTAAAACTTCTTTACTTTGAAGCATAGCGGGCATTCGAATTCGGCAGGCAGACGCTTGACTGGAGGTAAGGGAACACCGGAGGGAAATCCGGCGGCGGCGAGCGTTCCCTCCGCTAGAGTTTCGCCATCATCGTCATCTGATCCCGGTGCGGTAACTTGGAAACCAAGGAACGGTGCTTCGCCGTCCTTGTTCCCAGCTTTGGGTGTCAACTGTTTAGAGTCTCCGCCTAATTCAGTACAAAACTTGTGAGAAGAGCCATTGGATGAGCAATTCCGACTCTCGACCGCAATACGATGCTTGACCTTGAACTCTAACAGGCGCTTGTACCGTCTAACCTGTTCTTGCGTGATCCGTTCCACCATGTAGTCTGTCAGTCGCGGGTTCAGTTGCCGGGCGTGGGTCTTGAACCCTTCAGGCGTTGGGATGATAGGATCGGATCGGACCTCCAGGTTCATGGTGATAGCATCTTGGATGTCATCTTCGTCGTCATCTCCAGTCGGGCTTTGCTGTGCTGATGGTTTGGTGGCTTCTGTCTCCGCTAGTGGTGAAGCCAGCATCGGCATCGGTGGCCCTCCATGTTGAGTCATAAGCTCAGCTAACCCTGGGGATTTGCCTATATCGCTTCGACTCCTGCTCCTTCTAATTGCATTCCTGGCGCCTTGGTACCAAGTTCCGGTGTTTGGCGTCAATCCTGTAGAACTAGGAGGTCCAACGTCCCGCATATGTGTTGCCACGGTGGTATCTAACCGTGGTGATTTCGGACGGCCCCAGCTTCCCATTCGCTTTGGTTTTTCCATCACAGGCTCTTTGGGCTTCTCAGCCACGTTTTCTTGTGACTGTGGCTGGACAGGGATACTGCCTTTACGCTTCAAAAGATTGGTAGGTTTACGCGTAGGGAGAATGTTCTCTAAAAAGCTCGGACGTCTCTGTCTGTCCTTGTGCTTCTTGAGGTCCGGTTCGATGGCCTTGATTACGCCTGGGGCAGCTCTAATGCTGCCCAAGTCAGACTCGCTGAGACGCCGCGACCCGACGGTGGCCGCGAGGGACGCCGACTCCACGTCCTTGGCTCGAATACGGAATCGCATCATTGCGGCGCTTGAAGTGGGAGGTTGATAACGTGTCCCTAATGGTGGAGGTTGTGAAGGCACGTCCACCCATGGGCGGACGATAGCACCTAGCAAGCCACCTTGCTGGATAGGTGGGAAGTACGATACCTCATTATCTGCCTGGCTCGCAACAACACTGACTTCGGCTGGCGGCGATTCGGGTACTTCGTCCTCCTCGTCGCTCTCATCATCATTTTCGCTGCGTTCGTTTATGTAAAGTCCCGGACCAGGAACGCCGGAGGCGTCGAACCGATCGAAATCTGTGCGCACGCCAAGTCCATAGCCGGGCCCGATGGCTTGTCGGCCATGGGCATCGTTTGTGCTCTTTGCCCTTCGTCGAGTGGTGAATGGTTTCAGCAAATTTGTTGACGAACCTCCGTCCCCTGCCTCACTACCGACCTCGCTTTTGGATAACCAATCACGGACGTCGAGCTTCTTCTCTTCCTGTTTTCTCTGATCGGCAATATCGTCGAGGCTAGGAACCCATGCATCGCCTATTGCATCACGGTCTTCTGGCGTGAGCCCTGCTTGGCCGGACGCTGGGCTGATTATCCATGACCCATCGTCGTTGCGCTGGGCACTTCGAACGACAGGCTGGACTCGCGCTTGTTGTTGCACATCATCATCATCACCACCACCATCATCCGAGGACTCGTCGTTGGGGAAAGGAGAGAGATGATTACCCGAGCGACGACTGCCATGACTGCGCTTGCTCATAGGTCTACTAACATCGGAGTGGGAAGGGGAGTCTCGTCCGCCATAGTTTTCTACACGAACGATGGGGCTGGTCAGGTGTGTTGCACGGGGTTGGGGGTTAGCAAGCGACAAGTTGCTGGGGCTGCTCGTCAAGGCTGGGCTCGGCTGCTGTTGTTTGATCGGTGTTGAGTGCTGTGGTGGTGCAGTCCGACTGGGTGGGGTGGATGAAGTATTGTACTCAAGACCCGTATACTGGACGTTGGAGAAGTTCGCATTTCTCGACATCTCGTCTGTAACAGCAGGACTAGAATTGTTGGTTGGACAAGGCGACAAAAGTTGGGAGTGAGAATCTAACCGTGCGTTGCTTGGAATAGTAGGCACTTGAGCATTGTAGGTGGCCAAGGTGTTGCTAGCCAACATAGTCATGTCCACTTCTCCTTGGTATGGAGGGAACGCCTGAGATGCGACGCGGTCCGCAAAATTTAGTTGCTGGAAAGATTCGTCAAGGAACTGACCGTTGAACGTGGGAGTCGCATAGTTGCTTAGATCCTGATAGCTTGGGTCGCTCATGTACCCAGTCTCGGGGCTGAGATGATCCACGGAGTGGGAAGGTGAAATGCTCTGCCCGTTTCGGCTGTGTGGAGAAAGACTGTAATTGTTCGCCTGCATGTACACGTGGGCAGGAGGGTATGTCTGGTTGATAACATCAGGGTGCAAGGAAGAGTCGAAAGAGGATCCAGTATTGGGAGTGAAGACGGTTTCCTGGCCAGTGGGTCCGCTCATGGAGCTGTAGTCGATCATGGAAGTGGGTTCAGCAGAGAAGGTGAATTGGCCATGGGCATCTGGCAATAAGAAGTTGGCCGAGGAAGTGGGGAGGAACGTGTTTGTCGATCCATCGTCAGTGTGGCGCTGCTCGCGCCGTTGACTATTAAAAGCCTGTGGACGGTCGTCCATGGTATTCATTATGGGGACTTGGGGTCCTGGAAGGCAGAACCCAAGGCGAATTCGGCGTTGAGACGGAAGCGGCGATAGACGTAGGATCCCGCGTCAACCAGATCCACCTCGGCTGAGGAACGGGACCGAAGTAACGTGACTGACTGGCGCGTCCGCTGCTCAGGGAGCCATAACGCAGCCTGGCAGCCTGGAGCAGAGACAAGACGGAATGCGCGAGAGGTCAGGAAAGCGCAAATGATGGTTGCTCGCGACGCGTCGGGGAAGGACACAGCGACACGAGTGGCGACAAGGCGACAAGGCGAGAGCAGCAGCTGCAAGCGCACACGAGGAGAGAGATGGTGATGATGAAGTGTCGCAATGCGGGATTCGCCTCGCACAGGGATAGTAGAACAGCCGCAGAGGCTAATGGGCAGTGCTAGTCCTTCACGGGACGGAAAGCCCCACGGTCGTTCGAGGGGGAGGTCGAGAGATGAAGGGTGCGGGCCGGCAGGGGAGCTTTGATGCTGAAACGTAGGCGGGAAGGGTGCGATGTGGCTGCGATTGAAGGCCAGCCGCAGCAGCGAAAGCAGCAGCAGCAGCAGCGAAAGCGAAAGACTCTAGGCACCGGTCAAGGCTGACTCCCGAAAAGACGGTGCCAAGACGGTGCGAGGGGCGCGAGGTGTGAGCGGCAAACGGCAGCGTTACCTGTGCAGCCCGAGTGCGCCAGCGGGGATAGCACTGAGCAGCAGGTACAGCTTGGTTCGAGGTCGAGCGCGATGACGAGACGGAAGCTAACTGGCAATCCGAGGCAGATTTACAGAGAGATGCGACAAGGACAAGACACAGCCTCACGCTCTGTGAAGCTCTGGGGGGAGGGCGCGTGCGCGGGCGTGCGTGTGGCTATGCAGGTGCTGGTGCTCCCCGCCGGCGACGACCAACTTCTTCTACTAAATGTGCTGTCCTCACTCCCCACTCCTCACCCCTCTCTGGCCTGTCTACGCCTTCCGGGCCACTCGCTGCAGCTGGACGCGGTGGACTCGGGGGGAGCATCACATCAGCGCGCTCGCTCGCCGCAAGCCGTTGTCCGGGCGCTTAAATGGGCTGGCGAGCGTGCTATATCAGGACCTGGAGGCCAAGCATCGGGTCGCTGGCACTGCACATGTGAGGAGCTAGACTGCCGGCACCGCAGCGACATGGAACATGGAACATGTACCTCGAAGCTTTCTGTGTCTGGCGTGTGTCGGCGGGCCCTGACATGCACTCCGTAACAGCAGCTGTTGTTATATGTGGACGGATATTAACAGCTTGCGCTTCCGGGACGGATGAGTGGTGCCTCCGAAACGACACCTGCTGAGGAATCAGACCAAGACAATTCCGCAGGCGAGGGGCCTCAAGAGCTGACCACTGCCGGGACCTTCCCAGGTTGGTTGAGGAACCCGTGACAAAGATCGACTGCGTGCTTGTGCGCCCATTGCGGTCGCTTGTTCATCCCCTGGTGATTCGGCTTATCGATGCCACTGTCGCCAACGAGTCCACGTCTCTGCCCCCCCCCACCGACCAGATCCGACGCTTGCGAGTCAATATTGTTCCTCTAGAAATTTCTTGTCCGGCGCTGCTTTGTGTACTAGAACGTACGGTACATGACAGGATACATGACACAAGCCCCCCCGTGGAATCCTTTGTCGAATAGCTCCCATCGCAGCCACATCATTCCACAAAGTCAAAGAAATCCGCTCCATCTGGTGGCCATGGCGGAAACTATCACAACCTTTGTCCTGTCTTCCGATAGATAAAGAGTGCTTGATGTGCATCCACTGTCTAGCTCACTCACATAGTACGTCCACTCTATTACACCAGCTGTAACAGATTCACCCCTCCGTATCCAGCACCATTATGGAACATACAAAAGCCGAATACTTGCACCATGTCTTTGGTGGTGTCACAGATCAACTCCAAAAATTTAGAATATTGTACGACAACCTCGAAGATGCACGCCTTTCTGGAAGCGTGAAGCTCGCACTTCCATACGAGGCGCCCAATCACCCCCCTCTGCCTTCCGTAGAAGAAATAAAAAAAGCATGGGAAACTGACAGCCTTACACGACCAGCAGGGCAGTTTGCTGTTTGTAGGATAGGTCCATTGGTTGTGAAATTTGGGCCAGACATCAGAATCTTGCAGGTATGTCGGTATACTCATAAGGAGCTGGCAAGCGTTGACTAGCAGTTACAGGAAGCAGAAAACCTCCTCTATCTCGAAAAGCACTCCGAGGTTCGAGCGCCGAAGTTGTATGCCGCGTATAAAGACAACTATCCTCACGACGAAGAAGGGTTGATTTTACTAAACTTCATGGTCATGGAGTTTATAGATGGCACAACTATGACTGACGAGAAGTTCGAGGCCATGGAGGAACGGGATCAGCAGATCATCTTCCAAAGACTGGTCGAGCAACTGCAACTTCTTCGGTCCGTTAAACCTGAAGGCCGCGCATACTATGGTAGAGTCAACTATCAGGGCTGGAGTCGCTTAACAACATTCCTCAAATCGCTGAAACCAGGCTTTCAAGGACCGTATGACACCTATGAGGATTTCATTTCGGCATTTTTCGCCTCAACCGAACTTCGCATTGCGATACGGTGCATGGAGCCCAATTATTTCAAGGGCGAGATCAAATACCTCAATGATTTCAAACGCGTTCTGTGGCCCAGCAAACATCGTGAACCCGTCTTCACACACTTTGACATCAAGTGGACGAACATCATTGTGAGGCCTATCAAGACGTCTGCGGATGGGGAACCCGATGATTGGGAAATGACTTTAATTGATTGGGACCACGCCGGATGGGCGCCTGCTTACATGCAGAAGGTATCCCTCTTTCAGCGGTTGGATGTGCCCCAAGAACTACGCGAACAAGAGATTTTCTGTGGGTATCACAGGGACCAATACAAGGAAGAGACAGACGTCTTGATGTACGATGCATTCACACTTGGTCTGTTGTGAGCAGCCCTCGAACCGCCGGCAGAGGAGCGCTTCGTCCGGATGCCATGTCTGGACTTTTATGTATTTAGGTTATGTTGAAATCTCAGTAGAGAAATTAGTACTTGCACGTGTCTAATCGTGTAAGAAGAAATAAGAGAGCAGGAACCACAAAAATAGACCAGGAATCCGTGTAGCTTCGCTGAGCCGGTTGGGTACTTAGAGCTTTTGTCAACAAACCCTCCATCCATTGACCTCTACAGCTCCTAGTGCTGAGGATGGCTGGATCTGAGACCCAGCCAAGCTCTTGGACGGTGATTTCAGCCGAGGGGGCTGACTCTGTAGTTCTCATGGTGTATCTTTGGGCTCCTTGATCATTGAGGGAATATAACGAGCAAGCAAATTTTTATGGTTTCAATTGATCGCAGATTTGAATGTATAGCCCTTTGTTGTCTGGTTTGTTGAAGCTGGTCAACACCATGTGCTTGTGTCGAAGGATGTTGATGCTAAGTCTTACAGAAACCATGTCTAGAGTGATACCAAAATGTGAGTACGGAGGTCTGTTGGTGGTGAGGATAGTAACGTAGGCAAAGCAGGTGAAAGCCAGTGGATTACTAGCTGGCTTAAGAGCGAGAATTCGCGTTATGTCGTTCTTCGTGCCGAGACTGACAGAAAGTGTTGTGAGGCCTACGAGGAGTGATTTACGGAAAGTGTCTTGTCTATCAATGTCGCGAACAGCCCCCAAAACAATCCTTACTAGAGCAAACCCCACAAGCAATATTGGGACGGGAAACTCAGAAGTGTCATGTTGTGGAGGCTGCACGCTCTATTAGAGACGAGTCGGTATTCGAGGGAACCCAAAGTCGTACTGGAAGCGCGATGTTTGAGGATGGGACAGAGCACACCATTCATTGAAAGCTCCATACAAATGCGAGGTGTATAGAATGTCGAGATGACGTAGTGTAGGTATGCCGTGGTCCTGAATCAGTCTCGAGTTGACGCGAATTGTCGTCTCGCGGTGAGAGTTCGACAACGTCGGCAGGGCATGGGAAACCGGCCAACAGACCGACCAACATTCGATGCAATCAAGTGCACGCAAAGCAACAAAGGAGCATCCGGGCTGCGTGTTGGCCGACACGGAAGATATTAGGCGGGGTGCACGTGGTGGGGCAGGTGCATTGGCCAGGCGGGGGCCGAACGCGAATGCTTCGGGCAGATGGAAGACTAGCACGGCAACGAACCACACTCCACCTTAAGGTAAGGTAAGCCAGCGAACTAGTCGCCATGGACAATTATCGAAGCTGTTATTGCACCCTCTCGCCCTCCTTGTTCTCGGCCTCCGCTCGGCAGTCAGTTCCTGTAGCACTCCACGTCGTCAACAGTGCAGTCCAAGCGTCACACAGTAGAACGTCCACACGTCACAGCTTTTCAGGTGACAACGTCGACCATTCCTCCACCACCGCCCTCTTCTTAGACAAGACTGACTGGGCTGACCGCTGGGAATATTGTTGAGAACTTGATGACAGCTCCTTTCATCCGCCAACTGCGAAGTCCGAGAGAGCCTCAACAGCATCCACCGCCCGTCTAATAAACTCGCGCAGCTACGGTGCACCGCATTCCCCATGGCTGGTTCAGTCGCACCACCGCCCAACGCGAGGGAGCTTCTCCCACCACTGCTCGCCTGCCTTGCCACTGCAAACGCATCACGGCAACCGCCCCCGGCTCTCCTTCCTCTACTCTCGCCAATCCTCCGCCAGCGCGTCCAGCTGCTCGCTTCAAAAGACTGGTTATCTCTGCTGTGTTGGGACAAGGAGATCGCGTCCCGGCTACCAGAAGTCGTCGGAAACCTGCATGTCGAGCCACACCCCGCCTCCGGCGAGATTGAAGTGGAGGACCCCGATCAGATTCTGTATCGCCGCTCTGATGCAGAGACTCTGCACGCAAAGCTGGTGCTAGGAGAATATGGCATCGTGCCCACTTATCTGTGGTGTACAGGTGGAGAACAAGGCGATCGCTGGGAACTCTCCGACTTGAGGGGCATTCAGGACATGGATGATGGCACAGAGTGGTTCCCGAGCATGAGTGAGGCGGCCGATGCTGGATTCCGCAGGAAGTCCTCCAACACGAACGATACTACAGCCCATACTACGGTCCATCTACAGCCGGGGCCCGAACCACAGCAAGAGAATGACGAAGACGACGGCTCATACTGGGCTGCGTATGATCAGACCCCAGGTCGCACCCCGCACAAGCAGTCTCCTGCACCACCATCGAACCCTCGCGTACAGGTTGGGCCCACCCAGACGGAGCTCGAGTACTTTGCCCGCTATGCATCGGAGGTGCAGCCGGCAATGGACCCTCACGACCCAGACGAGGAGGCTGCTGGCCCAGGTGAATCAACACTCGATGGAAACTCTTTTGGATTTGCCCAGCAAAACAGTTCCGCACCTGCTAGGCGGCTGTCAGATACTGCAAATGGCGTAGATCAGACCAGCGGCGATCGCCGAGACTCGCCATACGACAAGCCCGAGCACATTGAATCAATCGGAGATAACCGATATCAAGATCTCAACCACCCACGACCAGCTTCCTCAGCTTCATCGACATCAGTGGAAAGGTTGGAGCGCGAAGCGCAAAACCACAGCCAAGCCGAGCTTGCTATCAAGCAGCACATCAGCACAGACATGAAGAGCTTGTTTCGTTTGGCGAGGGCATCAGGCATAGAGAGGGAAGAGTTCGAACGCATTATCAGACGCGAACTGGAGGTTTTACCCCTGCTGGAGCAAGATAATTAGAATATACCCAGAGGATTGAGAAAGATGGCCGCTGGTCTATGAAGGGGTGGCGGGTTATGACGGGAAATTGTTCGATTGGACTCATGAATTGACGCGCGCATGTTGAGGCCTGTTTGCATTCCCAAACTAGCGTTTTCTCCGTCTGCATCCACGGCGGCGTTTTTATTTTTGCGCATCAACATGTACCACATGTCGGTAGCACGCACCTAGTAGCAGTATTGTGACTAGCAGTCATGACACGAAATTCATATAGCACACGTCATGTAGATCAATGGTATCCATGCAATGCTCACTGTCCAAGGCACTCAGTCATATGTCCCACCCCGGCTTTCTGGTACCGACTCCTTTCCTTCTTCAAACACTCTGGACATCGACCGGACTTGGTGTCGTCCCAAAGGTGTACCATCACGAATTGCCGACCGACTGTGCAATCCGTACTCAACAAACTGCCTATCCTTCAACAGCCTCACGCTTTCCTTCTCCGGCCGCTGCCAGCAGACACATTCGCTCCGCTAGCCTTCAACTGCTGCAGAATGTCGATCGCACTCTGGTTACCCGAAGCATTCACCACGTTCTCAGCCCCACTCCCTCGGCCAATTTCCTCGACGACGTTGTTGGGATCCGCGGCGCCTACCACAGGCACCTCCGAGGCAAGCCACTGCTGGAACGGCTTCGCGATGAAGTAGCCATCTGAGGTGAACCACCGGGTGAAGGGAGCGCGGATGTGGATCTTTTGAGGGTGGCTCGAGCCAGCGGGGGAGAAAGTGACATCGACTTCGTAGATGGGAATGTGCTTCTTGGTAGAAGAAGCTATCCTGACCTAGGCTCATCCATCAGCACAGAGCCCCAAGACAGCGCAGGAAGCATAGAGCGCGCTTACCTTGCCTGTTTTGCCCTCACCCTCGTACACCGTGCCCGCCTCCACGAACCATAGCCAGTAGCTGAACGCTGTGTTCAGGATGAAGTACGCGACGACTGCGGGCAGGGTGTACGGCTTTGACGCCTCCCAGCCGAACTTCCAGTCGTAATAGAAGAGTGCTCCAGCGATAATGACGGCGGAGTAGCCGATGACTAACCGGACGTCGGTCTGCTTGTGGATTTGCTTGAATTTGAGGGAATGGAGGTAGTTTGGGAGCGCGTCGTCGGTGGTGTTTTTGAGGTCTGGTAGCCATTAGCATGGCGGAATAGAGGTGGTGCTGGCGGCGGATTAGTTACGCACCCGACAGCGAATGTACTGCGATTTTAGTTGTCGCCGACATGGTGGGCTATGCAGTATGTATTTCTCAAGCTAGAGTGCCGATTGGAAGCGTGGTGGTGGAATCGCGAGCTCACGCCGGTCGGAGCGTGGTTGCTGCTGAGGGTAAGGTGTTCACAAAGAAGGCACGGGCGGACCCTGTCATTTCAAATCCGCCGATGAGGCTCCGCTTGGAGCTTTCCATCATCCCCACACTGACCTTCCACGACACCACGTCCCCTCCACCCAACCTATCTCCGCGAAGATGGGCCAGCCTCTGGTACAGACGATCCACCGGGATCCAGCCCTGTTGTGCGTAACACCTGTCGCGTCCACGGCACCGCAGCAATGCTAACATGTTCGCAGCTGGTGGATCCTGCTCCCCATTACTGTGGTCATGGTATGCAATCCCCTCTCACCTATCAGATCTATCACTCATAAGCTCTAGGTCCTGACGGGTGTTCTTCGCCACTACGCGATGATCCTCCTCCAGACCGCGCCCAAGAAGCAAGAGCTCCCCAAGATCCGGCAACAACGCGCCCTCGTCCGTGGCATCAACCTGCGTGCCAACGCCAACGTCCTGTCGCCCGCCTCCTTCCAGGCCCGTAAGGCCTACATGGTCTCTGCGTTCCAGGAAGGCAAGTTTTTGGCGGAGCCGGAGGCGAGGGGCAAGCCGAGACCGAACCCAATGAGCGACCCCGCGGCCATGGAGGGCATGATGGGCATGATGAAGGGGAATATGGCCATGATGATTCCGCAGACACTGATCATGGGGTGGATCAATGCCTTCTTCTCAGGCTTCGTCATCAGTGAGTTGCGCACCTTCCTTTCCATCCCAAATCAATTGGCGAAGTACGAATTGCGAATTGCGACATTAGGTTCCCTGCGCAGACAGACTCATTCCGCGGAGCAGATTGTCAAGCTCAGACCGAGACCTCAAGCCTCCGCCTGAGTCGTGCCTAAGTCTGATGCGCAGGGTTCACCCCTTCGTCGCCCCGGGTTCTCGCTATCTCTCGCTAACCGTTGCTGCCCAACAGTGAAACTACCTTTTCCATTGACGCCACAATTCAAGTCGATGCTCCAGTCAGGTGTTGGCACCCGCGACCTGGATGTGAGATGGGTATCAAGTCTCTCCTGGTACTTCCTTACCTTGTTTGGGCTTCAGCCCGTCTATAACTTTATCCTTGGAAGCAACAACTGTAAGTGCACCCAGCTGTAGTCTGTGCACGATCAAGGGGTCGATATGTGCTGACATAAATTGCAGCTGCAAACAATGTAACGCAGCAGATGGCCATGGCCAACCCCGGAGCGGGTCTGATGGGTCCCGAGCAGGACCCCGATAAGCTCTTTTTAAACGAGGCCGAGAACTTGGAGGTGCTCGAACACCGCTGGATTTTGGACGGGATAGAAGAGCGCTTGATTGCGAAGATGGCCGCCTAGAGCTTGCCACTTGCGGGCATGTCAAACGACCATAGTCACAGCCACCTGCGGCGGTGGAAGGACAGAGGGCGCAGTCCACGTCTTGAGAGGACGCACTTGGCTATCACGCCGTGCTGCAACTTGCACACGTTAGTGCATGATCGCTCAGTCAGCCAGATAACCATCAGTATTTTGACATTTGCAATGACATTGACCCAACGCTGTGGTAGCTTGGATGTGGGATGAGATGATGACGGGCGCATTTCGGGCCGTGGATCTGCGCCGTGCCGTGCCAAGCTATGAATCACGACACATTTGGGCTGCCGTACGATGGCAACATTGCTCACCTTCCATCTTAATTCTCGCAGAGCCGCCGGATAAAGCGGCCAACCCCAAACACCAAGCACAGGACGGCAGCATCCATTCAAGCGCCGATGCAGGGGGTTTGCAGCGCCTCCACTCGAATTGGAACCGTCCTCACACCTCCCCCGCCATCGGGACGGTCCCCTTTTGGTCTACTCAGCGGGAACCGCCGCCCCCAATGCCACCTGATGGTGCCGGTGGCCACTTGTTTTGCGCCCCAAAAGCTCTGGCCTCTGCCAGCGATCGACTCGGACTCGCGTACGGTCGAAGGCTCCGTCAAGACCGAGACAGCTCACAGTTGCCTGCGAGCAAGTCCTGCGAGAATTGCATAGGCGTACTCGTAAACCTCCTCACTGTTTGGCTGGCTATGCTTCGTTGTCAAATCTACGCCCTCCTAACAACGTGCAACCTTTTAGTGCAGGCAAACGGTGCACCGCCCTGTCTTTCGGTGCCTAACCAGAGCATCCTCGACCTTGGGCCCCGTTTCGGTTAACGCTCATATCGGCTGCCCAATCGAGTGACGGGCCGTGCCTTCTTTACCCCCTCTACGACCATGCTCCTGGGCGGCTGTCGCGTTCGTGTTCGCATCGGGATCGTCACTGCTCAATCATCATTCCTTTTCCGCGCACTGTCCGCTGTTCTCCACGATTGCAAGGGCTCCATGCAGGAGCGGGAAGTCGAAAAGTTTAGCTCAGCTTATGCGTCGCCTCATCCCAGTGTCCTAACACGACGTCCACTCGCGGTGCCGTTGTCCTGCGCTTTTCAGGGCATCTGTCCGACCAATACCGACATATCTTCTTTCGAGGTCGGCGGTCTAGCATTCACTTACCGCCTCGAATTGGGTGGACCAACCGAACTCGCGGGCCATGCATACCATGCGCGGTCACTGACAGCGGCAGGGAACCATATGGGAATAACCGATCCTCATGCAAGCGAATTTCTTTTTTCTCGAGATTCGCCTAAAAACCCCCATCGTACGATACCGGGGGCCCAGAGCTTCGAGCCTACTCCTCTCTGAGCGGTGGCGCTCCATAAGGTGAGCCACCGGTGAATGCAACTTACCGCGCTAGCAAGGAGAGCCCCTGTCGCTTGCAGCTGGCCTGTAACCATCTGTCTGATTGGTTCAGTGGATGCGGCTCTGCGAGCATGTTGGCCATAAAGCAAGACTGAGCATGTGGGTGCTCGCGGTCGTATACACCACGAAAAAAAGTGGGCAGTGCAAATCTTAATGCTTGTACAATCTGTCTGCCTTCAGGATATACATGTACTTCCACTGCTTCGCCCCCTTGTCCTCCCATCACTATTCCGAACTATTGTGACTTTCCCACCAAGGGGCTTGCCCTCGTCTTGACGGGAGGTTATAACAGCCCACTTCATCCTTTGCTCTTAGCACGGAAACTAGACGATACTCAAGTAGGCTTTCAAAGGTTGCACCTTTTGTCCTACCAAGCTTACGTTCTACAAGACATATGCAGCATCACCAACACCGGCCATCAGTCGCTCAGAGAGCGGATCGATCTGATATCAGATACTCTTCGTATCTGGTCACTCGGCACACAGATCTTACTCGACCATCATGGCATACGTTATGGATGCATACAACCAGTATAGAGACCTGCCCCAGATCCCTTCGTTTCAACCGGACGACTCTCAGTCGGTAGCATGGAGCGGTGCACAGTCAGTGACGTTCCAGCACGGCTTTGCAACGGCGGACGATGGCCATTGTTACCTCCAACGGGCCAGCAGCGACTATATACGCATGCAGACGATGCAACGTTTTCTAGGGGAGCCCTCACCACTCACTTCGGGGATGCTGCATGCGAACCTGAACCATGGCATCTACCATCAGCGCCAGACATTGAGCCTATACCCCCCACCGGACTATGCCCGAAAAGATTCTCCAGACAGGACCTC
The DNA here is from genome assembly GCA_010093485.1 of Karstenula rhodostoma CBS 690.94. Classification (NCBI taxonomy): domain Eukaryota; kingdom Fungi; phylum Ascomycota; class Dothideomycetes; order Pleosporales; family Didymosphaeriaceae; genus Karstenula; species Karstenula rhodostoma. The sequence continues at coordinate 660,320 of MU001504.1, forward strand.
AGCCTCGGGCACCTCTAACTATGCGAGTGGAAACGAAACGCATTCGCCTCGTGCGCTTCCTCTGGCATACGATAGCCCTAGAGACTACATCCAGTCAAACTCACAGTACCCAGTGACGGATCCTATCAAGCAGGAGTCGTATCCTATTGAGCTCGCACATGGCGGTGGTAGTGTGACCATGCGCGATTTAGAGCTGTATAATCACCAAGCAGAGCCAGGAGCTACGGTCGAGGAAATCGATGATGCAGAGACAAAGATGGAACTTGACGGCACATACGAACCGGATCCGGACTTTAAGAGGGTCGACTCGGGGGTGGATATATGCAAAGAGTCGTCCGACCCCGCTGTCAGCCACTCTTTGAGAGATGCTGAGTTTGTACAGCCTATGGATCCGAGCGAAGGGGAATCTTCTGACGCCGACTATACGCCGCCATTAAAGAAACGGAGACGATCTTCTGCTTCATCAAATGGCTCTGCGCGCCAAAGCCAGAGTGGTCGCCGCTCTAACAATGGACGCAAATCTTCTTCCACTGCAACAACCCTGACCACGAGGGTAACCAAGAGGGGCGCGAGGGGACCACGCAAGGTGTTGAGAGATACCACTACGGTAGACTCGCAGCGACACTTCCCCTGCCCGCTCACCATGTATGGCTGCCTGTCCACATTCTCGTCGAAGAACGAGTGGAAGCGGCACGTCAGCACACAACATATCAAGCTCGGCTTCTGGCGCTGCAACCTCTGCCCTACTACTGTCGACCCTCACGACCCGCAATCAGTCTACCATAACGACTTCAACCGCAAAGACCTATTCACTCAGCACCTTCGCCGCATGCACGCCGCACCTGCCAATCAGTCGCACCGCAGCCAGAAAGGATACCCGGTCAACGAGGACAATATCGCCGATCACCAGAAGCGATGCTTCCAGGTTCTTCGCGAGACTCCAGCTCAGTCTAGCTGCCTATATTGCGACAAAACTTTCACGGGCCCTAGCTCGTGGGAAAACAGGATGGAACATATTGGAAAGCACCTGGAACAGGACCGCAAGGTGGGCAGCGTGATCGGACATGTTGCTACTTGGAACATCAGCAAGGAGCTTGAGCGTTGGCTTCTGGACGAAGGCATTATTGCACTCGATAAGGTGGGCAATTGGAAGATTGGCGATGGTCGTCCGCGCAGGCTTGGGGAGAGCGACGATACATCTGATGAAGATGCTTGAACACAGCATTAACATAATCACTGACTAGCGGTATGGTATGATGGGCTTCGGCGCTATTGGTTTGGGCTGTATTGCGGGCTACGGATAACACTCACGAATCTCCTTATGTACTGATACCCTTTGGCGTTCAGGATGGAGGATACGTTTTTTTACCCGATTCGATGCGCTTTTGACGACATGACATCTCATCGCGTTGAACGCGTCGCAAAAAGATCGTCTCGTTTGTATTTACTAGGTTCGCGAATAGACAATCATACTACTTTCGCATTTCTTCTTCACCTCATCACTGTGCTTCGTTCTCCAAGAGTACCGCACCTACTGCTGTACCGCCCCAGTTCCAAGCGTACCACAATGTCCTTCGCGGACGCGCGCACAGCCCGACCCGTCCTCTCTCAGTCCTCCCACACCACGCGCCCACCTCCCCAGCCCCAGTTCCAACACACATCCCACGGTCTCAGCCCCCTCCACCGCATGCGCGCTGCAAGGACTCGCTATGCGCAACGCACCCACCAGAAACACCATTACTTCACGACATGTCAATATCTGGGCGTCGGCGCGGTGCTATATCGAGCGCACGGAGCAGAAGTTCTATATCCAGGTCCCCACCCGCTTCGTGGCGTCGGAGCTCCGACGCTGATCTCCTGCAGGAGGCCGCGCGACCGTGCCAGTTCCCGTGCGCCCCGGCGTGCGTGCGGGCGGGCGCCGGGCGGTTGTAAGCTTCGAGAAGAGATGCCGCGCAAGGTCTCACCTCGTCCGAAGGTTGTTTCGGGCTGGGATCTCTGCGCTACCGATGTGCGGCGGTAAGGAGTGCAGGATTCGTTTAGGACTTGTTGGAAGAGCGGGGACAGCTGTGTTGGGCATAGTATACGGGTGCCATATGCGCGGTGAATGGATGGCCCCCAGAGGCACACGCTCCACGGAGGGGAGAATCGTTCCGGATCCCCTAGGTCGAGCGCTCGCCGATGCAATGCACTGCAGGGCCGCCTCCCGAGAATGCGAATCCTCCACCGCGATTGACAGACGGCTCGTTAATAGCTGTCTCGTTGAGGAGCATAATGTAATATCCATGGTTGTGGTCGCGTTCGCACGCAGATTTCATCATCGAGTCACTCACCACCCTCCTGCCGGTGATCAATCCACCACCCCGCACAGCCGCCGCCGTGTAACCCTCTCCCGCCCCATCATTCGCGCCACCCAACTGACACGTCACATTCCCCTTTCCACTCGCCGTCACGTTCCGTTTGCCTTCTTCTCGCGTGTGGTGGCTGACTGGGTCGGCTAGTCCTCAGGCAGCGAGAAAACCTTGGAAGGGATGCTGAGACTGCAGATACGGGGACTCGGCAATTGAGGGTATGTGGAAATCAGGACTCCAATGTCAGCGACGTGCTGGGATTGTAAGCGCTGTGCATGTGGTGGAGGGACTCTAGATAGGTCGTAGCAAATGCCAAGTGGAGAGGGATGCTGCGCACGAGGGCCGTGTTTTGCGTGAGTCTTGCTTGGGCAGGGGCAGGTAGGTTGACCGCCGGTGAAGAGATGCGCGCTGCGTGTGTGAGATGTACGGGCGCAGCATGCGATTTCTTGGGCATGTTGTTGGTTAGAAGCCATTCAACCAATATGCCCGATCGTTGCATGTGCATGTGTTGGAATTTGAGTCGGTGAGATGGGTGATCGGGCGTGCTTGGTGCGGCTCTGCCCTGTTGGGCAGGTTTCACGGTTGAGCGTCACTGGAGGACCGGTGCAGATAATTTCACGTCATTATGTGACTCTTTGTGAGGCTCAATTATCTGTATTGTGGCTACACGTCATTGTAGGATAATCTCACCCTCAAACGGCTGCTCCATCAGAATTGCATGAGATTTCCAGTGGACAGCGCTCGAAAGCCTTGTGATGCCGATCCTGCGAAATTGACCTTTGGAACCGATGTTATCTGATGCGGCTGCTTTATCCTTGATCAGTAGTAGACAGATCAAGTCACGCCAGTGTTTCTTGACTGTTCTGTCTCCGAATGCTGCCGGCATACAATACAAATCGGCGCTGCGTGCGAAAATATCCACGTCGGACTCAGGTGCATCAAGGTTGAGGTTGAAGTGCTCGACGAATGCATCCTTCTTGGTAGCGGATTTCTCTTTTGTGGTAGAAGCCTCTTCTGTAGGAGTTACTTGTCCTGGATCCCGTAGACGCCAACCATACGGAACCCGCCATGGCGGCTCAAGTCTGCGCAGAATGATCCGGTGCAAATATCTGGGTTTTATTCGAAGATGGCCTGAGTTTATCAGACCAAAACGGTTATCCGGGTCGTCCGGATCAATCTGGGCTCCTGTTACTTCGAAGAGAAGCTGTTCCTGTCTGTCTTGACCGTAGTTTGTGGCCTCTCCATAGGTAATGCCATAGGGAGTATCGATAGCTGCCCATGAAAACGACGGAGCTCGTAGCGCGTCGCGACGTGCAGGGTTTTCGAAAACACCGTCTCGATACAATTCGTTCACTTGCCACAAAAGCTGGCTCTCCAAGTGCTCCCTCCACATACCAGCAACATATTCGCACTGTGTTGTCTCGGAGAACTTTTGAGCAATACCAGATAAGGCAATCAACTTGTCGCGCGATACGGTGAGCCTCGTACGCGAATATACTTCGACCATGCACTTCCACAGCTCATACGTTCCTAGCTTGGGCATATGCTTGTCTGGATCCGGGAAACCCTTGAGGCGAAAGTCCCGCAATCGCAGGCCGTGCTTTTCGTCAAGGTCTTTAAGGCGGCCTTCGTCGATTATGTCACCATATCGTACCTTGAGTGTGGTATGCTTGTCTGGATAGCCCTCAACGTCTTGAAAGCCGCCACATTCCCAAGCAATTTGGTTGTGGCAGAAGTGAAGCACTCGAGGAGCGAGCAATCGCTGCAAAATCAGACTCTTCTCTGAAGAAGACTTTCGTTGCGGAGACTCACCTCTTGGAGAACCCAGCCACGCTGGTTGACAGGTGCTTGGTCGACAAGCTCTGACCAAAACGAAAGATCGATGATGTTGCACCTCGTCAGCTCATCCCGCCCCATTGTGACTCCCTCGGAGCCAAAAGCATTTGTGCCGGTATAGTTCACATTGATTTCGTTCTCCCAGAGGTATTCAGGACGACGAGGTAGGAATAGACCTTGGTCGCCATCTTTCGCGGCGGTGGCAGAGATATTGAGATATGAGTGATGATACACTTCCCCCATCATACGACTTTGTTCTCGCCAGTCTTGCTTCGATCCGTCTTCAATGTCATCCGTAGAAAAGAGGGCGGGTTGCAAGATACACAGCGAGTCGATCCAGATGTAGCGAACCAGTTCTAGACGGGAGGCAAATAGCATTGCATCACGAAATGACTATCGTTGACGATAATCAGTCCTTGACTATTGCAAGCCCTCACTTTAATAGGGTTCTTTTGCTTACCTTGGGCAGTTCACGCAGTTCGATACCATCTTCCCTAAATTTCTTCTCAGTCCTACCGGTCAACCTCAGTTGCCCTTGGACACTCTTAGGTTGGCCCCAGCAATGACTCAAAGTCACATAGCGCCCGTTCGCATCAGTGCCATCAATCAAGCGCACCTTTGTCTTGCGGAGATCAGCACGTTCTGACAAGACCTTGAGACCACCGATATCTTTGAGGCCATGAGCCTTACTTAGCTCCTCAAGGTCTAGTAAGCGCTTGGGATACCTGTCATGATATCGTTAGCAAGCGCCACGGTACGCGTATCGACTACCTTTGTGTACTATTCCGGGGGCATTCGCTCATATGTCGAAAGACTGAAACACTTACCAAGCCGTGCTTGCTTTTTCAGAGCAACCGCATTCGTTATCACACCTCGCGATCCAGCTACAAGCTCTCTCAAATACTTCGTCTGACGAGGTGCTTGTGGATTTTGGCGTACGCAAAGCGCTAGTATCGTAGTCTGTCGAGTTTAGTTGACGCTACATATGAAGCCTGGACCAATCAACGCAACTTACTTATGGGTTTCAGTAAAAAAGTCCGCGTGTATCGCTCTTCGATATTAAAATCGAGCCGGAAACCCTTGAACTTGGACTGCTTCTTGGTGAGCTTGAGCAGCTCGTTGGTAATCTCCCGCAGTCCATTCTGGGGTAGCCCTTCGATACTGATGTTCCCTTCAAACACATCGTTGAATCTGCGCTTCAACTCTTCAAGTCGGCGAGCTGGATTAGCTCCTTGTTCTTGCGTAGAGATGGCGGCTGAAAGGCTGAGTGCTTCTTCTGCAGCGGTTCTCTCCTCAAGAAGATTGTGATGATGAGCATTGAGTTTGTGAATCGTGGCCTGAATAGATATTGGTCGATCATCTAAAATGTCTGCTCCATCATGACGATAGAGCCCAGCCAAGACGACGCATATCATGCAGTCTGCTTTCCGAGATCGTCGCAAACTGGCTGTGCTTTTGTGATGCTCGAAGGTCAGGTCGTGGGTTCCAGTCCATATATCGCCTTTCCCTCCTCGAAGCATGCCAACGCATACGTTACAGAGCCTCATCGCGTCGTACAGCTGGGCAAATAAGTTTAGCACGCTTGCGACCTGTACATTACTTACTTTAGATCTTGACAGAGGATCCCGTACTTGGTTCCAACGTCGTAAATGATGTGGCCAGCGCCGCAACGGTCGTTTGTGGTATGTAATGGAGATCGCGATCCTACGTACGCTCAGGATAATTCTAAGTGTAGCTAAGCCATCAGGATCAGATCGAACCCAGACGCTGTGGTGCTAGAATAATGAGCAGGCGACTTTTTGCACGTATAGGCTCCCGTGATATTACCTTGGTATAGTGTATGTCGGTGGAAGACCGAAATTCGTGAGAACTGGCTGCCTTGACTTCGATGGACTCTTTGTCTAGCAACTTTGCAGGGGATCCCTGCTGCGCTAGTCTTGTAGAGGAGAGCTGTCACGTCGAAGCGCCAAACCTTGGAATCCACCCCACCTCGTGTCCGCCGTCCCTGCTGCGCCTCTCTTCATCCCAGCTGCGAAAAAATGCTGCGGCCTAGAGTACATCCATCCTTAAGCAATCCAGATGAAAGCTAGTTGACCTCTATGGGCTGTCTGTCAATTTTTCGCAAAGAACGTCGGGCCACCAATAACCCTTCCAACATGTCCAAACAATTTTCGCTCTCAGCCTGGAATCATGTCCCAGTGGTAGTGGGACTGGGTGTCGACAATATCGACCTGGATGAAAAGAAACTGCTCGGGTTTCCAGCCTTCAAGGGCTGGCTTACGACACTGACGGAGAATCTGGTGCGACAAAAACAACCCGGACAAGTGTACTCTACCGACCCATGGCGATTGGAAAAGGTCAAGATCCATCACGTCACTCTTTTCGGCAAAAACATTGGTTTCATGACCATCGAAGCTTTTCTCCGCAAGGGCGATGGTCAGGCGCTCAAGGACAGATTGGACAGGGTTATTTTCCTACGAGGCGGCAGCGTAGCCGTCCTGATGATACTACGACCAAAGGATAACAGGAACGAACGATATGTGATCTTGACAGATCAACCTAGATTAGGAGCATGCAGCACAACCTTTCTCGAAATTCCAGCGGGTATGCTAGACGCAGAAACCCAGAACATCAAAGGCAAAGCTATTCAAGAGATAGAGGAAGAAACGAAGCTGAAGGTCCGTGCGGACGAGCTCATAAACCTCACCGAATTAGCCCTGCGGCAGTCTAAGGCTGTAGAGGACTTGCAGCAGGCGATATACATGAGTCCTGCTAATTTGGACGAATTTATCTCCTTGCTTCTATGGGAGAAAGAGCTGGACCGCAAGGATATCATGAGCATGAGATCTCAACTCACAGGCGAGCGGACGCAAGGCGAATTGATCACGCTTCGTGTGACTGAATACGATACTCTTTGGAGAGAAGGTGCACGTGATGCGAAGACGTTGTCCGCGTGGGCGCTTTACGAAGGCCTCAACCGGACGGGAGTGATTGAGAAAGAGTTGCAAAGGATACGATCTGTCAACTTCGACAAATGATGAGGCACATGTGTTGGGCCGGAAGGATTATCGCGTTTCCATTTTTCTTCTTAATGATTTTATCTAGCCATTTAAGGAGATTTTATGTGCTTGCTACTTTGGACATTTATTCATCTCTTGAGCTGTTTGAAATATTTGTATTTTGGCACCCCTCCGAGTTCCTTTATCGAGTTTTGCCGCGGCTTGCCCAAGCTCGCGAAGTATCACATCTGATTCACAGCTCTCACCGAACTGTAAGTAGAATACTGCAGTATCTTCATGGGGGGAGGTTATGCATTAAAATCCAGGTCAATGAAATGCACACTTCAGCGCAAGCTTTCGACCATCCGGCTGAAAGGAATACCACTCCCAGAAAGTATAGAAAGGCCTACATACTGTCTCAACGGTCACATAATTCCATTCCTGCGCTCAAGAATCGTTGTCTCATCGCATCATTCACCTCGTCTGTTCCTTCATCATTCGCAGTATGCTTAGAGGTGATCATTAACGAGCTCCAGGCATCACTTAGATACTGCATTGCTCTTCCCGAGAGAACTAAGACACTGAAGCCTCACTTTGAAGTAAATCATTGAGATGAATTAGATTAAACCCCAAACAACTCGTTCCAACGGATATCTTAGAAAATTGCATTGCCAGATCGATAGCTGCGGGAATGATACAATATCAGAGTCTTCTCGTTGTTGTGATGTGTTTGGGGGTCTTTGAAGCCACCTTGTACGTGGAATGGTCCCCAAAGCACCGCCTTACACGTCCTTCTGTATGAACAATCTCATGTTAAACATGGGCCGTGATAAGATATACATACCACCAAACCAATCGAGTTCAGTGTAGAGCGAAGGGTAAAAATACCACAGAACATACGCGGTCGAATTTTAACCCTAGTGAGCACTTGCGCGTTGAAGATTGGCCTGTGTATGGCCCATCCACTATACAAACACTGCCGCGCTATGGCAGCACCCTCACCAGTCCTTTCAAATGACAGCTAACCACAATTGGTACCGAAGATTTTGCCCGGCAACAAGATGGACAAACGAAGCTCTCTCGAAGCGCTACCTGAGTAAGTACTCCACTGATATCTCTGATCACAGTATTTGACCAATTTCACTCCATTACTGCTCAACGACGTTCCGGCTCCGCGACGCTTCAACGAAGTAGCAAACATATTCGCGATAAGCGTTGAGTGCATGCTACCAAAGACGAAGGTACTGGTGCTCAAGCCTCCTTACGACAGCAACATCCTCACTTGGCTCAGTGTCTTCGCACACCCCAGTATGAAAACAATATAAAATATTAGGCGTTTTCGAGGACCTAAAATACGCCCAGATGTGTTCTGATCCAGAAAATCTGCACATATCTCCCACATGCAACGCTTGGAGCTCGAAATCGTACAATTAACTGAGCGTGACCGCTCGATGAAGTTTTTAGAATTTATCGCCAGGTCGTGTCCATTTCTGAAATACCTCAGAGTTCAGGTAGATCCTGTAAGGGATCTTAAGTCAGATACGCTTGCTTGGGTCTTCTCAAGTTTCAGTGACGCTTTCAATGGAGATGACTTCCGCCAACTAGAAATTGTTCCCGAAGAAGAATACATGTTCATGATTCCAGACGAAAGGGATAGTCTCAAGCGTACACCAAGGATCACTCAAGCCACAGCAGCGTCAGCTGGTCGAATGTGGCCGTTGTTATCACCCAGATGGTGGATGCGGCTCATTCCAATGCGGTGTGTTGGCAGGTGCGCTTCAAGCTACATCACTCCAGGAAGCTGAGGTCGGATTGCGTGATGCGTTTTCACGGGAGATGCAATGGAAACTGGCGCTATGTGTTACTGCAGTTGTATGTATGGGCGGGTATTGTCACGTCGTCATGTTTGTTGAGGGAAAGAACATTTCCACGGATGGCTCATCCTACCTTGAGCAAGCAACGATTGCGGAGGGCATCGTGTTCCACTGTAGCCCGTCAGACAATTTTTCACGTCATCAGTTGCAAGTCGTGTGAAGAGCGGAATCGAAATTGTTCGTGTACAGTAGGAGAACAGCGCCCTAGTTGATGCCAACGCTGGGCCATGAGGATGGGGTGGCTCGTCATAAATGCGCTGCTAGGCGATACTGTAAGGGCTTCCTTACTTGTACATGTATATTAGTTGTGTGGTCATTACAGTAGCTCTCGGATGAATAGGTTGCTCAAATCTTGCTTCATTCAATATTATAGCATTATCTCGTCTATGTTCGTTTAGAAAGGGAGGGTAGGAACCCTCACAGACCCGTTGGTTCGCTCAGGGTAGTGGATTGCGCCCTGAGCCTTCGCGCAGTTCGTGTAGTAGGTCGCCGATGCATTGACAGGGACTGTGTTCATCTCTTGAGGTCGACCGTAAACCTTTGCGTCGTGTTAGCTTCATATTATGTTTGGTTTTACAATCTACACTTACGTATTCGTAGTACCACACCTCGGAGAGAACAGTGTATCCGTTGTCCGTGCTGTTCTTGCCTGCCTCAGTAGCATTGTAGCGAGGGCCAGTGCAACCAATATAAGGCAATCCACCATGTTCCTTGACAAGAGGGTCACGGATTTCGTTGTATGAGTAGGTCGTGCAATTGGACGGCGTGATGTCAGCCTCCTCCAACCAATCAAAGGTAGGGAAGCGCTTGTAGTATTGGATGGCCGTCTCAAAGAAGTCGACAACTTCCTCATGCTTGCGGTACAGCGGACCATAGCACGGTACATTGAAGGTTGAGAAACAGGTGGCGTGCTTCGAGAATTCGTGGCCCCAGAATCCAGGGTTGTCCTGGTTTTGCGCGATCCAATAGTTGTTCATATATTCAAGCAGATCGTACTTGCCGAATGGCTCGAGGAAGGTTCCGATGTTGGAGCCATTGTAAGCGGGAACAGGGACACCATCGGGCTTTCCGGTGGTAGTGTTGGGCGATGGGATCGGATCGTACTGGCGAGTGAGATCGCAATACTGGGTGTATGAGTTAGCTTGAATGGGTCACGTGACTTTACATCCACCCGCTAGTCCCAATGTATATAAACACGGCCGCCCACACAGTATGGATATTATGCGCTACGCATCTTACCTGAGTGTATGAGCCATTGCAGAAGTCGGGCCAGAGACCGTGGAGCGTCCAGGTGTCTTGAGGCAGAAGTTGACCGGCGCTCTCGGCACCCGTGTATGTGCTCCAGAATTGAGTAGAAAGCACCAGACCACCAAAGGTCTCAACGCAGCAGGAATCCACGAGCGAAGGATCCTGCGGTGGACACGAGAGCAATGGGTTCTGAAGCTCGCAGGTGTGATTGTAGGGGCTCTGGTCAGGGTACAATTGCGCAGACGCAGTGCTGGCGAGCACAGCGGCTGCTGCGAAAGTGGAACGCATGTTGGTGGCCGAGTCGAAAGCTTTGGCAGCGTGATCAAGGAGGAACACGAAGAAAACAGAGCGAAGTTCCCAAGGGTCCAAGATTCTGGCCACGGTTCGCGACTTATCAAGTTGAAGCGCGTGAAGCTCCTTCCCGGATGAGGAAGGTCAGCGTACAAGACGCCAATAGCAATTCCCTCGCGGCGAACAGCGACGGTACCTGCAGCGTACACCAGAGACAGGCCATGTACCTCGTGCTCGTTTCATTGGACACGCGATGGATAAGAACACGGAAGTGGAGGCAAGAAACGAGTACGGCTCCGAGGCAGAGGCGGCGCAGCGGCAACAGCGAGCAAAAGGCCCTCCTGTGACGAGGAGCAACAGCCACAGGCAGTTAGTAGACACCAGCGCCATGCAATACCGGTAGGGTGCATCATGGAGCATCTGGTGGCTTCCCAAGACCTGGACAGTGGACCCTGGGAACGCATGGTGGGTGAATTGAAGTGTGTTAGGAATACCCAATCAAAAGTGGGGAAAGCAGCACACAGCGCCCGTCCGAGCGCCTCCTTCCAGCGACGTTGGCATCATCGTGTGGGGACATCATCACCAGCAGGCCCGGCGCATCCGAGTGTGCACACCACAGCTGTTTACAAACGCATCATCTTTTGATCCCCGTGTGCCCAGCGGCAAAATACATCTGGCCCTGTACGAACGGCGTTGCGGACGAACAGTTCTGCCGCACGACCATTGTGGCGCCTCCGCTCCGTCTAAACTCCGTCATATACATCACCATTCCACCCTTTCGAGATGTATATTGCCCAAGACTTTCCGCGTCGCTCAAAGCCTTCTCCGGCCGAAGAGTCATGTCTACCACCATAACGCCACTGCCGCCTCGACGACCCGAGTCCTACCAGCTCCCTCCACCCCACCACATTGGCTCTCCGCCGGCATCCTTCCAAAACCCATGGCCTTCGTATTTGCCCACTGCCCTCAGCAAACTCTTCAGAACGCGGTTTAATACGCCCAAGAACTTCGTTGCTGTGCCTACCGACCGCGCAGGGCTCGTCCAAGTTCGCAAGCCCGACTTCGGGACAGGAACGGCTGGTCTGAAGGCTACATGGATTGGACATGCAAGCTTCTTCGTCGAAACGACAAAAGCCGAGGGCGCACAAAGAGGCGTCCGGATATTGCTCGATCCCGTCTGGAGCGAGCGCATGGGGCCCTACGGCGTGGTTGGGCCTGTTCGATTTACACCTCCGCCCTGTCCACTCGAGGACCTCCCCGAGATTGATGCGGTATGCATCAGCCACGATCACTACGATCATCTCGATTCGGATACACTGAAGAAGCTCAACGCGAGCCACGACGGGAATCTGAACTTCTTCTGTGGGCTGGGCGTAAAGGCAGTGTTGACCGGCTTGGGTGTGGGCATAAAAGCAGAGCAAGTGACTGAACTTGATTGGTGGGACTCAGTACGCGTTGATAAAGAGGGCATCGGCAGCGTGGAGTTGGTGAACACACCTGCGCAACATCGCAGCGGGAGAACACCTTGGGGATTCGATAAGACCTTGTGGTGCAGCTGGATATTGAAAGAACCCTCACAAGAGGGCAAAAGGCTCTTCTTCGCAGGCGATACAGGCTACTGTCATGTCACCTCGAATGATGAACCATCGCATCACAATGCACCACACCCACCATGCCCCGCATTTGCAGAGATTGGAGAACTTTACGGCCCCTTCGATCTGGCTCTTCTGCCTGTCGGCTGTTACCAACCCCGATCGCTCCTCTCTGGACAGCACTCTTCACCAGACGACTCTATCGCCATACATCAGGACGTGAGGAGCAAAAAGAGCATCGGAATGCATTATGGCACGATCAGAGGGGGCATTAGTATCAACTATGAACCGGTTACTGAGCCAGCGCAGCGATTCAAGGATGCCGCTGAGGCCGCAGGTCTGCGATGGGGTGAAGATGTTGGCTTGTGCGATGTTGGAGAGACGGTCATAGTCTGAAGTAAACTCAGGTCGCTTCTAGTTATGAGAGAATTGCCCCTCACCCCAGGATGAGCAATACAACTGCAAGACTGTTCACATACTACTCCACGAGTCCCCGCGACAGGCAGCAAGAAGGCAATCTTGTGTTGCGCTCAGCTCCGTTGCAGCTCTAGGCTGCTGCGCCTCAGCAATTAAATACGAACGACTCATTGGCTGTGCCGTTCCACCATTGCTCAGCTCGATCAGGCAGAAAGCGGGGGCCTCTTCAAGAATCTCTCACAATATTAGTTATAAAGGCTCCCTTTGGTTTGATATGCTTGACGGCGTGTTACACGTCAACGTCTCCTCTCAGCCCCCGTGTCAGTATATATGACCTCTCACATCGACCACGAACCTTGGAATCTCATCCAACATCCAGCAACCATGCCACCAGCTCCTTCAAATATCCCCGAGGACCATGGGCAACAACCTGATGTCAGCTCTGTTGAGCCACAGGCTGAGAAGTCTGAAGTCACCAAGCCAGCCGAGGCGTCCTCCACCGGAAGGAAGGAGGATACGCCACAGCTAAAGCGCAATGAAACCACGGAGTCATTGTATACAGACAACATGGAATTCGCCCGCCGTGGTGCGTCTCGCCCTTTCGACCCCTGCGACGAGTTCGTTCCACCACCTCGCCTACCGCGCCCTGTTCGGCGTGTCCTGCCGCCCCCGAGGCGGTTCGAATACTCACCACCTCCTCCACGCTGGCCTGCATCAGACCCAGCTGCGCCTCTGCTGAATTCCTCCGTCCAGCTGCTTGAACAGCTCAACTACGACGGGCTTGCTGATCTGCCCCACCCTGCCAGATCAAGCATCTACCTATCTACGTTTCCCTTCACCGACAAGGATATGAAGGACTGGAGTTGGCTGTTCCAGTTGGGCATTGAAGGTAAATTCCTGTCTAAGCAAGGGGATCTGCGAGACGATGATGGCGACGACGAAGACGACTGGTTGTATCCAGGGGACCGTCGCGGCCGCATCGCGGTTCGCTCAATCCCGTATCACCGTGGTCGTAGCGATCGCTCTCCCATGTATGCATACGACAGTGGAGCCGATATTCCCTCTGTGTACCTCTCGCGCGCACTCGATGCCGCTATTGTTCCCGAGTCGTCCGAGAAAGATTTCACGTTCGTCATCGTGGTGCGGAACCGTGGGCGAGCTGGTGGCGGTGCAAAGCTGCTCACTGCTGGAAGTCGCAAGGCTGCAGGCATCCTCATTTACTACGAGGCCTTGGTTGGCCATTCTGTAGTATTTGTAGGTGCGATGAAAGAAGGCGTTCGGAAGGGGACGAAAGCTTGGAAGTACAAGCGGGTTGAAAGTGTGGAAGAGGCTGCAACGATGACAGACGAAGGTATCGTGGGCGTCATCTGCTAAGAGATGTTTGATCCGCTATTCATTATCATATATACTTTCTTCAGTTGCAGTGTAAGGGGAGTTCTCCGTCCCCAGTCGTGCGCCTGCCTTGCAAGTACAAAAGCCTACGCGCGCCCCCCATGGCTCTGGCACCTCATTCAAATCACATCATTTTCCACAGCGCTGAAACATTCCTGGGTCACGTGTAAAAAGAAGCCAAAAGAAAGGCCTGCCCTGCGCTGCCCCCAAAACTTACGTGGAAGGTGTGAGAGGCGCAGCCGCTGCATTTCAGTTCTCAGCCTCGTGTCAGAAATGGACCCCGCCCGCCACCCCTCGCTGGCACCTCTCGCTGGACAACATCCATCCCAACCGTTCGACTGACGTACAAGTTTGTTAGCTCACGTCAAAGGCACAGTCGCTGTGAGACCATCGCAAACACCATCGCAATGGATCCTCTGGCCGCACTTTCGTTGGCATCCAACATCATGCAGGTCATTCAGTTTTCGGCTGAGACATTGGCGGTCTTTGAACGCTTGAACGAAGGCAGCTCACCAGATCCCTACGTGAACACAAATAGCCAATCGCTCGTGACAGCGACGACGAAGCTCAGATCTACGCTCCATGCTCCGTCCGTCATCAATGGGGTACCCAGAGATGCTTCCCTCCTTCAAGTCTGCAACGAGATTGTTCTGATAGCAGACGCGCTCCAGAAGCAGGTCCAGAAATCCTTGCCAGCCAGGGGAGAATCCAAAACAAAGCTTCTTCGGAAAAGTGTTGCTTTTCAGCTAAAATACAAAAGCGCGACTGAGAAGCTCTCGCGGCAGCTAGACAAACTACAGCATCGCATGGAAACCGAGATTCTGATCGACTTGCGACAAGTATTGGCACAAGATAATTCTGACCTGGTTGACCGACTTCGAACTCTTGACAAAGATCTGATAGCTTTTCGTGCCAACCTCATCGCGGGGCAGACACGCTTGGAAGACCTGCTGGATCGGGAGTCAGGCGACACCAGGAAGGCCATCGCGGACGAAGCGCAGAAAATACGAGATCATAATGCCAAGAGTGCTCAAGAGACTAGAGGCTTTATCAATGCGACGCAAAATGACCGGATCAACGATGCTGCCTACCAGCAGTTTCTTGATAGCTTTCGATTTAGAGGAATTAATGCGCGGCGGAACACGATTGAATTCTCACAACCGGACACGTTCGAGTGGATATTCGCCGTTCCTGAAGAGGCTCAAGAAAGTGACGACGTGCCAAAATGGAGCAATTTTCCGGCATGGCTCCGTGGGGGCACAGGCTTGTACTGGATCAGCGGCAAAGCTGGCGCTGGGAAGAGCACTCTGATGAAATTCTTGCTTGAAGACGAGAGGACCAGGAAGATACTCACAGAGAATGGCTCAGACACGATGCTTGTCTCCGCTTTCATCTGGAGTTTAGGAACCAGCATGCAGAAGAGCTTGATAGGCGTGCTGTGCACCCTGCTCTACGACATCTTCGCGCAAGATCGCGAACTTTGTTGGCGCCAAATGACGGAAAGACAAGGTGGCTTCGATTTTAAACAAGAAAGTTCAGACTGGTCATTGCAAGAGCTTGTCTCGCTGTTTTCCACGGTCGCCGAGAATTGTACTCGTCCTTTATGCATTTTCATCGATGGCTTGGATGAGATCGATCGGTCCAAGCCAACGGAGATCACTAGGCTTATGGAATGGGTAGAGAGTACACGCAGTCTTAAAAACTTGCAAATATGTGTGTCTAGCCGCCCGGAGCCGACGTTCGACAACCGGCTTCGACAACATCCACATCTGCGAGTACAAGATCTCACGACTAAGGATATTGAACACTATGTTTCCAGTATTCTGCGCCACCTCGAATTCGATTTCCAAGTCTCGCCACAAGACATCCAAAACTTAATACAAACCATTGTTAACCGAGCTGAAGGTGTCTTTCTATGGGCTCATTTGGTCGTCGAGCACATTCGGACAGACATGGATTATTTTCCGAGCTGGAAGACACTCAGTGAAAGAGTCGATGAACTGCCATCCGGACTTCATTCGATGTATAAGACGATGTGGGAACGGCACAACGGCGACAGCGATCTCTATCGCGCCGAGACAGCATCGTATCTGAACTACTTGTTAGCCGGCGAATCTACGTGGCATATGAGAAAGCTACTCGCGCTTATGTTGAGGTTCAACATCGATATCCAAAACATGGTCTTCAAGGGGGGAGACGTCCTGTCAACATACTTCATTATCAAGGAATGTTCTCGCTTTGACGTGAGCATTGTAGCGAGGTGTGGAGGACTGGTCACATCCAGCGGTATACCGCCACCGCGAATGCTGCCAACGTGCGAGGAAGATCGAACAGACCTCGAACACCGTATTTTCGGCGATGATAATGATGGTTCCCTGTTGGAAATCTTTTTCGGTCACCGGAGTGCAGCTGATTTCTTGCTCTCTACCTCTACAGGTCAACAGATACTGAGTTACGACCGGACATCAGCAGTGGAACATGCGTTTTGTCAAGCAAAGGCAATGTCGTGTTATGGAATCCTCGCTGGATGGCACAAGTGGAACTGGACGGCTATGTACACGCTTTCCCCTTCGCGCCATGAATTTCGACTTCCCCAATTCGCTTCAACGGCTTTCGATCTACTTCTCAAAGCTCACCAGAGAAGACCTAGATGGATACATACTGTGAACGAACCAAGGCAACGAGGATATAGTGGCTTGAATGGTCGCATTTCTGCCAACTTTGTTGAGGCAGGTTTTCGCGAACAGCTTCACGAACGTTTACAACAATTGCCTGTTGAGGAGATGTATTCGTTGCAAAAGCAGCTACTAAGTAGCATCTGCGCGTCCAGAAACTTGCAAGAAGTTGATTTCGTTATCGAATTACTGGATTACATTCGTCCCGAAGACGTATCATACAGTACCCCCTTTCTCCTTCGTAAATCATTGGTTGGCGACCTCCTCTCTTACGCAGATAATATGCTGCTATCTTTGCGGCAGCCAGAAGAAGTCACGACTGCGGCCTCTCGCCAATATAGACAGTTTGTTGACCTCTTGCTGTACAAATGTGGCGGCATCGAATGCCTCTCAAAGTGGCGAGTGTTACTCATGCTTCCTTACTATACACATAGACAGGTCAGAACATCGGATGATACATCGAGAAACACTACATCGAAACGCTTTCACGTACAGTATCGTAGTGGCACTTCCGAGCGCCAAAACAGCGAAGTGTCTGCGACGCTAGTGGAGACTAGCATTCTTGACATATTCTTCGCTATAGGGAGCCCGCTACGGAATCACCTGGCCGATCGTCTAAGCCAAACCGAACCGCCTTGCATTCAAAAGCTAGTCATGGTCGTCCACTTTATGACGAATCGAAACCAGATCACTGGCCGCGACGACATATCTGGATTCAACTCGGAGGCACTTGGTGACTTGGAACTAACAATGGACCTGGACGAAGTGTTTGAAAGGCTCCAAACGCTTGAAAAGCCACCCTCCTCGATGATGAGAACCTTTTCAGCCGAAGATATTTATGCACTATTCCACGCCGACAAAAGCGAGCACCCGCCGAAACTCAGCAGTGAAGAGACTCTGGAGTTTCTGATCAAGAAAGGATACTCGTTGCAAAGTCATTTGGAGCCTAAACATCTGCCAAGATTCTGGCTAAACGATGACCTATTGCCTCAAGACGTCCCCAAATTTGATGAAATCGACTGGTCGTTCGAAATAGACTGCGAACGCTTCGAACGGGCGAGTCGAACCGTTATCGAAAGGGAACGGAGGGCTGGGAATCCCAAAGCTGTCGCGCCTTGTGCCGGAGGGATGAATTACTGCAGCGCTTCCACGTACTTAGTACTGCCAAGCAATTGAACCGTACTCTTGCCTAGTAGCACGTTTCTTTCTACAGTCTTTTTATACTAAGAAGGTTTCTATATGGACCGTGCCACTACGGCGAAAGTACGGTTCAATTGCTTGGCAGTACTGAGTACGTACCGTTGGAAGCGCTGAATTACTGGAAAGCAATCGAAGAATGGAAAGGTCTTCGAGATGTCAACCCGGGAAGTGATGCTGTCGAAATACATGATGTTTCGACGGGCGTGGTTACTGAGGTACCGCATGAGCTCTGATAGGTCCGGAAACATGACTATAGCGACGGCCTGGTACGAAGCCTACACCCTGGGCAGAACAAGCAAAAGACTGCGATCTTGCGTCACAGACTTGGCCTCCACACCAAGGAAGCTGCATCGGCGCCCGCCTGATGCTTTTCCAACCCGCGACTGTGGGCTCGCTCAACAATATGCATATCATGTACCTTCCACATGGCAGAATACAGTAACCCGTGCGCGCGAACATGAACGTCGAGAGCGCTGTGAAAACCACCTATGCCGTCTTCCCATATCTCAAAGAGCGCACCGAGAGCGCCTGGTGCTTTGCGCGAATTAGGAATGTTCAAGATAAGGAAGGGGCGCGTGAAGAGGGGTGGGACATTACGGAGCACATGAAGTGGTGCGTTGATGAAATCATGGGTTACTTGGGCATATGTCAGATTGTGGGCAATGACGTCGCATTCTCAGAGTAGGCGGATATCTGGATGTTTGAACGTGCGCTGCGGATGTAGGACTGACATGATACAGGGAAAAGAGAAAGGCAGGAGGCATCTGAGAGGAGGAGGGGATTGCTGGCGGCGCTTTGATGGGCTGTGTGCACGACTGAGCTGTTTAAGGCGCGAGAGGGAGTTGTGCAGGAGTATCGTGGATGATTGTACGGAGATGGGTCGCTGTGGATGGAAATATCATGGGATTGGTAGGCAGGTATATTAATTGATGCTCTCTAGCAGCGTTTTTCGGAAAATATCGTTGACTTGCACTCTACCCACCCGCTGCAGACCATTTCGTCGCTCCATCGATCCCGCCATTTTATTTTCTTCGAGGATAACAGATGCGGGTGATGCATAAACGACACCAGCATATGGTGTGATCAAAACAGCAAATCGCAATAATGTTTAGCCCTGTGGTTTAAGCGTCACTATTACACCGATTTTGAACACCCTGGTTTCCATCATCCTAGGCCCAATAGACCACGTCTCTTGCCGAGGTTGGCGTTTCTGGGATCCAACTCGATGTTGTGGACGATGTTTCCGATCTTGGCCTTCACTACTTCAAAAGGCGTTTGCGGTGATTTAATGAACTTGGACACATCTACATCTTGCGCAAGAGTGATCCATGCAGGATCAGGCTCTGTCAGGTTCCAAGCAATGCTGACGTGATAGTTCTGGGTACGGTCAATGGTGGACTTGGCCTCAACCGCCGTATCCTTGTTCTGGACGCTTTTCCTCCTCTTACTTGCGATGTCGATATCGATGGTATCGTTATCTTCCATTGGTCCATCACCCTTGCCTCCAACGTAGAGCGGTGGGTGTCCAGACTCCTCGGCTGCGTCATTGCATGCATGGAGAAGCCTGTTTAGCTCATCCTGGGCCGGCTTTTCGATACCCAAGATAAGAAACCAACGATTGCGGTCGTAGTTGGGAACCCATTTCAAACCTGTGAACCGGACATCAAACGGGCGCACAGCTGCTCTGTGAAGAGACTTGTTCAGGATGTCTAGGAATTGATACCGGTCATCTGTCTTGATCTGCAGTGTTCGCGACAGTGAGACATGGAGAGGGATTGGCGTGCCTAGCTCAGATAGAAGCGAGGGGTGGATCTCTGGGATCGACAGCGGCCTCTTCATGCGGGTGTTAGCACCTTCTATGGCCTCTCGAACATGCTCTATAAGGCTGTTCAGCCTTTGGAATTCAACCTGCGACGGCAACCCTCGTCCACGTTAGCCTACTTGTTCCTCGCTTAGGGACGAGACGGACGGAGGAACCAGGATGGCTCACACTCGAGATAGACGTGGCTAGGCCAGTTTCCTTGGATATGCGGGACCGCGCGTTTGCGCCCACCGTGCAGGCTGGGGTCGTCACGGGTACTCAGGCGGGCGTTTGTGGAGTAGAGGTCGTGGAATGCAGCCGGAAGCGGCGGCAGCCTGGTGCTGGCTTGGGCCGAGGCGCTACGCTTGCGCTTGAGAGCCTTTTCGCTGGGTAATTTGGCATCTGCATCATCGGACTCGGAGTCTGAATACTGCACCAGGGCCCGGGACATGGTCGGCCTGGGTAGATTGGGCTGCAGGCCGGACGATCTGCGGTGACGACGTTGATAGAAGGCGGCCCGGGCGCGTCTGTGGTCGTCCCGGGATCCACGTCGCGGCCAGCCCTCATAGCTAGCTAGATATAGTATGGAAACTTGGCGTAATCTATATAAAGCTAGAGCTGGTGTGAGATTAACGTTGGTTTCGAGTTAGAGCCAGTAACGCTAGGGCTAGATGAAGTTAGGGCATCTCAAAGACTCTCTATAAGCGGTTTATTACTTACTAGGTAGCAGGCTATACCCAAATAGCTGAAAACCCTGCCCGCGATTACGCTGAGGCCTGCCCGCGACGTGGATTCCTCATCCCGCCGCGCGAAAACCGGCCACCAACAAGGCGTATGACGTAGCCGCCATTGGTCGCTTGCTGCCATCGGTTGCGATCTCGACGCAGGGTAGGAGCAACTCGCAGCGACTAAGGCGGAAAGGATGACGGTGTTACGTATGTCGTTCCTGCCAAGTGACCGCGGCACCGTTACAAAAGCGTTCGCTGTCACCTGCTCGACTCGCATCTCCATCGTCTCACCATCACGCGTTGCACCACAAACCAGCAGCCTATTGTAATAAAGCAACCTACTAGCACTTTCCCTACACAAGATTCCATCCACGGTTCCACAACCACCATGGGGAGTGACAAAGCTTTCGTCCAGGTACGCGATCCCTTGCTTTCGCCTACCGTACCTTTCTTGACCCTGACTTACCAAACACCAGGCGCACCACTCGCTCATCGACCCTCTCATTGAACCAGATCCAAGTGACGACACTGGCCTGAACAGCCATTTTGCCTCGACTTTTGCTCCTCGCCCGACCCTCCCTTCCCCGCCGGACTCGGCCGGCTCCAAGGAGTTCCCATCCGCAACCATCCGCAACCACAACACTGGGAGCAGTGTCAACACTAACCCTTTCATCCGTTCGCAGAACACTGGAAATTCCGTTGAGACCAATCCCTACCGCCGTTCCCGAGCTTCTTCTGTGTCCCACGGCCCACCACCTCACCATGGAGAGACCACTCCCCGGAGATCCTCTAAAAACGAATACCCTTCACCTCCTAACTCGGCCAGTCCTCGCCGTGAGCACTTCAGGGACTACCGGAAGGAAGCCTTTGGCTCCGCAAGTGAAGCGCGTCCCCGGCGATCTAGCCAGCCAAGTGGCGTTAACCCGATGAAGGGCGCCGGACTCACACGTGGTGGCTCTCTGCGTGAGCGGTACCCTGGCGATCCAAGCACCCGGCCCCTGGATACCATCCGCAAGGAAACCAAGCATGCGCATCGTGCTCCCCACCTCAGGAAGAAGAACTTCACTGGCGCTGACATCATCGATCGTCTTGATAAGACGACTATTGGAGGTGCCGCCTACCACCACGAAGGTCCGTACGATGCGACCAACCTCTCGCGCAACCTGGACTTTAAGCACAGCCCTGTTGCAGCCGTGGCAGAATCCAACGAGGAAGCGCTGAGGGCCACACCGAGAGAGAACATCACCAACTCTTTGCAAAAGCACCGCCCTTTGGAGGGTGTTGCCATTGTTCCTCCAGGCATACCCGACCGCATGGGTCGGACCTACGACTACAAGGAAGGCGCCGACCTCATGCGGGAACCAGGTGCCGACTACAAGCGCTGGACCGGCGTCACTTACCACCCGGACGATCTCAAGGGCAAGGGCGAGCCGTCCTACACCATCGAAAAGGCTCTCAAGGACCACAAGGCATACGGCGACACAGGATCTGAAATGCAGTCGCACCGTCGCCACGTGAGCATGGGCTCCAACGGCGTCCCTGCCGACCTCCCCGCCGAGTCCCTCGACGCCGGCACTTCTAGCGGAATTGGCCGCAGCAACACCACGGGGAACAGCATGGGCTCCGCGCTCAAGAAGCGCTTCGGCAGCATCCGCCGCAAGAAGGTCGAGGCTTAGGAACTTCGCACCCCGCGCACGCCGCGCTTCAGAAGTAAGAGCATTGCATACTTTCCGCACACAGAGACGAGTCGCAAAGTTTACTGGATTTGATTTCCTGGGCATGGATATGATTGGCACGAAGACGCCGAGTGTACGAATATTTGTGGAGCGGCAAACAAGCACCCGGGCAGGGATTTTCGTTTGTTGGTAGGCATGGAATTGTAGGATATTCATGGATGAGTATAAGTGGTTTAGATTGGCATAGATATGAACCGCTCGACGAACGAAGCAACATGGGTTACTCAATGGATTGTCTTGAACGTGTACGCGCTTTGATACTGTCGATGGTTTGTGACATGGTGCTTCGAGATGTGGTCTGTTCGGTCGCAAAAGATACACTATGTGTACGTGACGTAGCGGAGGGTAACTCAATACACAATGAGATCACGCAGACGCTGTTTGATCCTTGACTGTGAATGCACTTGACTGCCTTTACCTACTCATCAAACTATAGTACCTGGGCAAAACCTCCAGACCCCGCCAACACAAAACACTGTGGCAAGAGCGACATCGACTGTGCACGCAGATCCGTCTTCGAAATCATATCTTGACCCTTTACCATCTACACTAAATGGAACCGAGTAGCATGCCCATGCTCCAGCTTTTGCCCATGCCACGGCCAACCAAACAACCAAACAGTATAGACAAGAAAAAGCATGGCCCCGCGAAAATGATCAATATGCCCCTGGATACGCCGCGGTGCCCTGTACATGTAGTAGATACCAAGAGCCCAAGAGAGGAATCAAATAAAAAAACGTTAGGGTCTACGAGTAAAACGCGCCTTTCTGGAAACTCTCGACGCCCATATCGCCGGCCTTGCCCTCGACCTTGGGCGCCAGCGCAACGCTCTTCTGCGTCAGGCTCGCCGCCCTGCTACCGGGCTGGCTCCCCGCGGTGATTTGTGCGGGCTGGCGCCGCTGGATGGTCTCGAGATAGACGCCGGGGAGATAGCCCATGCGGCCGTCGCGCGAGCGGCAGCGCCACCACTCGGAGGCGTTGCCCATGGGGTCGGACTTGGACAGCACGGCGACCATGTCGCCCTTTTTCACGGCGAGGTCGAGCCCCGGCTGCGCGTTCATGGCCGCGTCGGGCGCGAAGTCGTACAGCACGCGGCAGAACTCGAGCTTGTTTGGGTCGAGGGTTTCGCCGGCGGCCATGGGGTCGGCGGCTATGAGGCGCTTCTGCTCCTCCTCTTGGTTGCGGGCGAGGGTGCGGATGAGCTTGCCCATGAGGTAGGGCAGGCCGAAGACGGCGAGCATGAACATGATGAAGGGCTTTTTGGAGGGCTTGGCGGGGAGCGCGGAGCCGTCTGGGGTGCGGCCGGTGAAGGCGGCGAAGGAAGCGGGGGTGAGGTCTGTGGAGGAGGCGGGGAGCGGGCGGCCGGTGAGTTTTGCGATGGCGGTGCGGATCCAGCGCATGATGGTGAAGATGCCGAGGACGGAGCCGAGGGTCTGGCGGAGGTTGCCGAATTGCTCTGCGACGGAGACCATTGCTGTCGCGATGTTAGTTGCTTGTTCCTCTTCCTAGTTTCAGCGGGAGGAATTGTGAACGACGTACCGAAGAACGAAGAGTGCGTCGCCATGTACGTGCTCTCGAGCATCTGGGCGAAACCGCCGAATGCACCGACGATGCCTTCTATCAGCTGGAAGGTCGTCTGTGTGCTCTGGCTGAAGGATTGGGTAAGGCTCATGTTGTTGGGGTCGCCGGGCATGCCCATGCCGCCGCCATACATGCCTCCCATACCCATCCCACCCATCCCGCCCATGCCTCCATACATGCCGCCCATCCCACCCATCCCACCGGCGTACATGGATCCGTAGCCTCCCATCCGATTGTATGGCGAAGAGTAGCCGCCCATTCCGCCCATGCCTCCCATGGTGCTTCCGTAGGGCGATCCGTATCTGTTTGCGTTCATATTCGAGTAGTTGGATGCGTTGCGGTTTGCAACGGTGCTGAGCGAGCTGGGAACCTCGGGCAGTGGCGGCGGATTCGACGACGCTGCTGTTGCTGTCGCAGCCGGGGCTGCTGCTGTGCTGCTTCCTGTCAGGCCTGGCATGGTCAGTGTCTGCGTGGAGTTGACGTCTGCGGGCCCGGACTCACCAACCGAGGCACTGGTTGCGCCTCCACTTCGCTCCCACGGCTTGGGCGGCGACGGCGATGCCATTCTCAGGACGTGTCGTCGCTCACCACCCCGGCATCAGGCGTGGATACAGGCTGCTGGGTCGGGCGCAGGCAATGCAAAGGTTCTGTGCACAGTGTTGGGCGCAGGTCGACCGACGTCCAGAGGCTGGGCTTTGGTCGTTCGCGGGGCTGGCCTGTTCGCTAACGAGATAGCGCGGGTCCGCAGGCGTGCAGCACTCGGATGCAGGCGCTTCTGAGACTGTCGCACACGGTGAGGGTGTCCCAAGAGAGCGTGTAGCGGTGGCTGTGGGGTTGCGGAGGCGGCAAGGAACGGGCGTGAACGTTCGCGCTCGTGCTGGGGCTGGGGCTCGTGCTGAGCGAGCAGCAAACATCCTCGGCTCGTTTTCTTTGGTTCTGCGAGGCAATCACAAGCCGCCATCCGAGTCAGCACCGACCCTTCTCCGCCAAACTGCGACTCTTTTCGCCACCGGCCATGCGCGACGTCCAACGAGGAAAGTCTTTCCGCCTTCTCTAGATACCTGACCTTATGGTGGCCAGTGTGGTAGCGCTGGAACATCTCGCAGTGGTTACGGATTGACAACATGCCCAAGTCCTCGACGTACTCGTTGAGCCCACCTGTTTGTATACGGGGTCACAAACTTGACCATCTCGAGCGTCGGTCGCGAAGCAGCAACTAGACATCAGATGGCGCACATGCAGCGGAGCCTACCCGCGTGCGATGTATACCGAAGCCCAAGTACAAGATTTGCAAGTGAGCTAGTTTGCTCTTCGCACGTCCACACTCCCACAAACGAAGATTATTCACCTTTTATAACTACCTTGTCGCTTGCCAAACCTATATTCGACGCTAGGGGATGCTAGCGAATGGTTCCCGCCCGGATACCAATGTGTCCGACCGAACCTTGCAGCATTTGAGCATGTTGGGCTGTTGCAGGTGAAGATGAGCACACGAGGCTGCAGAACAAATACTACATCTTCAGCCGCCGTCGTGCATAGGCAAGCCACTGACGGCCTGAAGTGTCTCCCACCACTTCAGCGTACCTTCGAACAGCAACTTCGCAGTCTATAAACACCAGAAACACGCCCTATTATATCGAACAAGGACTCGCATTTCAGGATGCGCTTGACTTTTGCTCTCTTCGCGACTTCTTTCGCTCCTGCTCTAGCCATCCCACTGACCTGCCACTCGCAAACCCAACCAAACCCCCTCACCAAACACTTTCCCAAAGACGTAACCGGCGTCATCAACGGCACAACCGCCATCGTACCAATACCTTACGCCGTCGCCAGAAGTATCGTCCCATCTGAATTCCCTATCCTGACAGCGGCGTACGAGCAAGTCTTCCCAACCCTAGGCAACGGTATGTACCCCGCCGTTCTCGAAGCAGTTCAAGACCACGACGTCGGCATGCCATCGTTCGAAATCCCAGATTTCACTGTAAGTCTCGCAAATACGTGAACCCGATTCCATATGTCAATTCTTGAGGCTGAGCCAGGACGCAGCGCGTAGCATTGAAGTTACCCTTCGTAGACCGTCTCAATGACGGGTCCTCGGCGTTCAAATACACGCCTCCTCAACTCATCAGTGCCACCAATCTGGTCGCCCTTCTGGGCTCGGTCATCTACGGCGACACGATAGCGGGCACTTTCGACCCTCCCTGCGACGCGTACGCGAGTAGCGGGCCAAGCGAAACGTATATGCGCGCATATACCGTCGTCGACTCCTTACTCCCCAATCCTAAGCCCGTCGCTGATTTGTCATTCCGCACGGCGGCGAGTATCCCTTACACCCTCGAAGTGTACGTAGGCCCGCTTTGCATCTTACACGGTTGAATATTTGCTGACTTTCTAGCTTCGTCAATGTCTTGAACCAGCCAATATTCGGAGATGGCGTCCCGTTATGCGATAATTATATCACGTTATTGAATACCACCGTGACGACCGGACAATATGCGCCGGTTCCGGTGGAGGGTACGCTTGCGGTCCGTCCGCCGCTGTATCCGAGCGAGGAGACGTTTGGGCATGTATATGGGTATCGGATGGCGAATGCGTTTGTGGAGAGGAACGGGGTGGCTTGTGAGAGTTTGAAGGGGTATTCTGGACGGTAGAGCTGTGGTACTGAGGTGACCGAATCATGATTTAGACACTGTTTGGTATGTCCAGGGGCAGCTTGGACCAAGATACATTAACATCGTGCATATCTTCACGAGGGTAGCATACAATCGGAGAGTTGTGATCGCAATAATTGATGCTGAATGAGAAGAAACGGTACTGAGATTGATGGTGTTCAGTCGTTGGAGTATTTGGGAGCATCGTCTTGTTTGGTGTATATCACGCGATATGATAGTAGAGTAGAACGAATCCGTCCCATGTGCCTACAGATATGGCTGTCGGGAGTACACTAGGGATGCAGAGCAGTGCAGCTATATTGCCATGCATGTGAAGAATCGCCAAGTGCCATAAGGGCAGTTTATATGCAAAAGTACGGACGAAACGAATTCCAAACAAAAAGTTGTGTGGAGGGAGGGGAAGAGATTGGGGCTGGTTGCTTTCAAGCAATATCAAGAATTCACTCTTAGACCCAACATATATACATCTTACCTTCGAGGGAACAAGTGAGTCATCCAACCTTGTGAGCCCATCTTACCTTATCCTAGCCATTTATGTTATCGAAGGTATATCCGAAGTTTCAGAGTGACGAAGTAATGCGCCCGATGACTACAAGTTTCCTTCGACAACAGTCTTCCCCATGTTTCAGAAGTACATACCGTTGGCTTCATGGAGTCCCACTCGACTCAGACCTGCCTGCCTGAATAATATAAGTAGCTTCCTTGTTCGAAGTTCCATCCAGTCTCACCATCTGCCGTTGGCAACAGCTCTTTCGCCGAGACGGAGAAGCTCTTTCTTTGTTTATCTGGGATATATAAGATGGAGGGAGGTGTAGCAGAAGTGCCAGACGCACACCAAAACCAAACACTGACCAACACACGCATTACCATGGCCGAGGAAGCATCCCCCGGAAGAAAAGTCTTCCGAGGCAGCAAGCGCGATGGTAAAGACTCCCCAGTCGTAAATACGACACAGCCCCGCGGAGGATGGCACCAAGAAATGGTATACACATCCAACGACGGTGAATGCTCGTTTCAACCCCTCATCATCGCTCTGAAAGCGGGCGACGGGAGCCGGGACGATGATTCCCCAGGCTATTTCCTGCTCATGAGAGATGCAGCATGGGCCACGGCCACCATGGAGGCCATGAAGACGGAGGATGAGGCTCGGTCCTGGTACACTGGTACAAACGGTGAGCAGGCCCGAGTTGGATTGCTTATCAAGCACCCCGACGGCCAAGAAGAGCTGGTTGGCGAAGCATGGGTGTACAGACTTGCAGGGGTATGGCCCGAGGTCTATTGCGTGTTGAAAGGTGGGAAATATGGGAAGGATAGTTGTCAGAGGAAAGGTTACGGCACGAAGTTCATGACCGCGTTCCTCGAAAAATGGTGGAGCTTGCCGCGGGAGACGGGACCGATAAAGGTCCAGCCTGATTATGTGGACGAGCAGGAGCGGAATATGTCCGAAGTGCCTGAGCGGCTGTGTGCTAATATCTGTCCCGGTGTCGCGAGCCACAAGCCCTGGTACCTGTCTTCCAAGTCTCCGTAAAGTTGCATTGGGATCAAAAATCGCTTTATTTCTTATAAAATACTAAACTTTCGCAAATTTGACCTATTATTATATTCCCAATATCAAGTATTACCTTTGCGTCGTCGTCGTCTCGCATATGTTACAGGCAGCATCTCATGAACGTTATCATTCGAAGTCTCTGTCATCACACCACTATAGAGTTCTTGAGATGTTCGATGGCGGTATATTATAGCATATTGACCATATGACCTTACTACTAGGCTGAAAATTTATATCATCCTCGTGGCGGCTGGCACGGGTCCATTCATGCAGCGACGCCACGTCGGTCGGTACCTCCTGGTTAGGGCAATATAAACTTTGTCAGCCCTGAACAGCCTCTAATATTTGGCCCAATTGGATGCCGGTATCGTTACCAGTATTGTTACAGAATGAAACTCTAAAATTAGCAGTGTGTGGCTTGATTCTTGGACGAACCTATTCTTAGCTAAGGTCGAGAGTTCCCCACCTGCCGAGAGCACGAGTTGACGCTGTAACTTCTCAAGATGCCCAGAAGTTCGATCAATCTCCGCCCAAAAAAATTCACAAACTGTTCAGCCTTGCTCTTCGTCATCGAGAGTGTCATTGCGCGCGGTGTTTCCGATACTCTTTCACGAACATAAACAGAGAATGGTCGTCTCATCTGATCTACAACACTTTCCGTCCTTTGCGGATGTTCGCTCTGGCCTCACGCATAAGACACATCAGTGCATCTGGTACCTACCCGGAAAACGGCGGTATTGTGGGGTGCGCACCGAGGCATCAAACATAGGCTTCCTTCTTGAGCTCACGAGCCAGGTGGACGATCGGAAATCGTGCACGTTGAGGATACTTTCGGAAATCGCAGAACTCAGTTGTTGTGCTCGTTTTCATCGCAACAGGATCTGGGGCAGTGGTCTAGCGAAAAGCTTGGCGCATCAATGGCAGCAGGAATTGCAGAGCGACCTATCCGAGACAGTATTTGAGAGCGCAGGTGCAGTCAAAGTAGAGTGTGAGCACTCTCCCCGCTGCGGTACGACCGAAGGCAACGAAGAAACCGAAAACAAGTTGGAGCGGGTCGCGTTCTCACCACACATACCATTTAAAGGAGACACGCTGCGATTACCTTCGGGTTTGGTCGACATGTTTGTGCTTACTTGCGTTGCGAGGGATAGATAGGGAATAAGGACAGGCAGGTGCCGCAGCGTGGCAGCGCTGCAATACATATACCTGTCCTAATAAGAAAAAGCGATTGTGTCCTAACTAAGGTTTTATAGCGAGCCGCTAAGCCTTCCTAATCTTGTTTATTATTTACTTACAACGCTTCCTTTTATATTACTTTTAGATAGTAGTCTATGTTTGTCTATCGCTTTACAGGACACTACTTTGTAGTTCGAGTCAACAATCAGAAAACCACGCTGCGATCTACCTTGTTTTCACAGATCAAACCTACGGCAAGCAAGATAGGGTCTGTGTACGCCTTCACTTATATGGATAGTGCTTTCGATGGGATGATCAAGATCGGACATACGAGTAGATCAATCGATCTTCGCATGGAGGAATGGGCTGATTGTGGTCATGGACGACCATATCTCCTAAAGTCCTTTAGCAAAGTACGCTATCCGGAAAAAGTGGAGTTTCTGACTCATTTCCAGCTAGTTAAGGAGTGGCATGCGATGCGGTGGTGCAAATATCATGAACGGTCTCACATTGAATGGTTCAAGACTGGTGTCAGTGCGGTGTCTCAAGTTGTCCAGGCCTGGATATCATGGATAGAGCGGGCGAATCCGTATGACAGGCGTGGCAATCTTAAGGATTTCTGGCGAGGTATCATCAACTTCCTCTCCGAGTATGAGATTATGATCACAGCAGAACTGATGGTGCAGATACAAGAGATCGAGGATGGAACCATTAGTGTTGCTAGCTTCATTGATGATGGGTTACCGCGTTAAGAACGTTTGGATTTGGAACGTGTCTGTGTAAAGTAAGAGGAAAAGTGAATAGCTGACCAAACATTGTTAAAACTTATGCGTCGTTTCATCATTTCATCCTTAATAGCTATGCAATTTTATGCCCTTCCACATCGAACGACTACGTTGTGCTCTATGAGTCATATATCCTATACATCCATACCTACCTTCACATTTGGGACTGATCAATGTGCTTTTCCCATGGCCTTTCTAGACACTCTTTAATAAAAGAGCTCAACTACCATTTTGCACCAATCTTATTCTATCACTCTATTTCCCAACTTTCAATGCTTAGTCGCTCGGAGGTGTTTAGGAGATGTCGACTTCCTCCGTGACCTTTAAGATGCAACATCGGTCGATTACCATATACATCTATTACGTCTTCTAGGGCACTTAGAGGGACTTCATAGCACTCATCCACCCTCAAACACAATAACTTCGGTAGAGTTGTAAATCGCATTAACGTCTCCCTAAAAACATTCTCAGCTAACGGGTTTATGAACCTGAGCTGCAATGGATAGTGCCTTTTCGGGGTTGGAGAAACTGGAAGGGTTTAACTTGACATTATTCTCCTCTAGATATTCGAGAGCGTTGAAAGTGCAAGGTTGGATAATGTTTCTAGTCAAAGAAGGGTGCAACGATAGGTAACAAACACCAAGCATCCAAATCAGCTTTAGCTGACATGAATACAATTCCTGATGCACGTGTGGCTTGGACCTCTCCCCGATACGCTAACATCAAGCGAGAACTCTTATTCCGGAATGTAGAGTCAGAAACAGAATAGATGTATTTTTCATTAAAGAATCGATATCGTGAAAATACATGTAACGCTGGGAGCTGCGACCTACCGTGCTATCAAGAAATGTATAGTCGTGATAAAAATCCCCAGACCAGGCTGACGTACGGCTTCCTGAGCCACCACTTCGCGCTTGCTCATACCATGCCTATCGGACCACCCAACTCGGAGGCGACTCGCCGGCAAGGGTCCCAGGTAATTCCTTCGGACTTGACGGCTTCCTCAATTGCCTGCCATCAAGTTCAGCGCCTCTATCCCAGGGATGCGCAGTGTGCCCCGAAACCTCCATAACGGCTTCACTGTCAAGCTCAGTCACGCCCGGCTTGGCTGCGCCCGACAGCGGCTTCCCATCTGCCTCCGAAATATTGTTCGTTTTCTCAGTCGCACCAGTCGCACCAGTCACGTCCGAGATGCGTGGGTCAGCACCAGTTGCATCGGACACGCGACCTGCGGCAGCGCCCGCCAACGGTGACGCGTCCTTCCTGTCGCCCTTCTCGACCTCGGCAGCGGCGGCGGTGGCGTGAGTTCGTCGACGTTTCCGGCGGCGGAGGAGGATTGCTGCTATTATGGCGATCAGGAGGAGAAGTCCGACGGCCACGCCGACTCCAATCCCGATCTTTGCACCTGATGCGAGGCCTGAGCTGCTGTCATTTGAGCTGCCGTTGTTCGAACCGCCGTTATTCGAGCCGCCACCGGTGGACAATGAGTCACTACCCGATGATGTGCCACTGCTCAATAACCCGGCTCCCGTGTGCGATGGCGTTGCGTTGTTCCCTGAGCCTCCCTGCGTTGCACTGCCCTTGCCGGTCTGGCTTGCACTCGGATCACTTCCGCCCGTACCTGAGCCCCCAGCGGACGCCGATCCAGTCTCAGCGGGCGAAGAGTCGCTCGTCGGATCGCCAGTAGGAACATGCCCGGTCTCGAACTTGATGCTCTCGCCGGTACCCGTAGGTAATACTGCGAAGAGCGCAAGACTAGGTGAATCCGAGAACGCGCTCGGCGTGAACTTTGCCACTTCGGTACAACTGCAGAATGAACCGGGTTGGAGCGTGGACGGGTTTCCTTCTTGCGAGCACGCGCCCCAGACGCTGTCGTCGTCGTCGCAACGGGTAAGTGCTATCCATGGCTGGTCTAAATGGCGTTAGCAATCGAGCAATAACTGAGCGCATCTTTAGAGAGGTCTCCTACCTATGCCTTTCTTATCCGGGCAGCTTTTATCCTTATAGTCCGGGTCGGTACATCCAGCTTGGTATGTCAATTGGGAGCCGTACCCATCGCCATGTTGCCCAAAACACGCATTGTCAGCCAAACAATTGTCACCAGCCCCGCAACACGTCTGGAACCCGAATGCCGAGTTTCCGCATGGAATGAAGCTCTTGTCTAGCTTTTCTCCAGCTTTGGTGTAGCATGTGCCATTACTGACGAAAATGTCCAGGTCGCTCATAGTTGCGCTGTGTCGCAACTCATGAGATGTCGCGAGATACTAAGTAAGAAAACTGGAGAACCGATGCAATGGAATCAGCGCCCGAGGTTTGTTTCTGGGGAAAGGAGTTCAATGAGGTCCATATGACGTATGGGTTAACTCCCTTGTCAATTAAGTAGATCATGTTTGCAACCCTGCGGGTTTATCCAACCGAGGGTATATGTGACTCGAATGGCGGTTTAAGCGACTATTACCCCTGGCGGTGCCAAGGTTTGGCTGGCATTACTGGGATACAGCCAGATGTCGACTAGAATACTGACATTTACTCCTCGCGAAGATCGCGAGTATTATAACTACGTATCCCAGTAAATGATGTCTCCTTCCTATCCTATTTACTGAAGAGCGTGATATACCTTCCTGTCCAACCCAATGTGCCTCGAAGACGCACAGTGAGCTGGATCATATTAGCCCATTGCGTAGCTCGTTGGTTGAGCTGTTCGAGTGAATGTGCTATTTGGTAGACATGCTTTTGATGAGCGTATTCTACTGCTGCTCTGGTAGAGAGGCTCTTCGACCGAGCGGCTTGCCCGATTGTACGTTTATCGAGAGGATGCATCTCCTTGTACCGGGTAGCTGGTAATATTCCTTGATGCTTGAAACGGTTTGAATCGATAGGATATTAGTTCAGGGAGCTGATGTACTGTTATGATGACTCATCCTCATAAGTATGCTGGCCATCAAGTCATTGATGGCAAAATCGTGGGCTCGTTGGCAAGTGCAAGCAGCGCTTAAGATGTTGCTCCGACGCGTTCATGTGAAAGAATCTTTAGAGTCGTTTTTCCAGAATGTTGCCAACGTGCCCTGGCTCCCGTTCTCTCTCACGACAGCCCGCGTTGGCGTCCTCGGCGCCATAACAATTCTTCCATTTTCCAGCTCGATGATGGACATCTCACTCCCGTCATCGGCACTAGGTGCGATGCTTCTTGTTCGCCTCGGGTGGTTGACAGTGCTCGTAAACAAATCGTCCTCAATGCATCCCCCGTCGCGTTCGAGACCGAGCCGTGAGTGCAGGCGATTGGGAACAACAAATGCAACCGTTCTGCATATTGACCTGCGCTGCATGGGGAGATTCGCGACAACGATGCAGATGGAGATCTCGTTGATGCCCCATATAGACAGGTCGGCAATGTCGTAAAACGGTTCGCTGGAGCGAAGCCATCGGTGCAGTACATACATCTTGACGACAGACGATGCAGTTCCTCTATATGCCTATCAGGACAGTGTAACACACGCGATCGAATGACTTACACGAGTGCGAGGAGGAACATGAGCCTCACTTTGAAGCGCATCTGCTTCGTGAGTTTTGCTTGCCTCAAGTACACGAGCGGTGCAGAAGCGTAGATCTGATTGCTGTTAGTCTACGTACACTTTTAGCGTGCTACCTACTCACCAAGTCGGTGCATATATTCGAGACTATCTGGGCATATTCAGCGACCGTGCCGACCATTTCAGGCCAGCATTCAGGCACTATCTCTGGATGCCAGCGAAAGTAGTACGGGCGGCAAGACCAGAAATGGAACAAGAGCGGCATGATCAGATTGAACATGACCACGATCAATGTGACGAGCCACATTATCGCTCTGAACCTTCGCGAAAAGTTGAGCGCCAAAAGGTAGGTGCAAACAGACAGCTTTACGAGGAACATGGCGTTCATTTGCAAGCAAATGGAGATGAACTGGAAGTGGATAGCAGTATGAATGCGATGCGATGTCCAAAAGGGATCTGACATGAGCCGGCCAACACCCGCATGCACGCCGAGAATGATGAAGG
The DNA here is from genome assembly GCA_010093485.1 of Karstenula rhodostoma CBS 690.94. Taxonomy (NCBI): domain Eukaryota; kingdom Fungi; phylum Ascomycota; class Dothideomycetes; order Pleosporales; family Didymosphaeriaceae; genus Karstenula; species Karstenula rhodostoma. The sequence goes on from MU001504.1 coordinate 694,254, forward strand.
GAATGTTGCAGACGAAGCTCATGGCCTGGAGGACGTCAGCTCTGCGTTCGCCTTTGGAAAATATTACGAGTCGCGCACTGGGTACCTACGGTGCCTGCTAGCATTAGCCAGTCGCTGCAGCCCATGCAAGGACTGACCCGAAACCGCACGACCAGTCTCCAGATCGTGGAGAGCATAGAGAGGACCGACATCGCGATAGCGACCCTGATCACCTCCCCTCCCTTGTTCGGCCACTGCTCTCTATGCATTGTCGTAGTCATCACGGAGACATCAGGAAGGACGACCACGACCAGCAACAAATGCGAAGCCCCCGCGGATGGAAAGAAAGAAGAGGGAAAAGAAGAAGCGCGCCTAGCTGAACGAACAACTCGCGTGACCACGCTTCCGAATCCTCGAGAAGCCAAAGCAAACGCAAGGTACTCGCTGCTCACGGCGAGCGTGGAACCGTCTATACCAGATGGAGATGTAACACAGATACCCTGTAAAGTGCATGAGCTTCCTCCTGGATCCTCATTGCACGATGCGACCAACCACCGCTGCGCTAGGAATCCTCCAAGCTTCGCGAGCCATTTTGCGGGTTCCACGCGGGAGGAGAGCTTGGGCCATCCTAATTTCTCCTACAGAAAGAGGTGCAGAAGTGGATTCGCCTGATCTAAACGACACGGCTGCGCGGCGGATACGGGAGCGCAACGGCCGCTGCCTTCCTCGAAATCGCACTGCAAACGCCCTGGCTCCACGCTGAGAGTGCAAGGGCGGTCGTTGTCTCGTGAACAGTTGCGCTTCGACAACGTCGCCGTGATCCGATAGATCACTCTCATGCGAAGCATGGCGTGAGGAAGAGTAGTACTTAGGGCCTAGAAGGAGGGTAGCGTGGGTGCGGAATAACGTTGGTGGCTGAACATGTCCAATGGTCTTGTCCAATGAGATGCCCGCTGAAGAACCAAAGTGATAGTTCCAGTCCCGCACATCTCCATCCTTCAGCAGAACGTGGCATTGTTGGGTCCCGAAATTCAGGTTCCTGGTGTGTTTTGCTCGAGGCCCGGAATCGCGACTGCTCACATCAAGGATCCACAGCTACCAGCTTCCATCCCTGCTCCGGCTCCTTCTCCAATTCAAAACTATGCTATACATATGTACGTGGGTATGATTATACCTGAAGGTGGCGACCACAGCATCAGATGCGGCAAAGAAGTCGTAGGCATATTATACCTTTTAACTTGCTACGCGATACCTCTTTCAGAGCAAAGAGGAACTCGTACAGCAAGCTAAAATTTGCTCTACTGAGTACCTGTGAGGTACGCCAGATGCTGTGGTCGTCACCCTAGACTATCGCCCTCAACAAGCACTGCCTATTGTCTTCTTCGACTCCAATGATCCCCACATGCCAATTTCAACCAGTCCCCACCCAAGACCCAAAGCCCAAAGCAAGCCGAAGCCCTGAACACCATGCTAAAGTGCGAAGACCCATAAAACGAGCCAAGTTGAACTCATGCCACCTCTATTCACACGCTCAGGACCCCTACTTCCTTGCGAAACCGGTCAAATACCTCCATCCACTACCTGCCCCAGCACCTTCCTCAAGTGCCTGCACCACCCCCTCCAATAACCTCTCCTCCTCCTTCCCCATCTCAACCTGCAGCCTCAACATCCACTTCTCCCAATACCAACTCCCGACGATGCCCGTCATCATCGCCGCATCTACAGTCGTGCCCCACACCGGGGCCTCCGTCTCCACAACCTCGCCCTCCGGACTGATACTCCGCTCGGTAGCCGCCTTGGCGGGCAGCACGGGAAGCGTGTCCTTCCAATTTGCAGCCGTCTTGCCCATGGGGAGAACCATCCACATCCTCTGCACGTCGCGGAAGCCAGCCTTGCGGAGACGTGGCAGGAAGGACTTTGTGGGCGCGGCATCGTACCCGCGGGTTTTGAGGTTGAAGCCAAACTCCACGCCGAGGGCCTGGGCATGGCGCCCCGCGTGAATGATGTCTGCGTCAAGGAGTGAGAACTCGAGGAAGCCACCGGGCTTGAGACATCGGAAACACTCTTTGAGGCATAGATCGTACTCATCTATTGAGCGACCAAGGGGCTTATCGGTCTTGAGGAGTTCGTGGAGAGTACGGGCAGAGACGACGTCGAAGTGGCCGCTAGGGAACGGTAGCGTCCAGAGGTTGGGGACCGTCGTTTGCTTATGATTGGAGGGGCCGGTGACGTTGCAAGTCAGGTTGTTGCCGGCGGTATAGACAGTTGTGACGGTTGCGTAAGGGTAATCGTACGCTACATCCCATGCCCAGTCGTTGGTTGGTACGCCGCCCACATCGAGAATCTTGGGCACGCTTGTCCGTCGGACGAGCCGTGCGGCATGTTTACTGAGCAGCCTACCTCCGTTGAGTTGTCGGAGTGCTTGGAGGACCCAGCAGATTGGCAGCATTTGGTCGAGGGCTTGTCGTTCCATCTGCGCACGAGCGATGCGCTCCTTCAACACAGTCGGGTCGTTGACGTAGAACTCCGACACAGGTCGTGGCGGAGCTGGCCGTACTGGGTTGGTGAGTTCGAACTTGCCCAGCAGCTGGTCCTGGTGGGACTTAGGGTTGCATCGCCGGTGAACATGCATTGCCTCTGCACGGGTCTGACGGTGGATGTATACATCCATCCTTCGGGTTCGCTGTCGGAGAAATTCAAAGCCCTGGACGTACGTGATTATCTTCTTTGGCTCCTCCTCCTCTGTGGGCGACTTGAGCGGCTCTTCAGCGAACTTGACAGACTTTTTGAGTGCCTTGTCAATTGAATGGCCTCGGCTGTGCGTGCCGGTGGAAAGGCTCGGTGAGCTGATGATGTCCATATCCCGAAGTGCAGCTTGCAACTCTTCTTGCTCCTCTAGCCAATGGCCTGTCCGTTCGATGTTGGCGGATGAAAGTTTTTGCAGCTCTACATGGTAGTTCTCGTTGTACTGGAAGATTGTCTTGGCTGGATGAATCTCAGAGACCTCCACTGCTTCTTCAGCTTCAACAAGCATGACAGGTCTAGAGGTCGGTAGACCATCGTCGTAGCCGTCGAGCGTCGAGCCTGCCAATGTAATGGCACGCTGGGCCAAAGGACTTCGCTTGAATGCCCATGGCAGTGAGTAGAACTTCTCAGCCGTGGACGTGTTGGGAACTGACTCGTCACGTTTCGGTAAGCTCCAAGTATGCCGAGCAGTAGACTGGAGTGATGAGAAGAACCCACCAGGCGAAGGCACCGAAAGTGCTGACACCGGTGTGTTGCCAGACGAATTCTGCACGATACCAGAGGGAATTCTCAAGTTCAGCATGGGGCGAACCTCCTTCATCTCACCCTCGCTGCCATTGCTTCCGCGAGATGGGAACCGCTCTGGCGATGAACCTCTTGACGAGTCTCGCGATCGAGACAGGTGACGAAGAGTCTCTAATGCTTGAGTGTCAAGCTGTACAGGCGCCCATGAATCCACACTACCGATACTTTCGCGTTTGTGGGTCTCGGGCGTGGAAGGGCAGCTCAACTTGTCCATTTCTTCTGAAGTCAGACTTCCGTCCAAGGAAGGAGCGGCCGAGCGGTCCGGTACCGAGAGGTTGTGCGACGTGATCAGAAACAAGGCTTGCTTGGATGGAGTAAGCAGTTGAGATGGCGTATGTGGTTGTGCTGATATTGCGCTCTTGAGCTTTTCTATTGTCGGCCAAGCGGAAGGAGATGGGATAATGAGTGAAGGATAACGACTGCGACTTGTGCGCGCAATCTTCTTGACCGAAGCCGATGCATGCAGAGGGACCTCTGCTTCGTCGTCTGTGATGTCGTACAGCGAGTCGAAGTCGCTGTCTGCCCTGCTTGCGCGGTACGAGGCAGGGTACGTCGAGGAGGGGTAGAGATGCATGGGCGACGGGACAGGCGACGGCTTCATCATCTCGAGCAGGGGTGCAGGTGCCTTTGGAAGAGCAAAGTCCCGGCAACTCTTAGGGGAGTCTGCACTAGGCTGATATGTCGAGGTGGTGGAAAACCTTGGCGTGAAGTAGTACCGTGGGATGGTGGAGTCGTCATCGACGACATTAAAAGTGTGTCTCTCGTCCAGCGGAGACACGGGGTATTGAGGGAAGTCGGCAGTGCCAATGGCTGCAGATGCGTACACTGCAGTGGGAAGTATCTCTGGCATATTGTATATTGGGCTGATGTGAGCTCCGCCTCGTGCTATAATTAAAGAAAGCGTATATGGGGAATCCGGGCTTGGGTGTTTGGCGGGGTCAAAGGGGAAGGTAAACTATTAACAGGAAAGGGGTGCAGATGGAATTAATGGGCAATAACCCTGGCTGATCAACAGCTCGGTGATAGAAATGAAGCGCTTCGGTCGACGAAGCTGCGGCGTGGTAGAGAGCTCGGGAGGGAGTGAGAAGAAGATGCCAGGGAACGACGGCAACGCGAGCGCGCGCCGAGCCATAGTATGTATATTTCGCGTAGCCGCGCCCGCGTCGACAGACATGTTGGCCAACAGGCAGTGGCGTTCGCGGACGCGATGCTGGTTCCCGCGGTCCACTCGCAAAGCGGCCACCCATGTGGGTGGAGAGGCGATAGCGGCTCAAAGACGGCCACGACAGAGCGACCGCATCTTCTCGCTCGTGGTTGGCCAGCGTGCGGTGCGACGCTGCACATGCGAACATGGGCAGTTTTCGGGGTGTTGACGCTTCTGGACGTGGGCGCCTCTGGGGGCTGGATGAGTGGCCGGCCAGGCGAAGGCGCATGGGACGGATGTTTGTTAAGCGCCCGCCGTGGTTATTTGAGGATCTCGCGAGCATCGAATCTCGTGACAGGCCCAATGGCCATGCCGCACGGCGTAGCACCGCATAGTCGCCGACAAACTCGATGGAGAAGGCGTTCGTAGGTCCAAGGCGTGTTCTTCAGTCATCGCCTGCCAGACTGCGGCGAGGCTGGCGAGCGTTCGGCCTCTGGTTCCGTGTGCCATGACTTTCGGTGACTGACTAGGTGCACCCAGCCACAACGCGAGAGGCACGGAAACAGGCGATGGCCGGAGCGGGGATCGATAAGATCCATGTTTGTACCATCGATCGGATGTCGCAAAGGGCCGCGGAACAAGCGTGGAAACGGGACGATGAATGAGCACAGTGTTTGCGGTGCGCATGAAGAGGTTCGAAACGGGCGCGGGGCAGGCAGTCGGTAGTGGGGTCGGCGTGACGCCGCATCGAGCTCGACATGTCAACACCACGCAGCCAGGCCGAATAGTCACACTTTTCCTTCCCACACCGTCCAGTCGCCATTGGGTTTCCTACGTCATCAGCGAATCTTGACACAGCTCCCTCCTCGCACAGAGCCGCCGCCATGTCGCCGCCCGCCATCATCGCGCCTTCCATTCTATCCGCCGACTTCGCAGAGCTGGGCAAAGCATGCGCTGATACCATCCATCAGGGCGCCGATTGGCTTCATGTCGGTCTCCAAAAATTCACGCGTGCGCGTGCGTAGAACAGCCCTGACGCGTTCCAGGTAGACATCATGGACGGCCACTTCGTCCCGAACATGACCTTCGGTGCCCCAGTCGTCACCAAGGTCCGCTCCCACGTCGAACGTCCTGCTGCCGCCCATGGCCGCGGCACTTTCGACTGCCACATGATGATTGCTGAGCCCAAGCGGTGGGTCCGCGACTTCAAGAAGGCCGGCTGCGATCTATACTGCTTCCACTACGAGGCCGCAGTCGATTCGACTGCCGCCGACTCGCCCTCGGGCACCTCCTCCTCGAAGACTTCGCCCAAGGAGCTGATCAGATTCATACATAGCGAAGGCCTGCAGGCTGGCATCGCGATAAAGCCAAAGACGCCCGTGGATGTGCTCTGGGAAATTCTGGACAACCCTGTGAAGGAGGAAGTACCTGACGTAAGTGAATACGTTCCCATCTGCCTCTATCAATGGTCGATAAGGAGTGCCGGTTTTCGACAAGGGGTTTTGGGATGCGCGGCGGCCTAGAAGGCGGCTGTTGTTCTTGGCTCATAGGGCTGGGAACGACCGTTCAGTCAGCCAGCGCTTAAGCATGCGAACATTGCACCTTTGACGCCTCGCTACCCTCTCATTCCCTACAAAAGGAGACTACTTCCGACACCCAATGCTGTTTGGAGCTAGCTAACACACCCCGGCATACGATGACTCTTCTACCCGCTGGCGTTTCGTTCCACCATAGCTTCACGGCAGATCCACAAACAGCTTGGCTAACTTACGATAGATGGTTCTCGTCATGACGGTCGAGCCCGGCTTCGGCGGCCAATCGTTCATGGCCGACCAGCTTCCCAAGGTCACAGCGCTCCGCCAGAAATATCCCAACATGCACATCGAGGTCGACGGCGGCTTGTCTGAGAAGACTATCGACCAGGCAGCAGACGCCGGCGCTAACGTCATTGTTGCAGGAAGCGCTGTATTCGGGGCAGCTGACCCAGGACAAGTCATCAAGAAGCTCAGGGAGGCAGTCGAATCGAGAAGAGGCAAGCTATGAGCAATGTGTGTTGTGGACTTGATATGTATGTGAACGCCGCCCATGAATTGACGAGGAGAGATAGACAAAAGTAGTATGAAATCAACAATCTGCAACACTTTTACATAGTTAAAATCCAAATCGATGTGAGTTGGAATACCAACTTAGAAACATAATGCTCGTTTGCACATTGCAACCGAACCTTCCGAATAAAGCGTCAGTGCCAGTCGAAGGTGCAGGTGAAAGTGCGAGCACGTGATGTCGGCAAAAATCCGGAAGATGCAAGCGCGACCCCACGCGGTCTGAGCTCGACTTGCAGCCCCGAGCTTCGCGATATTGACGACCGCTTCGACGTCAGCACAACCACGATTGCGCGTGCGCCCACTCTACTCGTCTGTCGCAAACATGCTATTCTTCAGGTATGTCCAGCAATGTCGGCCTGCTTTGCACGTCGAACGCGTACTGCGCCGTTCAATGTGACCAGGAAACGACTGGGATCCTGGGGCGACTACCCTGAACGACAGCAACTACTAACGGTTACTGCGCATAGCTTTTTCAAGACGCTCGTCGACTCAGAAATCACCGTCGAACTCAAGAACGAAGTGTGCATACGCGGGACGTTGAAGAGCGTGGATCAGTACCTGAACATCAAGTTGGACAATGCAGAGGCAACAGACGAGCTGAGGTGGCCACATCTGGTACGCTGCAATGAATCGTCGCAATTTGGAGATGAGTGGGCGCAATAGTGCCAATCTTGCTAACCATGCGCAGTGCTCTACCAAAGACATGTTCATTCGAGGCTCTGTCGTCCGCTACGTACACCTGCCCAGCGGCGCCGTCGACACAGCACTACTGGAGGATGCGACCAGGAGAGAGGCGGAATCTGCGAAGAACAAGGCGAAGTGAAATGGCTATGGCACTTGGATAGACTAGCGTAAGCCATGGCGCCCGCCGACGCTGCTCGCAACAAAGAAGAAGTGCAGAAGCAGGGAATCGACACCACCGACGACTGGAGTCGAGCAGTCAAGGAAGAAGAGGGAACTGTGGTCACCGTACTATCACTGACACAAAGGGCGATGATGGCTGAGTGTTGACGCGCCAGGCGCCAGTTGAGCATGAAATATACCCAATGAATAACGGTCGCTTTTGGACGCAGTCACACCCTCTTCCCTACATTGCTTTATCTCGCTCGCCCTTGCCCTTTCTCTAGCTGCGCGCCACCCTCAAATACTTCGGGCAAGTTTTGAGCGTGTTGTCTTGGATTGCATATCGTGGATGGTTGTTTCCGGCCTGAGCTTGAGACACGGGGCTCCGATCACCGTCCGGGGACCACTCAACACGCTTCCACTTTTAATACAGCTATGATCTGCATTGTATCATTTCTTTTCATATCGAGAACATGCACAGCGGAGGTCTCGTCACAGCCCGTGACGAGTCCTTCATATGGATCCTTTGCGAGCCGTCTCAGCCCCAGTGGACCAATGATGCTGATCACCATCGAAGCTGTCTGTTTGGTTCCGAACTCGCCGAATATGGCCTTTTTGTCACATAGGTGTGACCCATGATGTCGGGCATGCGAGCGGCGTTTGCAACGAACAGGGTGTGGTCGTCTGTCATTCGGCGCGAGCCATGGCTACCCCTCATGATTGATGGAAAGCTGTCTTCAGGTGCTCAGCTCCATCACCTTGCATTTTAGACTTACTTTTTCAAGCCGGGCTATATATCCATGCCATCTATTCCTCTCTCTTTCCTTAATTCGAGACCCGCAGTCAGTGCTTCACACGCTCTTTAAGCGGCAGCGCGACAACGTGGCATTGCTACCATGGAAGCAGCGGTACACTTCAGTTCCACTCTTTCCGTTGCGGTACCTTCAACGCTGGTTACGAGCTTCGTGAGTGGAGGGGACGTATCTTTGGGCAGCAGAGGCGGGAGTGGCAGTGAGTGTTGCTAGCAAACATTCTATGTGCTCTGCTAACATCATCGGCACGCAGTATTTAGTCACCAACCTTCTCTCATTCAAGGTTAGCGGTCGCCTCGTTTTCGTTCTTTGCGTCCCTGAGGCTCACCTGTGGACCACGAACATAGTGAGAGACGTCACAATCTCCGGCCCAGTCTTCATCGTCGGCACGGATGACATCTTCCTGCCAAGCGGTTGGATCACTGTCATTGGCACACCGTCGAACCACAACTCTCAAGGGGCCTCGCCTGGCAGTTCAGTTCCTCAGATCAGCGCCCCTGTTCTTGCAACAGCAGGAGAACCCGTGCAGACTTCCATAAGTCCAATCGTGACCCCGAGCCCAGTTCCGAATGCAGTACCTCAACTAGGAGCCGAGCCTACTCTTAGCGACCCTACAGGTCCATGTTCTATCAATACTGCTCCGCCGGGTGTGTGTACCTTTGCTTGACAACACCAATTGCTCTGTACTAAAACAGCTACAGATCAACAGCAGTCATCTTATGAGGAGTGCCAGAGAACGATAGCGCCGGGCGGGATCTGCTGTATCCCTGGCGTACCAGACCCATCAGATGTTCCCAGTAAAACGACTGCGAGCACTCCAGCCTCCGCACCCGCTTCACCAACTAGCACCCCATCCTCTTCATCAACTAGCATCCCATCTTCTTCGTCGACAGTGACATCGAAATCCCTGACCACACCGACAACACCGCCAGCCCCGTCCACCCTCCCGCCCACATCCACACCTCCGGCCTCCTCGGCTCCCGCGTCCGAACCCTCCGCCCCTGCGCCCATGCCCACAGCAATCGTGCCACCCAAACACAAAACGCCCATTCTCCCCGTTCTCATCCCCTGCTCCCTCGCCGCCGCCGGCATCGTCGCCTTCGGCATTTGGTGCACCGTCTGGCGCAGCCGCGGACCGCCACACCAACCGCCGCCATCCGTTGATATGGCACCCAGGGTCGTCAACAGTCAGAAGGTGTTTGAGGCGGGCAACTTTGCGGGGGCGGAAGCGTTCGAGAAGGGTATTGAGGAGATGGGAAGGAAGGAGAAGGTGAGTGATGAGGGAAGTGGGAGGTGGAAGGGGGGATATCGGAAGTATAGGGAGAGTGGGACTGGTAGTGGGCTTTTGGGGAAGAGGGCATGAGGGAGGTGCGGTAGGAGGGTGTGAGTATTTGTGCACGTTGGTCATCGTGGGTGCCTAAGTGGGAGGGATAGATGGGTGGGTTTTGAGCGGGTCTTATTCATGGGATACTGAATGGACCGAGGGGTGGTGAACGCTGATGGGTGCTTCTTATTCTGTCGAAATGGGTTTCACTCAGGTTATATCATTGGACATTTAATTAGCTTTCTTCCAAATATGGCTACCTTCCGGTATCGGTTATAGACTCGTTGCCTGTTCACACGGTTTGAAGCACGCTTATTCAGCTGATAATGCCGTAACACAGGAGCGTTTGACCTTAACCACAACATGCAAGGCAGTTTGTCCATTCGTGCCCGCATACGTTCTTCGCCGCCGAAGTCGGCACGGTTCCAGCTCACTGGACGGTCTTGCTGGCTTTGCACGAGCAACGCCTCAGTACGGGTTCTTCATTCACTTTCAGAGATTGCGTACCTTCGCAGCGATACCTCGCTTAATAACGGCTGTATTACTCTCCACAGACACGCCGCCCTCTTCTCTTTCTCTGCGTTGTTGCTACCGAACTCTCGCGCTCCACCGCAAGCCTCGCTTTTCAGCATGAGCGATAAAGTCACGTCGATACCTGGCCTCGGTGTTCGCACCTATCCGGGTCCTACGTTTTCAACACCAGACCCGTGTTGGTATTCGGAAAGTGTGGTATTCTGTGCACTCACCACTTCGACTACAGTACAACCTTCAACTTTATCTCTTCTGTCGGCTTCCACGATACCCGCTTTGGCGACTCTATCAACCTCAATCTATGGACCAGTTTCGATGACTGAAGCACCCGCGGCGCCCCCTAAAGGCTCGGCCGGGCCGGTCAACGTGGAGCGGCCATCAGCAGGCTGCGATGGGATCAAAGTGAACTCTACATGTGTTCTGTGGCAGTACTGGCTGGATATGTACAACGAAGCCTTCCCACCATCGGGTCACCCAAAGCCGCAGCCCGGCATCCTGTTCCAGACACCGGACCTAGATATCCGCGGACCGAGCTCTGGGTGCAATGGATTTGTGATCAACAATTTCTGCTTGAGGATGGCTGATGTGTTGGCTACGCTGGAGGATAGGCCGACGAATACTTCTGCCGCTTTGGCAACAGCTACAGCTGTGGGTCTTTCCTTCGTGCCTCAAGTACAATCTCAGTGCTGACAATCCTACAGCGCGACCCTGCACTCGCCCCACCCCCACTCAAACCCACATCCAGCCCCAAACTTGGCTTCATCGCCATCCCGATCGTTGTCATCCTCGTTGCCGTCCTCAGCGGCTACTTCTTCTGGCGCCGGCGGGCGCTGAAGAAAGCTTCTTCAACTGCCGCGCGCCCTCAGCCACCGAGTCCAAATCCCATCGGCGACATCGCGCGACTCTACGGGCCACCATCTCCCACCGTAGAGCAAGATCCACGGGCATCGCTGTACGGGGAGAGTTCGCAGGGAGGGAGGTATCTGTGGAACGGGGTCAAGATCTTTGATTCGAGACATGCGAGGAAGGAGAGGGAGAGGGAGAGGGACATAGCGATGAGGAGTGTGGGGGTGGAGCAGGGGCCAAGTGTTGCGGCGAGGAAGGAGTGGTGGGATAAGGATCTTTTGATCTAAAGGTGGGGCGGGTGGGTAGGGGGTTCATTGCCCTCGAAGAGATGTGAGTAATCGGTCTGAGCAGGAACAGAAAGTGTCGCTGTCGAGGGGTTGTATTGGCGACTCGGTTCTCGGCTGGCTTTATGAGGTCTGTATGACACTTTTAATGGGTAATCTTCTTTCTTTTACACCGTCACCTAATGTACACAAATAGTCTGAAGACATAATGCATCGAAGCCACGGCGGACATTTGAAACAGTATTTCGGAACAAGTGTACGTCAGCTGGTGCTAAAATTTTGGTAACAGTAATTCCTCAACCAAACTCCGAACTAGCGACCCTTGTATGGGTAAAGTACTGCGCGATGTCTTTTTTTATAACCGAGATTCCTGTCCATCTGTCACGCGCGCCCTCATCTCTCCAGACGAGGCCAACATTCAACTCAAAATGCCGATTTGTTCTTTGAACGAATTCTTCGAAATCATTGCAAATCCTGCTGTTGTTTGTTATAGTTGCCCGTTTCATGGTGATAGGTGGCTCGTTTGTGCTCATCTCTATCAGGCTTTCTTGTCATTTCCTTCTTTCCACCAACGACCCCAGGTTGTCCTCCTGCTTCCTCATCACAGTCACAACGGTTTGAGGTTAGCCAACTCTTCGTTGATAACGTCTAATTCCATGTCCAGTGGACAGTTCCTCCTCTGGCATGCCGGGAGCGTAGTTTGGAACACTGTATTTCCGATTTTCCAACCAATCTTTGGCTCGTTCTAAGTCCCGTATTCTTTGCCACAATTGATGTTGGGTCTTTGCCGCTATCAAATGTTCTCCAGCTTATTAATTAAGATTTCTAATTATGGATCAGGCACTGTATCTTAAGGAGTGAAGACGCGCCTGTTAACAGAGTAGGCAGTTAGCCTTTTATCCGCATAGCAAGCGTTGTATGGTCCAGGAGTGTTTCAATCAAAGTGAGGTACTACTCCGAGACTGCGCCTAACTACATGGATCACCAGTGCACTTCACCCGTCATTTCATTTGGAACCTTGCGTTACGCTGGTCGATGCTTCCCACGCACGTTTGCTTTCGTTTGTCAATGCCTCCCACCTACTTTGCTTTCGTCTGTCGATGCTTCCCACTTACTTTTGCTTTCGTTTGTCGATCCTTCCTCATACATGTTCAGGCGTAGACGTTGAAGCCCCACATGCATTAGCGCGAGGTCTACCCTCGGCTCAGGGACACGACTACAGGTACCCGCGTGGGGCCCGCCTTTCGATCCTCCTCAGCTCACCCGAACCACTCTCTTGGTATCCTCAACCATCCACCTGGGTCCATAATTCTCCGTCTCACCAACGCCACCACGTCGATCGCCTTGGTAGTCGCACAATGGCGACAGATACACTGCACCACCCCACATTGAATTGCACCATCCGCGGTAAACCTTCAATATCAACAGTGCAATTCCGGAACCTCAAATATGCGACGATACCTCGAAGATGGCAGGATTCGGTGATCAACGACGAGTTAAGTCGCGATGCGGACGGCGTCTATGATGCAACTCAGCTCGGCCCATCATGTCCCTTCGACCGCGCGGCGCAGGCATGGGACCTCACTCTCGTCGGAAACGTCGTCATGCCAATGGAAGGCGGGATTCAAGAACCCATGGACGAGTTTTCATGTCTGCAAGTCAACGTCACCGTACCCCAGACCCATCTTGAAAAAGCGGCTCAAGGCGAGCAACTACCTGTGTTTGTCTGGGTGCACGGCGGCGGCTTGAGCTTCGGCAGCAACAACTGGCCCCAGTACGATCTTACTCGCTTCGTGGAGCGCAGTGTTGAGATTGGAAAGCCGGTTATTGGCGTGGCGATCAACTACCGCGTTGGCATTTTGGGCTTTCTGGCGAGCAAAGAGTTGGGTATCGACGGTAACTTTGGGTACAAAGACCAAGTGGTGGCATTCCAGTGGATCAAGAAACATATCGCAGGCTTTGGCGGTGACCCCAATCGAATTACAGCCTCGGGAGAGTCTGCGGGTGGAATCTCGCTGTCGACGCTGCTCTGCGTGGATACTGGAGGCGAAGCACTGTTCGAGAAAGTCGTAATCATGAGTGGAGACGCAACTTTGCGGAAGTCAAGAGTCAGGTCCTGGCATGATTTGATGTATCAGGACCAGCTAAAGCTACTTGGCCTCGACCAGATGGAGGTGGAGCAGAGAAAGACACAACTCAGAGAACTGGATCCAATGGAGATGGTCAAGGAGCTCCCCATAGCACAACATTACTGCGCCTGTGTCGACGGGAATTTTCTGAAAGAGAACATCTCGCTTGATCTAATGGCTGATGGGTCGCGAGGGGTGCATAAGCCTACTTGGTGTAAAGAACTTGTGATTGGCGACACTCGGCACGATGTAAATGCATTGCTTCCCTTGTCCTCTTCAAATATTGTCTAACTGACTCGCAGGGCACCATCCTTCACGGTAGAGTCCTAACCCTCCCCAAAGCTTTCGAAAACCTGGAAGCTTCCTGCGCACAGCATCTCACCGAGTCCGAAACCACCACCCTCTTTTCCACATATAACCTGCCTGCCTCCACCCGAGAGCCGCAACACCGCAGTCTCAACGAGCTTATTTCCGACTTGCGCTTCTACCTTCCTACCCTCGCAGCTCATTCCGGGTGGAAATTCGCATTCCCGACCGAACGTAGCTCTAGGTATCACTTCCATGTGCCTAACCCAGTGAAGGGTGAATTCACGGATTTGGCCTCGCACGAACTCGATGTCGCCTTGCTCCTCCAGAACTATGCAGAGCATTTGGATGAGGCGACGAATAATGCAGGAACGCAGATGACGGATAAGTGGATCAAGTTCGTATGCGGTGGACCTTGGAGTGAGCCCGGAAAGATAGTCGTCGTTGGAGCACGTGGGATTGTCCAAATGGATGAAGATCAGTACGATCGCGAATACCGAGGAGGTAATGGGAAAATGCTTTTAGATCTGGGCTTGTATAAATGCTTCAGAGTTGCAGAGGGTTGGCAGGGCGTTCGCGCTGATATTGAGGAGAATGCCACAAGCAGCAGGCCATGATTGTGTAGTTGCAATGTCCAAGCGATAGAATGAGCGTGGCTGGTATGGCGAATGTTGGATGCACATCTGGGCATATGTCGGAGTGCTCGCAGCATATGCATATGTCCTTCAACGGCAGATAACGAATTAACGAAACACCACTGATAGAAATGACCCCCAAGGTCTTGAAATGGATACTTTGGACATACTTGAAAACGGATTCAACAGGCAATCTAGCCTACTATACTACTAAAGTACCGTTTCCTCATCTCTTTCGCTTCAGCCAACCTAAATCCTGCATCGTACACTGCAAATGTAGAGCCACCAGTCTCCGTCCGCTTAAACCCAATCCTCTTCACATCGACCGTACCCTCCCCGCTCTTCTCCGCGAAAAGCCCATCATCCGCACTCACAGACTGCTCGAACTTCTCGCGGTCGAAAAGCGCCGCCGCGAGCCCTGCCACCCCCAATCTCATCTGCGTCTGATGCACATCGGGACTCGCAAGCCTCATAGCCCATACGGCCAGCCCGAGACCCAACACCGCAAACCCCACATTCGCGACCACCAGCGTCCACAGCGCAGCGACCGGCAACCTCGTGACGACTTTCGAGCTCCTCACTTGAGCGGCCAGACTCGCACGGCTACTCAACTGCGATGCGAGCGGGAACGAATACGCCTTGCTCATCCCGATTTCAAACGCGCGGATGAAAGCCGATGGCGAGCTGCGAGACTCAGGCCCCGTTGATAGGTCCTGGAAGACGTTGGTTAATGTGCCGATGAAGCGCGTGCCTGGAAGGCTAGCCATGCCCGCTGTAGAACCGTTGCTGGGGAACTTCGTCAACGACGTGATCTGGCCTCCGGCTTTGGTGTAGGTCATATCCCAGACTGTTTTCGTTAATTGTGAATGTGAGTGTGAATATGAATGTGAATGTGAGTGTGAATATAAATATAAATGTGAATGTGAATGTGTTTGGGAGTATGTCACGCACCTGTCACATTGCAGACCATCAGTGCGAAAGCGCCGAGAAGACCGTGCTTCCATATTCTGGTATCGTTGCGGAAGGGCCGCGGCAGACGCTCGAAGTCTGCCTGCTGCGCGAAGGGAAGCTTCCGGAGCGCCAGGACTGACCATGGATTGTAGAACATTTCATCCGCGGTTTCCTTTTCGATCGCCGTGTTGATTTCAAAGTTGGAGAGACCGTTGGGTGTTTCCATAAAGTTAATGAGGAACGGAGAACTCTCTGAAGCACATGTGGGCTTTGGTGTTGTGGCTCGTCAAGTTACCGGTGATGCTAATTCCAGAGCTGTTCTTGCTACATGCGAAAGGTACTAACATGACTGGGCTTCCTACTCCATCTTTTACATTGGTGATTGGTGGCGCAACTTCACATCCATTCTCAGGAATAGCCGCACACGAAGTCGACACCCCAAAGGTGGTGGCTTGGTAGTCTTCAGCTGGATCCGCGTTTGGTGGTCCAACAACAGCATATTGTATACCATCTGCGTTGGTGAAGTTCAGTGTTTCATGTTGATCCGAGACGGAGTTCTTCATATCCTGGATTGTGGTTGTGTTAGTGGGGGCGAGAGAAGTGCCGTTGTTTAGCGCTGCTTGCGCTGTAATCGCGCAACCCCAAAAGCTCGTAGGTCCGAGAGGGCCATTTGCGGGTCGATTGAGGCACCAGGGTGCGATTTCTCTGCTGTATTGGCGCGAAACAGAAGGAATATCTTGAACCTGGACTAGTTGGACTGCTTCAGCGGCGATGTGGAAGTAGACATCGACAACCTGAACCAAAAGACTGTTGTCGTCAGTTGACGGACGATTTGTTGCCAATAAGCGTGGCTCCATACCTAGTAACGATGCTAACAAGCAAGACCACAACATTTGTGTTGAGAATGGGCGAGGAACACTTCACGGTCTCCGCTTCTGTTTCCCGATGCCAAAACACATTCTTCACCTTCATAATAGCCAAGTCCCACAAAACCATCATCTTGGCATTGAGCACTCTCAAGAGCACGCTCATCTGATGTGGAGTCGGTAGATCATCCTGCTCCCCTCCCTCCGAAGCCCTCAGCAGCGCATTCGCATTCGCATACGACGCAAACGCCATAAGAAAACCATCGAGGGCAAAACTAACAGTAGCTGACCATGATGATACAAACGCTAGCTGCGCGGCTGGGAAGTCTATGTAGTAGAAGGCGCGAGACGTGGTGTTGACGAGCCCGGTTGCTGGACACAGCTCTTTCGATGCACAGCTTGGGGTGACGAGGTTGGCGTAGACGATGTATAGGATGACGAGGGAGGAGACAAGCATAGGCGTTGTGACGACCAAACAGTGGAGGACGATCTTCTGTGTATACTGCTGCCACGCCAGAGTCAACTTCATAATGGCGGGTAAAGGTGCAGTTACGCACCGCCATTCTGAAATTAATGGAAAGGGATGCTACATATACCAGACTCAGTATCGTCTTTGGATTTGTCGCAGCATCTGCCGTCTTGGTGAGGTGCTTGAGTTGGAAACCCGCTTGACCGTGCCACCTCCATCGTAGAGATGGCTGCAACAAAGCTTCGCGTAGTGGCCTACTTCATGCCTCGCGTACAGCAGTCATATTCTCCTATTTGTGGATAGAGGTGTTTGTGGTTGGCGACTAACCGAAGTGGGTGTGCTGGGGGTATACCCGGTAATTGGCCGTTGCATACATGTCTCAGATGTGTAACTTGGGGGCGCAGACCCCAACATGGGGATAAGCCCCGGTTGGTTCTGCTTATACAGATATCAGTAGGAAAAGGTGGGGGCACAAACACTATTGGCCTACTGGATGCAAATGCTGATTGGTGCCAGACCGATGGCATGTTCAGTCATTACGACCATGGATCTGATACCTCACAATGACATGACGGGTCACATAATTGTGACAGTACACAGTTATGATGCCTTTCGTACATCAATATCCCGTCAGGTTGCGAGAAGTACATCTTGGGCCGGTCTTATGATTCAGCAGAGGTAGCATCGGGGCGCGTTCGCAAGACGGTGATGTTAAGAAGTAACGCATCATTGGAAGATGTTGTGTATTCTACGTACGTTTGGATATTCGTTCCTCGGCAAGATGTTTGGTCCTAAGAGCGAGAAAACGCATGCTCCATGCAAGGCTTCGAAACGTCTCTCTAAAGTTACCTCAACAGCTACATTAAAGGGTCATAAAGTTCCGCTACCTGCATGCATCATGCACAAAGGCCCAAAAGCGGCAAGACTATAATCGGATCACCAGCTTTTGCCCACCAGCTTCGTTGTGTGAGGATTTGATTTCGTGCACGATAGGGTCGACCGTAACTCGGTGCTAGCGTGTAGCGAAATGACGGTGAAGTAAATCCTGGGTCGGCAGGAGAACTGGCCTGAACAAGTTGGCTATCCACAGCACTTCGTAGATCGGAGAATAGATGCGAGTCTTCTGATATGTCAGATAAAGGAGGTGGCCGATAATGGACACAGGCTCGATGTTACACTGGCGTGCAATCCAACAAACAAAGCATACGTAAAACGTTGTTACGCTGAATCCAACGCAAGAGTTGAGCTGCCACACAACTCGAATCGGAGAAAAGATTGCACAGACCAGCAGTTCGTACCGAAGCTTCTGGATGCAGCTTCATGAATCGGCAGGGCGTCCTAGCGTCC
Organism: Karstenula rhodostoma CBS 690.94; assembly: GCA_010093485.1. Lineage (NCBI taxonomy): Eukaryota > Fungi > Ascomycota > Dothideomycetes > Pleosporales > Didymosphaeriaceae > Karstenula > Karstenula rhodostoma. The sequence continues at coordinate 712,155 of MU001504.1, forward strand.
AAGTGTAGGCCCTGCAATAACTTTGAGCTCATTCTCGGTCGCGCGATTAGTGCGCCAGATTTCCCCTCATGCGGCCCCTCCCTGCGATGTACCTGCCGGTCGATCCATAATTTCCTCTTCTGCATGCACAAGGTGCTAGCAAAAGAAACATCAGCAAACATGGAGCCAGGCAACGATTTAACAAGCGACTGCACGTTTGAAAATCAAAAGCCACCGCGGCCACGCCGTCCTCTTCCTCTTCCTCGTCCTCCTTTGTTCCACCGACCTCCTTTGTGCCCACCCGCATGATGAGGGTTGCGCTCTTGTTGCTCGCGGTCTTCTCGCTCTTCTCTCTCCCGCTCGGCCTCCCTCTCCAACCGCTCCTGCTCTAGCTGTTCAGGGGTCTTCTCCACGCGAACCTCGGGCTTCTTTAGATCTGTGGGGAATCTGGGATGTGCGCCATGCTTGCAGGTTTGGCCTTCGGGGCAGAAGCCGGCAAGATAGAAGGGGCATATGTTGGCCTTCTTGTTGTGTTTGAGTGCGCAATGCGGGCCGAGTGGACAGAATCCGCGATCGTAGTGAGGGCATGGCGGGCGCTTCGCTTCGGGATCGATGTGAAGGTAGAGGCAGTCGTCTCCGTTAGAGCATGTTTGTGTGCGGGCGTAATAGGAGCATTCGGGCATGCGGCGAAGATTGTACTCGTGGAGAAACTCGCAAGTTTCGCCTTTCTTGCACAGACCTCGTAGCCAGTGCTTGCAGACGAGACTAGTCCTGCTGTTAGCTGGTACCTTGATCTTGACAGCAGATGTGTGTGCGTACTTATTGTATGACGAAGATACCTGGTGCTTGTCCGGGCAGCGGTTACCTAGAGGGCAGTGTCCCTGCATATAGGCCTTGCATTGCGGGCGGTCCGGGTCCAGACCGAAGCGGTACTCTCGCCGCAAGAAGTCACTGAAGTTGAAGTCGTACGTTGTCTTCGCCGTCTGCGCTAGGGACTGGTCCGGCGGAGTAGCACTCTGCACTTCTGCCATTGTTGAGCTGTCGCGCCAGGCTTGAAAGGGCGGTCAATGCTTTATCCCAGTTGCTTTGACAGCCCGCACTATGAGAGAATCCTGGAATGGTGAAGCACGCCGACTCCTTTGGTGTGGTGTTGGGGAAGCGCGGCGATGGTAAGCTTTGGTAGTGGTTCACTTCTAGCGCGAGGATGCCAAGACATATCACGTGAAAAGCTAAGCTCCAGGGATCGGAGCGTCGGTTCTTCCCGCCCGCGCTAGCACCGCGCATCGACTTTCCATGCATGCAATCAATACAACGGCTCGAGAAAGACGGCATCGGCCCTTTGCCTCCGATCCCTTCGACATGATCGGACAGCAATCTCGCGGGTAATGGCAAGGCCTGGACTAACTCGCTGTTGCCAACGCTGTCAGCTTCTCTTTGTGTAACCAAGGGACTCGTCGCCAACGCGACACTAGCAAGCGGTGAGGGGAAGCAGGGCAGGCCATTTGATGTCCCAGACCTTTGTCGGCTCATCAACAGGGTCCTCTGGCAGTGAGTCTTTCCAGCCACCAGCAAGTGGCACGACAGCCCACCTCGCGTCTGAAGGACCAACAGCAAACCTTGTCGCTGCTTGCACTCACGTCTCCAAACCTTCAGACCGCAGCTCTGGGTGCATGCAACATGTCAGGCCTGCACCTGCAGCTCAGATACCACCCTGTTAGAGGATGCTCTCACCAGCAATGACCACGGTCCCATCGCAAGCAGGCCATGCAGGTCGTTGTCAGGCTCAAGTATCCGACTTGTCTCAAGGATCGCTATACTATTCACCTAATCATTGTCTCGTTGTACCTCTCACCGTATCGTCGACCTGGGCTCCCTTATGCACCAAGTCGGTCCATTTGAGAATAAGCATATCCGCCTTCACGGCGCAAGGAAGCTCCAGACGAGTCATTTGTTTGGGGCAAACACTTTTGGCCAAGCGTAGGCATCTCCACAACATATGTCGCCAATGATAGCCGTTTCTGGTCATGATCGCATTTGTAGTACGTCCATGATGCGAGGATTGCCGTGCCACGAACCAAGTGCCATACCCCAGATTCGTACTACCACCAACACAATTACAGACGGGCCCTACTCGCTCGGTCGTATTTAAAATGGTTCATAGTCTTGCGATCGTCGTCCCTTTTCAAGTTCGTGCTCTGACATGCAGGCTTAGAACTGCAACTAACGCTAGACCCACCGACATGAGCCGAGCTCCCGTGCCTGTACCCTACTCTGACCACAACATCATTTTCTCGCAACCTCCCGGGAAAATGTACTTCAACGCGGTTTACTATCCCAATTGGCGGATATACCGCAATCAGCCACCTGCGTCACTCAACTTCGACGTTATCTCGCATGTCTTCTATGCTTTTGCTTGGTGAGCCATTCCCCGCAGGCAACAACGCTTTACTAACTACTCCACAGGGTGAAGCCGGATGGCACCATATATGTATAATGTCCCGTACTTGCCATAGATGCCCGGCTAATGTATACAGCTTAGCGATGAATGGGCAGACACCCAGATCCAGGTGCCTGGTGCGGAGGGCATCCCAGAAACCACAGGCTGCTTGAATTCATTCGCCCAAATCAAAAAAAGATACAACCGTCTCCGAGTCGTCTTGTCCGTGGGTGGAGGCGGCAAGGGAAGTGAGCCATTTGCTGAAGTTGCTCGCCACCCAGGTAGCCGTGACCGGTTCGCACAAACAGCTCTGGCACTAGTACAGCAATTCGGAATCGACGGCATCGACAGTATGTTTCCCTCCATGTATACCACCCGTCATATTGACTCGTCATTAGTCGACTGGGAACACCCTTCAGATGCGCAACAAGGCGCAGACTACATCCAGCTGTTGGCCACTCTCAGAGCGTATCTGCCCGGACCCCAATACACGCTAACATCGGCGCTACCCGCCGGCGAATGGGCTCTCCAACACATCAATCTTGCACATGCGGCGCACTATCTTGACATGATCAACTTGATGTCGTATGATTTCTCCGGATCGTGGGTGAAGAAGTGCGGACATCACGCGCAACTCTACACTCCACAGGTGCCGCATTCCCCCGATGCCGCAATTTCATGTCATTCAGCTGTATCGTACATGGTACGGCAGGGTGTCCCGCAGAACAAGGTCCTTCTAGGCGTGCCTGCATATGGACGCTCGTTCACTGGGACCAGAGGCGTCGGGCACTCTTACAATGGTCACGCAGGGGAGGAGGGCACATTTGAGTACCAAGACCTGCCACGACCAGGCGCGACAGAGTACGTGGACGAGCAGATTGGTGCAGCGTATTGCGTGGGCGGGGATGGAGGGTTCGTCACCTACGACACCCCGCGTACGGTTCAGATGAAAGCGGGATATGTGCGGCAGAATGGACTGGCGGGCCTGTTCTATTGGACGGGAACTGGAGATGCAAGTGGGCATACGAGGAAGGACAGGAGCTTGGTGTATAATGGATTCCTGGGGCTGTTCCCGCAATAAGGTAGCTGGCGTGCAGCAGGGTCCGGAAAGCATCTACAATGAAAGGGTAGGATAGCGGCAAACCATTGCCGGAAACTAGAATAGCACGCTTGTTTCCACGCATCTCGACACGGTGTGCGCACGTACTATCCGCGATGGATGTGGATGTGGATGCGGAGGAAGGTCGGCCTCTCTGGAAGCTGATTGGTCCGAGACCGGGGCAACGATCTGGACACAGCTTCAGGCCCAAGCTCGAGGGATAGCCTCAGCTTCACGTCGAACACCGCGCCGCGCAACCCCGCATTCGCTCCGGCCGTATCTGCCACAGCCCCGAAGCTGCTGTTCCCGCATCCTCCACTCATCTCAAGACCAAGGCAAAGTGGAGACGCTGCGGGTCCACGCGACCTGACCATCCCCCATGCCCGCTCCATCCCTCGACTCCGGTGCGCCCACTCCGCTCCCCCACGTCCCGGCGCATACCAGCTAACGCCCGCAGCCGACTACGACCCCGTCGACCACCTCAACGCCCTCTTCACGCACCCGTCCACCCTTCAATCCGTGCGGCACACCTCGTCCACCCTGCGCGCATACCAAGATGATCTGGACGAGGACATCGCCGCCTTCGTGGCCTGCCAAACCACGTCAGACGCCGACAGCGTCCAGCGCATACAAGACGCGAAGGCCGAGCTCGCCGACCTCTTCAAGAAGATCGAAAGCGTGCGCGAACGGGCCATGCAGACCGAGCAGACCATCACCGAGATGACGGCCGACATCAAGCGCCTCGACAACACGAAGCGCAACCTCACACTCTCCATGACCGCGCTGAAGCGTCTGCAGATGCTCACCACCGCTTACGAACAATTGCGGAGTCTCAGCAAGAGCAGGCAGTACCGGGAGTGTGCGGGCTTGCTGCTGGCTGTGCTGCAACTAGTTGCGCACTTTAAAAGTTATCGGAGCATAGACCAGATTGCGACGCTGAGTAGAAACGTGGCGGATCTTCAGCGCGAGCTGTTGGAGCAGGTGTGTGAGGACTTTGAGGTGGTGTTTGCAAAGGGTGAAGTTGGGACGAGGAGGGGCACGCTTACCGAGGCCTGTCTGGTTATCGATGCGCTGGGGGAGCATGCGAGGACTAGGCTGATCAACTGGTACTGCAACACTCAGCTAAGGGAGTATCGGCAGGTCTTCCGCGGAAACGACGAGGTACGTGTGCCGTCCCTGCTCTCCCAATCCATTTACTTGCATCCGCGAGCGCCGTGCAAGGGAGCAGCAGTAGCAATGGAACCTGTGATCATCGCCCACCTCAATCCGAGCTGATATTGCATAGGCTGGCTCGCTGGACAACATCTCTAGACGGTACTCGTGGTTCAACCGCATGATGAAGACGTACGACGTCGAGCATGCCGCAATATTCCCCTCCTACTGGAAAGTGAACGAGATGCTGGCCAACTCGTTCTGCGAGGGCACGAGGGACGACTTCAAAGCTATATTGCAGCGGTCGATGCGGAGAGGCGATGGACAGACGCTGGACGTCGACCTGCTTCTCTCTTGTCTACAAGAAACACTCAATTTCGAGCACAACCTCGAACAGCGCTTTTCGACCGAATCGCGGTCATCCATGGACACCATGGCATCCAAGGACGACAAAGCGCATGGTTTCAGCCAAACAATTTCGGAAGCTTTTGAGCCATACATGCGGCTTTGGGTGGAGTCTCAGGATAAGCAGCTGGCAACGCTGATTCCGAAATACCGCCAGCAACCGCTCCGTAACGATGAAGAAGAGTTCTCAGCGCAAGCTGTCATTCCTTCGTCGACAGAATTGTTCCACTTCTACCGCATCACTTTAGCTCAGTGCGCAAAACTTTCCAAAGAGTCAAGCTTGCTGGAGCTATCAACGACTTTCGCCAAATATCTCGATCAATACAGCCAACAAGTGCTCTACTACTTTCTCAGTGAAAAGTATGGCGCACAAGGTCCTTCTGTGGAGGATGCTGTATTGATTCTCAACACAGCCGACTACTGTTATGCGACCTGCAACCAGCTCGAAGAAAAAATCAAGTCTCGCATCGACGAAGATCTCCGCGAGAAAGTCGACCTCCAAAACCAAGCTGACGCATTCATGGGCATTGCCTCCGCTACTGTTCGTGTTCTTGTCCGCAAAGTTGAACTGGCGTGCGAGCCTAGCTGGCGCGAGATGCGCAATACGCCGTGGTCGAAACTGGAAAGCGTTGGTGATCAAAGCACTTACGTCGCGGAGCTGTTGCGCCACGTTAAAGAGAAGTCATCTGAGACACTGAAATGTCTGCACAAGCAGCAGTACGCGAGGGCATTTTGCGACGGGCTCGTCGACCAGATGGCTACGACTTACATTGGGAACATTGTGCAGAGTAAACCCATCAGCGAGGTCGGCGCGGAGCAGATGCTGCTTGACTCTTACGTGCTGAAGAAGGCCTTTACGGAGATCCCCGTGGTAAACGAGGAGCCAGGCACTGCGCCACCTGCAACGTACGTACTACTCTACTTCTGCTACCCATCATTGCCACTAACAGCCAACCTAGCTTCGTCAAACGCGCCCAACTCACAATGTCCAAAATCGACCCCCTCCTCAAAACCCTTCAAGTCCGCCCCCACCCCCCCGAAGCCCTCGTCCAAGCCTACCTCATCCACATCGCCGACAAATCTGACACCAACTTCCGCAAAATCCTCGACCTCAAAGGCGTCCGCCGCGCCGACCAGTCCATCCTCATGGACCTCTTCAACGCACACAAGTCTTCCTCCTCCCACGAGAATCTACCTGCGAACTCTACCCTCCTCACACCGCTGCAGATTGGCAGTGGTGGACATGGTGCGGGCATAGGCAGTCTAGGCAACGCAGGTGGCGTGATGACGCCGAACCTAGGGGGCGGCAGATTCGATCCCGCGGGGCTGGGAAACGCGATGTTGGGGGCTGTCAGGGAGGGCGTGGACCGATTTGGGAGTCCGGCGCCAGGACAGGAGGGGAGCGGAGTGGGGGAGAAGGAGGGGCAGACGAAGCTAAATGAGAATCTGAAGAATATTGGGAAGTTCTTTAGGAGGGATGTTGGGGGGTTTAGGGGGTTTGGGAGGAGTGAGGAGGGGCGGTAGAAGGGTGAGGTGGGAAAGATGAACGAGTTATTGAATTGTGAAGGTTGGAAGACATGTGCTTTGCTGGTGTGAAGTGTGGTCTGATGTGTGGTGAGACTAGCTGTGTGGGTGTACAAATGTTTGGTGCGCGCGGCAACAGTAGGGCTACGACACCGAATTGTCTGATGTCCAAACAGTTAGCTACCTTGTGCCGCCAGCTCAAAATCGTCCCATCTCCCCTGTAAAATTTCACGATCTCCTTCGTCTAATGCTCACAAAGATATACTACGCTCTCAACCACGTCTTGCTGAATTTGCCTTTGTTTTTAATTACAACCTGCAGTGCTTCCAGCTCGCCTCTATTCAAACTTCTTTTTTATCGAACTTCGCCACTCAAGATGTTCTCATGACGGCACACCAGGCTTGAACTCCTCAATGTTATTGTCGGAAGAGAATGGCTCGGGGCCATCAAAACACCCTATCCTATCCCATAAGGCGGCTTAACCTCCTCGCCATCTTCATCTTCCACCTGTGCGATCCTCTCTAGGTCGTAGAGTCCTCGCAAGGATGTCTTGTGCAAGCACACAGTGACCACTTCTTCTGCGTGTGACGTGACTTCGAGCTTGAACCTGAAGCACGGTTCGCCGCTCCGGTGGCAGATCTTGTTTGTCGGGGTGAGAGAAGGTCCTCATGGCGTCACGTCCGTGGAGATCGCATCTAAACTCACGAGCTTCTTGAAGCCCGGATTAGCTTACAAGATATGACAGAGTAATGTTCCATGTCGAACAGTGCTAAATAACTTCCCCGCATCATGTTAATGCGCACTAACCTCCTTCAGACAGCTCCCCCAATCACCGAGGCTACTACCCAGCTCGCGACTACTTACTCGAACATGGCCACGACGAGCGCGTTCGCCGAATATGAGAATTATATCTTCACAAAAGCAATATTAGCTGCTCCTGCTAGATGACACTCATAGTTCACCATGTCCAGCCCTATTCAAACGCGACACGACCTCAACGACGATGCCCTCGGCAAGTACCTCCAGCAGCATCTATCTGACCTGTCGCTGCCTGTCATATCAACAAAAATTGGCTACGGGCAAAGCAATCCAACGTACTTCGTCGACGATGCTAAGAAGCAGCGCTACATACTACGCAAGAAACCTTCCGGTACGATAATATCCCCTGTGGCGCACCAAGTCGACCGCGAGTACCCGGTACTCCAGGCTTTAGGAACCGTGAAAGGATTCCTAGTGCCTCGAGTGTTACTGTTTGTGTATGGACGATGGGATCATCGGAACCGCTTTTTACGTCATGCAATACGTCGAAGGCCGCATACTCACAGATCCTGACCTCTCCGAGCTCGCACCCGGCGACCGGCGCGCAGCGTGGTTCTCCGTTATATCAACGTTAGCTTGGCTGCATTCTATCGACCCCGATGCGATTGGACTGTCCTACGGCAAGAAAACAAACTTTTACGCCCGCCACTGCACCACGTTCTCCCGGATCGAAGCCCAGCAAGCACAGGTGAAGGATGTTGCCAGCGGCCGCCCCCTCAGATGTGCACACCCCTCGTTCGACGAGACAACCGCCTACATCCGTGCAAACCTTCCCTCTGAACGCGCCAGCATCATCCACGGCGACTAAAAATTCGATAACATCGTGCTGCACCCCACGGAGCCGCGCGTCGTCGCGATTCTGAATTGGGAACTGAGTACCATCGGCCACCCGCTCATGGACTGCGTGTACGTGACGGGTCCGTACTGGAACCGGTACAGTAAAGTTGGGCTGGAAAAGCCAAGGGACGATCAGGGCGGAGAGGCGTATAATGATGAGAAGAGAGCGGAGAGCGGGATGCCAGATATGGGGGAACTCTTAGACGAGTATAGTGGAAAGGCAGGGTGGGATCCGAGAGGCGATCGATGGGAGGTCGCGAAAGTGTTCCATTTGATGAGTGTGCGTATCAATCTCATTGTGAAGGTGGTCAAGGGGGATGTGGTGTTAACGATGTGTAGGGTGGCACGATTAGCCATGGGATTCAGGCGAGGACGATCAGCGGGCAGGCGCAGCGAGTTCTCGCATGTCTACTTTGAGAATACCAAGAAGAGTTTGGATGCGGCATTGGAGATGGTGAGTTTGAAGAAGGAGGAAGGGCCGAAGAGTAACTTGTGAAGAAAACTATGCAGAAGGGGAATGCGGGAGAGCTAGTATCTGCGAACTAGCAGCAAGGCGCTAGAATTTTGAGCCGCTACCAGCTGAAGGGTAACTTCACCTACCTCTCTCTGTTTAGCATCAAATTATGCTTTGCGATATTTATTTCTGTTTTGATCAAACTGTCATCAGCCAATCAAAGGCGTGGTGGCGGAGTGGTTATCGCGCAAGACTAGAAATCTTGTTCCTTCGGGAGCGTCAGTTCGAATCTGGCCCACGTCGATGGATGTAGAATTGGCCCCCAAATGTGGGGGCGTTGGTTTTTTTGCTTCTCAGGTTGCGCAGCTGTGTGGAATGCAAGTGGGTCCTTACTAGCGACCGACAGTGGGGACTGTCGTGGCCCTGCATGTCCGAACAACGTGACGGCATATTGCCGATACTGACGTACACATGAAGATGTAGTTGCTCATCAGCGGTTTTTGTTTGCGAAATCGTGGCTATGCTGATAGCGCAAAATTCGTATTATTCGTTACCAATCATTGTACCTAGGTTCTAAGCGTCAGCGATCCAAGTCCTCTCCACGGTAACCGTCCGATTGACCACAATCCCGTTCTTCGGCAAAGCGTTCGAATTGTTATTATCAGGCCTCATCTGGTCCCTGGTATCATAATACAACGCAGGCGTTGTCAAAGAATGAGTGCTTGCACCATCACTCTCCGACTCTTCCACAATATCCTCAATCTGCTCTTCCCTTAACCCAGATGTTGATCCACCTTTATCCGCATGATGCGCGGACATATCCTCAAACTGGTACGACCGTCCTTTTGTTTTGCTCGAGGGCGTTGTCCGTGATGTGCGCCCGGTGGACCCAAACAACGACGGTAGAAGCTTGGCGAGGAGCGGCTTGATGCATGGAAGACAGCCGCAAACGATACCGATGTTGACTTCGACGATACCCAGGGACGTTGTGAGTGCCGCATCCCAGAAAAGATCGACGTTTGTGAAGTAGCGTTGAAGGTAAATCAAGCGGAAGACACCTGCGACGCAGACGATGAGTCCGCAAGTAAAGACGAACACAAGACCCAGGCGCTGCTTAAGTGGGAGCTGAATACGCCAGAGGTATCGCGCCGGCCAGAGATAAATGAGAAAATCTGTTACGGTATTAATGGCTCCGATAGTGATCATGTTGGCTCGCATGTCAACGCAGTGGATTTCGACGTCCTTGTCCCAGTAGCCAACCAGTGGGTGGCATTGCGAGAGCATGAGGACGACACAGGTGAGCGTGTAGGCTGCGACGAAAACGGTCATCGAGTGGGAAAAAATGCGGCTTGTTGTTGAAGGAAAGATACGGAGGTATGTTTGGCAAATGGAACTTTTCGTGAGGCCGACACAGAGCGGGTATACGATTTGAAAGGCAAAGCCGATCTGATTTCGATCAGCAGAGTGACATGCAGTACCTTGCATCGAGTCGGGACCTCATCGTGAGACAATACGTGCAGAGGACTGTTTACCTTATAATACGGCTCATCCCATTCTGGTCTCCTGTCCCAAAGATGATAGCCTAGACCATACAGACAGGAGGAAGCGCCGAAGCCAGTAAGCGCGACGGCAAAAACGGCAGCACCAAGCATCAGCCAATCGTCAATCCCTAGGGCGTGTCTGAGATGAGATCGTGCGTATAGCCGGGCGCTGGTCAACACCAGTAAAAGAACGCATGTTGATATCGTCAGGCCAAGTACCACCGGAACGCGAGTAGTCGGATTCACATAGTTGGGCGGCGGGAAATGTTTTTGATCTGCCTCCGAACTGCCAAAAGCCATGCCGTATATAAGAGAGCACCTAAGCTAGGTGCTCTTCAGAAAAGTAAGTTCGAGTAGAATGGACCAGACACGGGGAGCGACTTGAGTTCTTGATGGACGGTGACGATCAAAACCGGGGCAGCTGACGTAGAAAAGGTGAAATGCAGTGACAGTGCACTCTCGCATCCATAGACGAACGTACAGGGTGAGGCGGCAGGATGCAGTCTCAAACGAATGATCGTCAGACAAGAGAGGGAGAGGATTTGGTTCTACAGGGATGCTTCCTGGGCGTGATTTGGCGCATCTTGGGCGGCTCGAGAATGCATGAACTCAAGATGGCTTTGCGACCGCTCTGCTTCCGCCAGCAAAAGTCGATCGCAAAACTCTCCTACGGGAGTCTTGAGCTGCAGTCCTCTCTCCCCTGTGACCTGTCTGTAAAAGTGACATATACGATGCGGACGGGTCGCCGATACTGTTAAGTCTGAATGGCCGGGTAGCGTCCGACGTCCTGCCAGGGCTGCCATACATGCGCCAGAAGCCTCGGAATATTCTAGACATTTGATGAGAAGGAGCACACAACTCTGCGGGGTGGTGGCCCAGTTCCCCGTCACCGTTTTGATTCGTCGGTGATCCTCAAGCTAAACTTTAATCCTGAAACTACCACGGGGACCCGCCTCCGCAGCAACCATGACTATTGCACTTGGCGATCTCTGATGCCCAACAAGACGACCTATGCCTTCTTAGATAACTTGTGCCTTCTTAGACAACGTATGCCTTCTTAGATAACTTGTGCCTTCTTAGACAACGTATGCCTTAGATAACTTGTACCTTTTTAGACAAGGAAAACATTAGCGGTGAATGAGAGGTAATCAGAAGGATTCACAGGAAGTGAAGCATTGGCCTACGATCTTTGGTCCTGCCTTATCTGTCATGACTTCAGCTGAAGACTGGGTGTTCATGAGTATAATCCTCCTGGGGCGTTCATTCCCAATGCAATGGATGCAGGAACGTCGGTTAGTATACCTGGGTACTTTTGCCGCCAAAAGAGGTAGGATTGGATGAAAATCTCCGGCTTCGGCCAATTGGAGCGTGATCAGGGAGAATAGCGTGCTCACTGGCATCGTCGCATTGTACATGGCGGACGGGCCGATCAAATGCAACGTAGTCCCGTCACCACTCGCAGTCGGACAAATGAACGAGCTGATGCCCTTGCTGTTATAAGGCATGACGAATGGTGTAAATGGTAGCAGTGAGGCCGAGGACCACCGCAGAACTCGCCGGCACCAATTTGAGATGCACGTAAGTCTGCCACCTGGTGCACAGGGCATAAGACATGGCAATGGAGCTTGCGTGCCTTTCTGCAGTGTTCCGATGCTGAGCGCGTCGCTGTACGTTTACTTTTCAGTCGAAAACTCAAAGGCATGACGTTGTGCAAGCCTTCGGATCGCTGTGCACATGCTTCGCGGAGCTATTGGTATGTCCCAGTCATGTAATCTGTCGATCACGGGTGTTGAAAGGTAGGACAGAAGTCAGCAGTGCCGAGCGCGAGATGCCCAATGAGTCCACGGGTGGTCGCGCGAGGGTCCGGGTGCTGCAGCTCGCATGAACGAAGTGCTGGAGAAAAAAAGACGGCGCGTGTCAAATTCGGGAGCAGAGGAAGACGCAGGCAGTCGAAGAGGAGGGAAAGATGAAAGTTAATGGTCGTCGTCGCAAGGCGGACGGGCTCGAGGCTGAGTCACGCGTTCTGGTCGCTCGGCGCGGCGCGGGCTCGGAAAATCCCGCCATGCCGAAAAGCGGTGAAAACCATGGCTCGGTGTGTAAACATTGAATAAACACGGCTTGGGCGCGCTAGGTGGCATTTCTTTCTGTTTCTGCCTCTACCTGGAGAACCTCGGCCCTCGCGCGCAACACAATCCGCATCACGCATCACGCCCGCGATCTCACCCCAAGTCTCCGCCGCTCTTGCCTGTAGGCCGCGTGCTGCCCCGCCCTCGCCCTCGCCCAACCTCGCGCGCTCCCCCGCTGCATATCGCACACGACCTCCCTGTCCCATTGCACACCATGGCGGCCGACATGGACATCGACTTCACGCGCCGCAACAAGAAGCCCCGCCCGTTGACAGAGCACGAGAAGGACAAGCTGGACGAGTTTATCGAGGCGATCCACTACTCGGCACGGTGCGCTCTGTTGACATAGTGCATACACCGCGCCGCCGCTAATTGTGCCTGCAGATACTCAGACGAGGAGTACGAGTACCGTCACGTGCAGCTGCCCAAGCAGATGCTCAAGCAGATACCAAAGGAGTACTTCGACGGTAGCCGGGGCACGCTGAAGCTGCTGTGGGAGGAGGAGTGGAGGGCGCTGGGCATCACCCAGGTACGCGCCCGCTGCAACCGCATAGGATACTTGTTGCAGCGCTGACAGCCGCACAGAGTCTCGGATGGGAACACTACGAGGTCCATGAGCCCGAGCCGCACATCCTGCTCTTCAAGTAAGCTTCAGCACACTCGGCCCACGCGACGACTAACGCAGCACAGACGCCCAATCAACTACCAAGCCCCGATGCACTGAGCAACCGATCAAGGCGCACCCGCAACCCGCGGTCCCTGAAGCCCGAGAGCCTTACCGCGCGGCCTCTACGTGCCACGATACGACGAGCTTGAACACGCCTTCAGGGCAATCCATCCTCACGGTCTTGCTTGTTATTTTGAGCGAATGCGGTTCAACTGTTTAATGACGACATGAGCATGGCGGAATGGACGAGCTGGGACATCATCTTCCCGCGTAATTGGCGTTTGCTATTGCATATCTTGGAGTGTCAATTACTGACGGCTTTGTACATAGGCGCAGACTACGCGCTCTCGCCAAAACAGCGGCGCTGAATGAAACAGCTTCCATGTTACTCCTCTCTTTCTTCCAGAAAATGTTTGGAAATTCGTTATGCCGTGGCCGCTTCTCGGCAGTCTGCCGTCCCTGTGTTTGCGATGGCATGATTATTATTCTTTAGCCCTGGTTACAGCTTCTGGAAAAACATGACGATGCGTCAAATGCCACGCCTGTTATGCAACGGACCCTGCGAAGACGCCGCATAAAGCAGCACGAGCGTTGTGCCTTCCCTATCAAGTTTAGCGCCCTTCCCCACAAACCCTACATGATCGTCCTTTCCCCTTAGCATCAACGGTTCCAACGGTTGGGGTCGATCATCTGGCTAAACTCTTCAATCAGCGCTCCCATCTCGAATCATCCTCGCTCACTACTGTGCACAAATACTGAATCGTTGAAAGTGTTGACTCGGCCATCCTCAACATTTGCTTTACGTCCTGCTGCAGGTGAAGTCCCTCACGTCACTCGTTCACATGCTGTGCTAACGTGTGGTCTCAGCGTTCCGCTGTCAATGCGCTGCAATTGCTCCTGCAACAATTCAGTTGATTGCAATGCTCTGGAACAGTGCTTTTACTTGATGGGTTTTATTGTTTTTGACGCATGCAACGCATTGGCCATGCCCCCTGCATCTACTGCGTCTCTCACTCGATATCTTCCTCAACATGATTGGATGATTCAGTCTACCGTGGTGGAGAATGTCTGGTTCAATGCCAGGGTGTCGCTGGCATCTCATCGCAGGCTAAACTTGTTCGCAGTGTCGTGTCAGGACACTGTGGTTGTGAGAGACGAATGCCAGTTTGGGCGCTCTGCTTTAAGAAGCAAATGGGCCCTTCGCCTCTTAACTTGATAGCAAAATTCGTCTTTTCAGAGAACTGGTCGATAGCTCCATTCACAACACTTTGCACAAAAATGAAGACGTGGCTTCATGTTCACGGCCTCAGAAGGCAGCATTCTGGTAGGCATCCTAGCATAGTAGCAGAAAACCAATCATTGACGCATCAACAGACGCGCCGCTGTCGACGCAAAATGATAGTTCCTCGGCTACCAAAAATGCGCAACCCGGCCAATGGCTGCCGAGTCGTGCGCTCACAGACTCTGCTGCCAAGATCGCTGCTTCCAAGACCGCGAGCAGAATGTCAATAGAGCGTTACCTTCAGGCACCGTTGGAGGATGAACCAGCTTCGGTTCCTGCGATTAACGCAGCACTCAAGGATAAAAGCTCGCCTGCCTGGAGCAAACATAACCAACCCCGACGCGTTCTTCGTCAAGCTCATTCGCGAGAAACGTCCTATGATGCTAATTCGGAAGGGCGACGGACCTTCTACACCTCTGCAAGCGGCCAAGAATCCACAGGTACCTCTTTTAGCATTGGACACAGGTCAAACCACCACCAAAGAAGCAATCTCCACCTTATGATGCCTCAACTTCCAAGATTGCGAACGGTTTCCCTAATGCATGGCAGTGTCCATTCGCCTGAAGAACCGACCACTGGAAAAACACTGAATTCTGAGAGGACGTTGACGGACCAACACGAAACAATCCCACTGGGAAAGTCTGTCGATAGCGCTTACCGAGCGAGAATCGAGTCTGAGCTAGCACTTATACAAGAAAAGGCCCGAAGACTCGAGGAAGAAGTACAGAGATTCGACGAGCGGAAGGAGAACGAAGAATTGCTTGTCCCAAGGATCACGGACGAAAGGGCTCATCAGCAAATGGCATTGAACCCCAAGTTAGCATGGATTCTAGGTGGGGATAGCACAAATACCAGTGGTATGGAAAGGCCGATGACGAGTACCAGCATCACAGTAGATACGTTGAGCGATATGCCGAGTCGACCAGCTACCAGTGGCAGATTAACAAGGCCAGTGCTAGAGAAGCTTCTAAGGAGAAGTAAGTCAAGCAGTGTTCTCCTCGATGAGTCTCATTGGTCAAGTGACAGGAGAAGGGCTGTGCTGGTGGGACGAACATCAAGCAAGCGTCCCAGGTTTTTCTGTACCTTTTGCCAGAAAAGATTTCACAGTCAGGTAAGATGAGAGCCATGTCGGGATAATATGTAACTGACGACGTAGGCTGAATGGATGGGCCATGAAAGGGACATCCACATGCCGGAGGAGCTGTGGGTATGCTGCCCTCGTACAGGAGAGAGCCCGAAGCATTGTCCGTTCTGCACGCAGAGCAACCCTAGTCTTGAACACCTGAAGGACCACAATTACTTTTCTTGCCAGAACAAGCTACTGTCAGAACGGACTTTCGATAGAAAGGACTATTTCTTGCAACATGTCGCCCAGGAGCATAACGTCAGTGCCGGACAGAAGCCTCTTCGACTTACGCAGTTAGTCGATACGTGGAGACGACCTCTGCCCCTGAAACAGGGACATCCGGCGCTTCATTGTGGCTTCTGTGGCCTGACGTTTTCAACATACGCAGAGCGTACGGATCATGTTACCGGCCATTTCATGAAGGGCACTGACATGGTGTCATGGTGGAGTGAGCGCAAGAGCCATCATTTGACGCCGCCTGCAAAAGGTGGGCAGAATAAAAATCCGTAAGTCAGCCTCACACGTATTGTATCCATTCTAATAGATATCCTAGTTTAAGTCCTCATAGGTGTCGCTATTGCAATCGTACTTTTGCAACGCTCGACGCAGCACTGAGAGCACATCCTGTGTGCAGCATGTGGTCGTGCAGCTTTCTGCCCGGCATGCAATATACAATCTACCCTTCTGGCTCAGATGAAGACCTCGAAGCTGTGTGCTGTTACTGCAACGAGGGTTTCAGTACAGGCAATGGAAAGGTTAAGGGCACACTTCTAAAGGCGCACGTTAGCACCCACAACTTTCGCAACTGCAACCAGAGATTGCACTTTTCGGCTCAACGATTCCGCCAGCATCTTCAAGACAACCACAGAATTAATTACGATGGCACGCTACTTGCCGGGTGGACGTTGCTTCTGAAATCAAGCAAGAAGGAGCGGAGCGCTATCTTCGAATCGGTTGATGTGAGCCCGAAGCGAGCCTACACGGATCCGGTAGTAGTGCCCAAACATCGGGTGAAGAAGGCGAAAAAGGCACCCGAGCCGAAGATGAATTTCATGGACTTCTCAGAGACACCGCAGTTCGCACCAAAGAAGAAGATACGGCGCAAAGCAAGTACGCAGACCATGTCCGATGCTCCTGACAAAACTGTGCGCGACTCGATGATCGAGTTCAGACGCGCCGCCACGATCGATTTTGCACGTGGTGATTCGCATTCTGCCAGAGCAACTCGGAACCACCAGCACCGCAAATCGGGTGACGCTATGGGGGCGCATGCTGTCGATGCTGCTACACCGGACTTGCAATTCTTTCGCAGAAGACTCGACGGTTCGACGCGCAATAGGCTGTATGTGCGCAATGGGACCGAAGGGCCGCTCACAAAAAGCTCGCAGAAGCTCTTTCGCAAGATACCCGCGAGCACTTTTGGCAGTCTAGTTCTACACAGCTCGGTGTTGGCTGCGACGCCAGCCCGGCTGACGAACTCGGTCGACATCTACACGCTACGTTGAGCAATACAACAATGCATTCCTGTCTCTTCGACGCGTGATGAGTTTCCCATCTAGCGTAGACTACTTCGGCGACACGTGCGTCGATCGATCCGAAGTCCAGAGCACAAGTTGCAGCTTCACATGCGGGAGGCCGCAACGCCAACATGGCTGTTGCCGGTGTTCATCCGTACGTAACGGCGTTGGCCACTTAGAACAGGCGGAGCGAGCACAATGTCTACCGGCCGGGTGGTCGCCTGCAAGCATCGGCAGATGATCCTGAAGGTCGGTAGGACATGCAATTTGGTGACAAATGATAATCGGTTTAGCTGGAGTCGCAGGTTAAATGTGGGTTGTACAGAGGTGGGCATTTGGGCGGTGGAAGGTTTGGCGTTTGCTTGGCGAGTCAGGATGTCGCGAGGATGGTAGGGCAATGCTCCGAGGACTGATTAGGAACGGGGTGGCAAGCATTGGCGGGAATGACCGGAACGCAAAAGGAAAGTAGTGGGCCGGTGCTCGGAGGGGGCTGGGGTGGAGCGGAGAGCATCGTGGGGACTGGGCGAGGAGATAGCCGCGATCTTTCCCAGATTTCCCAGATGCGTGGTTCACGTTGGGGGCACGTGAGCAGGGCGTGGCCTCGTGACCTCGTGAGCTTGGAACGGGCAGTAAGGAGACAACGGATGTGACGCAGTTGGGCCGTGTAGCGAAAGTCGAGCCGAGCACGGTGTCGTCTCGAAGAAGAGAAGTCGGCCAGCCGGTATAGCTGCGAGTTTCGCCTCAAGCATGGGGACGGGGAAAGGCGGCTGGGGAGGAATTACGCACAGATTAGAAAGGCACCGGCGGTGGTTGTGATGGCAGTGACGTGCAGTAGGGGCCGTAAGGGTGTGTTTGCGAGTATCTCGTACCTAATGCAATTCAGCGTGTGGACCAGCTAATATGGCACTTCAAATACTTTTACGGCACGGGCGTTGATTGGGCGGGCCGCGTGCCTTATCGCAGTCGGGTATTTCGCACAGGGCGCCTAACTGCTTTCGCATTCCATCACGTAACCCGTCTGGGCACGATGCAACGGCCATGGCTCAAAAAGAGTGCTGAGCTGCCAGTTCGCCAGAACGAAAGAACGACCCCCTCCACGACGATACTATGCGCCACGATCCCACGACCGCGTCCTAGACTGCCTCTAAGCATCGCCCAGGATTGCCGCCCGCCCGCCCCCGCGCCGCCACACGACCGACCACGCGAGACGTTCAATGACGGCCCGCACCATCTCCCATCTCATTCTTCTTTCTGCCATCACAGGCAATTTGGGCCCCTGAGAACACCCTCCATCGTCCGCAGCCTTGACTGCCTCAAAACAGCCTTATCTGCCGCCAGCCCACTCTGCGGGCGCCCGTCCTGCAACCAGCGGGCGGAGACGCATCTCCCACGCGACGATAAGCCGTTCGACATCCCGATTCGGAGCCTCACCAACCGCACGCTCGTGTGACTGGCCTGTCCCCTCGACGCTCGACAGCAACTGTTTATCAACCAGCGTCAAGACATCCCCGCCTCACCCCACTCTTATCGCATACGCACCGGTCCACCAGTCCAGCGCCCGCCGATATGACGACTGCCGTGGCTATACAACCGGCCATGCCGCGCCCGAATCCTGTGCCCATTGCCGCTGCCCGTCCCAAGAAGCAGCACAAGCCGTCGCCCGGCACAGAGAACCCCGTCGCGGGCAAGCCTGTATCGTCTGCAGTGGGCCCCGTTGCCAACATCCGAACAAGAAGAGAGCGGCCCTGCGACGCCTGCCGCCGGAGGAAGAGTCGGTGCGTGATACACGAGGGCGCCGTGCTTTGCGTGCTGTGCGAGTTCCATAAGCAGGAGTGCACCTTTGTGCAAAGTCCGCTGCCACGGAAGAGGAAGGTCGTCGACGGCGAGAAGAAGGACTCGCCTAGTGCTCCGAAGAAGAGGTACGTGTGGACTCCCAATGCACACGCTCGGCCCTTTCCAAGGGCCAGGCTCCACGTGCACACATGTCACACATGGACCCGCTGCGGCGGTGGTATGTCCTGGCTAATGGTGGAGCTTCTATCCTTCGGGACACCATTCCATGTCCGTCGATATAGGGATTGCGAAGGGTCCAGCATCTCCGCTATCGCGTGTCTTATCGCCGAGTGCCCCGCTAACAGGAAGCTAGTAAGTCGGTTGAGCCGCCCCCACTAGCGCTGCCGACGCCCACGATAACTGCCACCGCGCCAAGTCCACCGCATCAGTCTCCATCGGGCAGCGTGCATATCCCCCATCTTGGAGAGACACTCGGTCTGCAACGACGTCAGCACAGTAGATATATTGGCCTCAGTTCTCCCTTTGACTCCCTGCTCGTCGGCCTTTCCCACTTTGATGCCCGCAACGAATCTCCTACAGACCTCGGTACCTTGAGAAGAGTTAATGATCATGAATGTTTCATCATGCTGCCCGACGAAAATACACACGAGTACGTCGACGAGGCAGAGACTCTGGCCCAAGTCGAGCAGTGTGTGGGCGGTCACGGTCCTGCTCTGCTTGAGCTGTACTTCCGCATAGTTCACCCCAGCTTCCCAATCATTCAGAAACACCTCTTCATTGGGCGGTATCGGAATGGCGATCGTTCCTTTACGCCCGCTCTGATTGCTGGCATGTACATCTTGGCTGTCAACTGGTGGTCACTAGATCCCAGGCTGGCACATCTTCCCAAGCCCGATGTTGCACGTCTAGAAGCGATAGCGATGAGTTCGTTGTCAAGGTCTATGGAGAAGCCGAAGTTGTCGACTGTTCAGGCAGGCCTGCTCTTGCTGCAGCGTCCGGAAGCGGACAACTGGAGCCTAACGACACAGCTGGTCGCTATTGGTCAAGAGCTTGGTTTACATCTCGACTGCTCCGGATGGTCGATTCCTCTCTGGGAAGGCGGTTTGAGAAAACGCATCGCGTGGGCGTTGTACATGCAAGACAAGTGGAGTTCGTTGATCCATGGTCGACCATCCCACATTTTCGGCGCCAATTGGGCTGTGCAGCCCATCACGGATGATGACTTCAAAGAGGAGGGTGATGGTTACGAAACCCGGACTGAAGAAAGCGAGGACGAATATGAGGAGAATCTACGTGGCCAGACCCTATTCGCGGAGATGATTGGTCTAACACAGATAATGGCCGAAGTGATGGACACTTTCTACACGCAAGTCGCCATCCAGGACTTTAAGAATGCCGGCAAGAACTCGACACAATTGATTCTCCAGCGCGCGAAGCCTGTGCAGATCAAGCTGCGGCAATGGCACGAGAGGCTCCCCGCCAACGTGAAGATGAATGCGGCGACGAAGAGCAAGTTCTCTTCACTGGGTATGTCAGCTCAAATACACGTAACGTTCTTTTGCTCACATGTACAGGTTACTTGCATCTCGCCTACTTTGCCACCGAGATCACACTCCATCGCCGCATTGTACAATCACTTGCCCCAGATCACGACGCCTACGGCTTCTTCATGATCCGCAACGCCGCCAAGACGCGTCTTATCTCCGCCATGGACTTCGTTAACCGCCTGCGGCCCGAGCATCTCCAATCTTTCTGGTACTTTGCCTCTAAGATCAACTTTACCCTCATCGGCACTTTTGGCTCGCTCCTCTGGGTCACTGCTCCCGCGCAGGAAGAAGCAGAGTTCTACAAGATACGCTTGCGCGAGTATCGCTGGACGCTCAGCGTGAGCAGCAACCGCGCGCAATTTCTCGATTACGCCGTCAGCATGCTGGACGCGAGTCGCGCTATGTTGAACAATCTGGCAGAGAAGCCGTCGCTTGCGCAACAGATTAGCAGCGCAGGTGTACCTGCTGCGCCGACCAGGAACCCGAATGGCGTGGGGTTCCAGCAGAACAACGGGGATGGGAGTCCAATGGAAAGCCAGATGTACGGTGCGCCGGAGCTGCGACGGATGCATAGCGGTGAGAGTTTCCACGGCTTCGGCAGTGGACCGAACAGCGGGGTCAATTCCCTCGAAGGAAGTGAGCAGGGCGACGCGTAGAACCTTGCGCGATGTTGTTAGACGAGCCTTTACGACTTGATGTTTTTGCGATTTGTTACAGGCATTTGGATACCTACCTAGATCTTTTGGGACGGCTGCGCGCTGCGCTGGCCAGGCGTTTCTGCGTGTGTACAGACGGTTTATGAGGGCGGTGGAGGATCACGACTTTCTGCGCGAATACCCGCTCACGCACGATTGAGCATGGCGCGATCGAAGACTCGCGCGCGGTATATAGAGCGCCTACCTACAGGCATATATACATAATCCACAATGATCAATATGTTGTTTTTATGGTGTGCTCTTGCGCGAGTTGTGCTGAACGGTAACGGTGGGCGGCAACATTAGGTAAAATGGAGGCGCGCGTGGATGCGGAAGTGCGGCACGTGGCGGGTGCTGGATTGGGAATGGTGGAGATGGCGAGAGGGCGGCGTAGTATGGCGTTCATACCATCTCTGGACTCGGCTGGAGCTTAGAAATGGAAACAATTACGTAGACTGGGGATGGGATGGGGGATGGGTATATAAGGTAGCTTTTACGAGGGGCTGAGGAGAGTCCTTCACAGTGCTGCTTCTCTGTGGGAGACTAAAAGTAGAAGCAGCTTGGGTATGTAAGCGGAGACGCGAGGACGAGAAATGTGCGTGTGCCGGACTGATGGTTTGGAGGAACTCTGGGATCGAAAGATGATGTTTTGTGCGCTCATGGGCGTGGAGGTGGGCTCTACGAAACAGCTTCGTCCTGGTTGATGGATGGATCTAAACAGAACATGGACGTATTGATGGTGTGGAGGGTCGGGGATCTCAAGAACAGGTCAGAATAGTAAGATGGGTGGAGGTTGGAGGGACTAAAAAGGATAACAGGGATGACGATGGCTTCGAGGGTCTGGGAGACGAAAAGGGCAGCCAAAAGCAATTCATGGGCGGGGAGACGGAGCTCTCGAGAACAAGGGAAGAAAGTGGCATGGGGGAAAAGATGCAAGAGCTGCCTTGATGTGCCACCTTAGCTGGGAGGCTGGCAGGATCGAGTCTACACAGGGTTGTGATCATGGAGCTGGTCGGCCTGGCGAAGCTGGTGTCGAATGTGGAGTCTGGTGGTCCATGTGCGAGGGGTTCAAAAGCCTTCAGGAAGCGAGATGATGTGTTGGCCTGGTGCGAGGAGATCAAGATCTCTGCCGAAAAGCAACATATCGCTGGTCATGGGGAGGGAGCACCAGTCGGCCTGTCTGCGATTGACTATGAAAAACGAGAGAGAAGTAACCTCATATCCCACGTTCTAAAGGTGGAGTGATAAGTTGTCATATGCGGTTGGGGAAAGAAAATCCTACAGAGTTGACCTGATTTTTTAAACCAGGTTTTGGTTTTAGATATTGGTATTAATATAACAATTCTTACTGCATCTACAATTATGTTCTACGCTATAAATTAATATATAGTCATTAAAAAGACATGGACTTAGTGATGGAGTTCTGTTTGTGTTTTTGGTACCCTATTGAGTTCATTACTGTGTTTTGCCGCGGCTTGCAAACGCGCGCGAAGTGTCACATTTGATTTGATGGAATTCTCTCACTAACCTGAACGTGGGAGATGATGCCCCTATTGTGGTACAAGTATCGTGGTGGATGCTGATTGGCCAAATGTTGGTGGGGTAGTAGACGATCGTGGCCCATAATATTTCGGATATAAGGCGTATTGAGTACTCGATATTCCTGTACTCGTTTCTCGATCTGTTTGTTGTTATAGCGAACGTTGCCCTACGAACCCGCATCAAACTTTCGGATAGCCCTAGAGATGGCGAAGATAAAGGACAAGAAGGTTAGTCATCCAGCGGACGCGATAGCGTCCGAACAATCTTCAGGGATGCCAACGCTAAAGAAAGCTACTTAAAAGTTGGGTTCCACAGTAAAAGGAGATGGAGCTATCGAGGAGGTTGCACCTTCAGCCAATCCTGAACCTTCGACAGCAGAACTCGAAGCTATAGCAATCCCGAAGCCCAAAGCGAAACAGACTCCTCTGTCGTAAGTTGACCCGAAGTGTTGAACAGGGCTTAACCCGTGCTAATTGTCAATCATGCAGTCCTTACGCCCGCAATCCCATAACAATCAATGTCGGCCCAGCGCCAGTTCCAGTTACCTACTACGTTCCATGGCATCTTCTCAAATCCACAAATTGGTCGACGGTTCCTGCTGGCGGGGAAATCAGCTTGCCTACGATGAGTGTGGATACGGGACATGTACTTGTTCATTACCTCTACACAGGCGCGTATCAGACGCTTACGTCGATCATTGGTATCGCACTGCAACCGCAGCTCGCTTTGAAACAAGCGCTTCTGGTATACAAGGCGTCAGTGATCTATGCGCTGGATGGACTGGAGCAATTGGCAAGGCAACAGATCGAAGAGCATAGCGCTTCCATGGATCTGAACACAATCCTCGATATCGCCAGGAGCGAATTGCCGAAGAAGACTGAGCCCAGTGGCTGGCTCCAAGCATACCTGAAAGACAAGACCCAAAAAGCTTTCGAGAAGGACCACACCGTGTTCGCAGACGATTCCTTCTGTGCAAGTCTGTGCAAAAAAAGCAAGCTGAACGATTATGTCATGTGCCACGTGGTCAAGCTTTTGAGCGAGAAGTTGACCCAAGCGCTGGCGGAAAAGGGGACTATTGCCCACGAACTGGATAAGTTTCCACATCCGCAGCCAGTACCAGAGGAGGTTATTGCCGACAAATACCCGTTTGCTGGCTTAAGCAAAACACAGAGCAAGGAGCTAGAAGAGAAAATGAGAGAGGGGGAGGAGAAAGTGCGACTTGAAGAGGAGGAAGCAGTGGCAGCTGCGCTTGCCCGGTATGACTATATCGGCGACGACCAACCCCCCGCCCCTGACGTCGGTGAGGAGTCAGCTCCTGTTAAAGAACCCGAGACTTGCTGGGAAGCTTCAGTCCCTGCTCCAGAGCCTGGGACATACTACAAATTGTCCATACCTGCGCCAGAAGCTGAGCCTGAGGACTCCATTAATGTCGTTTATTCTGGGCCGCAAGAGGAAGAGCGGTCTGCACCGGAGCCTCCGAAGAGCATCTGGGATGAATACGTTCCTCCGCGTCCGAAGAAAGAGACCAACATAGCGAGGAAAAAGAGGTTGATTCGAGAAAAGAAAGATAAGGAGAAGTGGAATAAGGAGCAGCAGGAGCGCATCGACCGGGAACAGAAGGAGGTTCCCTGTGAGGAACCGGTCCCTACTTTCGATACCTGTGGGGCCGGGTCTAATTCTTCTTGGGAGCACGCCTGTGAACTGAAATAGCAGCAGGAGGGAGCCGTTTTGGAGACAGGTAGCCCAAGAATCGCAACGTACAGCTTTCATACCAAGCGGGACCCTGATTCGGAGCCGTTTACAAGCTACGTTCGCACGCACCCAAGGTTAACGGCTCTCATACAGTAGGCGCGTTGCAGGCTCCTCTTCTTTCCTTATCACATCCGCAGCGTGAGCATGAGCAAGCTTTGTTCCACAGTTCCTATTCGTCGATCTTTGACTGTTTCCTCGATGATTCTAGTACGGTGGGAGGGGTGGTTCTTATACTATCTCCTAGTTATTCAAGCTCATTCCATCACCAGCATGCCAGGATTTGTTCGCGACATTAGCACACAAATAATAATTTCCGAGATGGATTACTTATGAGTTACTTATAAGTTGTTAATTGAGCTGTTTGAGATATTTGTGTTTTGGCACCCTACAGAGTTCATGTATTGTGTTTTGCCGCGGCTTCCAGAAGCTCGCGAAGTATCATATTTGATAAGTTGTTAATGTATGTAGTACAAAGCATTTGAAGTTAACCTGAGCTCCCACATGAGCATCCTCTAGGTTGGTTAGTCGTGAAAAGCGACCTGATACAGTAACCGCACATCCATATTGTTGTTTCAGTCTCATAGAGCCTATCGCTCCAAGTCGTTTCTGTGGTGTCATTACAGAGGTCGCGTTCGAGGCACCTAACTCGGGATTCTTGTTGAGCTCCATGATCGTGGGGGCGTGGTGGAAGAGCGAACGGAACTGTATATACAGTACGGGATAATACTGTTTTACGCTAAAGAAAACCCGAGGATGTGCCGATATATGTGCGTCGTGTGAACCCCAGTGCAAAGGCCAACAAGTGAATAGTGTATATCACGTGACATCTGGAAAGCTGGCAACCCGCATATTCCACATTCACACGGCTCAAGGGCCTAAGCAACTCAAATCTAACATGTTAAATAGGCTTGAGCTGAAGTGTGTCTGGCAAGTCAGTGGAAGGAATTGTATCTTGAATATTGAGAAATCTCTTAGCTGTTGAGCACGTATGGCTCATTCCATTCAAACAGGTCCATGGTAATTCTGACCTCGGGTAACTTGCTCCGTCAAATTTTCGAGATCTCCCCCCAGCTCGACCACGGGCTTAAGTCTTGGGAGCTAGGAAATTCAACGCGAAGTTCCCTCCTTACACGGTAGTAGTCCATACAAATATGGATCCGTGAGAGCGAAGTAAATAGTATGTAGATATCTAAAAATCGTAGTTCTGCGTTGGAACCGTTGGAGAATATGTCTGTATGTATAAAAGTCGATGAGTCTCGGAAACATGGCTTTTGATTGTTGGCATGGAGTCTCGGAAACATAAGGTCCAGGCAGTCAGGGTAAGTGAAGTGATGTTCCTGGCTAACCATTTTGTATCCCAAGGTGCAGCCATCACGATCCGTGTGAAATGCGCAGTCGCGTGTGTCCACCTCATCATGACTCCATTCGACCCCTCGGCCCTTTGTGCAATTAGGATTCGAGCCATCATGCATTATTCTCTGTTATCTTGGAACACAGATATATAACTTGGTTGTTATGGAGTAGCGTGACTTCCTCATGTCGCTGACTCGCCCCGACACCGTGAACCTGTTTGGAACATGCCTTGATGAGGACCAGTCTGCATATATGCATCACCTTTATCCGTAAGCGCTGCAAGTCGACTAGAAGCTCGATACTTCCCCACTCAACGCTAGGGGGGAGAGGGCTTAGTTCTCGGATTTTACAGCATGGCGAGTGCGGCTCGGGTATATCAGATATACATTAATTTCATCTATCACCGCACAATACAGCATCAATAGGTATCGAAGCAATTATTGCGCGCTCAGCTGGGCTATATCACTAGCGCGTAACACCAAGCTCGGCGCGCAATAATCTTCGACACCTATTAGCATGTTTACCCTTATAATATATAGCCGTGCAGGAAGATTCGCTAAGCTTTTAGCTATTTCCAGTATTGGGCACCCTGGGTGGATACGCCAGGATACCGATCCGATCCTTGAACGCGGTGTGTCGGGCATGATACTCGTTCTCAAGAGTCTTACAATGTGCCACAGCTCATACCACAGATCAAGAGAACAGCTCGAAAGATCACAGCTCACATTATCTCACATCAAACGCACTCACCCCATTCGCAATCGAAAAGTTTCTCATTCTTCTCCGATCCTACGCACCTCTCAGCTCCAGTATTCTCTGCAACTCCAACTCATACGTCCCTCACCTCGAAAACCCCACAATCACGTTCCAATTTAACAAAGAGCGGTGATACCTTCGACCCAATCAGGGAGAAAAAAGAAAAAAAAACGAGTGGAGTAAAAAAACAAGAAAAGTGAGTGACAGTATGATGCAACCCGAAGGGCGATCCGTTCCGCCGCCCAATTCCACCGGGTATACAGCAAGTAAGGACAATGTAAGCAGAACAACGCAAAAGCGAATGACAAATTTGGCCGCCCATCCTATCCCCATCCCAGTCTGACAAAGGAAATCCTGCGCGCAAACGCATATACATAGGAAAAAAGGTAATGTCAGGACAATATATCACAAGCCTGGCCTAACGCCCAGGCCTCGAAGTGTAATGCACGCGGTCTGGAGAGTACGCAATTTCGAGATCCAAATGGACATCTGCTCGCACACCAATTATGCACATGCGGAACAAGTCAATTCGCTTGGGGAGCGCTGCAGTGTAAATGCAAGATCGCCGAGCGAACCCACACAAGGCGCCAAATAGAACAGAACAAAACAAAACTCAGAACATGTTTCCTAGGTGCACTACCTTTAGGAACACCCCAACACCACGCTCAGAACAGGAAGGTAACAAGTAAAGGAACGAGTTGGTTAAGGGAGGTACTTTGCAGATGCAACAATTTATCGGAGGCGAAGATCGGAGACAGGATGTGTCTAGAGACTGGGCGACGTGTTGGCACGCGGGGTAGGATCAAGATGTCGTTCCTCTCCTTGCCTCTGGTTCGCTTTCGGTGTCTCCATGTCGATCTCTATCTCTTCGACTTTGTGTCCCGGCGCACGAGGGAAGATTTCAGGCGGTGTAAGCGTGGCTGTAGGAACATGAGATGCGTCCTCACGCTCTTCAGCAGTGCGATCTTCTGAGATGGCAGGAGGCGGTGAAGACGGCAGTAGCGATTCGTCTACTGGGATGTTCTCCACGGAGATGACGCTGCCCCTACTATTCGTTCTCATCATCTCGATACCGAGCTTCGAAGATGATTTCGGTCGCGCTTTGGGGCTCTTCGCGCGGACGTTGACGTTGCCCAACTCGTCATCTTCGTCGTCGCCCGACTCAGCGGACTCGTGCTTGCGTGTTCCAATGACGCGCCGTTTAGCACCGACTAGCTCAGCGGAGGGTTGACGTCGGATCGTCGGATCTTCCATGGCAGCCGGGGCAGATGCGAGGTCATGCGGGACTGCCAATTTCTGCCCCGCGAGGGGATCGACATTAGCTGCATCGTCGGAGATGCCTAAGCCACTCATTTCTCGAGCTAAATCACGCTCGCGCCAATCGTCAGGGTTATGACGTGCGATTACGACAGGTAGGTCGTCTCCAGTTCGACTGTCATTGTCGCCGAAAAAGCTCGAGCTGATCGAGTCTTCCCGGCTAGAACCGCGGTAGCTGCCTGAAGGGACTGGTGGGAAGCTCGAAGAGTTGGAGGTAGGACTGCCATCTTGTCGAGACGACTCTTGACGAAGGCTGGAAGGCATCATCGATGGATGAATGCTGGATGCAGGAGTCCAGTTCGGTGGGGGACCCTTCCACTGGCATAATTTTCCTAGAGTGTCTGACAGTTTTGCGATCGTCGGAGGCTTTTGAATGAGCGCATCGAAATGGTGTGGAGCTGACAACTCCTTGAGATAACCGGTCACTGCTACGATAGGAGTGTTGGAGTTGGCGTTCTTCGTGTCCCTGATCATACGTGCTACGTCTGCACCGTTGACTTGAGGTAACTTGAATTCCATCATGATGATATCAAACTTCACCTCGCCCATAGCATAACGAACAGCTTCCGACCCGTTCGTAACAGTGAGAGTACGACAGCGCAATTTTTCGAGGAGCTTCTCCATGACCAAGCGTGAGACAGGATGGTCTTCGCACACTAACACGTCCAGGGGTCGGAACATCGGTCCGTCTGCGAGTGAAATCTGCGACAGACGCCGAGAGCTTTGTCTTCGCCTTTGAACACGGAGCAGGGCTTTGGCGCGAGTGTCCTCTGTGTCGGATGAGGAAGGAGAGACATCGAGCACTTGACTTCTGCGCTTGTGATGGCTAGGGAGTAGATCCCGGACTACATCTCCTTCTTGAGAGCCAATGGTCTGTGATCGTGCACGAGGAGACGGAACGCTTGTATGTACAAATGAGCCTTGACGTTGGCCCGAACCACCTTTCTCAGAAAATGAGGCCGACATCCCAGAAGGCGTTTTGACCAGCTTGAGAGGTGATATAGCGTCGGGAGAAGGACGCAAACCGGATGACAAACGGGGTCCTTCGAAGAAGCTACCAGGCTGGAGGGAAGATGGATTGCTGATTGTATGCGATAACGTTGATGAGCTGCTGGCTGAAGTCTTACGTTTCTCGTGATGTTGACCAGTACTGAATTGCACTAGAAGCGGAGATGAAGGCTGAGAGCCCCGACTCGGTGAAGAATTGGGGCCACTAATAGATGGGGATGAAGGACGGCCTGTGGGCTTGTTGCTGGATAGCGTACGTTTGAGTTGGCCGGGAACCATTGGACTCGACTCCAGAGATGGTGATGGAGAAGTCACGCCTGGAGATTGCACCGCAGAGCTTGGCTTGCTCTGCGATTGCATTGCTTCAGCGCGTAGCTTCTGGATGACATCCTTATTCGCTTTCTCCAGTACTGGAAGATTCTTGTAGCTGAAATTACCAAAGTCATCGGTGACCATGGGCTCACTAAGCCTTCTCGACCTTCCTTCGCGGACATGGGCAGGTATGTGTAGTGGTAAAAGACCGCGTTTCATTGTGGTCACACTGACCTGCGAGCGAACGCGGGACAGAGCATCGTGGGGTCGGTCTGGGTAATCCTGGCTAGGCGTGCCTGCTGAAGAAACGCTGGTGTCTTCGAATTCTGGTCCGAAGTTGGCCATGGCAGCCCCTCTGGTGTCGAAGTACTCGGTGTCTTCAGGATTCTCGGGTGCTGGGATGAAAGAAGCTTCGTCTTCGCGAAGGCTTTCCCAGTTTACGTCTGCAAACCACGGGTGATTGCGGATCTCTTCACCCCCACTGGCAAACTTATCTTCCATGTTGGCACCAAGTCGCTTAGCAGGATTAATGCATAAGAGACGGTTCATGAGGTCTTTGGCTTCGTCAGATACTCCGTAGTCCTCATCATTCTCCGGCCAGTCAATCCTGCGCGTTAGAATGTTCTGGAAGACTTCATCAGGTGTATCGGCATGGAACGGAGGGTAGCCATAGAGACACTCGAAAAGTATACACCCCAGAGACCACCAATCGCTGACCTCATCTTGGCCACTGCCGGCGATTGTCTCAGGCGCCAAATAGTCAGGGGTACCGACGAACCGACGGTCGCTATCTTCGGGATCAAAAAGGGCCATAGGCGGAGGTGGCATAGCTGAAGGAAGCGGCGATGTACTGCTCTGAGCAGCAGCCGATTGACTAATCGTGTGGGCCAAGGGAAACATATCCGGGGAACCTTCGTCAATATACGCCTCTTCCTCAATTGGCGACCGTCGCGCCTGGCCATGGTCTTCCATGATAGAAAAGCGGCGAAACATTGCCTGTAATGCGTCGCTATCTCCGCTATCACTCCGATTTCCCGATGTCCTTCTAGAGGGGTCACGGGCTGCAGTCTCGCGACTCAAACTGAAATAAGATGGCTGGCCGAGATCTCCTGCTAGCGCTGGTGTCATGCTTGGTGTATGTGATGGAGACGGATTCAGATCAAACGATGCAGAACGCGAAGAGCCTATGGAGACAGCCCGATGGAAAGGCCCGGACTTCAGTAGATCTGGGACTGGCTCAGCGGACTTGTTGTTGAGAGCTCTCTTCTGACGACCGATCAAACCCATGCGCGAAAGACCAAAATCTGTCAGCTTTAGGTGTCCTTTCTGGTCTATGAGGAGGTTATCTGGCTTCAGGTCCCGATGAACAATGCTACGACTGTGGAGGTGCTCAACACCGAGCACGACTTCGGCCAGATACTTCTTGGCCCAGTCCTCAGGCAGCGATCCAAGCACCTTGATCAACGAAGCACAATCGCCGCCATTGAGATACTCCATAACGAGGTACAGGTAGTCCTTGCTGGAGAATGTCCAATAAAGCTTGGCAACGAAATCGCTTTCACCCTGCCACATCATGATGGCCCTTTCCGCCTTGACGTTGGTGACTTGATTCTTGGCAACCATGTCCGCCTTTTTTAGCACCTTGATTGCATAGTACTCTCCAGTCGACTTCTTCTTGGCGAGATAGACGCTGCCGAAGGCTCCTTTACTGATGGGCTTGATGATCTCAAAGTCTTTGATCGAAGGCGGCACTGCACGCGGCTGTGGCTGACTAACCGGCGCTAGGCGAGGAGAGATCGCTCTGGGACCATCGGACCCAGCAGTGGATGACTGTCGACGGTGATGATGAACTGGTGCTATAGCAGGCGAAGAGAACTCCGTTGTAGTCAACACGGGCGACATTATCGGGGATTGCAGGACATCCATGCCACTGGGTAAACGTGGTTTGCTCATACGGAGTGGTGACGAAGGAGTCACCAATGGCCGTGCCGGGGAATGTTGTCGGCTATTCGACAAGACTGAGGGTAAGATGAGGCTCTTGCGTTTCCGCTCTCTCGAACTTGCCATTCTACTCAGGCCAAGTTCGGACGAGGGAGACTCTGCGCGTCTGGGACCTGACAATACCGAGGATCTCATACTGCTGTCGCTTTCTGCACCGGCATCGCTTTCAAAATGCATAGATTGTCTCTTGCTCTGGGTGGGTATGTTGATTGCTCCGGCGTGTGAACGCGGTGTTTGGGCACCTCCGTAAGGGCTGCTTGACCTTGTTGACCCTGCCACCGACGACTCTCTCCGACTGAGTCGGGCCGACAAAGAAGGATCGGAAGCATTGCGAAGAGCTTGGACCATTGCTGAAGGTGCATCGAAAGAACCTGGAAAAATTCCTTCCTCACCTGTTGGGAAATCTGGTGCTTCGCGAGCAGTCTCTTCATCTTGCCGTTGCTCGTCCTCTGATGAACTATCTTCACCTGCGGCAATACGAGCAGCCTTGTCCATGGCGGCTTCTATGCACTCTTGGACGAGCAGATCGAATTCAACCCGGATACGCTCGGAGTACTCGAGGATTCGGCGGTGACGGAAGATAGCATCGATTTTCGCTCTTGCTAACTTGCTCGTATCTTCACATAGCATCTTCAATCCTTCGCAGTGATCGGTCGACCCGGTTGTAGGTGACTGCCATTGGAGCACCTGTGATATACGGTTCTCGGACTGAGGAGACTGAGTACGAATCTCGGCTACAGACTGTGATCGCGCGCTATCTTTGATGGCAGGGGTGTTGATCTCGACGGCAGTATCGCAAAGATCGAGCACAAGCTCTACGATACGGGCCAATGGACGACGTACAGCGAACGACCGTGCACGATGGTGGCCAAACCCACCTGACCGCTCCCGTGACCTCGCCGGCGGCGAAGCTGGAGAGTTCCGTCCTGAAGGTGTCCCTGAAGATGGCGTTGAAGTGGGCTGGATGATAGCGCCCTTGTACTCGGCAGGCTGCGGTGGCTGGACTAGTTCGGTAGAAGTCGCCCTTGTAGGCCGCGACTGCGCTTCCAAAGCATCGAGCACCTTGACAATAGCGTTCCGATGTTCGGCGAGAGCCTCTTGCGCCATCTGCACGTCCATCTCTGCACGGTGCTCCTGCAGACACAAGTCGGTGTGCTTCTCGAACCACCATGGGGTGATCTGGCGCTCACAAATGCGGCAAAGGACAGGCAGAGGCGGTGGGTGATTGCCAGGATCATTGGCAGCCGTTTCGGCCAGACCAGTCAGGTAATGTGCAAGCATCTCAGCGCCGACTCCGAGCGATTCCACCAATACCTCTGGGAGGTCAATGGTCACCTCGCGAATGACGGCAGGGCGGATCATCCACATGGTCTAGGCGATCAGTATGTTGAGAGTGAAGAGGGGAAATGGCACTCACATGGCTCTCTTCGCCGGTCGTCCGGTCGTAGACCATGATTCCCTGGGCCTCGAGATTGATAATCTGCTCCTCCTCCTCGCTTGGTGAGGTTTCGAGGGCACATTCTTGCTGCTGCTCAAACTCGGGCTGTCTGAAGCGCTTCCGTCTCAACATCGAATGCGGCCCCAGGCGCATGGAAAAACGCGTGATGTGGCTGCGGGAGTCGTCCTGCTTGATTGATTCTACCGTGTCGGCGAACTGGTTGGGATTGTCGAGCAGCAGGTCGGAGACAGGCTTCCCTACGACGTCGTCTGGAGTAGTGCCGACCACGTCCTTCCACGAAGTGCTGACATAGCGTACCTTGGCGTCCAAGCCCAAGTCCATGATGACGTTCATGCTGTGCTCGGCAGCCTCCTTGAGGTCCTGGCGCTCGTTCCGCATGTCTTCGCTGACGGTTCGCTCCATCTGGACGCGTTGCATGAGCTGGGCTGCGGCTTCCTTCTTCAGCGCCGTCACAGCTGGCGGAGCTAGTGTGGGCGGCTTTGCTTCGTCGGCCATTGCAGCCTTCTCTCAAGAGGTGCTCCGGAAGTGAATGGCGAGACGCGACGTGGCGTCTGCCCGCGGGCTCGGTGTAGATGGGCTATATGAGCACGGCGACCAGGACCATGGTGGGTGAATGCGGCGAGGGCTGCGTGTGTTCTCTTGCGAAGCGTGGTCGGCAGGCTGGCGGCGCTGGCAGACCGGGGGTCCTCTGCAGTTGGTGCAGTTGGTGCAGTACGTGCACGGCGGGTCCGCGGCGGGCAGACAGCTAGAGGAGCCGCATCGCGTGCCGGCGGAGCGATTGAGACGTTGTGGAGTGCAGTGCAGACGGCGGTACCGCGTCAGAAAATTTGGGCGTGGTGAGCAGCAGCAGACGAGACGAGTGGGAGGGGTTGGACACAAAGCATAGGAAATGCAGCGTCGGTGCTGATTGGCGCTCGCCCTGGCGCTGCGAGGATCCACACACGGCGCGTCACACGCTGGCAGGCGGTGGGCAGTGGGCAGTGGGCACAGTGGGCCGTGGGCCGTGGACCCAGCGCGGCCTCCACGCACGTCGCATCCCAGGCCAGGGCTCGCCATGTTCCTTCGTCGCGGCCGCCTGCACATTCCAGCCTGTTTCACCCTGCTTCCTTGCCACCCCGTCGTGCGCTTTTCCGGTGTCTAGATGCGCATTCGACGTGGTGGGGAATGCCCTGTCGCGTCGGCCTGGTGAGTCTTGCCGTGCCCAAGCTCGGCATCAGCATTCATTCTTCCACCCCCGCCGCGCGCATGACCCAAGGCGGCCTGCACGAAGACACCAACACCACCTTGATTGCGAGACGATCCGCCGCCGCGGGCTCAGCTCAGGGGCGCCAAGGTGCTCAACGACATCTACACAGCACGTACGGCACAGCACTTCAGCAGAGCGCCCGCTGCTGCCCTTCTTCAACATGGTGCCTTCCCACAGTGTTTCGACCTTCACCACCACCGCTTGCCGTCCCACGCTGGGCGACGATGCGATCCACCCCCATTCGACCCTTCTCCTCTGGCCTGCCGATCCTCGCTCCACGTCGCACGACATGACTGCGATGACTGCTACTCTGCACGTAGTATCAGTTACCCTGTACAACCGTTTCCTTGACGTGCTGCAGCAATAACAATAATAATGCGGGATGCAGCAGCAACCGAACAGCAACCGAAGTCTGGCCTGGCCGTCGGCCGTCGTAGTAGTCCACACAATTCGCTAATGCACCAAGCCGACCACCCTGCCGTCATCCTACTCTGGCGTGGTGGGGCCCTCTTACACAGTGCGCTTTCGCAGCCATCCATTCCTATTCGGCTTCCAAGACCTGGGGAACGGGCTGGCGGGAGCTGACGAGGCCACTCGTTACCCGTGGACGCCCTCCCTACTCTGCTGTTGCTCGCCATCGGGCCTTCAACCGTCGCCCTTATTCCCAAGTGTGCTCTAAAACCGTCAGACGACCTGCTCGTGTCTGTCGATAATCGCCACGCTGCACGAAACTGCACACTGCACGCGAATAACTCGGTAAGCTTCATTGAGGCCAGCATCCTATGACACCTGCATACAGACACACACAAGAGGACGCCGCAACACGCCAACGCACGTTGACAGACACCGGATGCAATGTGCCGGCTCTCGCTTGTTCTCGCTTTCTCCGCTCGACGAAAACGTGCAGCCACACTCGGACCCTCCCACTGACATACATAGCACCGCCGACGGCCACAACCTTATCCATTCTACTGGTCACTAGCTGAAATAGACAGCTTCCGGCTTATGGACGGCAATCTTGCCCGACGAGCTGCTCCTGAGCACGATGCGTGGATCCTCCTTGCTGGCCTTGACCGCCTTCCCCTCGATGGTCGTCTCTTCATACGCGACTTCGACAACATCTCCGTCCACAAGACCTGGGAGAGCTTTCCATTGCACTTTCTGGCCTACTTTCGGCACACGAGTCTTATCTCCCGCGGCGCCGTTAGGTTCCTCGGAGCTCCCGCTCTTCTTCTGTTTCTTATTGGCTGCTGATGCATTCGCCCCGCGTCCGCGTTTCTTGGGTGTCGGATGCTCCTGATCGTCACCGTGCGCAGATCCCGAATCGGACTGGACTTCCGCCGATGAAGCCTCGTCGTTTCCGTTCTGTCTTTTGAACTCTCGATACATACTCTGGCCCTTCTTCATATGTTCTTCGTCTTCCCAGTGTTGTGTACAGTCTTGTGCTTCCTTCGTATCGGTTTTATCTTTTGATTTTGCCTCTGCGTGCTCGTCGACTTTACTCGCATCTTTCCTCGCACTTTTGGCTTTTGAAGTGTTGGCAACATATTGGTTGCCCTCTTGACTTCCCTCTTGTTTCTTCTGGTCCGTTTCCTCCTTTTCAGCCTCGCTCATTTGCTCCCATGCCTTCTTCGGTAGGCCATCATCCTGTTTGGCGTGGCCGCTACCCTCCTTGGTCTGCCACTCCTCCTCGGTCCAATTGTCAAGGTGCTTCGCCTTATCGTCTTTCTCGTCAGTAGTATAACCGCCTCCGCGCTTCTTGTATTCGGAAGCCATCATCTGAGCCTGAAACACGTCAGCTAAATGCTATGAG
Organism: Karstenula rhodostoma CBS 690.94; assembly: GCA_010093485.1. Lineage (NCBI taxonomy): Eukaryota > Fungi > Ascomycota > Dothideomycetes > Pleosporales > Didymosphaeriaceae > Karstenula > Karstenula rhodostoma. The sequence continues at coordinate 747,715 of MU001504.1, forward strand.
TGAGTTAGGTATACATCAAGTACATACCTTCCGTGCCGACCATTGGCCCGGTGCACCGCCCTTGTCACTCGCCTGAATCTCCTCTTTGACCTCGCTCCTCAGCTCGGGATCCGTGTACTTGTCATCTCTGGACGGCATCTTGAGAGCCGGTTATGAAAAAGCTTTTCGTGTTCCAAATGGGGTAGGTTTGAACATGTAAAAGTTACGTAGAGGCAAAGCGCTGCTCACAAGTCTCGCAATTCGATACATATACGCACAACCCTCGATCTACCGAGTACCTACCTATGTACCCCAGACAATCCCCCTTTCCCCACTGACGTACCTTACCAGCGCAGGCCCCCCGCCAGCCACCCCCCTCATCACAGCATCATGATCTCTCCTAACTCCCTTACATGCTGCGTGCGTCGCACCGAGTTTGTTTGGGCCTTTGCTGAAAGTGCGTCTTCGTGACATCACGACCTGTTCTGGCATCGGGGCACGTGCGCGCTGCTTGCTTGCAGCTACGGTCGGACTAGATGGTGGCTGGTGCGCTTACGATCGACAAGCCGAAAGATGATGGGCCCGGTGTTCCGGCGGTTGGGGTCGTGAAAGTGCTTGTTTAAGGAAGGGCCAATGAGGGAAGGCCTGGAAAGTGGGGCAGAAATGGTCATGCGAAATGGGCTGGAAGGAGTACGCTGTACTGAGGGAATTGTTTGGGTATTCTTGGGTGGCTTATTGGTTTCAGACGGCAGATGGATGCGGTGTTGGAGACGGGGATTGGGTCGATGGGTCGAAGCGTGGATCAGTTGAACCTACACGCACTTTCGTGCTGACGGTACGAAGGCATGGATGTGATGAGCATTTATCTGGTTGTGAAGATTATAATCTGATCGTAAGATTGACACCGGTGGCTGCGCTGCTGTCACGGTAAGCGTATCTTGGGGTAATGTGGTCCGTCGTGCAAAGCCGAATCCTTTGCATAATGATCAAAGCTCATATAACCAACAACGAATGAAGAAAAGACCACACAATAAACTCGAAGAATATGAAGTCGTTCAGAAAGTGTCGAAAAGCACCTTACAAAGCTTATATCTTGGGCAGGAACTCTCGCTCTCGGATGGAGCAGCTGCGCCGTAGGTTAATTTAAGGTTTCCACATCAGGGTCCTGCATCACTATGGCAATCGGGTTCATGCATCATCTCGGGCCAGGAGGAGTTCCGAATCGTTGGTTCAAATCCGGGAGCGCCAGTCTCCTTCAAGCTCATGAAAATTCCCCCACCAGGGCCTTCCTGGAGATCCGGAGTAATTGTCTGATCCATGTTCTTGTGGGTGAGCTGTTTCAAATGTACTTTCTTGGTAGGTCTTCAAAATATTCTGGGAGAAGCTCTTGTTTAATAAGTTATAAGATCCCAGGATGGGAATGTAGAGGATAGTCGTACACAATGCAGTGCACTAGAAGAGCCACGACGAACAACGAACGACAGGAAGTATAATAATACATGCATAATACTCTTTGTGGAGAAAGATACAGAGACCGCGAATAGCTCTATGGTCTAATATTCGCATTATATGCGCTGACAGACGCGCCGTTGCTATCACTACCGACCCAAAATTCAGCACGCCGCTCCTCTACGTAGCCGGCTCCGCGGGTTACCAAGCCCAACAAACTCCTGTTTATGGTCTAGGGTGTGTGTGCGCACAACATTGACATTCGGTGATGCACTTGTGTCCCATACAGCCGAATATCGGCACCCCACCGAGTTCCTTTACTGTGTTTTGCCGCGGCTTGCCCGAACGCGCGAAGTATCAAATTTGACAGCCGAATATCGCTTTCTGGCTATGATTGTCTCAAAAGCACAGACCGAGACATGATACTTGTGTTGGTCTCAGGCCGCAATGATGAGGCAGCCTATGCCAACGGCTAGAGGAACAGGGAGTCTGCCGTGGCGCAGACTATAGCACGAGATCAAATCTACTCCTAAAGGCGCACCCCCAGCATTTTACTCACGATCTCAGCGATGCGATCATCTAGGGTTGGTAGGGTACCATAGGTCCATACAAGGTGCATATGAACTCGCATCTGCACAATTACCATAATTTGTTCCTTCGCAGCGTGGCGCCCAGGTACCCGTGATATGGTTTCGGTGGCAACAACTTCATCTGCTGAGCTGTTTGAAATATTTGTGTTTTGGCACCCTACAGAGTTCATGTATTGCGTTTTGCCGCGGCTTCCAGAAGCTCGCGAAGTATCATATTTGACAACTTCATCTGCTATTACCAACTCTTGCTGGTCTTTGAGTCGCATGTGAGGAAAATCGAGGTGTCCGTGTTCCAGACCATCGAGACCAAATCTCGCCTAAGACAAAAAAAACACCAAGGAAGACAACGCCTGACTGATCAGAGAAGGCGAGACAGATCCCGGCTCTCAGCAGCACTACGAGTGCCCTGGCGGCCTCGGTTAAGTCCGATACGGACGGAAAAGCCAGATCCCCTTTTTAGGCTGCATGAGTTACTTCACGCCTAGCGCATACGCTACCAGGAACCTACGACTCCTTCTCGAAGCGCTCAAAAGCGCACGATGTCCCTCTCATCTCGCTGCCGTACATATCGTCGCTCTCTCACGTGTACAGACACTCGTTGAAGCCCCACATTCGCTTTTATAATAAAATCAAAAAAATCCAAGTCATTCGTTAATAATAAACAAGAACTCGCTCAACCATGTACGCCAAAACCTCCATCGCCGCCCTCTTCGGCGCTTTCATCGCCGTCTCCGCGCAAAGCACGACCCCAAGCTCCGCCGCCGCGAAGGCCACCGGCCCCATCGTTTCCGCTATTTTCCCAGGCGCCGACAACCAGCCCCTCGTAGGCTCCATCATCGAGGTCAAGTCCGCCTTGACGACCCTCGCCGTCGCATGTCCGTCCGGTACCGAGAGTGAAGATTGTGGCATGCCTGAAGGAGGCATGACGGTCACACAAGGTCCTTCGACTGCTATCATGTCAACCGTCATTGCCGAGGAATCGGGTTCTCCCGTCATGGTAAACTACGGATGGGCTTGCAAGCTCGGTGGCACCACCACGGCCGAGTGCGTTTACTCGGCCGTCGCCAGTGTGACTGGCTCGGTCGACCCGTCAATCTTGAGCGAGGTCAACGCCCAGAATACGGAGGAGTCGTCGACTTCCAAGTTGAACGAGAAGCAATTGAAGTCTGCGATGCTCCCCGTGACGATTACGGCGGGCGCGGAGAAGCTGTTGCAGACGGGCAACGCTGCGGCGACTAACAGCGCATCTGGTTCGAAGACGGGCTCAGCGTCTTCGCCGTCTGAGACCCCTGGCGCTGCGTCGAATGTCAAGATGGGAGGGTTCGCTATCGGTGGCGCGCTTGCTGCAGTGTTCATGCTATAAGTGCTGAGGATTGAGAAGATAACCCCTGTATCTAAAGTTGCTGCGTGATGATACTGTAAATAATTACTAATATTCGATACGTGACGACCTCGTAACAAATGTGAAGACTTCCTTAGGTGTTGAGGCCTCTCGAGTCGGTTAGCTGACAGGGGCTTGATCCTGGATAACTCTCCACAGTAGTAAGCTGATAGTATATGGCCGGTGTTAATACGAGAAGGCAGACTTGGAACTTGCAGAACAATTGATTCGCTCCTTCAGATACTATGAACAAGTAATGAGCGGGAACGAATGCTTCGGGGCTTCCCATATCAACCAAGCGCACACCCAAGAGTACCCGACAAGTCTCTCGAACGCATTCAACACCCAAGCATCACCAGGCCTCTCGATCCTCTTCCTGACCTTCCCCCAGAAAAACTGCACCACGCCCTCCAGCACAAAGGCAACGGGCTGTAGCGTCCAGTACCACATATTTCTCCCCCACGCACACGGATGCCCAAGTCTCGTCTCCACCATAGAGTGCATTATCCCACTAATCCCAAACACCAGGAACGCATTCAGAACCCTCGTAAACACCGTGCGCGTCTTGATGCCAAGAACATGCGTAGATATAAGCGCCGCGTGGCTATTCGACGACTTGTAGAACGTCCGATGCCAGTACATCGTCCAGAATCTACGCATAGTATACGCCTCCCGGATCCTGCCGTAGACCGGGGGCCATTCCCACGATTCGTCGAGGCCGAGAGACATCCAGACCACTGCGCAGGTGTCGTGATACAGAGAGATGAGAAGCAAGTCGCCGACGACTTTGTCGAACGCCTCCAGGGCGCGAAGCTGAAACTCGCGAGTCGTCACCGGCGTCGCTGGGCCGCTGCTCGTTAGGTAGGTTTGCAAGAGGCGCCGTATGACGCCTTCCTTGTCGCGAGTGTAGTCGGACAATGAAGGCGGGACACTGAATAACATCTGCGGGTCCATGAATTCGTAATATGCCGCTAAGAGGAAGAAGTTCAAGAGTAGGTATTCGCAACGGACGGCAATGCCTGACCATCTTCCGCGCCCAGTAAGATTGTGGCGCGTGGTGAGGAGCTTAGCGTCGGGATCTTTGGCTTTTGTGGAAGGCGTCTGAGCTTGCCAGGTATATTTAATGCCTGGCCAGAGGTAAGGATTCTCCCAAGTCGTTCCGATGCCGCGGACGTTGAAGACGGTCTTCCAGCCTCTGTACAGAGGATGCCAGGATGCTTTCACGTATCTCGGTTCGAGCTGGTCAATTCGTTAGCTTTGAATGACGCATGCCCTCACAGTTCTTAGACCATCTCATCGGGGACCGTGTGCCCGGTGTGGCATAGCAACATTGTGTTGCTATCATTCAATGCAGCATGCAGGGAACAAGCACTCACAGCATTCGGGACCTCGGCAGTGAGAGGGTTCTTATATGCCATAGCAAGAGCATGCGAACCGCCAATCAAGATGTATCGCACATACATCTCATTCAGTGTGCCGTCAGGAGAAAGTTCAGTAGCAGTTCTCCACGAGGCAAGTCCGGCAGCCAGCACCATCGAAACGCCCATCCATCGATTGATGTGATTGGGGAATGAAACAACGATAAGACATGTGAAGGGCCACATGATGGATAGAAAGATAGGGAGGGCCCCCTTCGAGAGGGTCCACTCGCTCCCATGGCCAGCCATGTTTTGGAAGGGGTAAAAGAGCGGATAAGAATACAAACACAAGGGCAAAGAAAGGACAAAGGTACAATCCTCAAAGCAAAAAGAAGGTGTGCGCAGAACTGAGCTGCAAGCTAATCGAGCAGGAAATGGAAACAGTGTGAGAGGAGCATGGACTCAATACACGTTCATCTTTGCCTTCTGTTTCTACCACGCTTCCATAGAGGCGCCACGCTCGGTAGCTTCATCGGAGTGTTTCGTACAACCATGGAAGCCACCGTATGATTTCCGTCGTTCAACCCAGGCGCCATGGCCGAAGTACGTGCGCATCATGCCTTTTCTCCGTGAAAATTTACGTCACTAGCAACGTGGATTGCCCTGGTGAGCCAAATGCTACGCAATCCAGTCGTATCACGCAACGTGTTTGCTAACTACATAGTCTTACCAATGCGTGACTGTTTGCGAAGTCCATTTGTCGCGTCTCTTGGTAGCGTGTGATCAAATCACCGTAAGACGCCGCAGGTGTGGAAGGAGAGAGAATCTAAGATGGAAAGAGCTAGCGCTCCGGTATTGACAAGGTAACCTACTTCCAGTTATGGTAGACCATCTTCCTCGGTCCAGCCACTGCGAAGCAAATGCGGAGTTCGTGAACAAGATTGAGTTACAGGCGTAGCGAGACTTTGGTACCTTAGTGGTAGAGCCAGACCGCTCTGCAACGTTAGAAGATGGATGCGTTCCGACTCCCTCGTCGCAAGGCCCCTGGGCATAGCAGGGAATAAACGCTGACGCTGAGCTCTCGCAAGGACTTCGATTAGGTCGGGGTTGCTATTTTAGGCATAAACCTAGGCGAGTCCAAGGTTGGTCGCCGTGTCTTCGGATGTAAGCGGAGCATCGTGAGCACAGCCACGTCTACGGTCTCAGCACACACGCGAACGCGCATCGCCGTAACACACAGACCAAACCCCACAACAGATCCCCACCATAAACGGAAATGCATCGGACGGGGACGTTTCACGAACACGTTCGGTACGTGCTCTGTCATACGTTCTACTCCTACACAGCGCCAGACCCTACGCATCCTTACCACGCAGAACACCGAGAATGGCACGCACACGACGCCTTACACGGCCGAATCTTGTATAAAGCGCACCCTCTCGCCGGCCAGATTAATATCCCCATCCACATTCACTTCCAACACATTCATTCAAGCAACTTCCAACTACTTTCCACCTTTCACTTCACTCCCAGCCAATCTACCACCACTTCGTACACCTTCTTCAATTTTCCAAATACAAACCCAACAAACAACCCACCCAGCCAAAATGCAGTTCTCCGCTATCATCGTCGCTTTCACCTTCGCTGCCGCCGCGATGGCTCAGACATGCGGCATCAACGGCGCTCTTTGCTCGTACGCATTCCCCCCTCCCCTTTCCCTTGCCCTGATCACGAAGAAGATATAGCTTGGCTAACACTCCCATCCCAGGCGCGATGTCAGCTCCGTCGGCTTCACGGCCAAGGCCCGCGAGTGGCTCCGCACCCGCGAGGCTGCTCCCGCTGCCGTTGAGGCTGTTGAGGTCCAGATCTAGATGCAGATTGAGCCTGGAAATGGTAAGCTCTATTGCCTCGCAGGGTGCTTCGTTTCCCATGGCTAATGGGTGGTTGCAGGCGACACTCTGCAGGGATTGATGGGGAGGCACGCGCATGTACTGGATACAGGCGAGGGTGGTAGGGCTTGGAGATTGTAGCATTGTGGAGTTGGTGGTGTTTTTTTCTGTACATGGTTTGCGGTGTGGATCGGCCGCTTTGGGGATAGATATAGAAGTACGAGTTATGGAATTCGTCTCTTGTTGATATGTGTCTGCTATGATCTTGTAAATGGTGCTATGATGCAAGTGGTGGTACAATTGGAAAGGCCAAGTGAAAACCCCGGAGGTCGATTACTCCAAGACTATAGTGTTGTAGCGTTGACTTTTTGCGGTGATCTGCAGATTACCACAATCGAGCCGGAAGAGCTGGAACGGTACACGCAAATCGTGCCAGTATCATTTTACATAGTTGATCTTCTTGAGCCTCCGCAGCCTTGAAGTGATTACGTGCTTCCTCGCCCTATTTATGCATGGTTCTTGACCAATCTCCAAAATTACCTCATTTACCTCCTTTGCGTTCGTCACATTCAGATAGTGCGCGCCGCCCTCTACAATAGTCAGCTTTTATCTCTAACTCCCCATAAATAGCTCACGCTGCTCTTTCTGAATCTTACGCCCGTACGGCGCATCTTCAGTACCTGAAATCAGCGCATCTCTGGTCAACCAGGACAGCACCGCCATCCTCGCCTTCCGCCGGCCCTCAAAGCGCAGTCATGACTTCCAGAGCTACGGCTGCCGAGTCCCAATACGTGAAGTGGTCAGCCTTCGCGTAAAAGACATTTCGCCATGGCCGAGGGGCTCGATAGCGAGGATGTTGAGTGTGAAGCTGAGCTCTGGGGAGTCAAATTGGAGGTAAAGGATGCGGTCGTCATGCATATCAAGTTTATACAGCCAAATATTGGTGCTGAAGCACCAATAGTATTGTTTGAGATGTGATAGTCGACATTCACGGAGCCGAGGCAGTTGACGGTGATGTAGATTATCAATAATAGCATGGTTCGTTAGGTAGTCTGTGATGTTGTTGAAGCTTAAAAATCGACGGGGAAATGTGTGAATAGTAGGAAGAGTAGGTGGTTATTATACGAATTCTCATCTTAGGTGGTGGCCTAGAGCCTCAGGCGATTGAAGCAGGCCAAATCCAAATAGAAGGTAATTGTACCTAGGTATCAATATCCCATCTCGTCGGCCTTGTCTGAAAGAAATAAAGGCCTGCATAGAAGCGGCCGTATGAAGACCTAGTTTGCGTGTCCATCAGAACGTACTGCGTGTAGTGGCCGCTTGCTGTAAAATTTGCATCTTCAAGCACCACCTCCGCGGACACTTACACTACTTAGAATGCTACCAGCCTCATTGACTGATAAAGGTGTTCACGCCATGTACTTATTTATTAAGATTTGAATTCCCATCTGAATAGATGCCTCTGGTAATATATTGTTGTGACATGTCACAGTTCGTCGTATACGCAGAAGGGTTGTAATTCGGTGCATGTGGCTCGTGATTAAAGGAGACTGAAGACCGACTACGAATTACAGCTATCTGCACAGTGAGACATGCTATCTAGCGCCGTAGTCATTTTTAAAAGGAGGTGTGTTGACGTCTGACGGCCCTCAACTGTCCCTCTTGGCCAACAAGAGCGATGGCAGGAGAATACCGGTCGAGGAAAGGCATCGGGAAAGAATCCTCGTATATGACGCGCTTGTCGGACGTGCAGATGATGATGGTATTCTCAGCGAAGCCTTCAGTCGAGAAGGGGGATGACGGCCAGTAGTAGCTCCCATTGCGAGAATGCAGTTAGAACTGCGATGGACACTTTGAGTATTGTTATCCAGACCAAATAGAAGTAACGCCGTCGACTCTCCATCGTCGGATTTCTTGTGTGTCAGCGGGCACGCGCTAAGTCCGTTTCAGCTAGCACCCATGCTAGCCCCGTTTTTTCGGTTAGCTTAGCACTACGCCCTTTTTGGTTAGCCGGCGCACAGACACTGGGCAAGCCTTAGTCGCTTTTTTGGTCCCCCTTTGTTCGTGCATTGGCAAAGCACAACGCGCCTTTTTGTCCCCCTTGCTTCATTGATTTACCCGCCCTCATAGTGATCGTATACAATATATATAGAAGTAATTGCAATTGTTGGGGCTAGGTATGCACGCGCCCGAAATCCGATGTCCACATAGACTTCACATCTACGACATGCCTGGAACTATACTGTCCTCTTCACATCTCTATCAACTGTACATCCGCTCCTCCACGGAGGCGCGCCCGCTCACCAACCCATTCCCCAGAACACTAACCTGCAAATGGCCAATATAAACTCCACACCCCAGCAGCCCAAAGGCAACCAAAAACGCCATACACGATCGCCTTGCAATGCATACGAATCAGAGAAAGTTACGCGACTTGTCGGGTCATACTCCGAGTGCACTAGCTGGAGTGCATCTTCTTGATTCTGTTCGCGCCCTCGTACAGCATGCGGTCGACAGCCGAAGCAACCGTGAGGGTACCACCAACGACGGCGCATAGACCGACGAGGAAGCCGGAGAAGGACTTGGCACGCTCTTCGCGGTTGATGACCTTCATAGGAGAAATGTCCTATCGCAAGTTGTCAGTATCGTTTGTGTGCGAATGATTTGGAAAAGCGAGACTTACATATGAGAAGAAGACACCTGGAATGCCACCCCTAGCGTGTATGCGCTCTTTGTGGCCATCTTCCTCATCAGGACCACCTGCCAGGTTCCTTTTGTGGCTTGTGACAGAGTACTGGTGGGTCTCGATGCTGCCCTTGTAGTTTGTGTCAATTGTAGCCCCGAGCATTTCGTCGTGCCTGCCACGCCCAGAGATGTTCTCCCAGCCAAGCGGAAGATACGCAGTCGAGACTACCTTGACGAAGTACATGAAGTTGAAGGCCTTCTCGGTGGCATGTTGCTCCGTATTATCGAGTGGATTGATGTGGTGGTTCGTCCAGCCTGCCGGTCCAGTGTTCGCGTGCTTCTGCTGCATATCCGCGATGACAGCGTCGCTCAGCTGCGGGCCGAAGCGCAGGTGGTGGATCTTGTGAGTGAAGGTGTGCGACTCGTCCTTGAAGTAGTTCTCCAGGTCGTGCACGTGCATGTTGCCATTAGAGAAGGACTTTCCAGGCGCAATGTGGAAGTTGCCGATGACCTTGTTCACTTTGATGCTGCCCTCGAGACGGCACCCCTCCTTGCGCTGAGCATCGAGATGCTCGGCGTAGTGCTCGCGCTCACACTGTTCGACGCCCTCGCCGCGGCCGAAGGACCAGGAGATGGAGGCGTATGCGTTTCGTACGTCGTCGCAGGTGTTGCAACAACCAGGCTTCTGGGCGTCAGATGCGGGGGGAGCTCCGTAGCATTCGCCGCAGTAGTTAGGGTCGAGGTGGGAAGCTTCGTCTTTGTGACTACGAGACAGCATTAGCTAGTGCTCCGCGGGGATTGCGGCAGTGGACGGCTTACAGGTCGAGAGCTTTCGTCTCGATGGCAAGGCTCCCTTCACTCTCAGGCGATAGCCGCACCTTGTTGACACCGTGTGACACGCCCATTTGCAACTCGCCAGAGACGTCCATAACGTCGAGCGTAAGCAGCTCGCACGGCATGCGGGGGAACGTAATGTTCATCGAGATCTCCATCTTCTCGCCTGTGATTGTGTCAGCATGCCGCTATTCTCTCCGCCTGCCCGCGGTTGCGACTCGCATACCTCGTCCCTTGTCCACGACCAGCTCCGGCCGCACGCTGACTTTCCTATAGTCGGCCCACTCGCCCCATGTCAACCACAGAATGACCAGCAAACTCCCAATCGTCACAATGCCACCGCTCGTCGTGCGCACGCGCGCATCTTCCACCGTCTTGGTGAACGCATCGAGGCGCCCAAAGCGCGACTTCGCAGGCATTGTGGTTTATTGTGCCTGCTGCAGGCTTTCTTTGGGCTTCCTTTTCGGAGAGCGGAAGCAATGGATAGCCGAGGGTGGACGCTCGTGCAAAGAGGTGTGCGTGGTACGAGAAAGTAGGGGACGCTTTCGACGGGTGCTTGCGTATCGTTTCCCCGGCGCAAGACCAATTGAAAGCCGAAAAGGAAAGAGAGAATGTGCACTGCAAGTGCTAAGGCCACTGTATCATGTTACACACCAGAAGAGAAGGGCTGCGCTGGGGAGAAGTTGCGAAGACAACGGGGGAGGCACGGCTGGTAAAGGACAACTATGCGAAGGTGCGAGTCGACGTACGCGCCCGTGCTGACGCTAGACCGAATGGGGCACTGCTGTGGGGTTCTTTCACGTTTACACTTTCACCGCACGACCTAATGTCGCGAAGGGGCACTTTTCAACAGCGGTCAAGGGTCTTGTACAACGGAAGTGTCAACGTGCCGGAGCAGCGTTGCGCGTGGGTTCGAATGCCCGCGATTCAAATATGTACACGAAAGCGGTTGCAACTCTATGCTGCACCCTCTACTTAATAGCGTCGTCGAATATGGGGTATCTCAATGACTCTTCCTGTTCGCATTGGCGACTGCACTGTTCAATGCCGCCGTGATATCAACATGGAACAAAGGCCGGTTCAAACCCTGCACCACCGCAATCTTGGATGGCTTCGTGTGTGATTGACCGTACGCCTTGGTGTGGTTGAGCTTCTTATCCAACGAATCCTCGTCGGACGAAGAGTTTTGGCGCTCCACAATGTCGTCGTCAGGCTGCCCCTCTTGTTTTGCTGCTTCCCTCAATGCCTTTCTGCGTTCCTGGGCTTCGAGATCTGCTGCGACGCTGTGGCTGCCCCCGAGTTCGGCTACACTGAAGATGGGCTTCCACCGAGTGACGCCCGAACCTTCTGGCTCTGGCGTATAATATCCGAATCCAGCAGCTGCAAGCGCTCGTTTGGTCCATCGGCTGTTGACATTGCAGAAATGCCAGTCGACAGTATCCGGAGCAACATATCTGTCGAGCTGATTTCGCACATCGATCATGTTCTGCATAGAGGTGAGATCAACATTGTTAACTGAAGAGAAGTCGAGGATAATGGCTTTCAGAGTAGGAAGATGGTCGGTTGGTTCTGCTTCCTTGCCACGACGTGGGCCAGGGTCATTCCAAGGACGATCCTGCATACGTTAGCTCAAGTTCTTGCTGTGCTTCGTGTAACTGATATATCAACTTACACCTAGTCTGGGAAAGCTATGGGGGTTGGTACGACGAGTTTTCTTGAAGATAGTGTCCGTGAGCTCGTCCAAATAGTGGTTGCAATTGGGGTAGTTGTAGCCTTCCGAGAAGCGATAGACGAAGATACCAGGGTACGGGTCCTCGAGGGCAATCTCAGGGTTGCTACCATCGTGGTGATCGATGGGTAGATAAACATCCCGAACAGAGTCTTCGTTTTCAGCTGGGTTACGGCGCGCGGGCTTGTCGCCAAACTCCTTGTCTTCCTCGGCAGGATCAAGAAGATGATCTCCAATTACAGAGTGGACTCTTGCTTTACCGAGGAAACGTCCACGAGCTTTGAAAGCTCGGAATATCCAGATAGCTGCAGACATGGAGATGGTGGTGTAGATGCCGTTCTCGATGCTGCTGAAGATTGTCACAAAGACACCTGCGAAGAAGATGATGACTTCCAATGGCGATATCCGCCAGAACTGGTACACCGTGTTCGGAGGAGTGATGAGGTCTCCTACCGCATGGATAATGACAGCCGAAAGGGCGGCATTTGGAATGTACCAGAACATAGCCGGGAGTGCGTAGATAGCCAACAGTACGACCAGAGCGGTGATGACACCAGCAAATGGAGTACGTACACCAGCTTTGGCCTTGATGGCGGTACGAGAAAACGATCCAGTAGCGGGGTAAGCTCCGAGGAACGGACCAAGCACGTTTGAAAACCCGATGGCAACAAGCTCCTGGGAAGGGTCAATCTTGTAGTTGTTTACACGGCCGAACGACTTTGAGATGGATATGTGCTCGATCAGAAGCACAATGACGGTCGATGGAAGCTCAGAAGCAAACGACGAGATGATGTCGGTCGTGATATGGGGTACTCGAGCGTGCTTGAAGCCTCGCGGGACTTTCCCCAACACCGAGATTCTCGGCTTGCTTCGGTGGTTGTGGTTGATGCCATAGCTGATGGCAACATAGAGGAGCAAAACGAAGGCAGTTCGCAGAGTATTGACGAAGAAAATAGCCTTGGCTCTGCTTGGGTATCGCTTCGCAAGTTGGCTGCACGTGATGCGGATGATATAGAGCATTGCCAGGGCAGTTAGTCCGATGGCAGCGTTCAGGTTAGATCGGCCTAGATGCTTCAGCGTGTTGATGACGACGTTGTAGGTAGCATCGCGCGTAGAGAAGCCAGTGATTCCCATCATCCCAGGTATCTGCCCGGCGGCGATGCTCAAGGCAGAACCTGTCATGAATGCTGAAATAGCGGGCAGTGTGATGAAGTCCACCAACCAACCAAGACGGGACAGTCCAAGGAACAACACAATCGATCCGGAAATTATGGCGAGAGATGAGGCTATGATATCGGCGGGGATGTCGGGAGCTTTGGCCTGAGCTTTGGTGACAACATTGCCGGTAACGGTGGATAGCACGGCTACAGGACCGATGGTGATATCCTTGGATGTTGCGAAGAACCAGTAGAGGAGCACACCCATGAACGAGGAGTACAAGCCGAATTCAGGTTTGAGTTCAGCGAGCTTTGCGTATGCCATACTCTGGGGGACAACAACGGCGCCGACGGTGATACCTTGGATATGTGAGAAACCTAAAGGGAAAATGCGGAGAGGGTTGACATACCTGCTACTAGATCTCCAATGAGCCATTGCGTGTTGTAGCGAGTGATCCACCTCAGGAAAGGGAAGAGGCTGATGAAGTAACGCTTGAGACTCTGGCCATTGGGGGTGATATCGCAAATCCATTCCCAGGCAGTTGGCTCCTGTTCGACGTATGTGTCGGCAGAGCCGATTGAGAAGACGCTCTCGCCGCGTGTGACACGTTCGGAGCCGGTCTCGTGGCGGTAATGCAGGTCGATACCCAAGACCTTGGCCAGCCCGTGGGTAACCTTGGTGCTTGTGGAAGCCATGGCGGGAGTGACAAGAACAGACAACCAGAGCTTGGTGTCTTGGGACAAAGCAAGTCAAGAGAACGAGGGAGCAGGACGGCCTGCTATTGCTCTGTTATAGTGCGACAAGCGTGGCAAGCTTTGACAAGAGTCCACAGGCACGGACTCGGCGGCTGGGCTATATAGACCCTTGCGTCCGGCGTTGCTTTTCAGCGAACTATCCTCTGGAGGAAAGCGCCAAAAAGCCACAAATTGGAAGAGGGTTGGCGTTAGCTTTGGGATTCGCGGCTCTGGACTGGCTGATACGAAGGTGGGATTGCGTGACGGGCGAGATTTGCAATAAAACCGCCGGGGCAAGAAGAAAGGCACAGTCGGTGTCGAAGCTTGCGAAGGACTGTAGGATAGCCAACAGCCTCACTGGCTGCAGTCGTAGCGCAGGGTACGCTTGGAGGAGGGAGTGGTACGGAGGGAAGACCCTTCCATCTCGACGCCTTCAGGACCTCACAGAGAGGCCTGACGAAATTGCCGCGAAGACACTGCGTAGTTCGGTAGGACTTGTGGGTTTGATGGATGGTCGATGGAGCTACCGGGATCTGCGCGCGGGACGACAGGGATGGGGCAGGCGCGATGCGCGAAAGTGCAAACCTCCCGGGCTGCCCGCCAATCATGGCTCCGAGCGGTCGCAATTGCGTGCTTGATGCCGTCGATGTCGTTTTGCAGAGCGGACACACAAGCTGAGACCATACACGGTAGCAGTGCAGCAGCCGACAACGGCGACGCTGAGTGCCGCGGAGAAAGCTTGGTCTGGAAGACACGAAGCCCAACACTATTGGCGTCGACGCATTGTGCACGGCGTGTCGATAGACCATGCGAATACCGCCATGCCAAGTAGCTGGCTCCTATCGACCCTAGGAACGCATCCGGCGACGTGCAGCAATTCATGCGTGGGATCCGGCGTGCAGGGCTGCGTGTCGGCTATCGATTGACGCCATGGTCCAGTGCGTGCGAGTACTGTGTATCTTGTGCTTGCGAAGCCATGGCCGGTGTCTGTCGTCCTTGCGAAGCCATGGCCGGTGTCTGTCGTCCTTGCGAAGCCTTGGCCAGTGTCTGTCGTCCTGGCGAACCCCTGGCCAGCGAGGACGGTTGGGTTGGGGAAAGCCTCTTCTGCTTCCCACCAGTCCAGCTCTTGGGACGTGGGCGTCGGACCTGCAATGGAATGTCAGGCATTGGCATGGCTCGTAGAGAGGTCGTTGCAGCAGTCAGCTACAGCTCGCGGGGAACCGTTTTCTAAAGTATGGGTGAGCAGAGACTTGAATGCGACGAGCCGACGCCCGTTGCCAAGCCTACGTACATCTGCGACGTTCCGAGCACGACCACGCCAAACAAACAACAAACAACCAGCAACACCTGCATTCGGCATTGAACGCCATGCCGAACCTCGACATGCTGCTGTTAAAGGGGCCCTTCCCGGGCGTTGAAGAGGGTCTCAATGAGCTGCGCTTTGCCATCCTGGCCGACGGCATACCTGCAAACAGCGAGGGCATGGTTCGTCTCCACTATCATAGCATGCCCCCTCCGGCGCGATAGCCAGACTGCGTGTCGTCCAGACAGTTGCAGCGGTGATGTGTCTCTTACTAACTATATTGCATGACAGTCGGAACTGCGCATGTACATATGGCTCATCCTTCTTAACACGCCGCCTCTGAAAACCGACGTCTACCTCGACCTGGTCCGACAAGGCGCGTCGCCGGCCCACGCCAAGATCCAGAACGACACCTTCCGAACCTTCCAAGGCGATCCACTCTTCCGCCGTCGCGTCACGCAGAACAGTATCACGCGTGTACTCAACGCCGTCGCGTGGAGGCTCAACGATGCCCATGAAGCACGCGTCAACGGATGGCAGTCGCCGCCGACGCTGTCCGAGTTTGGGGGCAGTCCCGATACAGCCATCCTGTCCCGCCACTCGCTTGCTGCCAGCGTACGGACGGATGCCTCGACCACCAACGACGCGGAGCAGATTGGCTACGTACAGGGCATGAATGTGCTGTGCGGTCCATTCTTGTACGCCGCCCGGAGCGAGGTCGAGGCCTTTACTGGTTTCGAAAGACTCATCACCCAGGAATGTCCGGGCTACGTGCGAGGATCCATGGAAGGGGTGCACAAGGGGGTCGCTCTGGTGGACCGAGTCCTTCAGGTTGTCGACGAGAAGCTATATGTGCATCTGATGGGCTACCACATGGAGGCAAAGATATACGCCTTCGCCTCGGTCTTGACCATGTGTGCATGTACCTCACCACTCCCCGAAGTCCTCAAATTGTGGGATTTCCTGTTCGCCTACGGCCCGCACTTGAACATCCTTTGCATTGTTGCTCAGCTCGTTCTGATGCGAAACGATCTGTTGAACAGCTCTAGGTTTGTCACAGCGTATGCTTTGTACTGAAATGCCACTAATCCGCCTCATAGCCCGAACCAAAAATTGCGGAGTTTCCCTGCGTTGAATGCCGGCGCCATTGTGCCCTTGGCTACGGGCTTTACCAGCAAGATACCCGAAGATATGTACGAGGAGATCGTAAACCACGCCAAATGATTTACGAAGAAAGCAGAAACCAGACAGGCTCATATCAGAAGAACATGAATTTACGAAGTCACGAACCATCCAAAAAGGATACCACAGCCCTCAGCTGCTGTATGGACAGACAAATGCTAGCCTAAAGCTTGCGGCGTTTGATGTATCAGTTATATTGCAGTACACACTCCGGCTGGACCGTGAGCATACTTTTCGAACACACTATCTCTGGCCACTGCCCAAGCCTCATTCGACAGCTTGGAGGTCCTGAGCGTCGCGTGAACTAAGCGCCTCAATTGCGAAAAGCGTATTATCTGACCCCACAGCCATCATATTCTGCTTGGATGCATTCATTTCGGTATCGCCGACCATTATCTCAACCGTGCGTCCATGGCTTCAATCCCTGCACACGGACTTTCCAATGCATCTTGTCGAAATCTTCAATATTGCCACCCGCAGCGCTACTTTCGTGAACTTGCTCAAAGCCAGAGTGTCGTGTGCACTCCATCTACGCCACATCCGTCAGGCTGTCCGCCCCCCACACGCTCAAGCATAAAGCCATTACGAGATCTACTGTGCAGGACAACTCATCCTTGCACAACTCTGACCAGGGTCAATCGAAGCCTCGAAAAGTTCCACTATCTAGACAGATCGAGCACGTCAAGTAAGCTACAGAGCACGCAAGTATGTGGCTTGGCGGTAGCGCCCCTCCACGGGCACTACCGCAAGCCAGACTGCTGGGATTGGGAAATATCTGCTCTCCGTTTGGACGAGCGTACGCGAACACGGGGAGCTTGGGGGTAGTTCGATCTAGTTAAGCTTCGTGTATGTATGGAGACTGAGATTGGTAGGTATGCCGCCGTATGTACATTACATCACGCAGCAGATGCTACCACGCCCCTAGCGCTCGCAGGCAGACGAGATCGATAGTACAACGTAACCAGCTACCTACTGGCCAACAACATCACAACATGACCATGACGATCAATGCCAATTTTTCCTTCCAATGAGTCGACCTCATTCGTCTCCTGCGTCCCGCCCGCTAGTCTACACACGCTCATGCATCGGTAATCTCGTCTGCCTTTTTTTGCATTGTGCCGATCTTTGCTTGTCAGGGTCTTCTCTTGCCCTCCCATACTTAGCCATTTGTACACATTACACAGACATGGACAACGACAACGACAGAATCGCACCTTCGATCAACGCCACGCTACGCGACGAACAACGATTTCTAGCATCATTTTTCGATATGCTACCCGCGCCCCGAACGCATTGCACATGCCCGCCTTTCATAAATCTGAATTTGGATGACCACCTCGGAGCAGAGCATCCATTTGGACAGCCTCTGCGCAGGTCCGAGATAAGGTCGCAGACAGAGACGGGATCCTTCAGCTTAGCGCAAAATCGTGCCATAGTCGGCGTGTATGACGAGCGTGCGATCGCCGATACTAGGGACGGTGAGTTTTATATGGCTACGACTTTGATGGAGTGCTGGAGCACGGTATGAAGGGCGCGGTCGGGCAGGTCTGCAGCAGGTGTCTCCGACAGAGCCGGACGCCTGGCTCATGATCCAGCAGTAGAGTCGCACAGTCGTTACTTTATCAGTAATATCGCTCAGTGTTGTCGTTCATAGACGCACGTTCTCATTGACTTCGTTTGGCAAATTGACTTGATCAAACACAACAGTAACTTCCCAACCGCCTTAACAAATCCCGTCACCAACTTTCCTTGGCGTTTCCTTGGACCATTCATAATTCCTCGACAGATCCACATGCACTGGTTCAAACCTTCAATACCATGAAACCTCAGCTCCACGCAGACCTAGCTGTTTTGTTCTCCACCTAGACGTAGTTGATCTCTCAGCATGAGGTAAAAAGGCTTGGATATCACCCCGCGCGGTACACTGTCCTCCCCAAGTTCCAGAGTACAGAACTCCTTGAAATAAGGAACTTGACGGCTGCTTCTCTACATCCAGTAACAGAGTATTGCTGGAACGGTACATCATCTGACAAGGACAAGTGTAGATGACGCAGTTTTCGGCCCGCTTGCTTGTTGCCTGCAATCACCGCCACGATGCTCTCCATGCACCGTGTCTCAGCCACCTCCGTGGTCTCGTCGTAGCGGAGGCTCAAGACTTCCAGTCCAATGGGCAAACATTGGGTGATACCAGGAGCCAGAACCATGGCATCGGCAGGTACACGTATGTGTTTTAGTTTATCGAAGGCGGCGAACGAACCCAGGGTGCCAATCTGCCAGGCATAGACTGGGTACAACCGGGCAGCCACTCCCAATTGCACCCTGTTCACTACGTAGGCAATCGTGAGTGTTTTGAGTGAGTGCTCTTGGGTCCGGAGGGCGTCCCCAATGCCGGCCCACGAGTGCGGGGCCCATCCGTTTCTAGGATGAGATCCGGGAAGCGGTGGGACCGACATCATGGCTTCGTACATGTAATGGAAGATCTCGAGGGCTTTGCAGGATTCCACGAGAAGAGAAACGACCTTCCAATGAAGAAAAGTGTTCCGGAGAACAAGCTTCTTCAGATTCGATGACTTCAACTCGCAATCCCAATTGTAGGGAAACTGTGTCTCGATGAATCCTTGAAGGTGCAGCTCTTCGATGCGTGGAAGTTTGAGGATCGGTACGAAATTATCTAGGCGTATCCATCCTGCAGAAACCGGAGAAAAGCGAATATTAAGAACCCTTAAGTGACGGAAGGGTTGATCCTCGGGCTGGATAAGCGTGCCAGCCATACATACCAGATGAACCCAGTAAGGGAGGCTTTCACGGTGCATGTCCACGGCACGGCCAGAAAAATCGTCGATGCATAGCTCTTCCACGTTTACGGCGGAAAGGAAGAGCGTTACAAGAGACTCGAGCTCTCGTTCGGTCGCTCGATCATGGATGGCTGCCAGCTGCTCATTCAGTACCAGGGTGCGCGGGGCCCTGCCCTGGACCCTCTGGTACTTCATAGGTCTAGTGAAGGCATACCTGAAATGGATCTTCTTCACCATTTCGGCCAGTGTGTCATCTTCGTCTATCCGGGAGGTGAACGCTACGCGAGCCTTGTGGGACATGCTTGGATCGATGCCCATCGCATAGATCAGAGGCATTGCGATGCATGAGAGATTGCGGTTCACCATTCCGAGGCTGAACAAGTCCTTTCTTTGCAGGTATTTTGCAATACACACCCGTAGTTCATCTGGCAGAGCTACGAGGCATGCTTGCGGGTTCTTGGATGGATGGGCAGCAGGATGGCCATTCATGCCTAGGTCTGTTCTGCGTATCACTTTCGATCCTGGGTAATCTGGGGCGATCCTCCCCGTGGGAGTAGCTGAGACAGTCGAATCCTTTGCACTGTGGCCCGTTAGTTTGATCGTGCGACTGCTCCAATTGTAACATCAACCTACCTGCTATTGAACGCCATGATGCAACTGCAAATCTCGGACTCGTGTGTGTTGTCTACTGATAAATGTGAGGCGCGTATGACGAGTATTGGTGCCGCACACAAAGGGTCCAAGGCGGTTGAGGGATCGATTACAGGTGAAGACTACAATGTTATCAGCGGCACGCTGAACACTGGCTTACATCACCATTGGCTCACCTCAACATTGGCTCGTGCACAACGACAGCCTGGGCTGAAGAGCGTGCGTGATGCCTAGAGGTGAATGACAGGTGTGGGGCTTCGCGCGTGGTGCCCAGTCCTGCCAGTTGTGGAATGACCACAAACTTGAGGATGAGTCAGCGGGCTCCAGGCCCGAAGGTTGATAAATCACATTCGAAAGCATAGTAGAACGAAACGGGTAGGTCTCAGTGCCATTGTAAAACGTGGTAAGCTAATCGACTAGTATTCGATGGGTCAACGAGACTCTTGTTGGCAAAGGATAGAGCGAGTCACAAAGAGACAAACATGCGTGTGAAGACATACCTGGGCGAGAGGGATGGACCATGCGGATTTCGGACCATATGAGGACGAAATAATGGCGCGATACGTAAACAAAACAATAAGATGGAGGAAGGGGCGATTAGTCCAGAGGGAAGCTATGAGGCGAGCACTTGCTTTGTGGGGAAGGCGCGTCTCAGACCCGAGTCCGGTGCGTGGCTGAAACAAGCAGTGCATTCGTACTTCGACGTCCAATGTGATGGATGCTCTAGGGACCAGGTGCAGATTGCTTCCATATCAACACTTCAATTTGAGCCGACTTGCATGCTACTGAACGCCAGGCGCCGACATATGGAGGTATCACAACCCAAACCCAAACACAAAACCGACCCAGCGTATGTAGCTTGTGTACAAACTTTCGCACTTTCTTCCCGCATTCACAAATACTCCACACAACACGCACCTCGAGCGCATCCGAATGTCAGACTCTTAACTCCTCTCTCCGTTGGTATCCGTCGTTCCGTAGGTCCTCTTGCCCCTTCCAGTGATGTCCTGCCAAGTAGCGTTGAACCTTCGACCGGTGCTCGCAAGCAAGCCCTCTTCTTCCTCCTCCTCCAGGTCGCGGTCGATCTGCTCCTGGTCCAACCTAGGAGTCTTGAACAGTGTGGTGAGGAAGACAATGAGGTAAACGCCCAAGAAAGCAAATTGGGCCCAGAACAGCACGACGCCAAAGAACGGGAAGTTGATGGTCACGCGGTTGATGAAGGTGCTAAGGACACTGGGCGTGCAAACATCCTTGGCGTAGTGGTTAGTAGCCGTCTCTGTGCATGGTTTGATATCGGCTGGGAAATTCTTGCAGCTCGGCCGCGCGCCCGCGATCAGTGGTTGGCGGTCGCAGAAGGTTTGAGGACCGAAGGTGGCATATTGAGGCGCGACGACCATGGCGACGGAGTAGTTGATGGCGAGAACAATAAGATTCAGGAGGACAGTAGCCAGTAGCAGAGCCTGAGGAGAAGTATGACCCTTGCGGATCTTGAAGATTGTGAGCCAGAGGAAGCGAATGCCGACGGCTCCGATGCCAACGACGGAAGAGCAGAAGAAGAACAAGACGAGCAGCAGGAACAGGACGTAGTCGACGGGGAAAACCTTGGAAGACTTGACCAGGATCCAGTTCAGCGGCTGAAAGATGTTGATGTGACCCAGAATGTACCCACAACCAGCCTTGCAGATGGAGTTCTTGGCCTTGTCAATGCCTGTGATGAGCATGCTGGCGAAGATGAGGAGCGCAAGCACCACCAGGAGAAGACCTCCAATAAGCTTCAACGGACGGAAGACGGCCTCGATCTTTATCCAGCTCTTGACAAGCCAGTGTCTATCCTCTCCGTTGGACTCGGCAGCGAGGCGCTCACGGCGGATGAGTGTCCGCTCCTCACGGACCAAAGCTTCCAGTTCGCGTCGATCACGTGGGTCTAGTCCGCCATGGCGACCCTCACCGCGACCCTCGAGCTGTCTCTGGCGTTCGCGGTTGGACTCAAGTTGCGAGGCAGTATTCGCGGCCAGTGCCGGAGCAGAAACGGATGGAGCTGACTTGATCATGGCAACAGGAAGGAGCGCAAGACCGGCGCCAGTATACAGTACGTAGAGGATGGTTCCAATAAGCATCAAAAGACCAAGTGCAAAGGACAGAGCGCGCTCGCCATCTTAGATTTGTTAGTCAGGCACGCAACTGCATGCGATGGCGACTTACGATTTTCAGCCAGAAGATGCTTGAAGTAGTCGAGGTCCAGACGGTCGTCGCCCTTTGCTTGTTTTGCGAACGGGACGAAGAATCCAATGAGGAAGATGATGACTACGAAGACGATGAAGGCAATGGTGTACTTGAAGGCACCCCAGAATCTCTGTCCGGCAGTCTGCTCGCCATGTTCGGCAGCATCCTCGTCGTATTCCTCGTACCAGAAGTAAGTAAAAGGTACGACGAGCAGGCACAGCACGGCATCGAGCGAGTACAAGGTGTAGTAGACGATCTTCAGGGTGTAGAGGATACTATCGACGCGCTCGGGCGTCGCCCAGTCCTTCTTTCGGCCTTGACTAGAGAGCGACGTGGACGAGACGAGGGCGATGTCGACGGGCATGAGCAGCACCGTCGCCAGGAGGACGCTGGTGGTGAAGATGCATATCGTGGTGACGGAAGCGGCACGGTCTCGGGGCGTCTGGTAGAGGAAGACGAAGACGGAGGCGACTGCAAGCAGGAGGACGATTGCGACGGCGTATGCGACCCAGATCAAGCTGGTCTGTATGAGTGCCATGATGGCGGAGCTCCAGCAGCACCGGGGTTGATCTCTGTACGGGGGGAGTCAGGGCTTTGCCTTGTCGATCGAAGCTTCGGCAATGCTCTGGAAGCTGGCCTTTTGGAGAAGCAGCAGCGTGGGTCACGTCGAGGGAAGGACAGACGCGAAACAAGGAAGACGGGCGTGTCGGAACATTACGTAGGGATGATCGACGACACTGCAGCAAGCAGCGCAAACATGGCCCAAGCTTCCTTCTGGATGCGCCAGCGCTACGCTGCATCAGGGCTGCGTGCTTGGCGTGGAGCTTTCATTGAGACGCGAGGCCATCGCCGCAGCCAGACGGTAGAACGCGCATTGCTGCCCACGTCCGCGCCCGCCTCACTCGACCTCGCCCGCGCCTCCCCGGCATGACGAGCAGCGGGACTGCGACACCCCCTCCACCACGACATGCAGTGCTATACTGACATCGCCCCGCCGACGGCCGTCAGCCATGCCGTCCACCTTCCTTTCATCGCGCCGAGGGCGCACAATCTGGCCGTCGCCAGGAACTCGCTGCTGCAGATCTTCGAGCTCAAGTCGACGGTGACGGGCGCCGCCGCGAGCGACGACGCGACGGAGAACGCCGGCCCGCTGCTGGACACCGAGGCGGTGGACCTGCCCCTGCAGCGGACAGAGAACACAGCCAAGCTGGTGCTGGTGGGCGAGTATCCCCTCGCCGGCACCGTGCTGTCGCTGGCGAGGGTGAAGGTGCTCAATACAAAGTCAAAGGCGGAGGCGTTGCTTGTGGCTTTTCGAGACGCAAAGCTCAGCTTAGTGGAATGGGACCCGGAGACGTACAACCTCCATACCATATCAATACACTACTATGAGAATCCAGACTTGCCTGGGATATCGCCCTGGTCCACTGAGCTCAAAGACACGTATAACTTCTTGACGGCAGATCCCACCAACAGATGCGCTGCCCTCAAGTTCGGCGTGCACAACCTTGCCATTCTGCCCTTCAGCCAGCGCGACGTGTTCGACGAGGAAGATGACTTTGACCTGGATGCCCAAAAGGACACCAGAATGCAAGATGCGAACGGCACTGAGCCCGAGCAAAAGACGCCCTACTCTGCCTCCTTTGTGCTGCCTCTCACCTCCCTCGACCCGACCTTGACCCATCCTGTGCACCTCGCCTTCTTGCACGAGTCCCGCGAACCCACCTTTGGTATCATCGCCTCGTCAAAAGCCACCGCGCCTTCTTTGCTCCCCGAACGGAAAGACCACCTCACTTACACCGTCTTCTCTCTCGACCTCGGAGACAAGTCGTCCACCACACTCCACACCGTGCAAGGACTGCCCTACGACCTCACAAGCGTCATACCCCTGCCGTCACCAATTGGTGGAGCTTTGCTGCTCGGAAACAATGAGATCATACACGTCGACGTGGCTGGAAAGGCGACCGGAGTGGCCGTGAATGAATTCGCAAAGTCAAGCACCACCTTCTCTTTGAAAGATCAAACGGACCTTGCTCTACATCTCGAAGGCTGCAGCATCGAGCTCTTGTCACAGGACTCCGGCGACGTGCTCATCATCTTGAACGATGGCAGACTCCTCACCCTGACATTCACGCTTGATGGTCGGACTGTGTCAGGAATGACCGTCCAACGCGTCGCTGCGGAACATGGCGGCCAAGTGCTGAAGTCGGCAGCATCGTGCATATCGAACCTGGGGCGTGGAAGGATCTTCGTTGGCAGTGAAGACGGCGACTCTGTCCTCCTAGGCTGGCAAGCTGCAGGTAAAACCGGATCGCTGGGCGGGAAGGCGTTAGAAGTCGCAACGGATGACGATATGGACGTTGAAGAGGACGAAGAGGTTGACGACCTCGACGATGATCTATACAACGACACGGCACCAGCTGTGAAAAAGATCACTGCGGCCGCTGCCGAGCCCACCGCTCCAGGCAGCTACACGTTTAGGATACACGATACTTTGCCAAGTATCGCACCGATAAAGGATGTCATCTTGCACACGGATGCTGCAGCGCAGTACCATACGACTGGCGAAATTATGGTCGCTTGCGGACGAGGTGCGGCTGGGAACATCACTGCCCTCAACCGTGAAATCAATCTTACCAATCTTGCTCAGATTGACTTGCCATCTGCAAAGGGCCTGTGGGCTGTGCATGCAAGGAAGCAAGCACCTGGCGGCATTACAGCTGATTTCGGTGAAGACACGGAGGCTAACTTCTCTGTGGACGCTGATTATGATCAGTATTTGGTTGTCAGCAAAACCGATGAAGATGGCAGTGAGAACACAGTCGTATACGAAGTCAGTGGCAAAGAGCTCGAAGAGACCAGCAAAGGCGACTTTGAAAGAGAAGAAGGCTCAACCCTAAGTGTTGGTACGCTCGCGAAAGGGACCAAGATTGTCCAGATCATGCAAAGCGAGGCCAGGACTTATGACTCTGGTAAGCTCGGTAATCACAGTATTGTTCCCCATCCCATCTAACTCGTGGACAGAGTTGAACATGGAGCAAATCATCACCATGGAGGATGAAGAGGGCAACGAAGGACTCCGTATCATCAACGCAACCTTCGCGGATCCATATATGCTCATTTTGAGGGACAACTCCAGCGCCAAACTGTACCAAGCGAGCGGCGACGGCGAAGTGGAGGAAGTTGAAGCCGATGGGCTTACTTCGACACAGTGGCTGTCTGCGTCCCTATACAAATCTTCAGCTTCTGGTGAAATCTATGCATTCCTCTTGACGCACCAAGGCGGCCTGCATGTAAGTTTCGATTCCAAGCGCCGGCGCCGGTGAATGCCGGCTTACATGAACAGGTCTTTGCAACATCCGACATGAGCAAGCCAGCATATGTTGCTGAAGGTCTAGCTTTCCTCCCTCCATTCCTCACTGCAGATTATTATCCGAAACGAAACACGTCCAAGGCCACCATCACCGAGATCATAGCGGCCGACATTGGCGACTCAACGTCGCGATTGCCACACCTGATCGTAAGATCGCCTTGCCTCCACAGAGTAGACTCGCGCTGACCAACAGGTTCGTAACTCTACCGACGATCTTATAATATACAAGGCCTTCCACTATCCTGCTAGATCAGGCTCTGATCCCTGGACGACCAACCTGAGATGGATCAAGCTGTCCCAACAGCACCTTCCAAAATACACAGACGAGTTGGATGCGTCAGACGATGAAGCTGGATTACGAAACACTCTAGTAGCCTTAGATGACGTATGCGGGTATAGCACAGTGTTCCAGAAAGGCACATCTCCTGCCTTTATCCTCAAGGAAGCTTCCAGCGCACCCCGCGTTATTGGCTTGCATGGTAAAGCCGTCAAGGGACTAACCCGATTCAACACATCTGCATGCCAGAAGGGCATTGCGTATCTCGACGCCGATGTACGTACAACGAAATTCTCTCAATATTATCCTGCTAATAAACCACAGGGAACCCTGAGGATATCGCAGCTTCCGGCTCAGACGCACTATGGCCATCTTGGATGGGCCGCGCGCAAGATGCCATTGGGCTCCGAAATCCACGCATTTTCGTACCATCCCAGGGGCTTATATGTTGTCGGCACCGGTCAGCAAGAAGAGTACATGCTACAAGACGATACCTACCATTATGAGTGGAAGCCTGAAGGTACACATAGCTACGTACATAACGCAAAAGCCACGAGCTAACAAAGAATCTAGATATAACATTCAAGCCGCATGTCGAAACCGGCATCCTTAAAGTCATCGACGAACAGACCTGGTCCGTCATCGACACCCACGTGCTCGACCCCCAGGAAGTCATCCTTTGCATCAAGACCCTCAACCTCGAGGTCTCCGAGACTACCCACGAGCGTAAAGAACTCATCGCGGTCGGGACTTCCACCGTCCATGGCGAAGACCTGGCGACCAAGGGCTGCATCCGCATCTTCGAAGTCATCACCGTCGTACCGGAGCCAACCCGACCGGAGACGAACAGAAGGTTGCGCCTCATCGTCAAAGACGAGGTCAAGGGCGCTGTATCCGCCGTTTCGGAGCTCGGCACCCAAGGATTCCTAATCATGGCGCAGGGCCAGAAGTGCATGGTTCGTGGTTTGAAGGAGGATGGGACATTATTGCCGGTTGCGTTCATGGACATGCAATGCTACGTAACATTCCTGAAGACGCTACCAGGGACGGGCATGCTCATGATGGGCGACGCATTCAAGGGTCTCTGGTTCACAGGATACACGGTACGTTTTCCCCCTCCCGTCCCCCCTCCAACCCTACCTAACAACCCCCCCAGGAAGAACCCTACAAAATGCTCCTCTTCGGCCGCTCAAAGAACCACCTCGAAGCCCTCACCGGCGACTTCCTCCCGCACGCCCCCACAAAGTCCCTCTCCCTCGTCGTCGCAGACGCAGACATGAACCTCCAAATCCTCGCCTTCGACCCAGACAACCCAAAGTCCCTCTCCGGCCTCCGCCTCCTCCACCGCTCCACCTTCCACACCGGCCACTTCCCTGCAACAACCCACCTGCTCACCTCCTCGCTCGCCATCCCGACAGCGCCCAGCTCAACCTTCGACGCCCCCGCCGACGACGAAAACGCGCCCGTGCCACAGGAAACGTCGACGCACCAGATCCTGCACACCACGCAGTCCGGCACGCTGGCGCTCATCACGCCCCTCACAGAGGCTACGTACCGCCGCCTCGCGAGTCTGACGACGTACCTGGCGAACACGCTCGACTCGGCGTGCGGGCTGAATCCCAAGGCGTGGCGCGTGGGCGCTGGGGATGTAGGCGAAGGCGGGAAGGGCGGCGTGTTGGATGGGAATCTGGTGATGCGGTGGGGGGAGCTGGGGTTTTCGAAGCAGAGGGAGGGACTGGGGAAAGTAGGCGGGGAGGGCGAGGAGTGGGTGTTTGAGGGGGAGAGGGAAGTGTTGGGGGGATGGGGCGTTTTTGGGCGTCGGGGAGGGGCGATGTGACGAGGGGAGTACGATAGAAAGCGTGTTTCATAGGCCAACATGGTGTTTTCTTTGTTGAACTTCTGGGTGTGGCGGTGAGGGCTTGGTGAGTCCTATTACGTCTCGCAGTTGACAGGACGAAAGGACAGGCAGCAAGGCTGCGTTGTGAACTACATACTGATCGTATTCACTAACTACAGCAGAAGCATTCACCTTCACTAGATACAGCATAAATGTACACTTCACCTCTCCTTCCCGCCGATTCACCTTCACTCTCGCCCTTTCCCACATCCACACGCGGCGCCCTTTCCCTATTCACGCCGCCTCCCCACGCTCATTACTCCTTCCCTCAGTCAGGTGTACACATTAATTGTACAGCCGTGAAGCACTACACTTCCGGCACGTCAAACAAAAAGGAAAGAGGGACAGTAGTGAAAGAACGAACTTAACCGCTGTGTATCAGCGGTAGTGGTATCAAGTAACAAAAAAATTCGAAAAGAAGAAAAACCATCGCAGCTCACGCCTGCTGCACTGCTACACTGCCGCTTCCGCCGCCAGTAAGCCTCTCTTCGGTCCCGATAGCCAAGCCAATTCCAGATGTCGGAAGAAGCGACGGGTATCCGCAAGCAATGCTATCCATATAAGCCATATAAGGCTCGATTGAGTACGCGAGCGGAATAAGTCAAACGAACTATCAACGCCGGTCATGCAAGATAAAGAGTTGTCGTGTTAAAAGTGATGCGTCGAAAAGGTCGTTCTCACTCGAACAGACCATTCCGGGAGGAAGGATCGACAAGAAGCGAAGGGTGATCACTAGATGGTTAAGTGATCTGTGGACGTTCGTTTGATGATGACCGCCGACGTTGCCAGGATGATAGCAATGACGTCCTGTGCCAGTAGATCGTACGATGCTGTCATTGTTGCATATTAGGTGGGGACCACTCAAATTGCCGGTGCCTGGGGTCCTCGAAGCGTGCCGAAAAGCTCTTGGGGCGGTATCCGACTTTGATTGCCAACGTGGTCAGTGAACGATGTGGGAGCCGGGGAATAGCCCGCTGCCCTTTTGCGGTACCATTCGAGGAGGATACCGGCCACCACCAGCAGGAAGGTGAGCGCGAGTGCGATAGCGAGCGCAATGAGGACGATGAAACCAAGAGCCAGATGTTTGCCTGTATCACGTTAATAGATGCGTCGGCCATGAATACTTGGTCGTCTTACCTCCTCCCTGGAAGAAATCCTCGCGTTCTGCCACCACCTTCGACAGGCTACCGGACGCGCCTCCCTGTGCAGAAGAAAGAAGGAAGGGCGTCAAGGTGGTACCGTCAAAGAGAGCCGCCGAAGCGACACCAAAGCCTGTAATATTGACTTGGCCTAAGATCAGCAGACCTTGGTTCTGGTCGATTAGGTCGGACTTCTGGTGATCCTGGGTCAAAGGGAGTGCCTGGAGGCCCTGAATGTTGGTACCGGAACCGAACAATTTATCGTCCACGGCGTTCCATTTGCTTCCATCGAAACGCTGGAGATAGGTGTTGCCATCACTCGATTTACCGGCAGCCCACATTTGAGAACCATCCAGGTTGGCGGGACAAAGAGTGTCCACAGTTCCAGGAAGGTCGCCAGCCCCTGCAACTTCCTGGAATTGACTGTTCGTGGAGTCGAACGTAAAGACCTTGGTCTGGTTGTTGCCAATGGTGAGGTTGCCTGCGACCAGTGCCTTGGTGTCGGAAACCCATAGCAGATTAGTCACAACACCGTAGACGTCTGCGCCAGGAGTGTTCCATTGTTTACGGTCATTGTCCCAAACGCAAAGAGATGGGCAGCTCAGCGCTCCAGCCGAATCAAACCGACCTCCGACGTAGACGTCTTGAGAGTTGCGTCTGGCGGCAATGACATTGACAGTGACGTTGGTGCCTTGGAGCGCAGGTGGCTGGCTGTCTTGAAACTTGTTATTGGCGAGATCGTATGCTACCACTCCAGCGATTTTGGTCGTCCCAACCTGACCAGTGACCAGGCCACCAGCGAAGAGAACATCGCCGAGCAGACCGAGAGCCCCAAAGGTCGAGTTCGAATCCACCTCATCGCCAAAGCCCCTAATGTCGTTGTTGCTGTCGATGATGACAACATTTGTGATGTTCTGGCCGTCTTTGTCCGTTGCGGCGAAGTGACCGGCGAGGATCGTCTTATCGATATTGTTGCCGTTTTTGTGGAACAGAGCAGTGGAGATTCCGGTGTTGTTAGCATTCTGGCCTGCGGTCAAAGCTCGCTTGCGGAGCGACGCTTGTTGTTGCTGCTGCTGGAGGTTGATATTGATTCCAAAACTACTCAAGGTGTTGTTGCTGTTCAGTACAGCAGCACCGCTTGCACCCAGACCTTGCGAAGTAATTCGGCCAGCATAGAACCGTTCGGTACCGTTCAATAGGACAAACGATGTGATCCTGCCTGAGATTGCCATGGTTGAAAGTGCCAGGTTCTCCAACCAGTTGTTCTGAGATGGCACCCAGATAGCGAATCCGTCTGCGGCAAAAGATGGGTTGTTGCCGAAAGCGCGGACACTCTCGAAATCACCGGTGATGGCAAGAACATCCTCGGTTGCGTTACCTGTCACGTTCGAAATAGGAACGATGGATGTGACGACGCCATCAACACCAGCACCAAGGGCTTGCCATTTATCGTCAACATAAGCAGCAATGCGGCCTAGATTGTCATTGCTGTTGTCTTGGGTGTTGGTAAAGTTTCCACCGACATAGAGAGCGGAGCCGCCTTGGTAGATGGTGACTACTTGGTCGTTGAGACCTTTACCGCTAAGCACTGTTGGTCCGCTATCATCTACGGCAAAGATGTAGTTGAGTCCGTCCTTGTTTGTGAAGTTTCCGCCGACGTATAGTCGTTTGTCTGCTTTTACTAGAGCATTGACAATGGCCGAGCTTTGTGGACTGAGACTTGCACCGGCTTTGTCGATGGTCGAAGCAGTGAAGTTCGTACTAGTAATCTGCTCGTTGGGATTGTACTCGAACAGACCGTTTAGTTCAGTGCCATTATCCTGCACCGTGTGGATCTCGAAGCGCACCCGCTGGGCAACGACGGTCAACACATTAGTGCCAGGATTCTGACCAGCAACAGGAGCCAACGTGACTTCAGGACGGAAACCATTAGTAACGTCGACATGACCGTTGTAAATTTCGTCGTACTTGTCGAAATCGTTTGTCTGGGCAATTACGATGCTGGACGGGCCAGCGTCGGTTTCCATGAAGCCAGTTATATTGACTCTGCCACGAGTGCCACAAGTTCCGTCGCCCTGGCAGCCAGGAGTGTACATCTTGATTGTGTAGTCGCCAGACTGCGGAACATCCGGTCGAAAGACAACATAGGTTGAGTTTGGTGAGTAGTCAGCTGTATCGAGAGTCGCAGTGAGGTATTTCGAACTGCTATCATGCGAAGGGCTAGATTGCCAGTTACCTACAGCGGTCGCTTGGCCACCACTAGTAGCACCTCCGCATTTCGGCGCGTTGAACTCTTGAATAGCATAAGCGTAGATATCTGCGTGGGTTAGAGGAGCATGTGATGTGGAATGCGATGCGACACTTACCAGTCTGAAATAGCTCGATTCCATTCAGACCTCCACCATTGCCATACCATTGCGAGATGTCAATCCGGAACGAGTCCATGCCTACCAGGTTCACGAAGTCGAACACTTGAGCACTCGTGTTTCCTTGCGGCAGAGGACATTTGGCGTCACAGTACTTGCGCTCTCCGGTGCTAGGGTCATTGTAGGTCAGGTTCATGATGCCGCCATCTGGCAGAGCAGTGAATCGAAATTCCTTGGTACCGCGACCCTCAAAATCGGTGTTGTGCAATTGAAGTTGAGTGGGCTGGAATCCAAAGCCAAATTCAGCTTTCCAAAAACCGGGACTGTCGTCTGCCAGGAGCCATGTGGAGTCGGAACCTTGAATTTTGGTGTCGGCTTTACAAACGATGACCTTGGGGTCGGTGAAGCCTGGTTGTCCTGAGCTCGTCTGAGCTGTTATGGTGGCGGATCCGATGGGCAAAGACTGGGTGTTGTTTTCTGCGGTGCCGTTTCCACTCAAAACTATGCCGGCCAGTTTTTGAAACTGTCCTCCAAAGACAACCGTGTCATTAACACCCGCGACAATAGAATGCACCGGTCCGTCGAAGCCCTTGAAGGGTAGGTTTTCCCAACTGTTGTCTGCCTTCCATATGATGGCATTGCTGTAATTGCCGATGGCGTTGCTATCGATAGCGCCTCCGACATAGACTTGCTGGCGCTTGGGGTCGCAATAGAGAGCGTTGACCTGGCCAGTCAGTCCGGTTGTGGGTGTCACGTCTCCGGTGTTGGCGTCGATGAGCGCAATGCCGCCTGGGGTAGATTGGCCGTCGACGCTGGTGAAGTTGCCTCCTACTACGATGGCATCGGTATCACCATCTGTATAGTGGCACATGGCCCTGACTTCACCATCGGTCTTTTGTATTTTCGCAAACAGGGCATTTGGGAACCGCGAGTAGAGGCCATTGGTCGCGGGGCCCTGGGTTTGTCCTTCGTATTCGTAGAGGGATATCGCGTCGAA
This sequence comes from Karstenula rhodostoma CBS 690.94, assembly GCA_010093485.1. NCBI lineage: Eukaryota > Fungi > Ascomycota > Dothideomycetes > Pleosporales > Didymosphaeriaceae > Karstenula > Karstenula rhodostoma. Next base: position 779,701 of record MU001504.1, read on the forward strand.
GTCGCCGGCGAGGGCGACGCGGCCCAGTCGGTCGATGTTGATATTAGGGGCGGGTACGGGGGTGAAAGCGAAGGCGGCGGTTCGCGATATTAGGTCTGGCGAGGCCAGGAGCAGCGAGAGGGCGAGCTTGCCGGCGCGCGACGCCAGCAGTGAGGAGAGCGGGTCCCTCATGGCCAGCGGGCGGCGACAGCTCGGGTGGGAGCGTGTCGGAAGAATAAACGGGTGGTGGGTTGGAGGAGAGAGCGTGGTCAGCAAGCGCGGATGACGACCACCATGGCCGAGGGGAGGATGGTCGGGACTGGTGTGCTGAGGCAGCTCCTGCCCTGGCTGGACGGTTGCGGTGGGCTCCTCCCGATTGGCGGTACAAAGGCGAAGGCTTGCGTGGACGGGCCCAAAGAAGCCGGCGACGTCAGGCGGGTGCGCCGGAAGATTATGGCGATTTGCACGCCGTGGCGAGGTGTGAAACGAGTGACTGTGGGTGAGGACCGACGGTTGATGCTAAAGGGAACGGCGAGAGAGCGCGAGCAGGCGTTGCAGCAAGAGCAGGCCGCACAGTCGACGCAGGAGCTTGTTGCGGAGCCGTGCTGCTGGGGTGCGCGTCGGCCTCGGGCTGTGGTCTCTGTGTAGAAATTGGGCGGACCTCAAGATTGCCCCGGTGACCAATGGAATGCGCCTCTGCGCCGCACTCGACCTGCGCTAAAAAGCTTGTCCCGCACGCGCCACGCCAACGGACACGCAGGTGCAATGGTCAATTCAATTCAATTCACGACGCGCAGCGCCCGTTGCAGTCGCTCGTGTACACAGGACGGGGACGGCGGACGGTGCAAGAACACAGTGACGGGCGCGCCCTGGAGGTTTTGTTTTCTTACCTTGGCTTCGACACGTGCGTCGCACACGGTTGGCTGGCGATGCACCCCCCAGGCTTGCTGCCGCATTCACCCACGCGAGCACCCGCGGCCAATGGTCCTCGTCCTCGACTGCGAACCCTCTCCGTGGCTGGGGTGACACCAGGACCAAGACCACGACAACGGCAGACGGGGAACATCGCCTTCGTCGTCGCCTCACCGCTGCTTTTTCCTTGCCTCCAGCGATCCCGTCGCGCTGAGCCCCTGATGTAGCGGCAGTGGAACTGAGGAACGACAAACTGTCCGCTCAGACTCGCACAAGATCCGAACCGTTTGTCTCTGAAGCACACTTTCGCGCCTCTGGACCGTCCCGTCCCCTGCGGCGTGCACACGAGACAATCCACGAGCACACCCCGTCTCCTGAGGCCTCGCCATCGTGTCATTGACTCCTCACAATGACCTATGTCTCCACCTATCCACCCCATAATTGAATTCGTTGTCCTCCCCATGCTCATCTACATCATTGATCTCCACCTGGTCTGGCCCTCGCCAGCTGCCCATCGCCTCCAGGACCCGTCACCGCATCTGCGAACCCCCTGCACGACACCTCCGACGGTCGTTTCACAAGCCCCTGCCCGACATGAGACTGCTAAGCCCGAACAAGCCCGCTTCCCACTTTGCGCACGCATCCCATTCGTCTCCAACACGGCGAATCGTGGCCACGTCGCTGGCGAAAGCAATCGACTCAATCGACATCACGTGAGCCCCTCTGCGTCGTCTTGCTTCTAAATTTGGAACGCCAAACCGAAGACGTGAAAACGCGGCCCGCGCAGGCCCTCAAAAAGCGGCTATGAGCTGAGGCGCCGTACCTTGAGAATCTACCGCGCCGGAAATGGCTGGTGTCGTGCAGAAACTCCGGCACCCCAACGTGGCCTAGCCGACCATGCACGGGACTACCAAACTTCGCGGCGGCTGGTGTGGTACACGCACGGGTGGCTGGCAATGTGTTACAGAGACATACACTGCAAGTGAGGTCGTACTAGCTTACATGAAAATAGCGCCAGAAATCTTAGCATGCAACCAATCTATGCCAACGCCGCGCTGATGCAGTACAGTAAGAAAAGGAAACATCGCCTTCGCTCCATCTCCAACTTGCCTCTTCGAGTCAAGTTTACGTCACACTACGCCTGATCCTCCTGCTCGACATCCCGCCTCTTCCTCTTCTCCTTGAACCCCTGTTCAGTTTCCAGTGCAGTGTCCAGAGAGTACGCCTTGATCCAAAAGTTCGCGACAAATGCCACAAAGGCGAAGACTGTCATGACGATCCACACGTACTTGAGTCCCTCGGTGTAGGACTCACGAAGTTGCAGCTTCATCGGCGAGTCGGCAGGGAGCGCCTTGATGATCTCCACGAGCCCAGCAGCGTCCTTGCTGTACTCGGCTGCTTTGTCCGCGAGCAGAGGGTACGTGAGCATCTTCTTCTTGGCCTGGTTCTGGAAGATGACACCACCGATGGCGACGCCCAGTGTCTGGCCAAAGGCACGCAAGAAGGAGAACATGTTGGCAGCATATGCCTGGTCCTCGTTGGTCGCCGACGCTTGAACCGCTATCGCCATAGATGCAAAAAGCATACCGGCTCCTGCTCCACCGACCAAGTTCAAGAAGATCCAGGCCACCGTTTTGGTCTCCGTCTTGAGGTAAACCAAAAGACCGTTTCCGAAGGTTGCGAGGAACCAACCAATCCACGTTATTGTACGATAGTTTCCAGTCTTTGCGATTAGGAATCCGGCAATGCCTGCGGCGGGTGCGACGGTGAACGTCCAGGGGAAGACGGCAACACCAGACATGATTGGCGACATTCCCTTGACTGCTTGGAAGTAAAGCGGCAGGTAGTAGAGTATGGACCAGAGGATGATACCGTGGATAACAGCAGAGAGATAAGTGATCGCAGCCGTGCGGTTCTTGAAAACGCTAGTGCGGATGAGAGGCTCTGCGGCGAAGTACTCTTGGTAAACGATGAAGCCGACCATTCCGAACGCGCAGAGGATCAATGGCACTAGGGTCCTCCAACTATCCCAGGGGTATTGAACTCCACCCCAGGTGACGGGAATCAAGAAGCCAGTTGTCGAACTGAGAAACAGGAACATGCCGATCCAGTCCACACGTCGAAGCTTGGCGAAGAAGGAGCTCGTCTTGTAGTTGAGTTGCAAGAAGATGGTGATGAGAAACCCCCCGATAAAAATAAAAGGCAAGTTAATCCAGAAAACCCAACGCCACGAGACGCTCTGCGAGAAGCCACCGCCTGGACATTGTCAGTTGAGTAGCCAACAACGTCAGATTACTTACCCAACAAAGGACCAGCAACCGTGCCGATGGACCACATGGCGCTGAACATGGAAAACCATTTGCCTCGTTCCCTCAGCGGCACCATATCGGTTACCACAATTTCAGTCAAGCAGATGATGCCTCCGCCACCGACACCTTGGATGCTCCTCCCAACAAGAATGACAGTGAAGTTGTTGGCCACTGCAGCAACGATCGCTCCGGCGAGGAAAAACACCAGGCTCAGATAGATGAGGGGCTTGCGGCCAAAGATGTGCGAGAAGGAGCCAATGATAGGCTGGAACACGGTCGAGGTGAGAAGGAAAGACGTTCCGCTCCAGAAAGCTTCAATGGCGGAGCCGCCGAGAGCTCTTGCCATGACCTGGTTTTGTCAGTGTTGAGAAAGAGGCGTGCTATGGGAAAAGACGTACCGGAAGGGCGACTGAAAGTGAAGTGGCGTCGAGTGCGGACATGAGGACGATGACACACAGGCTTCCAAAGGCAGCGATGAATCTCCATCCTGGGTTGAATGCTTCGGAATCTGTAATGGGTGCCGACTTCTGTGATAGTGAGTCCTTGCTGGGTGCTGATGATGGGGCTTCTTTGGCAGGTTCATTGGCTAAGACGCCAGTGTTATTAGGGGCCGACATCTTGATCGACGTCGCCAGGAATATGTTCAAACAGTCGTATAGGTCTTTGGCAAAATAGCAATCGTTGACCAACGGGGTGTCGCTTGTGTAGATGAACGTTTGTTGAAAGCTGTGAATATTTTATTGGCAAAGGCGAAGGCCCTACCTAGATATATTCTCGCCAGGAGGTCATGAATCCATCGAAGACTGTGCCCGCAAGCCACATTCTCGACTCGGTGCAACTTCTGTTAAACCCAGTCATTGGGCCGACCAGATAGCCGAATTCACCGTTCGCGTTTTGTTCGCTCCGATATACGCACGCAAGATTAGTGACGAGCACACCGTATGTATGGCAGCCTCGACAGGGATAATCATTCCCGTCGAGTAATCAGAGGAGTGAGTGAAAATATCGCCTCGGTCAAATAGGGCGGGAACGGAGCAATACGTCGCAGTGGTGGAATACCGTCGTGAGGCTGAGCGGAGGGACATTGCGCCGAGTTAGCGGCATCCATTTGATTCACCCACGGCTTGCTCCGTTGACACACTGCATGGCGCCGACAAGCACGTGGGTTATCTATCTCGCTTTTGTCGTAATACGATATCTTGAACAGGCAGCAGTCCTGATGACGAAGTAACACGTCTGAACGTTGGTGAGGGCAGATGCATTGCTGCCGTGTTGACAGATAAATGCGGGTCAGAATTTAGCTGAACTATGATTCTAATAGCAGCCATTGCATTTGAGCGATAAGGACGGCACACCGTTGGGATTGAGGCTGCAAAATCGTAAGTTGGGCCGGTGAAAATGGTGTTCCATCCGCGCGGTCTTCTCGCTGCTTGGCATCACTGAAAGCGGACGGGACGACTAAAAGTCCGCCAACACCTATCATGAGGCAATCTGGTCTTAGTGATCTGTTTCCTTTTTTTTTTCTTTCTTTTTTAACGAGTACAACAACTGGACTACTTAGACTAAGCTGACGATGCGTCTGTCATGACGTAGTCTACCACCCCAGGAACTACGGCATTTTGTGCGCACCTCGAGAGCACTTGCTGCACTTTGACATTACATCTTAACGTTATCGCAGTGACTGAGCTCCAGTGACATCTCCGCGTATTCTAGAGTGCTGGTACCCAAGTAGCAGAAGCCGAAATTTTCAGACAAGGCTGCAGCCTGGCGACAAGCCACCATCACCAATACATCATGCATACGCGCCTAACACCGTGCCAACAATTTCTCCACTCCCCAAGCCAGCAGCACAACCATAATCGTAAAATTTCCACAGAAAACATTATCACGATCTTGTACCACCTAAAAAGTAATGTTTCGCATGTCTCCACAGCTACAGCAAGTCGAACACTGCAAGCGTACGTAGGTCACTCAACATTCCTTAAAGAGAAGTCCTCCATCCGGTCTTTGTTCAGCCACAGGAATGCTGCCGCCATCACCGCTTACGACCATTACCACGTGCATCTTTTTCTTTGTGTATATCGATCTTTTAGAAGACCTTCGTGATGAGGCATGATTCCGTCCTACACTGCGCGCGAACGCCGAGGTATGAATCGAAGCCAAGAGGGCCATATGCGGGTGCACTTCAAGCAGAGAGATATTTCTTCTAGCTCCCTTGAGGGAATGGAACGTCCCGTCCGCTCGTTCGAAGCCTTCGTCCAGACCTCGCCACCAAACCCCTCGGAGACAGACAAGGCTCTCCCACTGACTCCGGCACCGTGGAATCGAGCAAAGTCGGACGGAGAAAGGATCCCCACACCGCCATCTGCAGGCCTCCCACTAGCTTCACGGGAGATAAACTCAAGCATAGCTTCTTGGAGAGCGCCATCAGAGTGGTACAACGAAAGCGCTAGTAGCAAACCTACGCATAGCACCCCCTCGCCGTCTCTCACACCTCCGACTTCCGCGCCTCGAACCTTCTCTCCACTCCTACCCGAACCATTCCCAGGCCTTCTCCGCATGGCAAAAACAACAGCATGGTTAAATCCCGTCTCACCTCCGGCAAGCCGGCTTTTGCCAATATACGAGCGCACGAATGCTAGTCCGGACCTGGACCCACCACGCTGCCCTCCACGATCACCCTTACCAGCTACTCCACCGTTGAACAACCGATATATCGGGAAAATACTTCCGCCGGAACATCGGAGGGCAAAAAGCCCAAGCAAGGATTTGGCTGCCACTGATCGGGTTCAAGAACTGTCACGTAGTGGTCCCAATAATGAGAAAGCATATGCCTCGTTAGGCCTTGGTTCTCCACTGCCAAACAACTCTTACGAGTCGGAATTAAATCAGCGAGGGCGAAAACGAGCTGACCGGCAGTATCTGAGGGAAAAGAAGCTCCGTGCGCTGTACAAAGGCAGTCCTTTACATGATGACAGCTGGGAAGACGAAGACATGGACGATAAGACACGGGAGCTGAGCTTTTCACAAGATTACCACGATATACTTGCCGATCAGTACCAGGAGATGAACGTGCGCGCGCAAGAGGTTCTCAGCACCGGGGGAGTCCAACAAGTACACGAAGCTCAGCTCGCGGAGCCTACGCGCAATGCTCTGCCGAACGAACGTGACGTTATCCCTCGGCCGTTGTCGTGGCGCAAAAGTTCGGGTCTATCTACACCCCGAAGCCTGTCCTTTGATGGAAATGGGGAACCAATACCAAGCCCGTGGAACAAGAGCAGGCACAAAAGGATATCTTCGTTCATATCTCATCGCTTGGGTAGTTTAGAGTCAAACAAGGAGGGGCTGTCAAAGAAAGAACGTCGACCGTCGGAGTCGAAGCGTACACCTGATCCCGACGAAGTCAAGGCCCAGGATGACGACCTTCGAATTTCGAGATTCCTTCCTTCCACTAGACCTATCAAGTTTGGCAAGAAGCATAGGAATATTGGCGTTGTCAAAGCACCCTCCGTCCCGTCTCCACCGTCGCAACCCAATCGCCTGATACGTCTACCCGGGGGTCATGCCGTTATGCGGACCCATTCACCATCTCCAGTTCCGAAATCCGACATTTCGCCTACGTCTACCCATACATGTGAAAATTCCCAGTGCGGCAGCGAATACTCGCCGACGACTTCGAATCCTCGTTCTTCATACTACGGCAACAACTCGCCCTCGACAGCAAACATCCCAATCACCATGCGTAGCGCATATTGCACATCAGGAGGCTCGTCTTCTTCACACCGATCGAGTAGCGGTCACCAAATTGCGCAAGAAGCAACGCCGCCACCTCCTCCACCGCCTCCACCAATCGTGCCCTACTCACCACCTCAATCACCGCCCCGCTCGCCTGAAACGCTGAATCGCTTGCGAGATGAAAACAATAATGCAGAACATCGTTATAGACCCAACTTCTTGGAAAAGGCTAAGGAGGCTCGCAGGCGGCGTCTTACAGAAGCAAGACAAGACAAATTAAAGAAGAGTATCAAGGTGTTGGGGCCGACGGACCCAGGGGTCGTCCAGGCAGGGTATGTGAAGTCCGAAACCAGATTTCAGCGAAGTACTAGTGATCTGAAGGGGAGGTTGCCAGGATACTTGATGGGAGGATCCGCTTAAGTTCTGTTCCGCACGTACTTCAATAGACTACAACTTTTAATTTGGTCGATCACAGAAAAGTCCTACCGGACGATGGATTCAAATATGGTGAAGTGCAGATCAGTAGTATCTGATGTAGTTGTTGATGGGTATCTCGAACTTAACTACAAACTGAAGCAATATCGTCGAAGCGCGCACACAACCCCCCTCTCTTCTACCGTGTACTCCTCTAAACAGCAATCATGTCGATAGCATCCACAGAGATACCCGGACTCAGATATCCCGTCGCAGCCTTCCCCGAAATAACACTAATCTTCAGTGTCTGGTACTCGTTCGTCTTCTGTATCCACGCTGACTGCGGCACACTGTACTCATAGATATAGTTGTTCCCACGGTACGTGCCCACAGTCAGGGACCTGGTATCCCCCTGACCCTTATCAGCTTGAAGCGGTGCGGTCCAGCTGTTTACGGCGATGGCGGGACGTCCGCCAGCCATGCCTTCTGTGACGCCGAACCGGATCTTGGCGCCTTTCTTCAGCTGGTCGGCAGTGAGCTTGAAGTACACGAGATGGTCGTTGTTGATGTCTTTCCAGATGTAGCCCGGGAAGTTTGAGGCCTGGGAGTTGCCCACGATGAAATTGGCGGCATCCCATTTTGCGAGCCGGGTGTCGGAGGGGTGCATGTAGGTTGGTTTCATGGGGGTGTCGAGGAAATTGAGGAAGCCCTTTGGCGTGCCGTCCCATTCACCAATGCGCCAGATGGCAGTCGTGTCCTGCGGGTCCACGCAAGTGATGGTGTTCTTCGCCACTGTACCCCCCGCCGTGACGGTTACAGATTCGGTGTGTACTTCGAGCTCGCCCTTGTACACGGTCAGAGTGTACGTGCCAGGCAGGACACCGGTAATCTTCCAAGCCCCAGTGGCAGCAGCCCAGTACTGCGCGGCGTTATTCTTCAGCCCTACGACATACTGGTAGCCCGACTTCATGTTCGAGAGGCCCACGCCGACAACGGCGCCACGCTTGGACTGCGGCACCCAACCCGCGATCTCGAGGCCGTCGAACCAACTCCAGTCTGCCTTGCGAGCGAAAAGGTTTGCATTGGGAGCAGCGCCATTGTCGGTGAATGTGAGGACTGAAGGACCTTGGAGTCCGAAACGCATGACATCAGTGTGACCTGGATGAGATTAGCACGCAAACCGTTCTCGTGGGGGGGTGAATTACCCATGTTGTAGTGGTAGATGTCGTAGAGATCCGGGCCGCCAGATCCACCGCGGCGGACCAAACTCCTAAAGAACGGGCCACCAGATGCCTTCTCGTGGTTCGAGCGAACCATGTACATGCCGACGTTCTTGTTCTGGTAGCCAACGTAGTCATAGTCAATTGTCCGGCCATACTGCTTTCCTGTCAAGTACGAAGTTAGCTGGCTATCACGGCAGTCCCTTGAGGGACTTCTTACCTGAATAATGTTTCGACCACGTTTGACCAGACTTGCCGTCAACATCGCCAGACTCGATAGCGGTAGCACCGTCAGGGATCCAGTCAGTGTCCTCGTTCGGGTCGTTGGTAAAGATATTGGGTGGGACGCGGAGGATGTAGCGCGAGACGGTGACGCTGGTGTCGGCTTTGTTCATGAAAATGTAGACGTTCGGGTTGCCATAACGGAAGACAAGAGTGTGGAGGAGCGTTCCATACTTGACGGTGACCTTGATGATGTTCGCAGGGGAAGTGTACTGCTTGATGGTCACGGTTGATGCACCGAGCCCGGACTCGACGTGCGAGTACTTTCCGTTTTGGCCACTGTATTCGACGCCGCGGTACTTGATTGAGTTCATATCACCATTGGTCTTGCTAACACGCACGACGAGGTTCGCGTTCGTATCGATAATGTAATTTTTGCCATCATCGGTGTAGCCCCACGCAGCGAAAACAGCTGCTGGAGCTAGCAATAAGGCAGAGAGAGTTGCGAGGAATCGCATTTTGGAAACGAGTGACTACCCACAAAGGGGGTGTAAACGAATGACTAGACACACAGGTAACGATCCGCAGGCCTGGGTTGGAAAAGACGATGGACATCATCCTAATAAATACATCTTGCGACATCTCCTTGTCCCTGATCGACGTCTGAACCTGTTATCACGCCTTAATCTACTACGGTCACAGTGCTCAACCCGTACAGCTATACCTTTTGAGTGACGCTCCGGTGGCGCTCGTGGCCAAGCATTCGTGAATTGTACCGTATTATGGAAGCTGTTACCTTTTGTGGTGTACGAGAGCCCATCCGGGAATAGGCCAAGTGTGGCTAAGTGGGCCCAATTGGTGGAATGATTGTGCTGTGTTTCATGAGCGGTCCGTGTCCATCCCTAAGCCCAAAGAATTCTAGACATATGTTTCAAAGACGATATCATGCGCTTGTCGTGGGAAACATTTACACTCGAATCAATGTGGGTGGGCTCTCCTCTAAAGCATGGAGATTTTGTTTATGAGATATTTTGAAAGTGAGGTTGTTGTAGATTTGATTTTTCAGGGTTGAGGTTTCGGATGTCCCTCGGGTGCTTGCCTCCGCGGAGGGCCATCACGACTAAGTACAAACTCCGGAAGGGGCTTGGCCATGATTCACTCCCGGCCGCCAAGCCTTGCTTGCTTACCTAACCTTGTTATCCACTCACAACGCTTCCTTTTGTATCACGTTTGGACGGCAGTCAGTCCATGTTTGTCTATCAATTTACGGGACACTACTTTGTAGTTCGAGTCAACAATCAGAAAACTACATGATTCACTCCCATGTTGCACATCATCCGTGTGCCGACCTTTTACATTGCAACATAAAACATCTTATCGCGCAAAGCAGCAGTCTTCGATCAAACATCCCAGAACGTCCTGTTTCGATGCGCAAACGCTTTCTTGACAGTAGTACTACAACTTTCGAGATATAAGCGCACACGCGCCGCTTCCACAGCTGGTAGAAGCAGGGGAAATCGGTGTGTTTCGGTAAGTACATCACCTTCAAGAAACAGTTTACCATCCATGCCCTGCTGCATTACACATCGTCCACCTCCCTCCATTCTGCTTCCATCAAATTGTTGCTCTCTATAGCTCCTTCGTCCACCAACTTTCTTGCTGTCTCCACCCCGGTGGTCGGTAACTTCACTTCAAACCTTTTTCCGGTTGGTACTTCTTTCCCTTCGATGGGGTAAGGGAATTTCGCCCATTCCGGGAGCAGGCCCGCCTGCCTCATCGCCGTCCCCTGGTCCCAATGAATATGTTCGTGACACAAGCGATCCCCTCGCATACCGATGATACCCGTAAACGGGATCTCCAAATACTTCCCTGTGGGTGGAATGCCTGGAAGCAGCCAATCCACTCGGCGATCGTGCGTGAGTTTGAAGACGAACTCATCGACGACACGGTCTATTCCAATGGTGCGACTGACCATTTCAAGCTCTGTATCGTCTGGGTTGGCATGTACGAAGTGGTTGGTGTAGAAGGCTGTTAAGCGCTCCTGACCGATACCCCCGGTTAGAGTAGGAATATGATTAACGTAGGGCTGTGAAACCATTGTAGCCATTGTGCGTGCAACATCGCGCTCACCAAACTCATACCGGCAGTGTTCTTCCCATATGGCTTCCAGATCGAAGTAGGGACCATTGAGGAGAGGTTTAAGGAACATGAGACTGCGTGTGTGCGCTATACCGGCCGATGTGCTATGATAGTCCTCGTCGGCGGGGAGCACCCACTTCGATTCCTGCTTCGCGTTGACGTAGCGGAAAGTTTTGACAGGACCTTCTGGTGTGGTAGTAGAGGATGAGATATCGACATCTTGCACAATGGATACTGACTCTCGGCGGGGGGTCTCAGCGCCAGAGATGTGTACAAGCTGGGGTGGTAAAGTGGAGTTGGTGCTCGTGGACGAGGAAATGGAGGTGAACTTCCGACCGCCGTATGATATGAGAGCCTTGATGTGTGGAGAGTGGCAAGCAGCTTCTTCAACGTAGAATGGAATCCGAGTGACGTATGCTGTCAAAAGTCAGCTGTGTCATACTCATTCGTCCGCCCCAATCTTGTGCACCTTGTTATTGCCCAAGGAAAACGGAATACTGGGAAAATTCGAACGCACAGATAAGACCAACGCCATCTCCCCATATACATTGTTTGCAGTCCCTCAATGCTTGAAGTCCGCGTGCCAAGCTAAATTCGCCTCCATCCTCTGGCTTCCCTGGCACTTTTATCTGCACGACAGCGAAACCCTCTTCGGCCCATTTTTGCAATGGCGGTGGATCAAGAGATTTTTCACTGACTTCCAGTTGTGCATAATGATCCACGACTAAAATGAGACCTGGCCCGGAGCCGCGGCGAGAAAGCGGCGGTTGTAAGGTCAGATGCGGGGATAAATGCTGGGCAGGGGCACTCGGAATGTTGATGGCCTCAAGAGCCTCGGGATGGACAGCGTCGCCCATGTTTATCGTTTAGTGTTAACTTCCACTGTTCGGTGGCGACGGTATACACCCGCTGAAGTTCGATAAGACGGTCTCCTTATGTAGCGAAGAGGGGAAGTGAGCTTGAAGCAGAACGCGTGGGGTGACTTGGATCATGCAGACCAGATGGAAGCAGCAACGCTATCTCGTGCCACGTGGTGACACAAATGAAGATGCGGTGCTGTGTTAGTCTAGATGTGGAAAGCTGTGATACATGGATATTGTGGAGAAGGCGGGGCACGAAGCGGCTGCATTGTCAGTCTGCAGAGCCAACCATTGCACGTTCAATAATTCTGTCCCCGCAGCATCTGACGCACAAATATAGCTGTCGGTTTGATGCTCTTGCAAGAGAAGTCGGGCACTGGTCATGGTTGTGTGAGACCGTGTATTTATCTGCATACGGACGCGTGGTGGTTCAAAACGTGAGCACATCGCAATAAACGTGTACCTTTCGTACGATGCACTTATTATAGTGCCCCTGCCAGGCACCCAGTCTAAGTTGCATGCGCGCTAGACTCGGATTTGGCCGCGTGGAGATCCAGAACGTTCTGAATCACAATCGACGTGAAGATGCTATGGTCTATGGTGTGACAAGAGTTCAATATATGCTTTTGTGCATGATGAACATGTATGTATTATCGGTGTCGATGTTGTATGCACACTCTCTATAAGGACACTCTCCCATATGCTGTATCAATTCCGTAATATAGGAGCCTCAGTTCCGCTTCTTGGATGCTGAATTGAAGTCCCAGTTGTTTAGGTAACCTGCACCGATCTAACCACGTGTCAGCAGATTTCACCCCGCACCACGCAATACTCGACTCACGCAAAGATAGGTGGCGAAGCTCAACCAGCCCAGATACGGCGCGAGCAACCATCCGGATGTTTCGTCAACCTGACTCCAGATATATGCCAAATAACTGACTGTGCCTCCCAAGGCGAGAATATCAACTGTCGCAGCAATGGGTCGGTTGAAGCTGAAGAAGAGAGGCATCCAGATAAGGTTGAGACCAAGCTGAACAGTGTAGAGGGTTGCTTAAAGGTACAGCGTCAGTAATTGGTTCATGAGCCAGAGCGGTGGATATAGCCGGACGCACAATCTCCAGAATGGAAATTGTTCTGCTTGCCATTTTCATTGCCATGCATTGGAGCCTACTTACCACCTTGTTTGGCAAGGCTAACAGTAGCAGGGTTTATAGAAGTTGTCCCTGCGGTCCAGGCCCGGTGAGCTACGTAACCCATGGTCGCGTAGAGCGCCGTCCAAACAGGACCGAAGACATATCCTGGAGGATTGAGCGGAGGCTGCTTAAGGGCCAGATAGAGTTTTTGGGTTTCGCTTGCTACGGAATAGTTAACAATGCGCGTTCTCTGCTCTTGCCCATACCCTCCCACCAAGCTAGAAAGCTTGAGAGACTATGCCCATTCGTCACAATATAGGCATAGCTATACCCGCAGGTAAATTAGTCTCAATGGGGGATGTGTTCACCCTTTCTGGGAAAGGCACCATAAGCTAGAGGGAGAGCTCACGTTTGGTAGAAAAACCAACGGCGGTGCCAGCAAGAACCGGCAGCAGAATAGCAACGGCAGGACTGTCGAACACGAAGTTGGGAAGCGTCAATGAAGGTATGTAGGTAGTCATTGCGGGTTCTGTGTTTGGCAACTCGTCTCGACGAAAGGTGTTCTTATGGTCCAACGGCGATGGCGTGTTCCTCGACCAGACACAGAGAATAGCGACCAATAATACCTCGGCACCTCACGTGCGGGTTCTCTTTCCTGTTTCGCAGGCGTTCGCGCCTGCTGCGAGGGGAAACCCGCTAGACTTCTTCGGGACTAGCCGAAACCCCGGTACGCTTCTCCTCACGTCGACAGCTGCGCGCTCCAGTCCAGCTCTCCCAACACTCGGTATTCTTTCGCACCGGGATCTCCAGCACATCGTGAGTGCAGCTCTTCTTGTTCGCATCCCCCTTGTCAGTCCCACAACACGCTTGTACAGCTATTTTCATAGCTCCCTGACCTTTGTCGGCGGCGCCTGCGTGTCCGCTCAGCTCCATCTCTCACCTCTCTTTGTACTGCGCTGCGCGTCTGCATCCATCGCATCAGGCGCTGCGCGCTTCTTGTTTAGCTCTGCATTGCCGCACCTTCCTCTTCGCCGCGTCTCTCGTCTCTTGTTCACTGCTTGTGGTTCTACTCTAACGCGAGGCCGTCATGGCAAACAGTCCGAGACCCGCGATTGCGCACCTGCTTCTGCCACCTTTATTCCCCCGGCGAGCTGTCGCCTAGAACACAGCAATCGCGTCTGTTGTCACTCCCATGACCAGCTCACCACACTCCTTCCATCATCGTTGATAGCCGTGGCTTGCGACAATCCAAGCTTGCCCTCTCCGCTTCCGCACACAGAGCTGCGCGTAGCACGGCCGACCTGTGAAGATGGACTCTTATACGTGAGCTCATTGCGCCCACGATCGTAGATGCTGGCGCTGACTTTGCATCGTAGTTCGCAAGACACGGACTCGTACCGACGCCGATCTCCTGGTACGTCTCTATCCCTATCCAATGCTTCCGGTTTCAGGTGACAGAAGCTCGTTCGTGAGTGGCCGATCCGCGAAGCAGGCCAAGCTATTCATGTGTAGATTCACTCACCCCAACTGTGGCAAAGATGCTGCTTTACCTCTGCACACCGTTAGAATCTGCATAGCATCAGGGGTGCTAACTTTACAACAGGCTCCGGGGATCGTCGCAATCGGCAGAGTCGAGGCCGTTCACGGTCACCCCAAAATATCGATCGTTATCAGCCTGACCGTAACCGCGATTATGACTATCGCCCTCGAGAAGGCGGCCGCCGCCGATCCTCTCCACCACCTGTTCAGGCTGGTATTGATAGATATGTCCCTGGCCAGGACAACTTCACCCCGACCTTCTCAAGTAATCCGATGCCTAATCCTATGACCCTTGAATATCAGGTCGGATTCAATTTCTTCGCAGAGTGGTGGCGTGTAGAACAGATCATCAAGGAAGAGAAAGAACGTGCCAAGAACGGTGGAAGGAAGCCAGGACTTAAGGGAGAGCGCGAGGCTCGAGAAGAGCGCGGGAAAGAGCGTGAGCTGATACAGGCGGCATACGACGAGTACAAGGAGAAGCTGCAAGTGCAGATGGCCAAGACCTTTGTGGAAAAGCATAAAGGCGAGGAGTGGTTTAAAGAACGCTACAACTCCGAGTACCGACAAGCTTTCCGCGAGAAATTGCGCGGCTATCGACATGCTATATACCATGACTGGGCGCGACAAGTCGATGATGGGTACTTTGACGAGTTCACCCTCGAAGGGATATACAAGAATGAGTCCAACGGTGCCGGCGGTCTAGTCGAGAAAGAAGAAGGGGAAACTACAGCAGCCAACGAAGTGCTCGGTGTAGGGGACCTTTTGCCTTGCAAGGGCGGGGAACTACGTGACGAGGCTGCTCTGCAACCCACTCTGCTCATCAAAACCATTGCGCCTACCGTCAACCGGGACAAGGTCGAGGACTTCTGTAAAGAGCATCTGGGTGAAGGTGCTGGTGGTTTCAAGTGGCTAAGCATGAGCGACCCCAACCCGCTTAAGAAGTGTCATCGCATCGGTTGGGTTATCCTTCATCCGAGTGACGATCAGTCTATGATCATTGATGACCGTGGCGATGGTCGGGTAGAAGAAGAAGGCGAGGATGGTGCCATTGATGACAAACTAAACGTCTCTCAGTCACCCCTTGGTACCGCACAAAAGGCTCTCGAAGCCCTCAACGGCAAGACGGTCATTGATGATCAACGCGGAAATTTCACTTGCCATGTAGGGGTTCATGAGCCGCCTGCAGCACCTCGCAAGAAGGCGCTTTGGGACCTGTTCTCGGCGCCTGAGAGGATCGAGCGTGATCTGGAGCTCGCCGAGCGATTAGTGAACAAGCTCGATAGTGAAATGAAGGACGGACATGAAGACGAGTTCGGTGAGGTCAACGGCGTTGCTAAAATCGAACAACGTGTGGAAGACTTGCGTTCCAAAGGCTGGCTACAGCCTCCAGCCAATGCTCCCACTGCCGTCAAAAAGGAGCGAGATCCTGAAGATCTCGAAGAAGGCGAGGATGAGACGATGGAGGATGAGGAGGAGGGTGCTGTTGATGACGAGGTCGACGATGAAGAGCTCCTGGCCAAGAAAAAGAAGCTCGATCTTCTCATCGAGTATCTTCGTCGCGTGTACAACTTCTGCTTCTTCTGTGTGTTTGAGAGCGACTCTGTTCACGAGTTGATCCGGAAATGCGCTGGCGGTCATCTTCGTCGACCCCGTGCAAGCCTGACAACGGCTGCCAAAGCTACTGCGAGGGCTACAGCCGACGGACAGCCTTTCCCCTACAAGAAGCAAGAATCTGCGGGAGACGTGGAAGGGGATGGCAGTCCTGTCGAAGTCAGACAAACGCCCAAGCTGAGCGGCAAGACGCAGCAGCAGTTACAGCGCGCCTTCAACTGGGTGAAGACCTATGAGGAGAAATTGCTGCAGCTTCTCGAACCGGAAAACATCGACATTCGAAAGCTAGGTGGAAAACCTCACGAGGAGGCCGTTGAAGACGAGCTCGCCAAGTACGTCAAGCAAGAAGACGAGTCGAAGTGGCGTTGCAAGGTTCCAGAGTGCACGAAGTTGTTTAAGGGACAGAACTTCTGGCGCAAGCACATCGAGAAGAGGCACCCGGAATGGCTTGAGAAATTGCATACCGATGTAAGCTATCTCTCGTGCAGTAACAACCTCGAAACGAAGCAGCTAATCGTCGTATAGCTCCAATTAGTCAATACCTACGTTATGGATCCCGCACATATCGCGCCTTCGCGTAGTGATGCCAACAGCAATGGACACTTTCCGATGGGTAATCACGTCGCCGCCACTGGAACACCTCGCGGATTCAACTTGGCTAATATGAACATCAACCTAGCGAATCCTGGGGCCAATTTCCAAGGACTCTTCAACCCTGCCATGGGTAATTGGGATTCCAACTTTTCCGCCGACGGACACCAATCAGGTCCTATGCGACGTGGTGGACATCGGTTCAACAACCGATCTGGTCCCTATGACCGGCAGAACCGTGACGGGCGTAACCGCAACAACGGCCGCTTGACGCCGCCGCTGCCGCGCAACGGGCGTGGAGGCCCTCGGTTCGGCGAAGGTGGACCAGGTCCTATGCAATCGACCCAAGGACGATCCCTTAAGAGTTACGACGACCTTGACGCCGTCGGCTCGGGCGGTACTGGCGAGCTCAACTACTGAGCTTTGGCAGGGACGAAATGGAGTTCAAATTGTTATCACAAGTGTATGGAATCTTTCGTGGCGACACATATGAAGCGGGGTGTACATTAAGTTTGTTCAAACACAGGCGTTAGGGAGCATGTGGGCTGTGTCATGGCAGATTATGTTTCTTTCGGGACCTCTCTCTCGAATAGGTCAGGTTGTGTGGGTACACTCGGTGGTTTGTCGGAAGCTGGGTCGGGGTTTGAACAAGACAAGGCTGCTTCGCTCGCCGTACGCAGCTGGCATGTCTGGCTCGAGCGTTTAGCTAAACAATGAAAACTGTGGACTGGACGCAGGATGCGATTGACGCTCACGCTGCATGGAGATGCGTGACGTGGAAACGGGCAAACCTTGGAAGTGCGGCCATGTACTGTGTATCGATGGCAGGCCTACACGAAGCTATCCCGGGAGCATACATGCATCATGCACGCGAGGCGGAGCGAGGTGCCAAGCGCGAGGGGTGGCGTTCACTTCAGCCACTCTTGCGCGGTGAATCTGGGGCAGCTAGTGAAGCCAAGGACGGGCCTGCCGTGCGTTCCTTGAGTCGACGCAGGCAATCAGCGCTTTGTGTGCTGCGCCATGTCCCCTTGTCCCTGTGACGCAACCAGCAGGCTCAACGCGCGCGCCTGCGCATGTGCTGACACGCTCTTGCCCAGCGCCCACGGCGTGAATGCCCAACCGCAACACTTGTGAACCCGTGCATCGCGGAGTACCTCTACCATCGGGCCCTCTTGTGGGTTTGGACTAGATGCAAGTCTGACACTTGGCTCGCAGCTTCAGCCACAACAGCCCCACTATCGTCATTACCACGCGTCGAACTTCGCCCACCAAGTGTTCCATGGGCTGCCGGAACCGGCTTCGACCTCCACTAGCCACGACGGCTACGATCGCCCGGCCTCGACTCGTCTCACAAACGTCCCTCTAGTGTTTGCTTGTCGGCCGTTATATCATGGCCTCCGGCGACGTGCCTTCCCTCCAGCTCAACGGCTCCGTTGAACCTACGACCATGGCTCCGCCCGCGCCAGGCCACACGCCCTCTGTCCCCGACTTTGGAGAACCTCAGCCGTCCTCGTCGCGGCCCGGTGCACCCGCGCGGAATGACACGACCTACTCCAAGTTCTCCATGATGTCGGTCCCGCCAGAGGGATCTATCCTGACGGGCAAGCAAGAGCATTGTAAGCAGCACGCACGTAACCCGACGCACGTGGATAGTACTGACGCGCAGACAGACCTGAAACGCGAACTCATATCGCAGCAGACCCAATTCGAAATCTCCGAGCTTTCCTCCCCTACAGCCCTCCAGCGCTTCGGCGCCCCCTTTCGATCAGATGCGGGGGAAGTTGCGCCAGAGGACTCCGAATTGCCCGTTCTTCGCTACATGTTCGTGCACCATATTCGCAACTTCCCTTTCCTAGACAAGGCCAAGGAGAAGGAGTTTTGGCAGGATAAGCTGCAGATAGTACGTTGTGTTGCGACGCCACGGCCATGACTACGAACTGACATTTGGTTCCAAAACAGTTCCTCGAATCATTTGCGAACAAGAACATTTCCTCGTCCGAAGATCGATTGGAAGAAACCAAGCGCAGAAAGCTCGCTTTGAAGGCAGAGAAGCTGGTGGAGCTTATGATGGTCTCCGGCATACCTACCGCATCTGGCTACGAGGAGAGAATACGCTTTTCAGAGATGGAGATCGTCGACCGAGGCGCGAATGAGAATGGCCTGAAGCTGAATGCGCCGAGCGGACACTTCATAAATGGTTGGGATATTAACGTTGCCGGGGTGCGGACGACATCTGTCAAGAAGCACCTCCGGTACCACACCCATGCTGTAGGTGTCTCCCTATTGCATTACTAACGTGCGAAGAGCGTAAGGCTGACGATTCCGCAGGAGTATATTATCAGAGTGAAACAATCCGGCTCTCATGATTTCTACATCGGCCGACGCTTTGCAGATTTTGTACAGTTACACAAACGAATACGATTAGAGCTACCTGGGAAGGTGCTCCCTCCCCTTCCTCGGAAGAACAAGAAAGACTCTCTTCTTACGTCCGCCGATGATGATGCCAGTTCAATCTCTTCCATATCCACCCAGGGACCAGAACCAGAGCCGTATGACAACAGTGGCGGGGGCGGCCTTCGAGGCTGGCTATACGGAAGTCACAAACGAAACAGCTCAAATGCCTCGCTAGGGACGCCCAAAACGCGCTCACCTAGGGCTTCCGGTGAAAACTTGGCATTTCAGCAACCGCGCGTGCTTTATCGAGAAGAGCAGCGTGTCTCTCTCCGCGCCTTCCTCAGGAACTTCCTATCTAATGAGGCCATCGCACAGTCTGGCGCAATGGCCGAGTTTCTTACCCGTGATCCTGTTGACATAAACGAGGAAGAGATGGAGGACATTGAGAGGCGGAAAATAATGGACGAGAAACGTATCGAAGAGCAGAGGCAATTTTACGAGGTAGCACGGCAGCGAGCAGCTGAGCTAGACATCCATATGGAGAAGTTCCGTCGTGAGATAGTGGAGAGCAATGGTCTTTCGCACCTTTTCCAGGAGATCAAGGTCAAGAACAAAATTGCGGATCTTAAACCGGAATTTCAGAAATTCGCCGAGTGGTTGCGAATCGAAGTCGCAGCTACGATCTACCACTTGTTTCTCGCTGAAGATAATTCGCCAGAACTCTTCGCACAAGCAAAGCGTATCCACTCTCTTGTTCCGTACAGCGTGCTGAAACAGGTCATCAGATACGCGAACCCCGCGGCTGTCATGGCTGGAGTTCTGGATCTCTTCCTTGCACATCCTTTTGGCGCTCGGTCTTTGCTACAGCGGATGTTTGGCATGGCCATCAACGATGGCGTCAAGTCTGTACAAAAGTCAATAGAGGCTCTCGGTTCGACAAAGATCAAAGACGAAATCTTATGCGCGAAGCTCAGGGCTTTCGTAGAAGCCGACGAGGATGTGCAGGACATCTTACGAGAGGAAGCCGTAAAAGAGAACGTCGATATCGTCGTCACTGTTCTTCGATCAGAACTCCTGACGCCCGAACTTAAGCCGAAACAAGTTGAGCAGATCTTCAACGCCTATGTCGCCTGGAACAGCGCAGTAGAGAACACAGGCCGCGGTCGACTGAGCAGGAAGTCAAGCTCATACAGCTCATACAGCTCGAAGACTGTTGAAAAGACGACTGGTTCAATTCAACTTGACAAAGACCTACGGCAAGGCGCTGAGCTCTTTGCCCACCTGAAGCAGTATTTGAAGCTTTGCCTTCGACAGCGAGACAAACAGATGATGCTTGAGCTCATCGAAGAACCTACAACACTCCAACTCTTCCGCGACCTCTTCACCATCTTCTACGAGCCTCTCGTCCGTGTCTACAAATCCGCCAACGTTTATAACAGCATCACCGACTTCGCCATGTTCGTCGATGACACCATCCGCACCATCGAAGCTTGTCAACGCCAGGACATTTCCGCAGACCCCAACCAAACGGTCCAGGCGTTTATCGACCTATGTGCCCGTCATGAAGACAACTTCTACAAGTTCGTTCACGAGGTGCATCTTCACGATAACGGGCTGTTCGAACAGCTCATGGGCTGGCT
The DNA here is from genome assembly GCA_010093485.1 of Karstenula rhodostoma CBS 690.94. NCBI lineage: Eukaryota > Fungi > Ascomycota > Dothideomycetes > Pleosporales > Didymosphaeriaceae > Karstenula > Karstenula rhodostoma. The sequence continues at coordinate 800,399 of MU001504.1, forward strand.
AGAAGGCATCCTGGAGTTCCTTAGGCATGGACCCAGAGGCGGGGGCAAGCTCGATATGAATGCGCTATTTCAGGGCGGCATGGACTCGGGGGCTATCGATAAAGTGAAGGCGATTAAGGAGATCAATAGTTTGATCAGGTGGCAGACGGCGAGGAAGAAGTGGCACCAGGACAAGACGAGGCAGAAGATGGCTAGCGGAGGGGGCGAGGATAATGATAATATTCTCAGCGGTATGGGTGGGTTCAAGACGTCGGACTTTGGAATTAACGAGGTAAGCTCTCTCTCTCTCTCTCTCTCTCTCCACTTTTTGGAGCAAGAACGAATACTGACTGCTCGCAGCTCGATCTCCAGGATCTTGAACTCGACGATGATGCAGATGATGATGACGACGAGGAGAGCGAGCTTGACGATGAAGACATGGCGGATCCTATCGCTGCGGAGCAGAAACGCAGAGCTAGGGCGGCGGAGCAATTGCGGAGGAAGGCGGGCGAGCCGATGAAACCGCCTATTGAGGAGCTGCTGAAGCTGCATCCGACATTTGTGAGTATGTTGCGGTCAGTGTTGGCGGAGTAGAGATCGACTTTGTATACAGCAGCACCTACGGGGTTGCACTCAGGAGTCGATATCGATATGGACGGCGCGTTGGCCTTCTCGGGGGAGTATAGCCACGATGGACATGATTCGGTTCAGGAGGGTTTTTGCTCTTGCATTGGGTATCGGTGCGGTATTTAGGGGCTTGGCATACTATTTATTGATTCTGCATCATCAAAATATCATTGTTATTCTTACTTCTCAGGGCTCTATCGATGTGGTGTCTGCATCTACGGGATTTCTGCATCTTCGTCGTCATTCCCACCAAACCCAAAGCTGAACCTGCCACTATCTGCTTCGTTGTTGCCCTTGGTCAACTCTTCCCACTTGCCCCTCCCTCCCTTGTTCTTTTTCTCCAGCTCGGCCAGCGCTTCTTCCAAGCTACGAGGGTGCTTCTCCCGCAGCCGGTCAACGAACAGTTCGTATGCTTGGTCACAGACGTCGTCCTTGAAACCGCTTACCTGGTCCCGCTGGTCTCGCAGGAATCCCAGCACATCAGCTAACTTCTTCCTAGGCACGAAGTTCTGCGTCAACGCGAGGCCGTCCTCCAAATTGAGTACGAGGTGAAACCACCCGGACGGAACGTGCAGTATTTCGCCGGCATGGCAGATGCCTTCTCTGCAGCCCGGCGTCTCGCGAGCGAGTGCGTGGAAAGTGAGGAGGTATTCCGCGATAGAAAGTGGAGACGTGATCTCAGAGTGGTCGTCCGAAAGTATGACACCTGGCGGCGGCGGGAGAGTACTGCTGGAGGGGAACATGAGCCAGTACTTCGCGCCCGTCAAGACTGCGTTCCACGCATTCGTTGCGTTGGGGTCCTTGTGGAAGGTACTCCCGCTGCGTTTCGGGCCCATGATCATCCAGCGGCAGTCTGGCCGCTGGTCGCCGAGGACTTCGAAGAGATCCTCGCCGAAGCAGTCGGGTGGCCAGTAGGCTGCGTTGGCGGCATCGCGGCCTACGGCTATATCGGTCTTTTCGACAAAAGCGCGGTCGAAAAGGTACAACGGGGATTCGTCGGCGTTATTGGACATGTACGACATGTACTTTACCATGGGCCAGTCGACGGCTTCGGCGCGGAACTTTACGTCCGGATACTCATGCAAGAGATACTCTGGGGTCCATTTGCCGTTGACGGGCCATTCCTTTACCGGCTCGGTGAGAATGAAGGGCTTGTTTGTCCATTTTTCTGCGTACTCCTCGTAAGAGAGATTAGGGAGTCGGTCGAGCTCGTTTTGCAAGGGGATGTTGGACGTGAATGGTGACAAGGAGACGTGCGCGCATTGGAACGGCCGATAGAGCACGTCTGAGAAGAGGTTCCGGCAGGGGATGGAGGCTACATGTTCCTGGGGTATGCCTAGGTAGGTTGCACGCCAGGTTCCACGCCACTCAAAGTCCTCGGGTGGTGTACTGTGGGTTTCGTTAGTTGGAGGATTCAGGTGGATTGCACGTGCGGTGATGACTCTGGGCTGGCTTATGAGTCACAACGGAAATCACGACCAGACACGCATTCGTCTGATAACAGGTGGTGGCCCGAGTCACCCCGAATTGCACGGTACAAACATGAAGTGCAAGGTGGGTGCCTCTCGTTCGATGGCCGTGCAGTCAAGAGTCAGAGACGGACCAGTTCTGGTCATGTGAGAATGTGAGGGTGCTCGTCCGTATGTGGTAATGCATTAACCTCAAGCTTAGCATTGTGGGCTTGCGAGTGGCCTGAGAAAACGAGAACAGTCACCTACCTGACAAACAAGGCTCTCCACAGCTCATCGAGTCGGGTGAAGGCGTATAATGCTCGACAGGTGCCTCCCAAGCGCCTCAAAGTTTCGGCATCGAATGACTCGAAAATATGATTCAAGAGTTCGTCTGGTAGCCGCGCGAACGAACCGCAGTTGGCCTTGATATTCTCGGTGGCTGTGTAGGCATTGCCCGCTGGTCTAACACCCTGAGGATGGGGAGGGACAGTAGCGGCCGCAGTTTCTGCGTCCAAAGAGTCGTCGGCCTGGACATCCGGCGGCGAGGAGAGCTTGAATTTCTTGCGTGGCGGCAAGTCGGTGGAAACGCGGCTTGCGTCTACAAGTCCGGGAGCCATGCTGAAGGATGGGGGGTGGAGTGCTTGCCAAACAACGACCTCTGCGCACGCTCTGGAAGCCGTTGCCACGGCGCAAACGCACAACCCTGGGACAGCGCGGAGTCAGCGATGAAGAGACACGGGCGCGTGAAGGCGAAACACTGTGGAGAAAGTCGTCGCGGTGAATCTCTCCAACCAGGGCTCGCTTGACACTTGCACTAGCGCGGCGCCCGCCGCCCAAAAATTCTCACAGTACTACATAAAACACGGCCGAGCCTCCCACTTATCGCTTCATTTTTCCACCAAACTTCACACCACATAACACACACACAACCCTAGATACCCCTTCGATTCTCAGCGCGAGGATCTGGTATCTAGCTTTTCCGCAACTCACAGCACTCACACGCGGCGGTATCCCCAGGATCACCACCGTCCACAACCCCGCTACAAGCGACCCCTCGACTACAGCGCAGCGCCTGTAGTCCCGAGTCTCCACACTCACAATCATGGCTGACAAAGGTCTTGAGGATGTGCCTGAGGGTAAGTGTGTGCCCGCGCGCTGCGCAGCCCGTGTACCCCGCCACGCCTGCGCACGCGAAAATCTTCGTCGCCCGCCGCAGCTCGACTGACACCCCGCGCAGGCCAGATCGAGTCCAACTACGATGAGACGACCGACTCGTTCGATGCTATGAACCTGAAGGCTGAGCTCCTCCGCGGAGTCTACGCCTACGGTTTCGAGCGCCCCTCCGCCATCCAGCAGCGCGCCATCATGCCCGTCATCAAGGGTGAGTGCAAACCGCCGCCGTAGAACAATGCGGCAGCGACTGACGTACATGCAGGCCACGATGTGATTGCGCAGGCCCAGTCTGGTACCGGTAAAACGGCTACCTTCTCCATCTCCGTCCTCCAGAAGCTGGATCCCAACATCAAGGCCTGCCAGGCCCTCATCCTCGCCCCCACCCGCGAGCTTGCGCAGCAGATCCAGAAGGTTGTTGTCGCCATCGGTGACTTCATGAACGTCGAGTGCCACGCCTGCATTGGCGGCACCAGCGTCCGTGATGACATGAAGGCTCTGCAGGACGGTCCCCAGGTCGTCGTCGGTACCCCCGGACGTGTCCAGGACATGATCACCCGCCGCGTCCTCAAGACGGACCACATGAAGATGTTCGTCCTCGACGAGGCCGACGAGATGTTGTCCCGCGGTTTCACCGAGCAGATCTACGACATCTTCCAGCTTCTGCCCCAGTCCACCCAGGTCGTCCTCCTTTCCGCCACCATGCCCCAGGATGTCCTCGAGGTCACCACCAAGTTCATGCGCGACCCCGTCCGCATCCTTGTTAAGAAGGACGAGCTTACCCTCGAAGGTATCAAGCAGTTCTACATTGCCGTTGAGAAGGAGGACTGGAAGCTCGACACCCTCTCCGACTTGTACGAGACCGTCACCATCACCCAGGCCGTCATCTTCTGCAACACCCGCAGGAAGGTCGACTGGCTCACCGACAAGCTCACTGCCCGTGACTTCACCGTCTCCGCCATGCACGGTGACATGGACCAGGGCCAGCGTGACGTCATCATGAAGGAGTTCCGCTCCGGCTCGTCCCGTGTCCTTATCGCCACCGACCTTCTCGCCCGTGGTATCGACGTTCAGCAGGTCTCTTTGGTCATCAACTACGACCTCCCCGCTAACCGCGAGAACTACATCCACCGCATCGGTCGTGGCGGACGTTTCGGACGTAAGGGTGTGGCCATCAACTTCGTCACCGCTGACGATGTCCGCATGATGCGCGAGATTGAGCAGTTCTACAGCACCCAGATCGAGGAGATGCCCATGAACGTCGCCGACCTCATCTAGACGATTCTCCATTTCGCCTGCATCGTTGAGCCATGTCCCGTTCCCTACGGAGATTTTGGTTCAGTTGGTGCTACACTAATTCGGATCCGGCCTGCTCGGACAGGCTTGGGTCCGGCGTCATGTTTCTTCAAAAGCACTTGGGGATGATAGGTGATGTCTTCCTTTCTACATTCGAGGCATATCGGCGTTTGTCCATTCATGTCCTAAGACGTACTTGGAAGTTTTGCGGGTATAGAAAAGTGCGGCGGAAGTTCAGTGCCTGGATTTCCCAAAATGTTTCTTACTTCGGCTCTTCCGCCATCTGTATTTGCTGCGAGTTTGTTGGCCATCGTGGCTTGCGGGTGCGATGGGATACCCTTTCCATGGCTGCGCGAGCCATTGATGACAGTAATGAACGATCTCTTATGATAGATGCAGTTGCAAATGCAATACTTTATAAAATAACTCATTGGCTCTCTTACTACGTGATGGCGAGTTGGAACTGACTGTCGCATAGAGGTTGCTATGTTTGGATGACCTCGGCCATGACGCAGCCCCTCCCTCACGGTTCGGCATCCGCGAACAACACCTGGTGCAGCACCCAGGATGGCGCGTGCAACGCTCGTCTTAGATTCCAAGTATGCTCTCGCAAGCTTCAGCTGTAACATGACCCTAGAGCTCTTGCATTGTGCACGATTGACCATCCAATAGCAAGCGCTCGCGCGCCTCCGCTCATACACTCCACCGCCCACGACCTACAATAAGCTCCCCCTCACGCGCCGTGCCGCTGTTTTAATCCTCCTCTTTCCAGATCGCCATGGCGACCTCAAGGTCGTACTTACGATGCGCGCCGCGTGAGCACGAACCTCGCAACGTACCTGCAACGACATGCTAACAGCCAATGTAGTACCCTCCGCAACTACGCTGGACAGGCCGCGCTCCCTGGCGGTAAAGCCGACACGCTCGACGAGAAGCCCTTCGAGACTGCGCGCAGAGAAGCCTACGAAGAAATCGGCCTCCCCACGACCAACACCAAGCTGCCGCCAGGCTTCCGCGTCGAACACCTCTGCGAGCTACCCGCCAACCTCGCAAAGACAGAGCTAGGCGTCAGACCATGCGTAGCCTTCCTATGCCCCTCGTCTACCTCCGAGAGCCAAAGCGCAGGCGACGTCGAGGAGAAGATGATTCCGCGCCTCGACCCCAAAGAAGTCGCTGCCGTCTTCACCGCGCCGTTCGCACAGTTCCTACAGAAGGAGTGGACAAGGCAGGAGCCCGGGCCGATGAATAGTGCTGGAAAGAAGCACAGCTGGTACCGCGGGACGTGGACAGACTGGCACGAGTCGCGCTGGCGCATGCACAACTTCTACATCCCGAAGCCCCCGCCCTCGCCTTCGACGTTGCGCCGCAATCCCTCGCATTCTCAGGCTTCCCAGACACCCAGATCGCAGGGCCAGCCTGAAGGCGACGATCCTCGGCCTGAGCCCACGCCTTTCCAAGACCTGCAGAATTTCAGGGTGTTTGGAATGACGGCGAGGATCCTGGTGGATGCGGCGAGGGTGGCGTACGGACAGGAGCCAGAATTCGAACACAACAGCCATTTTGGAGATGAGGAGATGCTGGGGCGATTATTGAAGGTGGGGCGGCTGAGTGAGATCAGGAAGAAGGGGGAGGAGTTGAACAGAGAGGTTTTACGGAAGGCAATAAAGGAAACGAGTAAGATATAGTTTTATGATAGACGGTGCACATAACATATGTTTGATCACATGGCATCGAAGCCTGTGACATTTCCATTCTCTGAGGGGGAGGGAACAGCCTCCTTGCGGCACATATCGAGGGTAGACTCGATGTATGATACATGGCTTATACCGCTTTACCTCGCACAGTCCTGCAGCTCTATACCCACATCTTCCTGGGGCAAATCTCAAGTCACCCCAAGTAGACTCGATACACGATATATCCTCCACACTAATCCATCTTAAGTTATCCCAAGTAGACTCAGTCTACCATGTATATTCCAAACCGCTGTCCCTTACGCCACCTTACGTCCCCACGCGCACCTTCTCATAAGAAAGTCCATTATGCCGTACATCATCCTGTCTGGCGATCACACACATCGCATTACTCAACCACGTCTATGTTTTTTAAATACCCTCTCCCTCCCCCTTCCCCACCCCGCACATGGAGCGTGTATAAGTTGGTTTTATACCCCCCCTCCACACATGGAGCGTGCACAAGTTGGTTTTTAGTCCACCCATCTCCACATGGGAAGAGGAGGAGTGGATTTGAGTGTAGAGAAGAAGAATGGAACACGGCGTACTCGCACTTTATATAGACCTTCGAGGGCTCAGGCGCGTTTGTGAGCGATAACGATGTGGGCACGTGAAAAGGGCACGTGAGGTGACTTGGAGTGGGTCGAGGTTGTTGAGTAGAATCGCTTAGCGTTTGTGTGGGTGCGGATGACTATGTTCGTCTACGGGTGATGGGTCGAAGTCGAAGTCGAGATCAAGGATATAGTGCATGAGAGTACGGCTCGAGAGAGCCTATGTACTGTGTCAGTAACGGACTTCGACATATTCCGAAAAGCCGTACGTAGATAACTATCATAGTCTTCACGAAGAGAGCGTGCCAGAGAAGAAGTGTGGATAGTGTTGATCTTCGTATCGCTATCAATAACAGCAAACTACGTTATTACTACGCTCGCGTTTGCCCTACGAGCCAAACGCCATGCAAACCCTAGGGTTTTATGCTCTTCCCCTTTACAGCTTCAGGATATCGCTGCGCCAACGGCACATCCCAGGAGTCAATGGATAGACTCCTGCCCCGGTCGGCTGCCTTATCCTATTGGGCATCCTGCTCCTGTGCCTTCTTCCGCTCGTCCTCCTCCTTGCGCATCTGCGCTAAGAACGCCTCCCACGTTTCAACCGTGTTGTTGAAGAACTCAATGTGGGCGTCGGCCAGGTCGCCCATCGTGTCCTTGAACTCGAACGCCTTGATGCGTTCGAAGTCGGCGACTTCCTTGACCGTGTGCTCGTCGAAGGCTTCAGTGGCTTTCTTCGCGTTCTCGACTTCGCCTGTCAGACGTTCTATGTCGATTTCGAGTTTGCGGACGCGGTTGCGGCGCGCTTGTTCGTGGTCGATGCCGCGGAAGTCTTCAACTTTCTGGCGGAGGAAGCCGGATGCGCTCATGCCAGTGCCGTGTGAGCTGGCGAGCGAATCGCGGTCAGAGGCGTTCCTTGCGAGGAGGTCGGAGAGTGCTTCGAAGTCTAGCTGTTTGGCTTCTCGTGCGCGGAGGAGTTGCTTTAGCGCTAGAACATAGGCGTCCATGTCACGGAGGGAGGTGAGGTAGTTCTGATCGGTCTTGTCTCTCAAGTCTTTGAAACCCTGAGAGTTCGTTTGTACGGAGTGAGCGAATGATGTCAATGGGCCTTCGACACCGGGTTCCAGGGTCTGCAGCTTGTGACATTGCGTTGCGAGCTCGTTGTAGTCGGAGTCGAGATCACCTTGCCGCCTTGCGACGCGCACCACTACCTTCTCCACATTTGACAGATCTTCCGTCAACTTTGTAGCTCGTTCGCTGACCTCGATGAAGCGCTTGTCCGGTTTGTGTACCTTGGTGAAGGTGTTCACGAAGCTCTCCGCAACGGCATCCATGAAGCCGCCTCCGCCCGCATCTGATCCACTTGCAGCCCGCGATGACCGGCCCTTCATGTGCTGGTTCCAATCTGGGCTCTCCACAAAGCTGATGAGCAGCATGGCGCGCCTCAGCACCGGATGTAGCGTTATTCGCTTCAAGAAGCGATGCAACGAATGAGCTCGACGCTGTGTAAAGTCCGGACCGAACCGGTCACCGCGCACATACTCCATCTTATGTTTATCGGGCAGCGGCGGGACGGCGCATTGCGGGTACTCTTTGGTGAGTTGTTTCCAGAGGAAGACGAAGTCTGTGAAGCGGCGGCGGACGCTGAATTCCGGACGTTGGAATGATTGGAAGTCGGACTAGCATTGCGCGTGAGCTTGTGTTCTGCAGAGACATTAGGCTGCAGTGTCAATTACCAACCTTGGTAGTGACGAGATAAGATACATATGCATCCTTGGTGCCGGGCAGCTCTTTCTGCGGCGTGTCGACAAACGTCTCCAGGCGTCCTTCGCTAAAGTCTTCAGCCATGGAGGGCGTCGATCGTGGAGGTTTCGCGGGAGGTTCAGGCTGGGGAACGGTTTCCTGGATTACGGCGCGATCTTCGGGAGCTGGGGTAATCCAGAGCACGCGTGACCAGTCGTCGGGCAGGGAGTCGGGCGTGGGCGTGGGCGTGGGCGTGGGCGTGCGAGAAGGCGTTGGTGCTGTTGAAGTTGGCGATGGCGATGGCTGCCGGGTGCTGCTGACGTCGGGCGCATCGGAGCTGTGCTCCCACGCCAGCTCCTGGTGGCGGGGCGGCGCTTGGACGTTCTGGACCTTGATCGCATTGTACATTCTTCAGAGCTCGTCCACAACAGCCATTTTCACATGTGCACAGCAGGTTTCTATCCGGTAGATCGATTGGGATTGTGCGTCCGACGGCTGGTGATAAGTGAAAGAAAAGAATTGGGACGATTGAGCGGGTTGGGCAAGAGATGTTTGTTTGACAATTGAGTGCAGCTACCAGCGAGGGACCAAAAGTTGAACTGTACAGGGTGAAGGAGAGTATTCGACGGCCGCACGAGCCGCAGCAACCAGCCAGCCCGAGCTCTCACGATCCATGGTTGAGCCCATTAGATACCGTACAAGTACAAAGGCAACATGGATATCGACCTAGTTGCCCCCAGCGCCAAAGCGTTTGCCAAACTCCTTGAACAGCTGCGGCGAAATCTCGTCGCTGCTGTTTCCGTTCACAGTCCACAAGACGCCATGCTTGTCGTAGTGCTCCAGTAGGTTCTCGTTCGTTTCCTTGAAGCGCTTCAACCGCGCCTTCCACACTTCCGGGTCGTCATCTGCGCGTCTTGTGAGAGGTTCGCCCGTCTCGTCATCTTTGCCCTCAATCTTGGGTGGGTTGAACGTCGTGTTGTATACCCTCCCTGATGGTTCGTGGACCCAACGGTTGCATATCCGCTCAATGATGACTTCCGGTGGAGTCTGGATGTTGACTACGAGGTTAATGGGTACTATACTGTCAAGCTGTATGGCTTGGCTTGCAGTGCGCGGGAAGCCGTCCAAAATGAAGGAAGCCGACGGGTGATCGGTGTACTGGTACTTTGCAGCGCGGAACTGAGAGGGTATGAGCACCGAGTCAACCGTTCCGTCCGCTTCATCCACGCCCGTCGCGCTCGAATAAACAGAGTACGGCCGCAGCGTATTGTCTTGTATCCACCCGCGCGTAGTAAGCTCGTTGAGAATGAGTCGCAGAATCATGGTATCTGGAACCAGTTCGCCCGTCTTCATCTTAGCCTCGGCCTGGATACCTGCATATCGTTTAGGGGCGTTCGGACGTGAACATGGGCGAAACGTACCAAGAGGAGTTCGCTCCCTCACATTCTTCCTCAAAAGGTCCCCAGAACTGATGGACGACAGCTCTGGGAAGCGCTTCATCAAGCGCTCGGTCTGCGTGCCCTTCCCCACGCCTGGTGCGCCGACCAGAATGATCCTGGCTGCTCTCGCGAGCGCCATCGTTTGTATCGTACAGTGGAGATTAGAAGGTTAAGAGTAGTAGCGAATATATACACAAGGTCGAAGCGGTGGATTAGAGGCCACCCGGCTCCCGCGAAGTGATGGGAATACTAGAGGAAGTTCATACTGGCAGCAGCGTGGGTGGAAAGGGTGGAGGGCGTGGTGCGGCAGACGTAACAGGGCGGGGAGAAGCCGAGAGACGAGAGACGCAGGCCGAGGAGGTCAGGCAGGGCATAGCTTTATTCCCAGGAGATGCGGAGGAGCCGCTAGAGCGGTGGAGTGGGATTTGGCTCACCAACGGAAAGCCCGCTATCGGCACGGCAAGGAACAGGAACCCGCGGGAAGCTCAACTGTCTGCGCCGAGTGTGTGGCCACGACAGCTACGACGGCCACGACAGCGTGCTTCGTTTGCCGACAGTCTTGTTTCACGTGTCTGGCACTGCACTGCACCTGGGCAATGCTGGGTCATCCTTCGGCGAGCGGCCATGGGCTTCTGGACGCATGGACACGCGTTACGGCGTTGTGCGGCGGCGGGGATCGGAAGCAGAAGGCCAAGCTTTCCTGACGCAGATCGGCGGCGGATGTTCCTGGCACCGCGACGGGCCCTGGCGACCATCTTTCCAAATTCTTGCATCACTGCACCACTTTCCACACCCACATTGCAACAACCCAGCCATCACGAATCGCGCCTTGGTGTTGACTTGATTCTTCTTCTTCATCCATAACCCGGGTTTTCCCACTCTTCGACGCTCCTTACCATCCGCAACCGCACTCGGTGCAATGTACGTCAGTCGAGCTGCCACCCGGGCAGCTCCCGCAGTCTTCAGAGCCGGCGTCAGGACCGCTGCCCGCCCGTCGCGACAGCTTCCAAAGCACTTCCCTGCCATCGCCATCTTGATCCCGTATCGCGCCGTTTCTACCGAGACTTCGTCCAACCAGAGCGGCAATTTCCCGCCCCCAGGCTTCAATGCCCAGCAAGCAAAGAAGCCGTTGCCCAAGGATGAGCAGCCAACGTCACAGGAGAAGCCCAATGTATCAATACCAAACAACGAAGCCACTGCGGTGCCAAAGCACGAAGCCCAGCACCTCCGGACACTGTCGGAATTAGGCACGGAGAAGGCGGAGAGAGTGAAGCAGGACCTGATAGCAGCAAAGAAGGAAGAGGACAAGAAAAAGCTCACACTTTGGCAAAAGGTCAAGAAGGAGGTGGCGCACTACCGGGACGGCACCAAGTTGTTGTTCACCGAAGTCAGGATCAGCTCAAAACTGGCGCTGAAAATGGCCGCCGGCTATGAGCTTACTCGTCGAGAGCACCGACAGGTAGTCTTTTCACAGCTTGCAAACATGGGACTTGCGCTGACCCGAGGTAGCTTCAAAGAACTGTGCAGGATCTTGGCCGTCTCGTTCCCTTTTCCATGTTCGTCATCGTTCCTTTTGCGGAGCTTCTACTTCCCGTAGCTCTGAAGCTCTTCCCCAACCTACTTCCGAGCACATACGAAGGCCAGTCCTCCAAAGACGCGAAAGCCAAGACTCTTCGGTCTACCCGGAAAGAGGTTAGCTCTTTCCTCCGCCAGACACTGCAAGAGACCGGTTTGCCGGTTTCCGCAGAGAATGCGCAGAGAGAGGAGTTTTCCGAATTCTTCCGCAAGGTATGTTGCAACAAATGCACAAGCGTCTCCATGAGCATCAGAAACTAACGCAGCGTCGTAGGTCCGCACAACCGGCGAAGCGCCCTCCACAGAGGAGATCGTCAAGGTTTGCAAGATCTTCAAGGATGATCTCACTCTTGACAACCTCTCGCGACCCCAGCTCGTGGCCATCTGCCGCTACTTGAATTTGACTTCGTTTGGCACCGACAACTTGCTCCGCTACCAGATCCGCGTTCGCATGCGCCAGATTAAGCGCGACGACCGAGCCATCTCCTTCGAGGGTGTGAACTCACTCTCCGTCCCCGAACTCCAATCTGCCTGCGCAAGCCGCGGTCTCCGCACCTACGGCGTGTCGCCCGCCCGGTTGCGCGACGACCTCCAGACCTGGCTCAGTCTCCGTCTCGACAGCGGTGTGCCGTCCACGCTCCTCGTGCTCTCGAACGCCTTCGTCTACGCTCAGGGCAAGGATTCTGACGCTACATCTCAAATCGACGCCCTGCAGGCCGTCCTCTCTAGCATCCCAGAGGAACTTTACCATGAGATCGAGCTTGAAGTGCACACCGCTGAGGGTGCCGCAACTAACAAGCAGCGTCTTGAGGTGCTCAAGGAGCAGCAGGAGCTTATCGAGGAGGAGAACGAGCAAAACCAAGGCAACGAGAAGCAGCTCCCCAAGGATCACGAGAACATCGACGAGGATGACAAGCCAAAGGAGACTGCGAAGGCTGAGGAGAGCAACGAGGCTGAGGCTAGCACTGGAGACTCCGCCACCAGCATGGGAAGCTCCGAGCGTACGGAGCAGGATCAACGTGCTACCGAGACAGAGGCCGCTGAGAAGAAGGACGGCTCCAAGAAGGAGTGAACGCGGAGGTGATGACCTACACACCCTTATCTACTTTGTCTGAATAGCTAGGCTCACATTACAATTGTCTTGTGCGTCATTGAACCTTAGAACCATACCCACGGATTCTCAACGTAGGGTCGTACCATAGAAAATGTACAATAGAACGTAATCGCCCATGCACGGCAATCTTTCCCAGCGTACTTATACTATGGGTGAGAGCCATGTATCAAGATGCCCCTGGGCGTCACTTCGTAGCTCCCACAGCTCAGCAGTACATTGTACATAAAATCCATTTGATTACCAACATCTACGACTAGACAACCGCTCACCTCCCCTTCCTCTTCCGCACCTCCCTCTCATACTCCTTCTTCTCCCTGCCCTCCTCCCCCTGAATTTCCGCAATAAGCCTCCTCTCCCTAGCCGCATGCGCCTTATCCTTCTCCCTCTTATCCTTGAGCTTCTCCCTCGCAATGAAATTCGCGTCCTTGCGCAGCTCGCGCATCGCCCCCTTGCGCTCGCGCTTGTACTCCTTGCGCAGCTTCGCCTGCTCCGCGCGCTCCTTGTCGGGATCGTAGTGCTTGGTCGGGTCGAAGTCCTCTTCGAACTTGGGGATGCTCGACTTGATGGGCAGTGGGCGATGGTGGTGCAGGAGCTGCGGGCGGCGGTGGACGCGCGCGTGCTGCAGGGCGATGGTGAGGCGGTGGATGGCGGTCGTTTGGGCGGGTTTGGCAGCCTTGAGCGGGGCGAGCAGCGGCGCGAAGATCTCGGTGAAGGCTGGGGTTTTGGACCAGGTGTCGGTGGCGGTGAGTATGTTTTGGGTGTGCGCGGTGAGGAGGGCGGGGTTTGTGTGTGGGGACTTGAGACAGAGTGCCGTGTAGCGGATGAACTCGGGGATGTAGCGCTTGCTGAGGCGCTGGTAGTGGAGGCAGAGAGCCCCTAGGTAGGCGCCTTTCGCGACGTCTTTGGCGGAGTTGGGCGTCTGAAGGCCGAGGAAGCGGCCCATCAAGGTGATTGCGGGAGTGACAACTTGGTGGAAGTGGTCTGAGGTGGGGTATATTGAGCTGATTGCCGTGAGGACAGTGAGATTACCCTGGGTAGGGTCATTCGACGCGTGCAGCTGTTTGAGGTGTTCTCGGAAGCGGGTAGCAATGGCCACTGGGTATGAACGGGACAATGAGTGGATGTGTCGGATCACGGCTTCGACGACCTGCAGAGGAGCTGGCGGGGTCTGGTTAGAGAGATACGAAATGTGGTCAACCAGAGCGCAGCCAAAATCAGCGAGCTTGTCCTTGTTGTCGGCGTGGAGCCCAGCATGGTATAGTGCTCGGATTCGCTGGACAACCGTTGGCGTGTCATCAACACTGACGTTCTTGAAGACGTCAAGGAGCTCTTCGTGCGATCGGGGACACGCGTAGGTGTAGGCCAACTTGGACGTTGACTCTGGGGCAAGCGAGAGAACACCGTTCTTTGCCTTGGTGGGCTGCGTCTTCTCGGGCAGGACACTCTTGAGGAAGTCATCGTCCTCGTCTGCAGCCATGGTATCATCCGCGCGGAATTCGCCATCTGAATCTTCGTCCTCCGAGATGTCGGCTTCTGAATCACTAGCAATGAGGTCGTCTTCGAGCAAGAAGTCGTCCTCATCATCCACACCCTCAGGACGACTCTTTTGTGGTAGTGGCGCCCCCAAGCCGAATTCTGCCGCATCATCGTTGACACTTTCAGAATCTTCGTCCATGTCTTCATCCCCTTTGTCATCATCCTGCGACTCCTCGTCATCGCTGGTAGGCTCGCCTCGCATCCTCCGCATGCGCTTGTTCTCGAGCGCGTTCAGCTTCTCGGCTTCTTCTTTCGCCTTCTCTTCTTCGGTCTTGGTACGCTCGGTAGGCTTCGAACGCTGGTCATACATCATTTTCCGCACTCTCGCATCGTATTCCTTATCCGCTTGATCGCGATCCATTCCAGCAAGAAGAGCAGCGCGATCAGGGTTGATGCCGAAATCTGGCTTAACGTCATTTTTGGGTGGCTCCTTCACAGGCGGCTTCCCACTCATATGTCCTCTGAGAGCGGCGAGCACGTCGTTCAAGTCCTTGTCCAGCTCTTCCCGAAGCTCATCATCGTCTTCCTTCAGCTGTTGCCGTTCGTACTTATACTGCTTCGACTTTGCAATGACTTCCTTCATCACCTCCGCTTTGGTCTTCTTCCTCTCTGGCTGATCTTCAGCTCCCTCGTCTTCCTCCTCCTCTTCGCCATCAGAGTCTCTCCGCCTCTTCCTCTTCAAGAAGCCATCCTCGTCACCATCGCTTGAGCCGCCGCTCACACTCGCAGCATCGTAGTCTTCCTTCCCAAGGTCGGCCTCGTCAAATCGCAACGACTTGCCGGCGTGGGTGAGCTCCACATCATCGCCGTCGTCTTCCAAGTCAAAGGCGTTCCCACTTCTCGTCCTCTGTTGCTCCCTCTCGAATCTCGCCATCATCTTGTCTTCCAGGCTCATGGTAAGATCGTCCTCGCCAATTCTGCGATCCATGATGCCGCCCATCTTGTTCCTCTTACTCATCTCCGGCAGCAGAGTTTTCCTGCGTGTCTCTTCGCCCTGGCTTTTCGTAACACCCGGCCGGCCCAGGATCTTGGTCTTCGCATCTTGTGGGTTATTCGAGACATATTCGTGCTTCTTCGGGCGTGACAGGTGCTTGACATCGAAGGGATTGAAAGACTCTCGGAGGGCTGCGAGTGCGGCGGCTTTTTTGGCTGCTTGGTCGGCGTTCTTGGGCTGCGACTTTTTCTGCTTTTTGGACTTTTGCGGTCCGGTAAGACCTTGTTCGCGGAGTGAGGCTTTCAGCCGCTTGAGCTGGGAGGGCGGCATTGCACAAGCGTGTGGCGTCTCGTGACGGCTTCCTTAAGACGAGAAGGCGTCGATAGTTCGTGGATTGTGAACTTTGCGATATGCTCCGCGTAAATTTCACGGACGAAATCTTGGCGTGCATACACCGCCTTCCCTTTTTGGCCCTAAGCGGGTCCACCCGTCGCAACGATGAACATCAGCGCGATGCGACGCGCTTGTGAATAAGTTAACTCATGCATCGCACACGATGAGCGCGTACACAATATGGTGCATCACATAGAGGATCGCTGGCTCTGGCTGGGGCTAGGTACTTTGCCCCGCTCCACCGCAGGAACCCGTCTGACCACCACCAGGCATCTTCACCTTCTTCGCAGTCAAAGGCGTAGCCCACGGCCTCCGTCGCATTGTTACCCTGACCGAAGTTCACAAAGCACCGCCTCCAATCCCTCCGAACCGCACCGAAGATGCCATCAAAGCTGCCTCTCTCGCAACGCTCGCCACGTGCGAGAATGTAGAGATACGCAAGGCAGCCACCAAGATACTGCTCGACCGCTTCATCGCGCATCCCTCTGCATACAAGCACCTAATTCGTGATGCGAACTCGCGAAACGAGGAGCGCAAATACGCTGCGTATCTAGCGTTCGGTCTGCTTGAGGATTACGGCTATGTGGGGCATCAATATGGAGTGCCGCCACCTGTGCCTGCTACGCCGCAGGCGCATCGCTTAGGTTCGAGAAGGGAGTGGTTGAGGGAAGCGCCGTCGAGGGCTGCCCTAAATGGTGGCCTCGAAGAGAGAGATCTTAGGAGACGTAGGAGGGAGGCCATGGTGATTAATGAGGGCGATCGACCGATTACTCAAGAGGACGTATGGATGAGGGACGGAGAGGGGCGGATGGGTACTGAAGAGCGGGAAAGGCCGCGGACTGCGTTCGAAGCGTGGCAGCGAGGGGAGAGGTTCCTTCCAGTCACAAGCGAGTACAATTTGCATCCAGCAACACAGCCTTGATACATCGAGGCCCCTCATTCGTGCTGCCAGCAGTAGAAAACGGTAGAGAGTGTAGTATTGTTGGATACGCTGTGGCACACGGCCATGCTCATCGTGAAGTTTGTGAAGCAAGATAGTGAGAATGTAGAATTCGAAAACGTATGATCTTCATGTCATCGCGCTGTGAGTCGTGGCGCTGTGGCTGATCCCCGCATTTCCGATATGACCGCGATATGACCTCACCTGGGAGCTTCAGAACAAAAAAACCCATTAAAACCACGTCTCTGCAAAATCACACATCAAAACCCTAGCGAATACATTTGATCCTCTCGAATTTACCTCCTACAACCCATACAACGTTCAAAATGGCAAGCGCATCCAGAAAAGAGATCTTGGGCAAGGTCTACAAGATGATTCCTCCCATGCTCGAAAGCTTTCACAAAGGTGATTTTCCCAAATCTCTGTATATGACCGCAATATTAACGACCATTTAGGTCAATTGGGTCGCGTAGCAGTTATTGGCGGCAGCGAAGACTACACCGGCGCACCTTACTTCTCTGCGATGGCCTCTGCAAAGCTAGGTTGCGATATGGTAATTCTCCACGCCTCCACAAAGTCAGAACGCACACTCTAACTGTGCGCCCAGTCCCACGTAATATGCGAACCCGGAGCCGGCGCTGTCATCAAAACCTACTCCCCCAACCTTATGGTGCACCCCTACATGCGGCAATCCAAGAACCTCGCATCCTCTGAATCCATCGACACCGTCTCCACCGAAGTCGTCGGCATGCTTTCACGTCTCCACGTCGTCGTCATCGGACCTGGTCTCGGCCGCGACAAGCTCATGCAGGATACATGCGCGAGGGTCATCCAGGAGGCACGGAAACAGGGGATACCGTTTGTGTTGGATGCGGACGGTCTGTACCTCGCACAGACACAGCCAGAGCTAGTGCAGGGCTACACAGAGTGCATACTCACGCCCAATGTTGTGGAGTTCGGCCGATTGGCAAAGGCGAAGGGATTGAAGGTTGACGAGTTGGATCCGACTGAACAATGCTCGAAATTGGCGAAAGCATTTGGTGGCGTGACGATCATACAGAAGGGTGCGAAGGACTACATCTCGAACGGAACCCAGACGTTGGTGTCTGAGGGTGAGGGCGGCTTGAAGCGCTCTGGTGGACAGGGTGACACGTTGACGGGCAGCTTGGCGACGCTGTTGGCGTACAGGAAGGCGTACCTCGACAAGATCTGGGAGCACGATGGTAGTCTTGATGCGGCTGAGACACTCGCATTGGCGGCGTACGGAGGCTCAGCCATCACGAGAGAATGCTCGAGGTTGGCGTTCGCGGAGAAGGGCAGGAGTTTGCAGGCCGGCGATCTGACAGAGCATGTTCACCAGGCGTTCTTGAACACTGTGGGAGAGAAGGAGAGCAAGTAGGTGCTCTTGCGTCTTTTCGTTGGGCTGAAGGCCTAATACGTAAAATAGCATGTACACACTAGAACACGACAGCATCACGAAATCCAAATTATGATTGTAAACCATTGTCTCCATGCATCTTCTGCTCTTTGCGTTCTTACTCATACGTCTTCGGTGCAAATTCCAACCCCAGATCCTTAATCGTGTCCCAGCAATGTCCCAGCACCACCTTCCCCTTCGTCCGTCTCGCCAGCCCCTTGATCATCTGATGACTTCTGCACCAACTCTCATGGTCCCTCGCCAGCCAACCCTGCGGTACGTCATCCTGATAATTCTCCTTCACATGATACTGGTCGCTGGTGAATATCCAAGTGCCGCTCTCTTTCAGGTTCACCTGCATGACGGACAATCCTGGCGTGTGGCCTGGCGAATGGTGTAGATTGATGCCGGGTGCAATTTCGACAAAGGAGCCGTGGAAGGGCACCCAGTTGAGGTCGAAAGTCAGGTAGTGCGGGAGGTAGACACCCAGATCTGATTTTGTGGCCACGGCGTAGAAGGCGTATTTTAGTTCGAGCTCGTGGGTGTAGCTGGGTATAGCTTAGCATCCGCGCATGTAGCAATAACCCTTCTTACATAGGGATACCAGTGTTGCGGAAGGGTTCAAGACCGCCTGCATGGTCGAGATGCAGATGCCCGATGATCACAGCTTTGATGTCTTTGATATCGTGCCCAGTCTTCTTGATTTGCGCGGGGAGGTCCATGGACTTGTCGTGGTCCACGCGGGCGAAGATGTCGTTGATTGGGGACCCTACGACTTCAGGATAGTTCTACATGCTCAGTACATGTTTCGGAGTAAGGGATGGTGGGCTTTTACATCTCCAGCTCCTGTTTCGTAGAGAATGAGACCGTCGGTCGGGTGCTCTATGAGGATAGAAAGCATGATAAGCTTCCGGCGCTGGTTCTCTGGGTTCTTGTTTGAGAGGGTGGAAGTGTTGCCCTGACGATTCTCTTAATGAAGGATGCGTAGTGGGGGGAAGAAAGGATGTACGGCGCGCTTGAACCAGCCTTCATCAGCCTCGAGGTTTCCTACGTGGAGTATCTGGGGGCATCGTCAATTGATAGCCGACTGGATCTTGGGAGACATGTCGAACCCATAATTTGGTACCCTACTCGTGTAAGCATTTCATCAACTTCGACCATGATACACAAAACATACAGCTGGAGCTTGATTCACTAGATCGATAGAAGCCATGCTATAATATGAATCGCAGAATTCACCAATGTGTCCCACAACATTGTGTCCCACAGCATTGTGTCGTGGGGCTCAATATTTATGTACTCGGCACGCGAGCATGATGCTATCCGACATACCCCACCTACCAATAGTGGTACGTACCTCAGCTTCATTAGAAGCGGAGGGTGGGCGTAGCAACATGATCGGATGGCGTGCATTACGCGTTGAGTTGGTCAAGTACAGAGAGGGGTAGCTCGCGGGGCAGAGGAATTGGCGCTTACCCGCCCGAGCGGTGGGGCCAGTAACTACGGAAAGATCCAACGGCCGTACTGTACACCATCCAAAACATACGAATGGTAGCAATTTTAGGGACCGTCCAGGTCAGGCTTGGCTGCGGTATCGCTGCAGGGGACCGGACCGGAGCGGGCTTTGTTTGCGGTTAGTGGACTTGTGTATACCGAATGCTTACTGTGTTGGCAAGTGTATAGCACATTCGAGAGAGTTATACATATGACTGTGATTCCGTCCCATGCTAGGACGTAGCCATGGCGTTAGTAGGGATGTGTTGTACCGGGCATGTGTAGACACAGCCGGTGCGAAGTCCGACAAACGGTGGAGACCATTGAAAGACCGAAGTGAAGTTACTACTGAGTGGTCTGGTATCTTACACTCAAGCCTTTCGGTCACAGGAGCCGACACTGCCTTCCGGACCACTCCTTTGATGGGGCAAACTGCGATCACGCAGCACACATTTGACTGGTCTACCTCGTGGATGACTGGAGTTTGAAAGAAGCACATGTGAGCGAAGAAAGCCATGCCCCCCTTTGTCCCGGAGAGCTGGAGTTGAGGACTTCTAGAGCCGCGCCATGTGTAAAACAAAGGCATACCGAATAATAACCACGCGCTTCTCATCGTCGAAATGACACCGAGCTCAGTCCCGCAAAGGTGAAACGATCAAGATGACTGTTGGACGCGAGATCACAACTCCCTCTGGTTCCGGAATGCCTCGCAGACTTGTGAACGAGCATATGACCGACAACCACGTAGCGGAAGACATGCGACCACTCATTATCGACACGGTCAACGACAACGATGACACACCAACGTTTACACCACAATCCGGCAGCCCGGCGATGATGGTAACTCCTCCAGGGGTATCCACGTTCACC
The DNA here is from genome assembly GCA_010093485.1 of Karstenula rhodostoma CBS 690.94. Taxonomy (NCBI): domain Eukaryota; kingdom Fungi; phylum Ascomycota; class Dothideomycetes; order Pleosporales; family Didymosphaeriaceae; genus Karstenula; species Karstenula rhodostoma. Next base: position 820,655 of record MU001504.1, read on the forward strand.
ATGTTTTCTGAACGCAAACATCAAAGCAGCGAAATCACCATCACACCCGTGGTCCAGAGACCAAGACTGAGACGCCATGCGAACACAGCACCGTCTGGAATAGTGCCAATGTTTCCGGGTGCTAAACCACAGTTCACGCCGCAGCCTCCAAGACGAGCCATCAGTTCAACCACGGCACACGCCTTCTCGAGGTCCGGCAGCAGGGAGCGACGCAGACCATCAAAGGCGCTTCCCTTGACGCAAGTGGAGATGTCGAAACTTGGAAGAACAAAAACAAGGTCGCGCATGAGTAGACAAAAAAGTAAAAGAAACTCGGGAGGCAGGATGGGACCGAAGGCTAAGCCCCTCGTTTGGAGGATGTCGTCGCCACCAAAGGCGTTCGAGCTCCCTCCAGAGATAAAGCCTTCTTTCTCAGGGAGGGACAGAGTGAAGGTGAAGTTGAAGAGTATGGAGATGATCAAGGTTGGTTTTGTGAACACCGAGCCGAGAGGCCTGCCTTCGGCATCAGCGTCATCGATTGTGAATACGCCGAACGTGTTTTACAAGAGGCCAGCGAGCGTGAAGACCGAGACTCCACCGAGTCCCGCGGGCAGCTCTACTCCTCTGGGAAGTGGTGCACCCCCAAGAGGTTCCTCACCCTTGAAAAATGCGATATCACCAAAGAGAAGTTCGCCGTCGAGCTCACTGAAGAGTGCTGAATGTTCGACCAGTGGGACACTTTTTACAAGGGCGAAACATTTCTCGTTGCCGCTGAGTCCAGTTGCGCAGTGTGTTCCATGGAGGAGGTCGATGGTCGTGCAAGGCCCCTGGCGGAACAGGACCCCGGTACCAGAAGAAAGTAAACCAGTGTATATCCCAGGACCAATACAACTAGAAGAGAAGATATTTGCAACGCCCCGACGGAACACAGGCGCAAATGTAGAACACTTGGATGATGGATCTGTTCCGCAAGCCAAGCGGTTCTCCGACCTGGTCGTACTGGATAGCATTACGATGTATTTTGAGGCATTTGGGGTTGCAACAGAGGCTTCAGACGCGTGCGTGGACAGATATTGGTTGCGCAATACAATAAAGAGTCATGCGGGCCCAGGGACAAGGGCGAAAAGTGCACGAAAGGGTACGCCTGCTGTGCTTCCGCCACCTATTCCTCCGCCGCGCCCAGGTGGCATAGCAACCACTCTGGAGGGGATATTTCGGTCTCAAAAGGCATTGCGAGACGACGAATCATCAGCAACGGCTTCTGGAGCAGCGGGCCGTCGCAGACCTCTGTTGCGACAGCTGTTAAAGGCCAGCCGAAAGTCTAATTGAGATGGTAAAAGCTGTCATTACCGGGAAGGACCTAGGCGACAAGGTGACAACGGCGACGACGGCGACAACGTCAGCACGTCCGCGCATTGCAAACGGCGGCACCAGCGGTTTTGAAATAGCTCGAGGCATGGAGTGGATATTTTTGAGAATACGAGAAAGGCCAAATTGCGTGTTGCTTGACGCAGTGACAAGCCTGGCTGTGGGTGACGTTCATCGGAAGAGGCCTCGACAGTGTCGAATGGGGGATGCCTGATGGAGAGGTCGGACCAGGGGGTGCCCCTCGTGGGATGACGCGGAATGTTCACTGACAAGCAGGCTCGCCTTCTCGTGCTGCATTCCGGTGAAGGGCGTTGTTGGCCAGCTGGGCAGCCCAGGGCGTTGCAAGAGCATCGGCCGACGGCATCCAACATGTTGCCCTGGTGGGCGCAGCTCTTTGTGTGCCCTGTCGCGGTGAGGTCAACGGCTGGGCGAGACTGGCCGGCTGCGTGTGGAGGATGGGGTTGTGCAGCCGCCGCGATGCCAGGGGGCTTCTCATAGTGTCGGCGTGCAGGAAACGACGCCCTCCCGGCAGGCAATAGGGGCGATCCCTCCACGCAGCAATTCGGGGCGACGAATGTGCGTCGGGCTGGCGGACCTGCGTCCAATGGCGCCCCTGTCGCCGTACGAGTGATGGCCGCTGGGTTGCCCTGTTCGGCCTGGTGGTGCTTGGCCGTGCACTCGTCGATAGACCCGCCTTCCGGGCCCTCGTCAGACGTCCTCTCCGACACGAGCCAGCGCATCCATTGCGGGTCGCTCCTGCCTATCGTTCTAAAAGCCCCCCGTCTGCCCATCCTCCACATTCCCTCACTCGCCATCGCCTTGCTATTTCGAACCCACCCATTCGCCTCCATCACGTCCATCACGTCCATCACCGTTGTCGACGCACATCGCACTCCAAAGACCCCTTTGCACTGACACTTCCGTGTCACTGATCATCGCCAACATCACTTTGCTCCGACGCCTCGCCTTCTCGACACCAGCCCGTCTCACACACCATGGCTACGGCCTTCGCGAGTAGTATCGACCAACTCAAACAGGCCTTTTGCAATGAGTACTCTCATCTCTCGGAGCAGCACCGCCAGCAACTGTGGTTGCAGCATGTCGCCACCCTGCCCACCAGCCCTCAACAGCAATCGCAAGCACAACATGTCCCGCGCTCAATGTCAACTTCAGCTACCAACATGACCCAGCTACTCGTAAGGATTGCATTCTTCTGTGTACGCTTCCCTGTTGACGAAACCTAGGTCAACAGCTATGGGCACATGGGTCGCCTCCAGTCCCCATCTGCCCCACCCATGGAACATTCCATGTCCCTGTCAACCGACAACAGCCTCCAGCGATCCAGCTCAAACATGCCCAACTGGCAGTCATCATTCGATGACCAGTCCAGCGCATATGTGTTCTCTGATGCTTCAATGTCAAGACAACAAACGCTCCAGCCCATCAACACGGTCGAGTACTCACCAGATGACTATGTCAACTTCATCGAGACCTCAGATAATGCCCAACTTCCCCTTTCCCAGCCCCACCACCAACCCCAATTGCAACTAACACCCAACAACCAGTGGATGCCGTCATTAGACCGCTCCGCATCACCTAGTACACCGTCGACTGCTCTCTTGACGCCGGTTACTCTATCAAGTAACTCAATGAGCCGTCAGAGCAGCTTCAATCCTCAATTTGCAGATGACTTTTCAATGTTGCGATCAGATTCTCAAATGTACCCCATCCTCCCTGAAGATGGGTCTATTTCTTTTCCACCCGATGTCAATCTTGTACAGAAGAGTATCAGCGGTCACGCTGATAACCTTCATTTCCTATCTTCTACCGGTTTCACTGGCTTGCCCAGTGAAACCTCATTTCTTTCTCCTGTTGCACCTGTTTCTTCGGCAAGTGTTCACGCACTTGTCCCCCAAGAGGGTGAGCCGTGCCTGGTGGAGGATATGCGGAGGTCGGCTTCAACATCATCGACGTCGGCGAGCGACAGCGACGCGAGCTACGCTTCTGCGTCGCCCGACCGTTTCCACACTCGCCACGTCCGCCGCGAACGCGAAATCATCGCGCAAGCCGGCAGCTGCAAGATCGCGCCCAAGGCCGTTCCCAGCGCTCCCCAGACGAAGTCCGCATCACCCAATGCTCAGATGATGCGGATCCAGTCTGAAGACGGGTCCTCGCGCCACGTCGGTGTCATCAGCAAAGCACCTTACGTCCGGCCGCAGCACCCCAAAATTCTGTGCCCGCACTGCGATGAGAGGCGCGAAGGTTTCCGCGGCACTCACGAGCTTGACCGCCACGTTGCGCGCGCGCACACGGCCGTCCGCAAGGGCTTCATCTGCGTCGCGCCCGCCTTCGACAAGAACTTCCTCAGCGGCTGTAAGCACTGCCGCAGCAAGAAGGTCTACGGCGCGTACTACAACGCCGCCGCGCATCTGCGCCGCGCACACTTCCACCCGCGCAAGCGCGGCCGCAAGGGCAAGAACGACGAGAAGCGCGGCGGCATCGGCGGCGGCGACGACCCGCCCATGGACTACCTCAAGCAGCACTGGATCCGCGAGATCGAGGTCGAGAACAAAACGAAGAGCCCCAAGAACAGCCACGCGTCGCCCGCGAGCTCGTCCGACAGCGCCTCCGAACACGACGTCGACGCCCCGTACGACGTGGAGCTCGCGTACCCAGCCGACGTATCAGTGCCGTCGATAGAACCGCACCCGTATGTCGACTTCTCGGCATACAACACCGTGAACATGAACGAGGTCGATGCCGCTGCCGCTGCCTCGATGTACAATGCGTCGTTGATGTATGCAACGCAGGCACAGCAGCCGCCCAGTGACGAGTTTGACTTCGACGCGTATAGAACCTAATCGGGTTCTATGCTCTTTCTTTTCCTCCTTTATTTTCTTTTCCCCCTTTCAACACGTATCTTTGCATGGGATGGCGTTCACTGATGCTTATACGAAATGGGAGGATAGGCGACTGGTTAGTCGGTAGGGCTGGGACCACCCCAAGAGCTGGGGCTGGTCTTCGCGTGATACACTTTGGGCCTCGGGTTTATACGGGTTTCCCTTTACATTCTCATACTTTGGCTGCTTTCTATGAGAGCTCCTTCCAGTCATAGTTACTGTTTGTTGGGCGATGTCGTTTCCTCTGGTTGGGATTAGTCCTGGATTCGACTGCTGTTAGCTACATATTATGTATTGTTATTAGTGGCTTGTCGTGTCTCTGTCTCAGACAGACGCTCGAACAAGCAAGACAACGAAAGTATTTCAATCTGCTTCAAGCTCAATCGTGACACGTTCCGTAAGCCTTCGTGATGCATAGCGGGGATCGATACAGTCTGGGCATGCAACCAAAGTGCACGCTGGATAATGGATAATAGCAATAATATTACAGCGTATAGAACGAGTCGTCCCCCAAAGAATCTAGCTCAAAACCATCGTGGATATCATGCAAAAGAACGACAAGGGCTACAGCTACGCCAGAACGTCCCCTAGAACGCATCTTCATTAGGACAGGCCGTGACATCGTGGCCTTCGCTCTCGCAGAGGGCACACCACTTATCAGGATCAGGTGCGGATTCGCCCTTGGGAGGGACGAGACCGGCGCCGGGCGAGCTCGCGGCGAATCGAGGCGGCGGCGGCGGAGGTAGGTCGCCACTTGGCGCATTGCCGGGCGCTTTGGTAGGGGTTACTGCCGAGGAACGTTGTCGGTCGGACGATATGGATAGATTTTGTAGGCCCTCGATGACTGCGTCTGTGCCGTTTCGAGCGCCGGCGAGGGGCTTTGGGACTTCAGAGCCACCCATAGCAGGGCAGTTAAGGATGTCATGGCCGCTCTCCTCGCAGAAACCGCACCACATGTGGTCGCCGTCAACAGACGATAGTCCGTCGGCTGATTCAGTCATGGGCTCGAGTGGTGGAGCGTCGCGGCGGGTGGTCTGAGGTGAACCTCTCCAACTCACTACGGTGCCTTTCGAATCCCGTCCAGATGATCGCTTTTCGTCCTTTGCGGTATGCTCCGAGACACTATTGCTAACGACGCTCTCGCGTTGCGCATTGGCGCTGATTTGCTCCTTGAGTCGCTCAATCTCGCGTTCCAGCTCCTCTTCCCGGAACGCTTTGCGCTTGACAAGCCCACGAAGCTCCTCCTTCTCGCGCTCCACTGTCTCTACTCTTGCATTTGCGCTCTGTAGTTCTTCAGGGTTGACGGAAGATCCTTGACGTGATAAGGGAGACCGCTTATGTTCCTCAGCAGGACCAGAGCTCAAGGAGTGTATGATGGCCTTCAGACCGCGGATCTCGTCGTCTCGCTGCTCCAGGTCTCGTGCTTCGGGGGTCGTAGGGCTATCTACCATGGCTCCTGTACCCTTCAAGGCCGCTGCGGCCTTTTCTCGTTCTCGGCGCAATTCGGATCGGCCACGCTCGACCTCACCGCGAAGAAACTCAACTTCGCCACGAGCTTCAGCTTCGCCTCTCCTAGCATCTTCCAACCCTTCTTCGAGCTCTTGCACAAGCTCTTCGAGCTGCTTCAGTTGCATGGCTACAGTTGCAACGTCTTCGCTTCTCGCGTGCAACTCCCGCAGCTCGTCCTGTAATTCTTCCACCTTCCGTTCGTACACGCGTTCAGTCTCAGTACTGGCCATCTCAAGGGTGTCGATAGTACTGCGGAAATCCGCCCGGTGCGCATCGAACTCGGCTGTAAGCATAGCGACCTTCTCGTTCTTTTCGCGGAGCAGCGACCGTAACTGCGTCATATCACCCGATTCCTCGCCACTGTTCCTTGATGACCCGAAACTCATGCCATCTTCAGGTAGCATGTTTTGGATCTCGACCAGGCTCGACTCCATCTCCGCAAGCGACGCGGCTTGTTCTTTGAGTTGGTTGTCACGTTCCTCGAGGAGTTTGCTCAGGCGCGCCACCTCCTCGTCGGATTGACTCGAGCCAGGCCGTCGGCTTTTGGAGCTTGCCGTTGAGTTGCTGACTCTGTTGGCCGTTGGTGTAGTCTCTGCATCCTCGTCGATTGTATCATGATGACCTAAGCGTGAGTTGTTGCGCGAATAAGGTCGAGATGGACCTGGTGTCCGTGGCTTCTGGAACGCAGCGGTCCTGGGTCCAGGGCTGTTGAACCTTGGTGGACCGATAGCGCTCTTCGAGAAGCCCGAGGGCGTGATCGAGCCTGCTCTACTGGGTGTGGGCGCAAGATTGGGCTGCTTGCGGAACGGCGACTCTGGACGTGGCACTGGGGGTCTGCCTGGTTGTTGAAACTGCGGGCTTGGTGCCCGCGCACCAGGGCCGAGAGACTGGGAGAATTTGGGTATCGAGGGCGTATTAGGACTAAATTCTTGTCGTTCACGAGTCGTGGCGCTGAAGTCTGGTTTCCCGCGAATCGAGCCGCTGAAGTTTGGTCGTTCGCGTGTTGATGCGCTGAACTTGCTGCCGTACGACGGGGTGGTGGGAGTTGGGGGCAGGTCGGATCGTTTCTTTGCTCGATGTACTGGTAAGAATATCCCAGAGCCGGGAACTGAGGTTTGGAAGTAGCTCGTGCTATGTGCCAGTCAGGTTACATGTGCTGCCCATGGTCGGTTCACATACCCCTCGACGTCGCCGTCGTTCTTCCCGCGCGATGCAAACTGTCTGCTGAGCTCCACGCCAGCGAAAAGACCAGGCTTGCCGCGCACGCTGCCGACGAACTTGACCACGCCAGTCATGGCCCCGGGCACGTCCACCAGGTCGCCAATCTCGAGTTCGGAGCCGTCTGCGCCCATGTTGCTGGTGGGGGTTGTCGGTTTGCCCATAAGAGCGTTCAGACTGGCCTTCCGGGCAACTGCGGTCGACTGCGCAAGCGAGAGGTTGGGCGAAGAAGCAACGCTCGAGAGCGTGTGTGAGGGACGAGGCGGACCAAGCCGCCGGGGCGTCTGTAACGACATCCTGGGTGTAGCCCGGGAGTGCAATGTTTATTGTTGACTAGGCTTAGGAAGCGGTTCCAAGGTTATTTACGCCACCGAGCCGCGCCCCACAAACACGCCCACCATAGTAACCACACCAGAGAAGATCAGCCTGGATCAGTCTTAGACCAACCAACATGCACCGCTCGAGGTCAGAATTTGGCTCGCTGGACCACCTCACGCTGCTGAAGTCGTGCGACATTCCAAGGCTGCCTGTACCTTCTGCGTGGTCTGCGAGAGTCGGTGTGTGTGCCTGGATCCGGTGTCTTCTTTCGAAAGCAATCTCCGGTGCATCGCCCTCACGGCACAGACTGCATTTTTGCAATGACAATGGAAGAGAAGCAATGAGATATCTTTTATGGGATGGGAAGGAACATATTGCAGAATCGCATCCCCCAGCAGATGCGGCTGCTACCTTGGTTCCCATGGTGCGCGGGCCCGTTGTCAAGACGGACACTTGCAGCATCGTACTACCGCAACACTAAACTCTACCACCGTTGCGAAGGGCTACCAATCAGTTCTGTGAGATGCATGTCTCCGAGGCAGCCTTCATTGTTTCGTGCATCCCAGGGTCGCACATTCTAATCAATGAAAAAGAGATGACGGAGTCATGACCAGCGACCAGGCATGCATTAGACTCCAAGTATCGTTCAAGCACATGTCTTTCCCTGTGGATTCATTCGCTGTTGCAAAATGGATATGATCGCTAACATCGCCAGATGTTGAGGTTCAACAGTCGATGACCAGGGTCGTACTTTGTTGAAGTGTGGGCTATGCTCACGCGAACCACACCATCAACCTGCACTAAAACGCGTCCTCACGTGAGTATTTAACGGAGGCGTGTTCCACGGTTTCGGTGCTGCGTCGCTGAAGATTGGGTTCTCTGGAGCTCAAAGCTTGTGGCTTCACTGCAATGCTTGGGCGCGCAGTCTTCGAAGGGTGCGACTGTCCGGAAGAGAACCACCCCAGAATCCAGTTGGTGTCACACAGTGGAATTTTGGCGCGTACTCGATCTTGCAGTAACCCACTCTACAATACGTCTATAAAACTATTACCAGGACAATCTATCAATAATGTTCACGAGTAGGGACCCGCTACAAGAACTCCAGAGATGTTGCCGCCCACTATGATTATAGATCCCGGAACAGGAGCTGGAACGGTTGCATAGTCTGGACACAGTCAGTTTGTATTGACTCAGTCCATCATTGATGTCAAGTTAATGTTCCAAAACAAGATGTTCACCCGCAGCTCTCCCGACTCGGCAAGCGTAACCCCTCCGCCATTGCCTCGGCTCGGAGCTCTGCTAACGATTGCCGTTCCCATCTTGCGCGTCTACATAACACAAGGACTATGCCTCATCCTCCAGATCCCTACCTCGGATTCCCCACAATATCTACAAAATGGCTGGCGCAGTGCGGCAACCCATAGACACCGCCTCCCTCGAGCGATACATCTCTTCCAATGTCCCGGAAATCGCGGTTCCGGTCGAAGTAAAGCAGTTCGGATACGGCCAAAGCAACCCTACGTACCAATTGACCGACAAGAACGGCAAGAAGTATGTCATGCGGAAGAAGCCGCCGGGGACGCTTCTTTCGAAGGTATGAATAGCCAGGAAAAGCTGTAGACGTGCAGGCTGAAGATAGTAGACAGCGCATAAAGTCGACCGCGAGTATCGGATCATCCACGCCTTGGAGAAGACCGATGTCCCCATACCTAGAGCTTATGCTTTGTGCCAGGATGAGAAAGTTATAGGATCTGACTTCTACATAATGGAGTTTCTCGATGGTCGCATTTTTGAGGACGCATCGATTCCTGGCGTTACACCTGAGGAGCGCTCGAAGATGTAGGTCGCATTAGTTTCCTGGCAAGTTGAGACATGCTGATCTGCATTCTAGGTGGCACTCCGCAGTCACAACTCTGGCCAAGTTCCACCGCGTTATCCCTAAAGACGTCGGCCTCGAGAACTACGGCAAGCCCTCTGGCTTCTATAACCGTCAGATCTCTACCTTCAATACTATCTCCAAATCACAAGCAGAGGCAAAGGACAAAGAGACAGGCATACCAGTTGGCAAGATCCCGCATCAAGACGATATGGTGGCTTTCTTCAGTGATCCAAAGACGCAACCGAAGGACAGAAGTAGCTTTGTACACGGTGACTACAAGATTGACAACGTAGTGTTTCACAAGACCGAGCCTAGAGTCATCGGCATTCTTGATTGGGAAATGTCGACAATCGGACACCCTTTGAGCGACCTGAACAATCTCTTCGCGCCATATCTATGGGCCGACAAGAAGCAGGCGCTAGGCAGCCGCGCCAACGAGGCGTTCCTGCCTGGCAAGACACCAGGTCTGCCATCAGAGGACCAGCTCGTAGCGTGGTACTCGGAAGTTGCTGGTTGGGATCCCAGACCCGATTTGACCTGGGGTCATGCCTTCTCCACGTACAGGTCGGCGATCATCATGCAGGGCATTGCGGCACGTTATGCGCTACGTCAAGCGAGTAGTGCACAAGCTCACGAGTACGGCTCATTGATGAAGCCGTTTGCTGAGGCCGCGTGGGATTTGGTGCAAGAGTATAAGAGATCACATGAGAAAGCAAAGCTTTAGTGTAGATAGGAACTGGTTGACTTGGCTATCCTTTCTCAAATCTTATCTTGGCTCGGGCTGTGCGTAGTAATCCATATTAAAGCATACTCGATATCAAAAATGTAGGTCTGGCAGCTCATTGAGAGCACTGCTTCTCTATGCACTCTAGGCTTCTACTCCCGATACGTAGACCGAGGCCTTGGTAGCAAAACATGTCCCAGGTTGGAGATGTAGGCCAACGCATTATATTCTACCTTGTTTGTGCGCTATCAATGGATCAGAAGCAAACCTCTAATCTACAAGCTCAAGGAGCGCAATACCACAGTCTAGCCATCTATAACACAAACAAAGGTCACTCGTCGCTCTCACACATCGTCACCCTCCTGGGGTCCAGAAGCAACCGTTGGATGACTCGCAGTCTACATTACTGGCCGAGTTCAGCTTTGCCACACCTCAATTTCTGTTTCGAGTTCATCACGCAGTTCCTCGTCGATATGGATGAAGATATGTTCACGAATGCGCACCATCGCAGATTTTTAGTCTTCCATGAATTGCAAAGTGCTGAATGGTATCATGTTCTTGTCGACCTGTAGCTTGGCTCCGTCAACACATGTACCGGTCCCAGAGGGGTTCGATGTGAAGTAACTGGGTACATACCCACAAGCTTTTCCCTAAACGCCAACCAATCGTCCCATCATTCCTAGACCTCAACTGGTGAATATTATGGACCGCTCCGCCGTGATGTGCTCCGCTCAATGCCTTCCTCCTCCACCCCTGTGGTCGTCTGTGTTGATGCGGTCAAGCGCCTGTATCAAGTTAGTGGGTTTGCGATGCTATGTAGACGTGGGTATACGGACCTCGAGCAGGACGACAGCGTTTCCTCGAATAACGACCATACCGAGCCTCTCCTTTCCGCCGTCTTTCTTCTCCTCCACAGCTTCGTCCAGCACAACGTTTAGGTAGACATCGTATCCTCGTAGCGTTCCCTGGACTTTGCGGCTGCCGTTCAGCGACACGAGAATGCGCTTTTCGAGATACTGCGCAGGGTTAGCTTTTGCCAGCGGAGGGCGAGAACCGCATGTCTCACCTTCTTGAGCTCTGGCTGGGCTTGAGGCATCTTGTAATATACGGCGGTATGGATGTGTGGGTGCGCGGTCGCGTGGGTGGAAGCGAGCTAGGTATCGCGGCACCTGTTATCGATCGGGACCTCGGGGAAAAGTGGCCTTGGGTGTTTATCGTGTTGACGTTGTCGCGTGGTGGGAGCTGCCGAGTTGCGCAGATCGAAAACTATCCCGCAGTTCAAGGTCTTGGCGTGCTACGCTAGGCAAATGTAAAGTCACTGGGTCCTTCGCGCCTCAACCTCACTGTCTCCACCACGCAAACTACAACAATGAAACGATCAGGTTCAGGACGCGTAGCGCGCAAGATTGGCGCATACGACGAAAGTTCCGCAGACAGTGCCAACAGCTCGCAGAACGAATTGCAGAGCCAGCCAGGTACGTTTTGCGCGTCACTCTCCCAAGCTTCTGTTTCTGACCTTCGTAGGCGAGCCGTGCTAACTCACGGGGTAGACACTGTAGTCAGAAGACCAACATTTGGAAAGAGCAAGAAGCGCTCGTCCTTGCGCATCTCCTTCGGACCAGGCGATTCAGACGCGAACGATGGCGACGAATCAAGCGATGGCAGTGTCTTCACGCCAAAAAAGTCCAATCTCAGTCGTATAGCGCAGGAAAGAAGCGCGCAGCTCCGAGCAAGATCCCCGCTTGTTCAGGAAGCGCCACGACCCGTCACAGACGAGGCCCGACCGAGCTATAACCAAGACTATCTCGCCGAGTTGCGAAAGTCCACACCTTCGAAGCCAAAAGATCTTAAGCCGTCAGCAGAAGAGGCCGAAGAACAGCGAGCGCTTGATATCGCTGCCAAATTTGGATCTTCTGCTCCGATATCCCTCGAGCCTGAGACGTCTGCCATCCCTACACAGGCGGAGATCTTGGAGAAGAAAGCAAGACGGAGACGGCTGGCACAAGAGCAAAATGCCTACGACGAGGATGAGGACAGACCGTGGGCTTCAGACGATGACGACGATGAGTTTCGCACACACAAGAACGAGATCTCTCTGCGACCGAAGGAGAAGTGGGGTGAAACTCGCCTCGTTCGTGATGACGAAGATATCGCAGAAGGCTTCGACGACTTCGTCGAGGACGGAAAGATAGCCATGGGACGAAAAGCAGAGCGCGAAACACAGCGGAGACGGCGAGCTGAGATGGCTGATCTGATCAACGATGCTGAAGGTGGATCAGGCGATGACGGCTCAGACGACTCGGAAGAAGAGCGCAACGCAGCGTTTGCTGCAGCGCAAGCTCGTTCGGGGAGGTATGGACAGAAGGACCTGGACGAGGAGGACGGTGCGAGGACTCCGCCGCGGATCGCACCATTGCCCGACCTCGGAGACATTCTATCAAGCCTGCAATCGGATATAGACGCAAAGCAGCAGCGACAGGAGTTGATTCGCAGGAAGTTGGAAGAATTGAAAGAGGACAAGGTCCGTGTTGCGGAGCGAAAGCAGTATCTCCAACAGCAATTGCAGGAGACGGCGGAGAAGTTTGAGAAGTTGCGACAGGAGGAGGGCTTACCGGCATTACCTGCGAATTCCGCAGCCGGAAACAGGTTGATTGCTGAGAGAGGTCTCGACAGTCTTGGGACAACACCCATTGGGACTACGCCAATGGACACAGGATCGAGTGCGTCAGATGTAGAGTAGATAGTTCATTGATACCACCAACCAGATTGTTGCTCTCAAGCTTTTTGTGTCGTACGTGCTAATTGTTACAACGTTGGTATACCAGAGTCCCAAACAACTCCGCAGTAGTATACAAAGCTCCACCACGAGTGAACTCCAATCAAACTCCAGGAAATGCATGCTGTTCTGTCCTTCTCTCGTACATCCCGCGACTATGAGTTCGCGTCAATCTCGGCCCACACTTTCTTGATGTGGTCCCGCTTCTCCCTCGCCGCTTCGCGGTTCTGCCGTGTCTTCTCGAGCCGTTGTGCGCGCAGGCACATGTTGACCTTGTATTTCGCGTCGGTGCAGCCCCCGAAGACCTTGTGCATGAAGCCGCGGGCGTGGCATTCGTCGAGGGCGGCGACTACATCAGCACAGCCTGGGAGCGTTAGCTCTTGAAGCGGCGACAGCTATGAACTGAGCGTACCCTTTTGGACCTCCTCGGTGTGTAGATGGGGATGCATGGCGGCTATGTGGGACTCTGGTTGCAGAGAGCAGACAATTGGCGGTGCGCGAGAGCTTCCGGTGTGTGGCGTGAACAGCTGGGAGGTGGTGGTCGGATCGGGAAGTCACAGGATTTCGTGAACGCGGCCCGTGCGCCTCAAGTGTAACCTTTTTCGCGCACCACTCCCCCGCAGCGCCGGCGAGAAGGACACATTCACGGCCGGAACCTGAAACTTTCAAGGATCATGGCTTCTCAAGCTACGCTGAAAAAGCAGCAGGGTGAGTTGCTCTCATCGCACCCGGAATCCAAATGAACACACATTAACGTGATATCAGACCTGCAAACCACATACCAAAACTACAAGAGCACACTCCAAACAATCGCCTCAAAGATCGGTGATATCGAGCAAGAAACCGAGGAGCACAAGTACGCCCCTCTATTGCCACGATTTCCTGGTTTCTCAAAACCTACCCCTGCGTCATACACCGCTATTTTCCTCAAGTCATCTCTGCAGCAGGCTACCTGATACTGCACTCCAACCTTCGCTGCTCACCGCTCCACTTCTTCTCGCATGGGTTCGCGAACTAATGTATGCAGGCTTGTTTTGGAGACCTTAGAGCCGCTACCAGGCGACCGGAAATGCTTCCGCATGATCAACGGCGTCCTGACTGAGCGCACGGTCGAGGAAGTAGTACCGATTCTGAAGACGAACTCGGATGGGCTGAAGAAGGCACTGGAAGAGCTCGTTAAGCAGTACAAGTCGAAGCAGGAGGAGATGGAGAAATGGAAGGTGAGTTTGTTCACGTGCTGCGTTGCCTACGGAGATGTTCAGCTGGAGGGCCCGATGGAGTGGTCGAGCATCAGCTATCAGCTTGAGTTGAAGAGCCATGCTGACTGCGTCACCTAACAGAAGAAGAATAACGTCCAAGTCGTCCAACAGCCCCAGTAGTGGGAGCAGTGGAACATGTTCACTGGTGTGCGTATGCAGAGGCTTGGGGCAGGTGACGCAACTATTCTTGCGGGCACATCGTTGGACATGAGACATCAAAGAGTTTGGTTCGGGGGCTGTAGCAATCTCTACAGCATCGGCTCGAGGGTTCACACTTTGCTTCAACGTCATCCCATAGCAGCACCCCCACGCTGAGGGCGTTAGAACTACTCATCACCCGCCGAAGCATTATTGTGCAGCCGCAAGTTCGGCCCCAGTCGATATGCGTTGGCTGAACAGCTCGGCCCCTCAACGCTGACAAGTTCAAATACGGATCGGAAGCTTGCAGACCGAGATCCGATTTGTCCAGGTCATGGAGTACGGGCTGGCAGTAATGGAAAACATCATCTGCGTCAACAGTTTGTGCACCCACGTGAACTAGTCCACCCAGTGAACGACTGCTGCGGTTCCCGTCCCGTCGGACTGGACAAGGCTGAGACGGCACGGCTCATCCATGGCTGCTGCGCGATGAGCTGGCCTTCAAACGTAGCAGGCCGATGGCTTGTTCTGCAGCATCGACCCATGTGCACGGACAAGTCATCTATAGGGTACCGTCATAGTGAGCTCTGCAGCGTTGGGCATGGGACGGGAGAGTCGGTGGGTGGTTCAGGCACACACCATCTCAGATGCGAGCAGTCTACGCGAGCTGATGACGGTAAAAGGGTTGAGAAGAGACATCCCGGACTACGGCTTTTTCCAGTGCGACCACGTAGGTCGATGCCGGGATGTAGCCTCGCCCATGTCAGCCAACGCAGCGTTCGCGGCCAAGCTGCAGTGACAACGAACCACGATGGCCAGGCAGGTCTACAGGGGCGAGGGGCGAGCGTCATGCTTCACGCGGGGGTGCATGATTGCCAGACGCACAGCTCGACGGAGTGAAAGGAACGAGGGAAAGTACTAGTAGTGCTGCTGTGGTCGATGTGGTGATGCAGACGACGACGAGACAGAAGCAAGCGACCCAGTAGGAGAAAAAGCAAGCACGTTGCTAGAGCTCACAGGGCAGTCGAATGGGAGCTGCCTCCACGATCACCCGCATATGCATGATCGACGGGCCTCTCGGACGGCGGCCTGGGCTACGCTGGCTCCAGGGTGGGTGGTAATGATGCATGGGGATGATGCGAGCGTGAAAGGCAACAACTCGGGCAGAGGGCGAGTTGGTTCAACAGCGGCGGCGGCAGGAGCAGTAGCAGGAGCAGTAGCAGGAGCAGTAGCAGGAGCAGTAGCAGTCTGGGACCGTTGAGACGGGCAGGGTTCGGGTGAAGGAGTGCGAAGGGGCGCGAGGCTGTCTGAGGGGAAACGAGCGGGCCGCAGCCGGTGGGTGGGAGGCTGAAAGTCGGCGCGTTATGAGTGGAGCTCTGCCTCCGTTTTGACGACGGTTCCTCCTCCGTTGATTTGCTCTCCGCGCGGAATTTGTTGCTGCCAAACCGCTCCGACTGGCCACACACGTCGCGCACGCGTCCAAGCTCGTCGCATCCTGGTGAGTGCCAGTCCCGTCCCGCATCCGTCGCGCGGCGTCGTCGGTAGCGTGGCTGTCGTCTGTGTGGGTGCAGCGTGTCGCGCTGGGCTGTTGTCGAATGCGCCCGACACGGTACACCACGGCGACGGACTCCAGACGACATCGTGTGCAGCCACCGCTCACGCTCACGCTCACGCTCACGCATCCTCTGCAGACTGCGGCCCCTCCTGCGACCGCTCGCCTGCCGCGCCCCTCGTGCCCGTCGCCGCCGGCCGCCATCGTGCACCCCCGCGGCGCCCGCACGTCGCACACGGTGGATAGTGACATCTGCCACGGTGCCCCAGACTGCCCACACTGCAGCCCAGCGAAGCACAAGAGCCAGGAAACAGGAAACAGGCGGTGCCAGGAAAGAGACGGGCCCTGTACAAGCACAAGGTAGAAGGTAGTGTCCCCGTGCAAGCCAGCCTCACCCACCCGCCCGTTGCTGCTGCCGCTGCCCTCGCACTGCACCGTCCACTGCAACATGTCCCCCCTTGCGCCTGCCTGCCCTGCCCTGCCCTGCGCCGCGCCTTCCTCCCTGCCTGCGCCGCGCCTTCCTTCCTGTGCCTGTGCCTCTGGCCGCCCGCATGACGCTAACTTTGCAGGCGTAGGCGTAGCACTCCACCGCTGCTCCAGTGTGCATCGCTGCATCCTCCCAGTGACGTGGACGCCAGCGAATAGCCAGCGCACACAGGCTCCCGCAAGCCGTGCTAGGCGCTGCAACACGCCGAATAAACATGTCGTCCACCCCGCCCAAGAATGATGGCGTGGAACCTGCACCGCAGTCGCCTGACGATTCGGAGCCGCATATGGACAGAGAAGCTCAGGAAACACAAGCGCAGGGACTCGGGTACGAGTTTGAGGTCAAGGAACAGGACCGATGGCTTCCAATCGCAAATGGTGCGTCTATTTCACGTCTCCCCTCTGCCCTCTGATTTGCCCCCGCCCGACCTCCCGTCTGCAAGTCCGCCGACGCTGGATGCCCGCATACCCGTTAATCGCGCGTCTGCCTCGCCTGCCCGCCGAATCACCTCTGCCAATCCCCGGTGTACCAGCAAACGGCTGCCCTGCAGACGCGCCATGTCCGACCCTTCCCCGCAGTCGAGCCCAGAGCCGCCACAGACGACCAACAGGCCCGCAAACGCTGCTGCTGCCGATGCTAACATTCGCAATTTTGCTCCAGTCGCCCGCATCATGAAGATGGCCCTGCCCGAGAATGCAAAGATCGCAAAGGAAGCAAAGGAATGCATGCAGGAATGCGTCAGCGAGTTCATCTCCTTCATCACCAGCGAAGGTGAGCCCCCCCTGGAGACCCCAGTACCCGCCCCTGTCCGCTGACCTCGAGTCCAGCCAGCGAAAAGTGCCAGCAGGAGAAGCGCAAGACGGTCAACGGCGAGGACATCTTGTTTGCCATGACCTCCCTGGGCTTCGAGAACTACTCGGAAGCGCTCAAGATCTACCTGTCTCGGTACCGCGAGGTAAGCTACTAACTTCTCCTTCGCCCCCTGCCTCCACTTGGCGAAGAAACATTCTGAACTCTTTATTGATTGGTGGTTCGAGACCCTCCTCGCAAATCAGAACAAGCCTGCTGGGGCAAACCAGTTCAATGCAGCAGGGTCCGCTGCAGGTGGCAATCCCGGCCCAGAGGGTGCCCAACACCCGAACGTTCTGAGCGGCGACGCGGAGATGGGAGACGACAACACCGCCTTTGGCTACCCCGTCCACAACGGAAATGGCACCGCCGAGTTTTAAACGCCGAGCCGCGGAGACATGACCTGGGAGATGGCTGCAAATCAAATCGACCTTCACATCTAGTATTCGGACGGCATCCTGGTCACCGGAAGAGGAGACGGTTACGTGGATGATGTGTGGCATCAGTGGTTCAGATTGTAAGATTTCATTCGAGGTTGCGACGGTTCAGGAGGCTTTCTACTTGTAGTCTTGTACGGAAGTGGGAAGCGATCTCTACTCTCCGAACCTACCGAGACGCATCCACTCCCACAGTGTTGGGGATCTGGCTTGGACTCAATGGGTGGCCACGAAAGTGGCAGAGGCGAGCAACGGCACATCTGGGATTTATTACTCTCGAAACTTTGGATTAGACTTGTCCATTGCTCACGCAATCCCCTGTAGTACACTAATCACTCTCTATAGCATATTATAGCTGATTGCGAATCCCGGTACGCTGGTCTGCAGCCCACGTGCGGATGTACATGATGTGCTTAACCTGAGGTACATGACGGACACGCCACCGTACTTGTTGCATGCCTGTTGCAAGGCACAACCCCGATGTACCTGCATCTTCCCGTCCAGCACGCGCTCTTGTAATGCTTGATCTGTGGGTTTGGAATGATTGGTGCGCGCGCCGGGCAACGACTCCGACTGGGTGACACGGTGGTGGTGTGGCGACGTACCACCTGCCTGCTTGCTGTTGATGTGTAACATGTGCTTCGCCGAGCGCGGCCATGCGTGCGGATCTGTTGCGTAATACAAACAGCGTGCAATTATCCAATACACACTCCAAAAACAGGTTCTACCCCACAGCTTCTTCCCCCTAACTGCTTCACAACTCTCCTCCACCTCTCGTCAGTTCACCGTACCCGAGGCAGCTTGCTTACGCGCCAGCAGTTCGCCCAGAGGCACATCGTCGTCCTCCTGCTCATCGTAAAACTCGACCTCCTCATCAACGCCAAAGTCCTTCAGCCGCTCTCCCTCGGAATTCCGCCACGCCTCCTCGCCCTCTTCGTCGCCATCGCCCATCCTCCCACCCTCCTGCACATCCTCATCGCCGCTCATATCACCTTCGCTCAATCCATTGCCATACCCGTCGCCATACCCGTCGCCATACCCATCGCCAAGACCGTCGCCGTCTCTGTCCCTGGCTAGCTGCGCTTCTACGCGCTGGACGAACGGTTTGCGGCGGCGCACGGCGTCGGCGACTTGGCGCTCGCGGAAGGCAGCGAGAGATTCCTGTGGTGAAAGTGTAGACTCTGCGAAGGTGAAAGGTGTGGCGTTCTTGGAAGGGGGCGGGCGGCGGTAGGAGCGGTCGGGGTCGGGCGGGGGCCAGGAGAGGGCGGCGTCTTCGAAGCCGTTCGTGGGGAAGGTGAGGCCTGAGTTGAGGGACGGGGTGGTAGCGAGGGGGTTGAACCAGGAAAGGGGCTGGGTGGCGTTAGTTCTGGCTTGGATATGCGGAGAAGTAGGGTGGGGAGACACGTACGTTTCCGGTGCCCATGCCCTGCTTGATGTTCTGCCACATTCCGACATCGTAGGGGAATTCTTGCTTTCGGATGGGCACTTTGGTTCCGTCGGGGCTTTGCAGCATCCCGCCGAAGTGCCGAGCGCGTCGGAGGAGCGTCTTGTGGCGCTCTATTTCCCAGCCTTCGATCGTCGTGGTGTTTACGACCAGACACCAGACGTTCCTTATGAATAGGACGCCGAGAGCGAAGACGGTGATGGAGTTGATGACAGTGGCGGCGAACAGGTGTGCTACTAAGAAGGGGTTTGGTCCGAGGTAGGCGGGCATGTTGCGGGTTTCCCAGAGATACGAGATGCGAATCCAGAGGAGGTATTCGAGCCATGAGAGGCCACCGGAAGCGTAGAACAGGAAGCGGATAAAGTGGGGGAAGGTGGTGTGGGAGACGCAGTTGGCAGTCCAGGGGCAATGGTGGTCCATTTTTGGGATACATCTGGGGTACTATTAGCAGGTGCACGTAGGAGTGTTATCTTGCAATTCGTGGAGGATGTTGGATAGGAAAAGAAAATGGAGGGAAACAATGACAAAAAGATCCAGTTCCCGTGAGGAGTACAAAAATTGTAGAAAAAGAATAACATAAGGAAAACTCGTTGTCCGCGTTGGGAGTATAAGGAAAGAGAAGAAGAATAGGTACCTCTTGCATTCCTTGCAGTGATGAGCCCTGGGTGGCTTTGCAGCGTCACATTTTCGACACCATTTAGTCCGTTTCAGTCCGTCTCCTCGCCTTTCACTGCCTATCTCATGCTCTTTCTTATCATCCTGTCCAAAGGACTTGGGTATTGTCCCCGGGTCTACGAACACGGACTTCGTGTATGTGATGTAGATGAGCACAAGCACCACGTTACTAATGTAGAGCTCGTTCCTCGTCAACGGTGCAGGATCGAGGTAGCAGAACAGAATCTGCGACGGATACCCGAGGAAGAAAATCAAAAGATAGACACCGGGTACTGCGATTTGGTTCAGGGAGGTGATCCCCATCGCGGGTTTTGGCTGAGGTGCGGTCGGATGAGGCAGGGGAGGGTTTAGCGTAACGCCTGCGCACGTGGACCCTGCAACGTAAGCTGCAGCCGAGCGAGGCGTCTCCATTCAACGATCCATCACCAGCACTCTCTATAGCTATTTGCGAGCTCTTTGGAAGCTCGTAGGATTGTGACAGATGCCATGGCGGGGATAGAATGGGCTTTCTACGCCCTAATTCCGACGTTCATTCTCCTGCACCTCTGGGTCTCACCGTACACTAAAGTCGAGGAATCGTTCAACATTCAGGCCATCCACGACATCTTGATCCATGGAATACCGAACGAAAATGCAGACCAGTTTCTCACCGCGAACTATGACCATATGTCGTTTCCCGGAAGTGTGCCGAGGACTTTTGTGGGCGCGCTGATTCTCGGCGGTTTATCGAGGCCTTTTGTGTGGTTGCTCAACTCTCCGGCGCAATTGCAGTTCCTCGGTCAGTCCCCTGCCAAAACTTCTTTGGTTTTTTTGCTAACTACTTGGATCAGTCCGAGCTATTCTCGGATTGTTGAATGCCGCTGCCCTAGTAGCTTTCGGGAGAAGTATCGCAAGAGTTTTCGGCAAGAGCGCTGGTATTTGGTATGCACTTTTTCAAGCAAGCCAATTCCACGTGATCTACTATGCATCTCGAACTTTACCGAATATGTTCGCCTTTATATTCAGTGAGTAAACACCTCAGGTCCCAGGTTCCAGATATTGATACCTCCAAGCGAACATAGCATTACAAGGCCTGCTAAATGCTCATGCCGCTTCCTTTGACGGCAAGAGCATAGCGCGAAGCTATAGACTTTCTCTATATCTTCTGACGTTCGCTGGCGTGGTATTTCGCTCTGAGCTTGCCATATTGGTTGCCACAGTCACACTCTATCTGCTTGCGACTCGCAGCATATCGATTGTGGGGGTGATTATTCCCGCCGGACTTGCCGGCGCCGTCATTGGACTCATTACTACTGTGTCAGTCGATTCATTCCTCTGGCAGACAACTCCACTATGGCCCGAGTGGACGGCTTTCTATTACAACACCATACAGGGACATTCCGCTGACTGGGGCGTCTCGCCGTGGTATTTCTACTTCGTCAACGCACTACCACGGCTAATGATAAATCCCTTGACGTACCTCTTCTGTATCCCTGCTGCGCTCCTTCCTGCTGCCACCCGTGCAAGGAGTCTGGACCTCCTGGTTCCGACTCTAACCTTCGTTGGCCTGTTCAGCTTCCTCCCGCACAAGGAATGGCGCTTCATCATCTACATCGTCCCTGCCTTGACAGGTGTCGCCGCTGCTGGAGCTTCTTGGATCTGGACGCGACGAGGTAAGACGTGGTTATATGCCGCGCTCAGTCTGGCTTTGATAGGATCTGTACTGGTTTCCTTCGTAGCATCAATAGCTTTGCTGGCTATCTCCAGCCTCAACTACCCCGGCGGCGAAGCCATCCACTATCTTCACAACAACATCGACACCGCTTACGGTGTTCACTGGGACCACACGAATGTCTACTTTGACAATCTTGCTTGTCAGACTGGTGTCACCCGGTTTTTAGAGAATCATGAAGGACCGCAAACGATCGTCGATGTTCTCGAAGCCCAAGACTTGCTCAGTAAACGGAAATGGACCTACGACAAGACGGAAGATCCAGGGGCTTTACTGGACCCCATGTTCTGGAGCAAGTTCCACTACGTACTGGCCGAGAATCCAGCGAAGATTATTGGCGCATGGAGCACAGTACATGTGGTATACGGATTTGGCGGGATACGGGTATTGAAACCTGGCGAAGAGAGCGGGTCGCCGGTCGAGCCGCTGAATGTGGTAGCTAGAACGAGTGTTGCCGATGAAACTTGGACGACGAAGGTCGCGCAATTGTGGCACACGGCGGAGAAGCTGGTGAGATATCGGCTACTGAGGGGCTGGTGGGTGGAGGTGCGGATGGAGCCCAAGATTCGCATTCTAGAAAACCAGGCGCTCTACTCATAGAGGGACGGTTAGGTGTTGAATGAAAATCCTGCGGCCTCAGTGAGGTTTGCATCACGTCCAAACACATAATACGTTGGCATGATACCCTCAATGGAAGGCGATATCAGGGCTGTGTTGTCGTCGCCTCATTCTATTTTCTCGTGATGCACTGTAGAATGGTCTCCAGCACGCACACGCTCATCTAGCTCGACTCTGAGCTGCTGTGACACTTCTCAACTCCACAGTCTGCTGTGCATGCTCACTGCTGATACCCTTCACGGCATATTCAATGCTCCTGTCATGCTTCCTCACACTCTCAACGCCACGCTCATACCGCCTGCTGCTCCGTCTTCTTCTTCTTCTTGTCCTCTATCAGCTCGATGTTGTCATCCGGTACGCTCTTATAATGCTCCTCGATGTACTCCTGAATGTCGTCGCTCAGATCTCCCTGCACGGTGATCTCCTCGCCCCCACCCGGCACCTTGGTCACACTGCTGCCCGTCGCAAACTTCTTGCCAAAGTCCTTGGCCACCTTCTTGATGTCGAGGCCAAACGCCTCTAGGCCCTGCACGGCGGTGACGTACTTGCGCTTGTTGCGCTCGATGCGCTTGATGAGGACTTTGGAAGAGGCGCGGGTCTCGGCGTCGCGGGCTTCGGCGGCGGCGGCTTTGGCGGCTTTCTTTTGGGAGTCCTTCTCGGCGCGTTTTTGGGCTTCGAGGGAAAGGGAGGAGAGGTTTTGCTCGAGGGCTTCTGTGGGGATGTTAGGGACGAGTGGGTGCGGAGTGTGGTAGGTCCTCTCGTGCGCATTGGCGGGCGGGCGGGCGTACCTTGTGAATACAGCTTCTTGTGCAGCTCGGGCTGGTTCTTCTCAAGCCATTCCTCGCACTTCTTGGTGGTGCCGCCAAATTCGCAGTACTAGGCTTCTGTAAGAGACCTCTTGCTATACCGCCAAGGGCAGGATCGTACCTACTTCAGGTGGTAGCGTGCATACTGCGAAAAGATCAGCTCTCTGGGAGTGTTTAAGGGCGGAATGCAATACCTCCGCAATAGAGTACTGTTCTGGGATATGATTCGGTAGCCATGGCTGTGTGTGCTAAGTGAGGCGCGTTGGGTCGAGCGCCTGTAGTGAGCTGTGGTGTTGATGTAAGGAGCAGTCAGGCGCACGCGTCCTCTGTGAACGTGTGGCGGGGCATGGCGGGGTAGCTGTGCAGGGATCTTCACGACTTCGCGTCTTCGGACAATTCACTTGGACTTGTAGAGATGGACCGACTCGACGAAATGTGCTTCAATAACTGTTAATACAAAATGAATTGGTGAGATAAGGACGTCCGCTGTTCTCCTCTTTTGGCAAGACATGTTAGTACCTTGCTATCGATCCGCAAGAGGTTTAAACACGTAACAGAGAACGCCCTATATCTCACTGTCCTTCTCGGGATTGGATTCACCCTCGACTGACGCAGCGGCGTTCGTTACCAAGAGTGGGTTTTACGTTCACCTATCACGTCTGACGATAGCCTGGTTGTTGCCTGGTGGATGCCTTGGTACAGTCCCCAACATATTCGATCGAATGAGAAGAACACGATTTACTAGACCAGGGTCACTTTCCGTCAAGATCAACAGACCACATCGATCTCTGTTGGCGAGAAGTGCGTTGGCAAGGTGTGCCAGTGGTGCTTTACCACGCAAACGGCGCCTGCAGTTATGAAGTCTCGTGCTTTCACTAGCGACTAGCGGAGTATCTGCGGCTCTGCGCCGCCTGCCAAGACAACCGTGCGCATCGTGAACCCAGACCCGGTCCCAAACTTTGCCCGCCCTCTGGCGCTGCGCATATATTACTCTTCCCCTGCCTATTGTCTGTTGAGACGACCCACTGCTCGCTCTCACCACTCCCACACCCGAACTCGCGCCCACACGCACGACAACACCCTTGCGCTCGAGTAAAGAGCGCATCACCAAGCCAAACACAGTCGATTCTACCACTTCCAGGTAGGTATTTCCCCAGAACGTATTGTAACAGCTTGATTGACCGTTCCGCAGCCTCGTGCCACCTGAAAACGTTACACCCCATCGAAAGCGCCTATCCACACCCACTTTCGAGTCGTCATGACTGGCTCTGCTGTCTCCCGTCCCCGCGGCGGCGGCATCCGCAAGCAGCGCCAGAAGCGCGATCGAGACGGTGACCTGGTCATGGGCGCAGCTCCCCGAGTTGCCACAGCTGCACGCGCATCCGGCTCCAAGCCTCGGAATCGAGATTCGCATACCGCTCCTTTCACCGAGCTCAAGGTGACCGGCTGGACCGACGACAAAGAGGTCGCGAAGCTCCTCAGCTTTCTCGAGCGCCATGCTGCACGACGCAGCCAGAAGGCCACCAAGGGCAGCGTACCGCCAAAGATGGTCAAGCGACATTTGGCAGCCGGCACTCTCCTCAAGATCTGGGTCCGGCCGGAAGACGTTACTGCATTCGGCAAGATCAATGGCTTCACCTTCACTTCCGCTCATGGTAGCCAGAAGCTTACCATTACCGGCCCTGGTATCCACAGCAAGTCACCGAACGCCATGGAGACGTCTGGCGACAAAGACAACACCACCGACAAGCAAGCTACATCAGAAACCATTGAACTCCTTAAAGGCTTCCTATCCCGCCGCTACCAAGCAGACGAAAAGCTGCTCAATCTATCCAAGATTGCCGACGATGAAGAGGTGGCTAAGTCGGGCATGTTCAGCGACGAGCGGACTCAGCGGAAGTTCTTCCCTGCTCTGATGGTCGTTTGCGACCAGACGCTCAAGTCAGCCGAGGAGAAGCGCGAAGCCATCCATAGCGTCACACTCTCAGGCAACAACCTACCAAACTTGGATGTCGTGCGCGACCTGTCCATCACTTTGCCTCACATCCAGAATCTCGACCTCTCGGGCAATAACTTTGCCAACATCCGCGTGCTCAAGCCTTGGAAACAACGCTTTCGATCTCTCCAACATCTCATCGTCGAGGTCGCCGAGCCGGGCTGGGAAGAAGAGCTCACTTCGTGGTTTCCCAAGCTCCGCATCCTCAACGGCCAGCAGGTCCGCTCCGATCCTGCCCCTACCCCCGCGGAACCGGCAGTCACCCCCGCAGCACCGGTAGCCGCCCCGACACCTACACCAGCAGCTCCAGCTCCTACACTAGCAGCTCCAGCCCCTGGACTTACCCCTGAACAGGAGCAAATGGTCGCCTACGTCATCCAGCAGACCAACCTCAAGCGCGAGATGGCTCTGCAGTGTTTGGAAGCCGGCAAGTGGGACATCAACGCCGCCGGACAGCTATTCCTAGCCACCAAGGACACGCTCGGTCCTGATTCCTTCAACAGCTAGGAGACTGAGGACATATGGCACCGTCGATGAAGGGCCTTTGGGCCAATGTTTGTTTATACGCCTTGTTACACCAGAATGGGCATTTCACAGGCGGAATGCATTGGAGATTGTATTTCTGGGGTTTTGGTTTCGGCATCACAGCATAGCGATTGCATGGGACGGCGTTTTCACGGCTCTGCTTCTCATAGATACCCAATATCATAAGACCTGCGACGTAATCACCAGGCACTTGATCAGGCTTCTCTACTAGGGAGAGCCTGGCAT
Source organism: Karstenula rhodostoma CBS 690.94 (assembly GCA_010093485.1). Classification (NCBI taxonomy): domain Eukaryota; kingdom Fungi; phylum Ascomycota; class Dothideomycetes; order Pleosporales; family Didymosphaeriaceae; genus Karstenula; species Karstenula rhodostoma. Next base: position 846,069 of record MU001504.1, read on the forward strand.
TTGTATAATTTTTCCTCTGCCATGTGAGAGTGCCTGCATTGTGTATATGGACGTGACTTGATAGTATATCTCACGGGATAATTCTTATCTCATTGTTGGCCACTGCAGTACAATAAGCTTCTGCTAGACACAGGAGTCTGTTGGGCTGGGTAATCCGGGGAGCCGGCTCTGTAGAGGAGCGGCGCGTTGCTGAAGTTTAGGTAACAGTTGCGACGGCGCGTCTTTTACTAGTTATACTGGATAGAAACTAGATGCTCATGATTAAGTTGTTGGGCAGGCAGCAAGCGCACGTATGAATATTTTTTAGGGTCGCGGTCTCTTCTTTCTTTACAGACACCCAAGTCTCTCGAATACCGACAATATCTCTTCCGCAATGTGAGTAGTTTGATACTTTCGTGAATCAACGTCTCTGCTAGACACACTGAGTGAATCAAATGCAACCCGTATTTTCCCCATGTTACCCCATGTGTATCGACAACAACGGATAGTTCCAGAGTATTCTAGTAGGTCACTCTCACACTTGACAGCATAAAACATGCATTGAGAAAGCTTGTTGGTGACTGATCTTTTAAGAATTCGTGTAAATGTGACATCCATCTCTAGTGTTGCTACAAATGCGCACCAGTGCCTAACTCCATCCAACGCCATGCGTTCACTACGTCCCTGGATGTGGCCCAGGGAATACACTCTACCGCCCTTCGGCCTGTGCTTTGGGGACGGCATTTTTTATCCTCACCCACTCCCCATTGAACGCATTAACGAGCCAGGAGCTCAATTCTAGACACCATGTTAGCACACCCTCGAACAAGAATACAAACAACACAGCACTTACTGTCGTAAACGATCCTATTCGCGTTGTGGAAGTAGATGCTGTGATCCGAGTCGGGGAAGAAATGCACGTCGTAGTTCTCCACCCCCGCAAGATCTAGCTTGTCGAGCAGCGTCGCCGTGTTCTGCATGTGCACATTGTCGTCTGCGATGCCGTGCATGACGAGGAAGCGGACGTTTTGGGAGAGCGCCTGGACGTCGTGGATGCTCGAGTTGTCGTAGCCGCCCGGGTTGTTTTGCGGCGTGTGCATGTAGCGTTCGGTGTAGATGGAGTCTACGAGGGTGAGTTAGGCATTGCGACGCGAGGGATGTAGATGCTTACCGTAAAACCGCCAGTCCGTGACGGGCGCCACGGCCATGCCGTACTTGAACGTCTGGCCCGCATCGAGCTCGAGCGTCTTGAGCGTCGTGAAGCCGCCGTAGCTCCAGCCCCAGATGGCAATGCGCTCTTCGTCGACGTATTTCTTCTTTGCCCACATCTTGGCCACGGCAATCTGGTCGTGCGCCTCGTACCCGCCGATGTTGCCGCGCGTGATGCAGCGCAGTTTGCGACCTAGGTAGCCGGTTCCACGCCCATCGACGGTAACGACAATGTACCCGAGGCTGGATGCAACGTACGACTGGAAGTTGACTGAGAACTTCTTGTCCACGGATTGCGAGCCAGGCCCGCTGTACTGGAAGAAGAGAACAGGGTACTTCCGCTTCTCGTTGAAGTGCGGAGGGCGGCGTTCAACCACGTTGAGTTTGAAGCCGTCCACATCTACCATTTGGTAGTTGAGGATAGGCAGTTCATGCTGTCTGGCAAATTTCTCCAAGCCCTTATTCTCTTCAATCGTCTTCTCAAATTTGGATGAAGTGGACGGTGTGCTGATGATCTTTTGCCATGGGATACTGGGTCCTTCATGCGTAATCAGAGCGTAGCCACCTCCAGCGGAGAAGGAGGCGTCGTAGTAGCCAGCGGCGGCGTTTTCCATGACTTCCTTCTTGTCTGTACCGTCAAGGTTGACAACGTAGGGATGGCGTTCCATTGAACCTCTCTCGGTTGAGATGTAGTAGACAAGATTGTTCTTGAGGTCGACACGTGATGGCGCGTCTACTACCTCCCATTCGCCTTTGGTGAGGAGCACAGGGGTAGCGTTGTCGAGCGGAGTGAAATAGCCGATATGGTCGTAACCCTCATGGATCACGGTATCAACATATCCATCATCGTTACGTCCATTCTGAGGGTCAGCCGGCACAAAGGTGGTCGTATGCGATACTTCCATCCACCCGCCGTCCAAAGCCTGCACGTCGTCCGTACGTATGGTCTTGCCTGTTCGCTTCCCCACATCCATCAGAATCATCTTCAATACGTCGCTTTCCCGGTTGGTTTCGCGGACGAGCACCTGCTTGTTCCTTGCCCAGATGATCTCGGTAATGAGACGGTCATGGTTGGCGAAGTCGTTCTCGATGTTCACGTTGAACACTTCACCCAAGTCTACATCGTAGAATTGTAGATCCACGATAGGATTGGGAGCGCCTGACTTGGGATACTTGATGTGTCGGACCTCTGGATAGTTCTCTTCCCCAGGTTCGGGTTTTTTCCCGCTCGGTCGAGAGACGAAGTATTGGACGGGGAAGGTGGGAACGGTAGACTCGTTTGTGCGAAGGAAAGCGATATATTTCCCGTCTTTCGACCACCAAGTTGCGCTGTTGCCTGCGAAGACTTCCTCTTCGTAGACCCAGTCTGGCACACCGTAAAACAGCTCAGTACCCCCGTCCTTGGTGATGGGTATGACCGAGTCGGAGTCAAGCTTGCGGAGATACATGTTGTTGTTCCTCGTGAACACAACCGCATCGGATTGCGGCGACCAGGACGCTAGCTGCACGATGCCATCTGGGTTCGCTGGGTCCAGTGGCTCACCAGTCTGGGTCGCGACGTCGAAAATATAGTACTTCCCCGTGAAGGAATGCCTCCAATTCTTCTGTTCGTCCGCAATTACAAGCACCTTCTTGAAATCCTTGCTTGGCCAAAAGTTACTCGGGTAGACAAACTCTCCATTGATTCTGAAGTTACGGGTCTTCATGAGGAGGGTCCTGCTCGCGGCAACCTGTGCCGTGCCCTGGTCCCTGACGTTCTCTATCACCAAGAACCCGCCCTTGGAGACGCCTCTTTCAAGCAGCAGCCCATCTTCGCCTTTCGGACCTGCAATCCAAGACACGCTCTGCCTATCTCCGTACCATTGCCCACTCAGTACACTGTCGAGAGTGACTTTCTTTCCAGATCCCTTTGTGGAAGTGGCGAGCGGATCGTGCGGTCGGGTGGAGACGTGCTTGTAGTTGCCGTTGGAGAGGAGCGAGAACAGCGCGAGGGCCCAGCCAGCTACACAGACGGTACCAACGATCCAAAGCAGGCGTCGGTATTTCTTGTCTACAGGCTTTATGCCTTTTGAAATCCCATCCTCGACATCGAAGCGTTCGCGCCTGCGCTCAGGCTCCGCCTCGTCGTCCCTGTACTTCTCCCCAAATGCCGCACGGGATGCGCCGTTTGTCGCGTTGTCGTGGATATGTTCCAGCACAAGCGATGTCGTCGAGACAGAGGATACGGAGCTTCCGGACCCTTCTGCCGAGTCGCGCGAGGGTGTGTCGGCGCGGGTGAGAGGTTCCGTCTCTTCGTCGTTGACGGCGCGCTCACGGGGACCCATGGTGGAAGTTATCTGGAGGTGCGGCTGTGCCGTACTGTCATTGTAAACAGGTAGGATGGAAGTATACAGTCCAGTAGTCTAAGTGCACAGTGCAAACGTTCCCAAGAGAAGCATGCGTGGGTAAGCTCGGGGATGTGACCAGCAGGCGGCTACAGCTGGACAAAGCGGCGGAGAGGCGGAGGTTCGAGAGGAATCCGAAACGAACCACTGGAACAAGCATGCCGCAGCCACACTCGAACCTACCGCAAGCATCGAGCATCACAGGCACGCCACCAACTTCAATAATTCGTTGAATCGTTACATTCAGATCCGAATGTGGAATACTATCTGAACAAAGACCCAGAGCCAAGTCGCTAGCCACACCGTCAAGAGTCTGGAATCGGCTTCACTTCTCCACCGCGTTGATCCACCTCCAGTGCAAGCTCATGTATAGCTTCAAAAATTTCTTGCAGCTGTGTGAGACACGCCAGGGAAACACTAGACTTGGAGATTTGAAAGAGGTTTTTGGGCACATGTGTAGCTACACATGTTCTTTGCCCGGCACTACCGTGTAGTGTACGTTTCCGAGACATTTAGGAGGGGTCTTGCAGCCATACTTTGGCTACGGTGTCGCATCACGCACCACTGTTCAGTCTGATCATTTTTGCCCCCTTGACGAAGCCCGTTCCAGTTTCCGAAGACCCTTTGTAGCAAATCTTGCAGTTGCATGCCAAGCGCGATCATGAGACGCCGCCTAGGCGAAGCATCTCATTGCTGCAGAGGGCCAAGGTAGTCCTGCCAAATCGTTAGCCAAACCCATGTATAGCGGAGACACGTTGCGACTCGAAATTCCACCGGCTGTGTTGTACAGACAAGCATCTGTACGCTGCACTGCACCTGGAAACAGTTGAATACCACAAAACATACCTCTTTCATGGTGCCAATCGCGAACTGTCGGTCGACTTCAGATCGCACACCCTTGATCTTAATGCGGACGTTGGTGCCCTTCTCGATGACCTGGTCCGCGTTGTCCGTCCAATGCGGCGGCGTCGCATTGGCATCGTACTTGATCTCAGACGGTATCATCTAGTTAGGTTTAGCAAATGGAAAGCCGCAGAATCGTCGAGGGCAGATTTACCGCGCGACTCACGAACGCCTCCAGGGAGCCACAGCTGACAAAGAAGCCGGATCGGACAACAGAAGTCACGATGCCGTCCATCTAGCAGTCATTAGTCCTGCTTGCGAGACATGCATTTCACGGGCATCACATACGACCTCTCCTTTGTACGGCCTCCAGACGATAGCTTTATAGTGCACCGTATACTCAGCGGAGCCCGACCCTGGAACGACTTGTCCGTCAGAGATATCGAACGAGTCCAAGATGCAGACTATAGTGAAGGAGCCCGTGTTTGAGCCCTCTTCCTTGGAAAGAAGCTCCCTGTGGAGGTGCGAGCGTATCATCGGACCGAAGTACGAGGGGTGCAGCGTAATCGTCTTCTCAAGCTCTTTGATGAAGAACATTTCGAAAGCGACCGCTTCGCGGGGGGTCGGTGCAGGTTGAGCTTCTGTGAGGGCAAGCGGCGTTGGCGCGTCGGTCGAGACGGCGAGCGGGGGAACGAGAGAAAGGCAGCTTGCGCTGGCCAAGGCGACAGTGGAATTGTATTCTTATTGTGCGCGCGACGACCCGTGAAAGAGCGGCAGAGGGTCGCGCAAAAGTCTCAAAGAGACGTCGTCCGCAACCTAGAAATCAAGGGCAGACCCGGTCCATGCGCCCTTCCTCCAAATTGCGCGTGTATCAATATTCTAGCGCCCGTCGAGAGGTGCGCGCGGGGCCTCGTGGACAGGTGGTGGTGCGGCTGGGGGTCGACAGCTGCCTTTGATGAAGCAGCTCATGTCGATGTTCTTTCCAAGCCAAGCACAGGGTGCGGCGCCACGGCTTACCTAATACTCGCCATGACACGTGAGGAATGCCCTGTCCTGCCAGACGTTCGTCTCGTACCCGCGCACCATCACGCCCCACAAGCTGCCGCTGCCCTGCCCTGTCCTTCCCTGCAGGCCGGATACAAACAGCGGCTCGAGCCTGCTCTCTGCGTGCCCAAGCGATGTCGTCGGCCCTGCCACACCGATAACAGATCAAACAACAACATCCGCAGCCATGTCTCTCAATCTCGAGAAGCAGCTGCGCTTCGTACGTGTCCGCCTTGCCCGCATGCACCACTAGAATACTAACAAGAGACCAGTACGGAGCATACCACAATAATCCGGTAGGCTTGTCCGAGTAGCGTGCAGGGTGCTCACTTCCGCTCACACGGCACGCCTACAGGTCAACATCAGCATCCACATCGTCTGCGTACCCCTCATACTTTTCGCGTCTGTTGTCCTCGTAGGTTGAACCAAACACAAGCAAGGAAGCAGGCCTGACAACGGTAGCTCACAAATACCCCCGCGATACCACTGCCATCGTGGCTGTCCATCCCACACCTACCCCTCAATGTCGCCTCCGGTGTGCTTGTCCTGTATACAACAGTGTACATGCTCATGGAACCCGTGGCAGGAGCAATGCTCGCGCCTATACTGATCGGTGTCACTGCGTACGGAAACCATCTTACTTCGACGTACGGCGCAACTGCGAACAAATGGGCTGGGGGTGTATTCTTTGCGTCCTGGATTGCACAATTTATAGGGCACGGCAAATTCGAAGGGCGCGCACCTGCGCTCCTCGACAACATCGTGCAGGCCTTCCTTCTTGCTCCCTTCTTTGTCTGGTTCGAGATACTGTTCACACTTGGATACCGCCCAGATTTGAAGAAGCGGGTAGACAAGGCGGTCGAGGAAGATATCCGCAAGTTTAGGGAGAAAAAAGGACAGTCCGCCAACGGGGATGCGAACGGCACCAAGGCATCGTAGACCGATGTCACGACAACTGCCGGAGCGCCCACGAGAATCACAGTGGTTCGAGAATCGAGTGGGACCTGCTCTCGGAACACAACGAGTTGGCAGAAACAAGAAATAATAGGAGTCCGTTATTGGGGGCGCGAGCTTGAGGCCGCTTGTGTCAGCTTAAAGAGGAATGGAATTGCAGGGATCTGTTTAAAGATCCGCAGAGGCGGAACATTTGCAAACATAAAATACGATCGTGCATTGGCCGGAGGTAGATGATAATGGAGCGAAGAGACACCGGCTATTGCGATGTGTATGGAGTTGTATCAGAGTCTCATTTACAGATCATGACCTTAGAGTACGTTTGTATGATCGTGATTGGAGGGATGATATGTATAAATTCTCGCACCAATCTGCCGCCTATGCCCAAGCAACAACTGTACTCGCATCACACGTTGAGTCTTGACAAGCCACCTACACTTGCCTCCTACGAATAAAGACTTTGAGCCGGCAATACTGCCATATACGACTGGGCGAGGAGTCGACGTGGTATGTTATCCGAATAGGCTGCTGATCTAGGATGACGTTCAACTATCAAATCTGTCACACAGCCTACCTAGAGTTTGATGTCTCGCCCAGGAGCACGAAGCAGGAACTAGTAAGATCCGAAGAATCCTTTTTGGGGAAGAGGTAGAATCGAGAGCTGGGACTAGACAATACTACGCTAAGAAAGGAGGGAACCTAATAGTCATGACCCTACCTAGGTAGGAATTGTACGAGATTTGGGTTTCTGTATAACGTGAAGTAGGCATTGAATCCTGAGTACTTAATCCCTTACAATGAGTAATGTTGTTCGATATAGAAGTTTACTTCAACTCAAGGAATACAAAATATGGAGAACAATCGATGTTGAAACACTTAGACCTGGAAATTAATACTCGGTACCGGAAATGGCGATGTGTATTGTGTAGGAAGTGGCTCCAGGACAACTCATCATTCCAGAATTCGGGACACGTATTAGATACCATGTGGTCTTAGGACAACGGATTATCTTGAAAATCAGGATATGTATTGTGCATCAAGTTCTTCTTGCTCAACTAAGTACTAAACGACTAGCTCTAAGGCAATCTTGTGACGGTCGGTATGGTATGGCTTGCGCGGTCACGAAGTATTGTCGCGCAGCAATCCAAGTAAACAAATCCGGCAGGAGTACAGTACTAGTCGAGCATGTTGAGTACTGAACTGCAACCAGGCACTGTATGATCTGAAGCTCATCTTGTGATGCATGGGTGGTCGCAGATCATGTGCGAGCTCCGGACAGCTGGCGTGCTCGTAGACGGAGGGCCGAAATTCCTGGAGACTGCCGCGACAGAAATGCGATAGAACCGAGATCAGGACCAGGAGTACCATACCGATGATTTACAGCATATTCGTGTGAAAGTTGATGCTGATGAGAGGCGCCGCGGTTGCTCAGGGAATGAATCGGGAAAAGTCGCATCCGCTAACCGGTCCAAGCGTTCCTTCCCTAAGGGCTTTTCTCGCCCTCGACCTCAGAGCTCCATCTCCTTCAACCCATCTCCGCTCATCCTCCTTCTGCATCAGCAATTGATCGCAGAACCGCCTCAATAACCTCTTGAGGTATCCACAATGTTCTCGCGAGCTCTCCGCCAGTCGAGCCGCCTCGCGGCGGTGTCTGCCCGGGCACAGATTGCCTCTGTAAGTCCATCGTCGCCAGCCGCAATTGCGCCCGCAATCCATCTCGCCATCGCCGCCGGCTCCCGGAACCGATTCTCGATGCTATTGGCGCCGCATTGGAGCTTGGTTGATGGATTGGCGCTGCCGCGCTGGTTCCATTGGAGCTCCCGTTGAGCCGAGTACTGACGAGTTTTCAGGCCCGCGCAACGGCACCTCTCTACAACAGCGCTGTCCGCAGCTATGCCTCCGACGCGAAGGCCTCGCCGACCGAGGTATCCTCCATCCTCGAGCAGAGGATCCGCGGTGTCCAGGAGGAGGCCGGTCTCGCCGAGACCGGACGTGTTCTTTCCGTCGGGTATGCCAGCCCGCACGCTGCGACAGCTGCAGCGACCATCAAAGGGAATCACAAGGGCTGACTTTGGGTGTCTAGTGACGGTATTGCGCGTGTCCACGGCATGAACAACGTCCAGGCTGAGGAGCTCGTCGAGTACGTCCAACCAGTTGCAAAAGCCGAAAGAGGCACAGACTGACAACAGCACAGGTTCGCCTCTGGTGTCAAGGGCATGTGCATGAACTTGGAAGCCGGCCAGGTCGGTGTTGTGCTTTTCGGTTCCGATCGATTGGTCAAGGAGGGCGAGTCCGTCAAGCGTACGGGAGAGATTGTGGGTATCCGTCACCAATGGCACGCCGATGGCAACTAACAGCATCAGGTCGACGTTCCCGTCGGCGAGGCTCTTCTCGGCCGTGTCGTCGATGCCCTCGGTAACCCCATCGATGGAAAGGGTCCCATCAAGTCCACCGAGAGGCGCCGTGCCCAGCTCAAGGCCCCCGGTATTCTGCCCCGTCAGTCCGTCAACCAGCCCGTACAGACTGGTCTCAAGTCCGTCGACGCCATGGTGCCCATTGGTCGTGGACAGCGTGAGCTTATCATTGGTGACCGTCAAACCGGAAAGACTGCCGTTGCCCTCGACACCATGCTGAACCAGAAGCGATGGAACAACGCCAACGACGAGACGAAGAAGCTTTACTGCGTCTACGTCGCCGTCGGTCAGAAGCGGTCCACCGTTGCCCAGCTCGTCAAGACCCTTGAGGAGAACGATGCAATGAAGTATAGCATTATTATAGTTTGTGCTCCTTTCCGTAACCAGTCGCCCTCTCGCTGACCTCTCAACCCAGGCTGCCACTGCTTCTGAGGCTGCTCCGCTTCGTAAGTGACCACTCCACTCATCGTACTTGGAAACCTGTCCTGACATCAAACAGAGTACATCGCGCCATTCACCGGTTGCTCCATGGGAGAATGGTGAGTACCCCCCCGTCTCCTTCATATATTCCCCTTCGTGACATATGTTCCTATCAAATGAGAACACCGTGGTGGTGGTGGTGGTTGTCAGTACAGGGCAGGCGGTGGCTGGTTCCAATTCCAGCACCTGCCATGTGTCTTTCTGAACCTCCTGCCTGGACATTCCGAGCGCCATCCTCATTGGATGAGTGCGATGGAGACAACGCTACCTCGGCCTGGAGGGCGTTTTCCAGATGCTGTTCTTCGCAGCTATCCCCAACATCATGGGCCCTTTCTGGTCTTGATCTGTGCATGGTCAAGGGATGCAGTCGAGTGGGAGTCGATCTGCTCACATCTCTCTCAATGAGCGTGCCCGCGGTGACTTCGATGTTACCTCTGGGATCCTGAAGCAGATTGCCGCTGAGCGTGCAGCTTGCGTGCATGAGAGGAAGCTCGAGAGCAAGCGGATTGGGACTCCTCCATGAGAACCAACCAACCTCGCCACTACCACCACGCCTTTCTTTCTATTTCTCTATCATCCACGCCAACATTTGATGTTCGCATTCTAACGACGACATCTCAGGTTCCGTGACAACGGCAAGCACGCCTTGATCATCTACGACGATCTGTCCAAGCAGGCCGTCGCCTACCGTCAAATGTCCCTCCTGCTCCGTCGTCCTCCTGGGCGTGAGGCTTACCCCGGTGACGTTTTCTACCTCCACTCTCGTCTGCTCGAGCGTGCCGCCAAGATGAACGACAAGCTTGGTGGAGGTTCCCTTACTGCCCTGCCCATCATTGAGACCCAGGGTGGTGATGTGTCCGCTTACATTCCCACCAACGTCATTTCCATCACCGACGGTCAGATCTTCTTGGAGGCTGAGCTCTTCTACAAGGGTGTTCGTCCCGCCATTAACGTCGGTCTTTCCGTCTCTCGTGTTGGTTCCGCTGCCCAGCTCAAGGCCATGAAGCAAGTCGCTGGTTCGCTCAAGCTCTTCTTGGCTCAGTACCGTGAGGTCGCTGCTTTCGCCCAGTTCGGTTCCGATTTGGATGCCGCTACCAAGCAGACCCTCAGCCGTGGTGAGCGTCTGACTGAGCTCCTCAAGCAGAAGCAGTACTCGCCCATGGCCGTCAACGAGATGGTTCCTTTGATCTACTCCGGTGTCAACGGTATCCTCGACAACGTGCCCGTCAACAAGATCCTCCAGTGGGAGTCTGACTTCCTGGCCCATCTCCGATCGAACGAGTCTGAGCTCCTTGCCCAGATCGACCGGGAAGGTGCACTCAGCAAGGAGCTTGAGGCCAAGCTCAAGGACGTTGCCACAAGCTTCACCAAGTCTTTCACATAAAGGAAGGCCTAAGGAGTGGGTACTCTCTTCTGGGATCTTGCGGGGAAAAATGTGCTGATCGGCTTCTGAGATTAGATGTATAATAGAAGATGCGTCCTCGCCATCAGCTGTCTCAATAGGAAATCTTTTTTGAAATGGTCAGATGGCGTCTCCGAAACATCAAAATACCTTTTGCTCCTCTAGTACCACCATTTTCTTTGTTCCGAGCGAGTGCGTTCGAACTGTATCTAGCAATCTCACTTTCTCTGTTCAATCTGTCACCCTGACTGCAATGTGAATGATGTCAACATGTAGTAGCTTAGCAAAATTCGCTCTGAACGTTACTCATCCTTACCTTCGCATTGCAAGCACGATGAAGAGTGAGGCTTACAGCTGCTAGGGGTAAACATGAAGTCGGAGCAGAACAGTTACAATGCTGCAACGACGGAACAGATGTGATGCATGATATCATGACTGAGTAGGGAATTCAATGTATGAGTTAAGTTGTAGGACCATGCGACTCATTCACATCCTCGGGTACGCGCAATTCGCAGTGCACCCTGCACATGCCAACACCAAGGTTCCTCGTCGTCGCTCCACATTGCTTATGACATTCATGAAGGATCGTGAACGATGGAAGTCGGCAACCTCTGCGTACACGTCGGTCTGAATTACCCCCATGGTCTGATTCCCACTATTTGCGGTTCTAGTCTCGGCCAAAGATCGCCCGATCAGTCAGGCATAACAATGTAAGAATTCGAGATTTGAAGGCGAAGGAGCGGTTTCCTTCATGTTTGAATGACTACCAAATGTGTTACAGGAGAGAAGTTTACAGTTCGGACTTTGAATTGCTTGAAAAGTTTGTAACCTGGCAATTCTCCCCGCGTTGTTGTCCCCGGGGGAGGCGAGCTCGGAGCAGACGCCGCGGCGTTTGAGGGCTAACGGTAGCGCAAGCGGGGACAGTTGCTAGGGTTGGAACATTGGATCAATCTTGTGCAAGTTTCGCACTGAAACAGAAGCAAAGGGTAGAAGCATTGACGAGAGAACAGATTGCAAGAGTGGTGCTGGCGTCGTGGCGCAAACAGATATGGCACCTGACCGACATTCACATGCCAGAGAGGTCTGGGAAAGACGGCGCATGGCTTGCCCCGGATTCCCCCAGCTCGGCCTTCCTTCCGAGGGCAGCGAGACGAGCGACCAGGAGGCTACTCGGGCGGCTCAGCATGCGCCGGCGGATGCCCACATGACAGCGCTGGGGGCTTCACATGCGCGAGCCGCCACGCTGGGGTTATAAGTTGCTCGGTGCGCAGGACAGGCAGTTGGTTCACCGTGGGCCGCCTACAAACAGCAGCGGATTGATTCGTTGCGCGACAGCGCTAGGCCGCATAAAGTGCCGAGGCATTTCCATCTCACGCTTAGTTTGAGGCCGAGCGGAGCGTGCATCGAGGCTGTCATCAGATCCCGTACAAAGACCCAGACTCCGCGCTTTTCACCCGCTTTCTCCACGCTTTCTCCTCCTCCGCAATATACCCTTGACCATTACCCAGTCATCATCATGCCTGAGAGAGTCATTGTTGTTGGTGCTGGCTGTACGCGCACTCCTCCGCACGCACCACTACGATGCGGCTGCTAACGAGCAACAGTGTCCGGCCTGAGCGCTGCTCATACCATCTACTTGTCCGGCGGCAATGTCGTGCTTCTCGACAAGAACAGTGAGTCTGGAATCATGTGTTTTGGTGGAGCCGCTTCTCACATGCGCCAGACTTCATGGGAGGCAACTCCACAAAGGCTACCTCGGGAATAAACGGTGCCCTCACCCGGACACAGGTGGACCACAAGATTCCCGACAGCGTTAAGCAGTTCTACGATGATACCCTCAAGTCCGCACGAGACAAGGCGCGACCAGACCTGATCAAGGTCTTGACCTACAAGTCTGCCGCCGCCGTCGAGTGGCTGATGGACGTCTTCAACCTCGACTTGACCCTGGTTTCGCGATTAGGGTATGTTTAGCAGTTCCCAGTGGAAGATAACCAAAAGCTAATTCCATGACAGTGGTCACTCGCAGCCGAGAACGCACCGTGGCCACGATGCCAAGTTCCCCGGTATGGCCATCACATACGCCCTCATGCAGCGGTTTGAGGAGCTGGCCGAGGCCGAGCCGGAGCGCGTCCAGCTCATCAAGAAGGCGAACGTGAAGAAGGTCAACATGACCGGAAACACCGCTACAGGTGTCACATACCTCTTCAACGGCGAGGAGACCACAATTGAAGGACCCGTTGTGCTTGCAACTGGTGGTTACGCTGCTGATTTCACAGAGACCTCTCTGTTGAAGAAGTGGAGACCAGACACCTATGATCTTTCTACCACCAACGGTGCACACGCTACTGGTGATGGACACAAGATGTTGATGTCGATCGGTGCGCAAGGCATTGACATGGACAAGGTCCAGGTTCACCCAACTGGTTTGGTCGACCCGAAGGACCCGAAGGCGAAGACCAAGTTCTTGGCCGCAGAAGGTGTGTAGTCTGTTCTTGAAAAAGGTGCTCATTCGCTGACTTTCTCAGCTCTCCGCGGCGAGGGTGGTATCCTGCTCAACAGCAAGGGCAAGCGGTTCTGCGACGACCTCGGTCACCGCGACTACGTGTCCGGCATGATGTGGGAAGAGAAGAAGAAGGACTTGTGGCCCATCCGATTGGTGCTCAACTCTAAGGCATCCAATGTTCTCGACTTCCACACCAGACATTACTCCGGTCGTGGTTTGATGAAGAAGATGAGCGGCAAGGAGTTGGCCAAGGAGATTGGTGTTAGCGACAAGGAGCTCCAGGAGGAGTTCCAAAGCTACAACGCCATTGCCAAGGGCGAGAAGAAGGACCAGTGGGGCAAGAAGTACTTCCACAACGTGCCCTTCGACATCAACGACACTTTCCACGTTGCTCATATGGAGCCTGTGCTTCACTTCACCATGGGTGGTATCGAGATCAATGATAAGGCTGAGTGTTTGGACGCTGATGGCAAGCCGTTCGATGGTCTGTTCGTCTGTGGTGAATTGGCTGGTGGTGTACACGGTGCCAACCGTCTCGGTGGTTCATCGCTGCTTGGCTGCGTTGTCTACGGTCGCGTAGCAGGAGAGTCGGCGTCGAAGTATCTTTTCCAACAGGCGCTCAGCAACGCAGGTGGTTCGGCCGTCTCTCGTCTCGGGCAAATCTCACTACACATCGACCCTTCGCAGCCCGGCAAGGTTACGATTGATTGGGGTAACGGTGCGGGCTCCGGTGCTTCCACATCGTCGGACAGCTCCAAGATTGCGCAGCAGAAGCAGCTGTCAGCAGGCCCGGTTCTCAAGTCAGATGGCGATTCCAAGGACCCTGGCAAGGTATCAAAGCCCAACGAGGTCAAGAAGTTTGAGGTTCCTGAGAAGGAATACACACTCGAGGAGGTCGCAAAGCACAACAAGAAGGATGATCTTTGGATCGCAGTCAAGGGTGTCGTCATGGATCTGACCAACTGGACAGACGAGCACCCTGGAGGACCTCAGGCGCTCTTCAGCCACATGGGCAAGGATGCGTCAGAAGAGTTCGAGATGTTGCACGACGACGAGGTTATTCCCAAGTACGCGCCGGAGGTCGTGATTGGCAGGGTAAAGGGCCAAAAGATTACTCTGGAGTACTAAATGTGGGTACAAAGGCGTTAGAATTCCCACTTAGCATGTACTTGTAGCTTGTGTAATGCGGCATCTGAATGATCATCATGATTACTTCACTTTTTGGAGACCAACTGCGCCTGCACACCGAGGTCAACACGTGCGCGTTGTGACGCGGGTACTAGCGGCGATCGTACGCATGCACCCCAGAACCCACCTTCAACACATGCACCCCTTTGCGCTTACGCCTTCACGCCGTCACTGTGACCGCGCAATACGAACCCACATGTTTCCAATTTCCTAATAAAATGTTGTGTTCGCACTACATTCCTTACCCCAACAAACCATGACGGCGTACGACGACTATGGTATGCCCGTCGGCGCATATTCCGAGCCGGAAAGCCTGGCGCACCAGGCATGGCGAGTCGCACGCGCGTTTGCACTATACCGAGTCAAACCAGAACTGGGCAGGAGGTGGGCTAGCATCAAGAGGGGCGATTGGAGCCTGAGGCGGCTGCTGGGCGCTGTGAAGGTGCTAGTCGTGGTGTGGTGGGTTGCGGTGTACTTTGGGGAGCGGAGCGCTATTCGGAACGCCGTGGATGCGTGTCGCTGGGAGAACTGGGAGCAATGGGTGCGCAGACTCACCCATAATTGCAGATGAACTGTTCCGGAAGCTAATAATGCATAGGAATTCGGTGCAAATCCACATAGACTCGTCTTCGTCGCCGATCCCCAACTCATCGATCCACATACCTATCCCGGCCGCCCGTGGCCGTTGAACGATCTCACGATTCGATATGTCGACCAGTATCTGCGACGAACGTACTCGCGCATACAAGAGGTCCTATATCCAGACACAGTGTTTTTCTTAGGAGATCTTTTCGATGGTGGGAGGGAGTGGTCGACACACACGCACAAGAACCCAGACAAACAATGGCAACAGTACGGTGACGATTTCTGGATGAACGAATACCGTCGCTTCGGACGCATCTTCTTCGGCCATTGGGGGGACGGAGGGCTCGAAGGGCGGCCTGGTCAACCCGGACGCAAGCTCATAAGCAGCCTGCCAGGTAATCACGACTTGGGGTTCGCGCGCGGTGTAGATACGAGTGTGCGAGACAGGTTCAACGCATACTTCGGAGACGGGAACAGGATTGATATCGTGGGAAACCACACGTTTGTTTCCATCGACAGCGTCTCTCTCAGTGCAAAGGGACAAACGAACCCACAGGCTGTAGAGAACCTCTGGAAACCTACGACCGATTTCCTGGACAATGCGAAGAAACAGAAGAGGAGGTTGGTACAGAGGGAGCTAAGGATACAAAGTGGATTGCACCCATACCCTGGATTTGAGCATAAGGTGGTGGAGCGGGATGATCTCCCGAAAGCAAAAATCCCTCACTCGGACGAGGATGTTACCGACTTCCCCACCGTCTTACTTTCTCATGTACCGCTCTTTCGTCCCCCAGGTACGCCTTGCGGACCCATGAGAGAGAAGTACCCGCCAACACCGGTCGGAAAGGGAGAAGAACCGCTCGAAGATGACCGTCGAAATGCAATCTCGGTGAGCGGAGGATACCAGTACCAGAACGTGCTTCACCGCGAGATCACGGTTGACGTCGCGGACAAAGTGGGCGACATCCGATACGCCTTTTCTGGCGATGACCACGACTACTGCGAGGTTCTACATCACGCGTATACTTCCGGCGGTGGAGGAATCAGAGAGATCACGGTCAAGTCGCTGTCATGGGCCATGGGCGTTCGGCACCCTGGCATGGTCATGGTCAGCATGTGGAACCCTGTCGACGAGCTTGGAAAGCCGCTCTCTGGCGATGCCTCGAAAACACTCCAGTCGCACTTGTGTCTGATGCCTGACCAGCTCGGCATCTTCATACGATATGCAGGATTCTTCGGCCTGACCCTGCTCGTACTTGGCATGCGAGCAGCACTCGTCGCTCGCGGCATCATAAAACCACAACCACCTGCAGAAACTCCGCTCCTCCCTACTAACAGCTCATCCGCTGAATACGAGAAAGCTTCCCTCAATTGGCAAGATGCAGCACAAAACCCCTCCGATGCCACCCACTCGTCCAACTCTTCAACTTCTTCCAATCACGCCAACCTTCAAGTGCGCAACATGCAAGCTCGCACACGAAGTGTTTCACCTGTAGGAGGCTACGGTCTTCCTGCAAATCCAGCCTCACAGCCTTCCACATACTCCTACCCGCACGTACTGAGCGCTGATGAAGAGAAAAGAAGCGAGACTCAAGCTAGGGCTTGGGGGAGTGTGAGTACGAAAAAGAGTACGGGCAGAAAGAAAGGGATGGCGCTGTTCTGGGCGGAACTTGGGTGGAGTTTGGGGAGCGTTGCAGTATTCGTGTTGAGCTGGTATTTCTGGCTCATCTGGAGGTGGTAAGGTAGATCGAAAAGCATGTCAGCGCTCATGTATGATTATACGGAAGCAACAGGCTCCCGTATTTGATAGCATTGCATACGGAGTATCTGTTTATATGGGATCATAAATAAACCCGTTCTTGCTACTGTGATGGTTGTACTTGTATAGTAGCCGTGTGCCCCTCCCCCGCCATTGGGCCTCGGTCGTGTGAGCTAAGCTTTCCGGAAGCTTGACAGCTCCGCAACCCGCACCTCCAAACCCACCTTCATCTTAACCTGCAATTCGGTACCCGACCTCTAAAAAGATTCCCGCTGTTCAACTTCGTACATTGCGAACTTTCACCTCGCACCACTGTCTCTACCGCCTCGAATCCGCCTGCGAGAAATCACAGCCTCACAAAGCTCCCCGCATCCTTACCAACAATGCCCGACCCTCACACCGGCGACGACGCCCTACTGGCCCGCCTCAACGCGCTCAAGAAATCCAGCGTTAGCTTTGAAAACCCTTCCTCGAGCTCGTCAGCACCCAAAACGCATGTGCCAGACGACCTTGCGGCCCGGTTCGCCCGCCTAGGATCTGCGAGTCCGTCGAGCTCGCCTCGAACTTCCCGCACCAGCAGCTCAGCGGAGGATAAGGATAAGGGCGCACCGGCTATTTCTCCTGGTGCACCAAGCTATTTGGAGGGAATAGCCGAGGGTATTGGCGGAGGCGGGATCGAGATGAATATAGAGGATGGAAGGAGTCTGGAGGAACTACTCGGGGAGCTAGGGCCGAGGGAGGACTGGGATATAGATCACGAAGACGAGAAGGATGTTGGGAAGTTGTTGAGAGATATCAAAACTATACTTCCCGAGGTGCAGAAGAGTCGGAAGCAGGAGCAAAAGGAGAAGGAGGGCTTGACAGACTGGGAGAACGTGGAAGTCGATGTTGGGACAGACGGCGTCAAAGTTGGAAGAGAAGAGCAGGACGAAGAGCAAGCCGAGTATGGCGAGACCGGAAAGAAGAGGAGTGAAGATGACGAGGCCGACGACATCATTGCGCGGGTTATGGCCGAGCTGGAGATCAGCAAGAAATACAACCCTCTTTCTCCCCCTCCTGAAGATGACAACGACTCAGATTCTGGCGACCACAAGGCAAAAGAGCAGAAAGACAAGCCACAATCCTCGGTTGAAAACAACAACGAACTCTCCCTCCCCTCGGCGCCATCCTCCTTCCCACAAGACGACCTCGACCGCACCCAAGCTATCGAAGACGCCCTCACCGCCCGCCTCGCCGCGCTCTCTTCTCCTTCTACCTCCCAAACGGACGCCCTCGGTCTTCCCTCAGCCCCGTCCTTCTCTCCAGCTAAGAAGCCACCGAATATCCAATCCAGCCTTGCGAAGAAGCTAGATGACGAGATCGAGACGTGGTGTATTATCTGTAGCGACAATGCTACGCTAAGGTGTTTGGGGTGCGATGGAGATCTGTATTGTCGGAAATGTTGGATGGAGGGGCATCGGGGGGAGAGCGCGGGGTTCGAGGAAAGGAGGCATCGGGCGGTGGAGTTTGTAAAGGGGGGGAAGAGGAAGAAGGAGGCTGCTGTGTGAGAGGGGGATGTGGGACGTGAGCTCGAAAATGATCGACATCTGCGAGACTAGAGATGGAGTTCGATCCACTGGGCCAGCGACGTCGAGGACAAAGAGAGCCTTGTCTTTGCAAAAAGCACGTGTCAAAGATTTTTACCGTCTACAGCCAAGAAGGGAGGAGCGGAACTTGGCGAAAGTGGTGTGGTTTTTCCAGCGAGGCAGTACCAAGCGAAGGAGTCCATCAAATCTGCATCGGAAAGAAGAACCAGGCGGCTGCCTAATGAGGGGGAAAACGCGGCACGTGAGATCGAGAGGTCTTGACCGTTGGTCGAGGAGCGTAAAGCAGGCACCATTTCAACCGGGTAACGGAGCAGCAACACTCGAGCGCCTACTCTTGGTCTACCGCACCTTGCCAGAACAACTACACAGACTCACCAACCTGGATTTACTTATCTCGGGCTGCTTTCGCCCGGTGTCTATCCCGAAGGAAAGACAGCGTGTCAATCATTCAACGAAACAGGACTGTGCATGACTGACCACTTGGAGCTCGGTGGGGCGAAGGTGCGGAATAGGGACGAATTCTGGAACTTCGTTGACTTATTTAAAGACCTGCAGGCCACGATGTTGGTAGCTGCTCGGTTACCTATGTCGGTGGCACGGATGGGGAACGCTCGTTCCCAGCTTACAAGCTGAGTGCTTCCGGAGGCTGTTTTGTGTCGACTGGTCTAGATTGACGCTGGTCAACACTCATTCTATTTATTTATTTCTTCGTAAATACGGTGGGTCAATATCCGCACGGTCGAGGGCATATAGGCGAACAACATGGTCAATTTTGAACAGGGCGTTGATGAGAAATCGGTGGGAAGTGAGGGTGATAGGCCGCTGGAGATTACATGGTCTTGATACGAGACGCTTGTCGAGGTTGTTCTGGGTCATCGATGAGTGCGTATCTGTAGAATGGGCATGGGAACTCCCAGTGGGCACGAGGAGTTTACAACGGAGAGGAGTCCATGCGAGATGAAGACAACGCAGTAATGGCATGGACAATATCGCACAGTTCCATAGCGCGACAAGAGAGTGCTATCATGGCAATAGTCTGCTGGCTTTATGACATATTTTATATAGTGATTAACACCTGAAACAATCTACCAATTAACGTGGATACAATGGGAGTAGAGGAGATTGAAATGACCGCTGTAAGTAACCTATGTCGACTTCACATCGTTCGTCACATTCCAGTACGAAAATACTGATCGCTTTAAGTCAGATGATACATTTTACACAAAGCATCTTCTATAAATTCAAGGCCTAATATTCAGCCTATTGGAATGGCAATTCATTTCACGTTGCCCGATACATCGCGGATAGTCGTCGTCTACATGGCGCCTTAGTGGGCAGTTGTTGAGATCATGTTGTTGACAGTCACCAGTAGTCAAAGGTGTGCTGTCCGGAACCCAGAAAAGCGAGTGATCAATCATCGTCTGACGTGATGAAGTGAGGTATGGTGAGCGGGCGGCACACACCTCGTCTGGATGAAACGATAGAGTACTTGTTGAATGCGAGAAGATTCCTGGACCTACATTACCACGAAACTGCGATGTGGGATCGACGCGTCAGATAACCGAAGGGATCTAGTATAAGAATCGAGTACCTAAACATAACTGCAGTATTTTGTTCCTATCTTTCTAGCCGCACATTCCAAACGAATCCAGCGATCACCGTAACTCCACTTCACTACTACCCAACGTCGCCGCCGTAGACACCTTCTTCTCCCTCTTCTCATACTTCCTCTCCATCGTAAAATCCCACGATCTAGTCGATAGAGAACATATGAGGCATTCAAGGCCATACGTGTATGTGAGAGAGCGATGTTTGTACATGTTCTCAGTTCAAGCACTCTGGTTCCACGGTATCTTTATCTTAGTATACCCGCGTGTAAGATGCAAATATTGTTGTAGAAATCTGGCCAAAAGTGAACACTTCTATCCAGCGCGAATAGAAGGCTTATATTGGGTTTCACAAATATCAAAGGCAGGATTGTCACACATGTATTGAAAACCCAGATATATCCAGTTAACGACCGTAATTAACTCAAGTGATAGTGCACTAACGCTAGCAGTCATACTTCCTCTCTATTATATATCCCTAATTAGCTTAAATAGGGGCACGCCTATATATATTTGCGAAGCCGATTCGTTTCCCCACTTAAACCACCGGAACGAAAGTACAGACCATTCAATTATTAGTAAAATGTCCTGTTTTCGCTCTTCTAGTTGCATTTCGGCCGTGGGCCCTAACGGTGTATTACTTAGTATTGAAACCGCTATATGTCAGAGTTAGAAATAACAGTCTGCTGCGCTAAGAGACCAGTGTGGGCATATATCAGGGGAAAATGCAATTTATCATATGTTCCCCTGCGTCTTGAGCTCTTCAAGACTGTAGTATACTGTGAGAGTATTAGGATGGATCTGATCGATAACAGTAAGTATATCGGGACAGGTATTTTTGTAATCTTTAATCACAAGCTGCAGGGTACTGTGTCCGTAGTGCTAAAGAAACAGTTCAAGATCAGCGAGTTCCGTTCCCAGTTGTCCCAGTATAATTTTATACTTGAAGTTTTCAGTCCTATCATTTGAGACTGTTGGAATTTCGAAATCGGAGCTATTAGGGATGTCGTTGAACAAGTGTAATTCGCGTAATCTGGGGAATAGTGGCCGTGTGACTGCACTAATTTGATCTGTGGGTCATCCGATATGCATGTCATAGCCCGGCCTCAAGTGTAAGGCTTCCACGTTGGTCATCGCACTTGTTAATAATCCGCGAGGGAGACAACTGACGAAAGAGTGAAACCGGTTGTCCGGATTAAGCTCCAGTACCGTAGGTTTAATGTTTCAATTGGCCATAGCGTTCAAAAGGATGTCCTGGTCGGGCCGACTTGAACCCAACACTCAGCGAAGTACCCGCTCTTAGGCGAGGACGTGATATTAAACTTTCTGTATTGTACCTATCTCCAAGACCCCAAGCTACACAACCATCGCGTAAGGACTTGTGTGCTCCCGGAAAGGTCTGACCGTTGCCGGTGCGACATCATGTCTGATGATTGGGCATCCCACCAGCCCATATCAGATTCACGATCCCACGCTTCAAGGAACCAAGCTTCGGGTCGTGCTAAGACTTGGTTGAAGGACCGGAAATGGGGTGGTTTGCGGATTCCGTAATAACAGCAGGGTATTTGGAGCTTTTCGATCCACGGAACTAGTCTTATGGAACTAAATTTTCTGCAGGATCGACACGCTTTCCTTAGAGCATATGTCGAACGTGGTAGTTTCTAGTAACTGGGCAGGGGCTTTCCAAGATAGATCGTAAAAGCGTTGACATAATCATGCATGTGCTTTTTCATCGGCTTTCACATCCTCCCAATCACGGGGATTCCCACAAAAGAGATACTGTACGTCATCAACCACATGGACCAGTATTTTCTCTCTTCTGGCGGGGCTTTGGCTTTTAGTACACGGCATTATTGACCCAGGTTGTACGAACATCTCATCAGCGCTTCGGATACGTTGTCACCTTCAATCTGGGTGAGGCACTAGAGATTCCGTATTGTGTTGGAGTATAGCTAGAAAGCACGAGAACAACCAAAGCCGGAGGTGTGTGAGGTGAAGTGGCTACTTCAGGCATGAGACATGGTACGGTCGTGGGCAGGTACGAGACTTGGCATTGTTTACTTCTGCGTGACCAAGTCACGTGACCTTATGTTCAACGAGCCTCCCCAAACCTATTCCCTTATATGTAACGATTACATTGAGGATCGCAGATGGCCAATAACACCAGCTTCGACTACGTGGTTGCATTTCAGTGGTCTAATTTCGTGCATGCACAAATCCATGCTTCCAAACATACCAGGGTTCGTGTTTCTTCCAGAGAAGTAGTCCAAGATCAGAAGCCTATATCCTTGTATTGTAGAGATTCACTATGAGGTAGGGTGACTTGATTAAGTAGGGGGGACAAAAAGGCGTGTTGTGCTTTGCCAATGCACGAACAAAGGGGGACTAAAAAGGCGACTAAGGCGCGCCCAGCGTCTGTGCGCAGGCTAACCAAAAAGGGCGTAGCGCAAAGCTAACCGAAAAGGGACCGGCGAAGGACTAGCCGAAACGGGCTTAGCGCGTGCCCGCCTATATCCTTGTGCAACTCATCAAGAAGAAGCGTGTTGCGGAAATTACTAGACATGTTGTGGTGTGAGGATTTGTTTCGCACTGGAGATAGGCATGCGTATGCCGCAGCTCGCGAATTCTTCCCTAACGAGCACTGTTACTTTTTAAGCACTTTCTAAGCAAGACAACAACATCTGATTCAATGGCTTGTGGCTCGTTCGAGCAGTCATGGAATCATGCCCCTGCGCTAGATCCACATGAACAAACGTCAACAAAGAAAAGTAGCGGTCCCATTATTCACACCGTTCAGGGTCGCTCAACCTTGGTAGGATGCCAGGGAATACCCACCGGACATCTGCCGCGTCGATAGAGACTCGATGCACAACAGCCCCCGCATGCACGTTTCCAGCGCACGATCCCAACTCTTTAACACGAAACGTTATTCATACGCATACTCGCAGGCCACCACAGCAGACACAACTACATCCCAAGCATTACTGCTTGGCGTCCCTCATGCAGTCCGATATCAACTTGGTGTCTCCTCAATGCTCATACACCAACAAGTACCGTTGTAACTAGTAACTACTAACGAGTCGTTGACGTTTCGCCGGCATCGGAACTGCCCAATGCCGGTCCTCGCCGGTCCCCACCACCCACAAGGTGCCCAGCTCGAACTACTCACCACGTGTCCCACCCACACTAACCTAGATGAAACTTGGAGTGACAACTACAATCTGCAAGCTGCGAGCCGCACCTCTTCACCCGCGTCAGATTCCAGGTACAGTCACAGAAACAGGCACAAGAACAAGCACAGGCGATGCAGGAGTGTTGCGATCTTGTGACACAATTTCCTGCCATGCCATGCGTACCAGGAGTGTGGATGCGTGCTGATGCAAGGCCGCTAAAATCATTATCCGACATGCCTGTACGGCGTCTTTCCATATCCACGATGCTGACGCAACGCTTCTGTTGGCAGACAGACAGCCTGGGGGCCCGGGTGTCGAGATACGACTCCGACCCAACAGCACATTGGCGATCCGCGCGTGGAGCACGCGACCCGGACCTGAGCGAGGATTTGCACGATGGAGCAAGCAAGTGAGGACCGTACATGGCTTCATAGGGTCCATGAGCCTCACGGTCCGCTACCCGCGATCCAACAACCTGTCAGGCTTCCAAAAGGATGTCGGTGTGATCGCTCCGTTGGGGGATCAAGCGCGCCCCGTAACAGGAAGTGCTCGAGTCGCGAAGGATATCGGGATGGGATCGCTGATCCCAACGCCCACCACCACTGCCTGGACGAACTACCGTGCGACGTGCTCTAGAACACCGCCCGCGACCCTGCAGACGCCTGGTCAAAACGCCACGAGCGTGCTCGGGCCGTCTTTGAAATTGGAGGGAAGTGCAAGCGAAGGGCGGCGAACCACTGCCTTCCGGGTAGGCGGATGGCTACTCGAATGATGAGGCTCGGAGAGCCAATTGTGCGCGAGTAGGGAAGAAGCAAAGAAGGGGGGGGGGGGCACGAACCCAACTCCATGACAGCTTACGAGGCTACACTAGCCTGTCCCTGTAGTCTCGTCACGCAGTCCCTCCATGCGCCCCCGCATCCTTAGCTGGGTGCGAATGCATGCCTTGCGCCTCAACGCTAGATACCCGTCCCATACCCACCAGATTCACATGTCGAGACTCAGCTTAGTGCTGCACCTCGGGACAAGATTTCTGTCTCGATAGTGCCCCGATTGCCGAACAGCCCTGTGAGTTTGTGCCCCTTCCGTTACGGAACGTGCCATCGCACCCTTCCGCCGATGTGTCTCGTGCCACGCAAATAAGACCTGGCTATTTTGCGGGAGCCAAAAAAGATCTTCGCTGTCCGGTGACGCCTATTGCAACATCGTCTACATCGCCAACTATACCATTTCTGATATGTACTGCGTACACACCACGCACCATCGTCATCATTGGGCCGAATTAACGCGCGAACGCACATCCCTGGTCATTTCCCACGCCAATGTTGGCACGTTCCACCGATGGGGCTTTAGCAGGAGTCGGGTTAACTTGATGCCCGTTTGTGATGTTGTGGCTTGTTGGGTGAAAACCCGTGTTCAGTGCACACCCCTCGTGTCCTTCCACGTATCGCGTACAGGAAGGTGGAAATATTAGCTCTGCAGATGATAATGCATATCCGCTGCACTAAATTTGCCTAAAATGTGAACGGCCATTGGGTGACGCATTTTGCGGAGGCCGCCGTGTGCACTTGTTCTTGTTCGGAATAGGCATGTTGATTTTCGTGCGAACGTCGACGCCGTTTGGCCTGCGCCCGTCATAGGGAGGAAGATAAGAGCGTACATGCTGGCTAGGTTGTGGACGCTGCCAAACAGCGTTATGTAGATAGACAAGGCTAATAGATGAAAGTGGAAGGTCCAGATAGGATGACGGACAAGGCCGCTTTCCAACGGACTATTATTGGCGCTTGGCTGTGTTCGAGGCCCTGGTGACCTCTTACAACACCAGAGCCGTCTGCAGAGTAGGTAATAGTATACAACATGGTTCGCCAACCAAACTAGTGGGCAGAACCGGAACGCTTTTCCTTCGGCAAGAGTCCGCCCTGGGTATATACCAATAAAGGAAAGTATTATCTAAGCGATTTATTCATGTAGCGTGCGTGATGAAGCGGCTGGAGGCGAAGACAAGAGTCTGCTGATCCGGACGGATGGCCTCAACCTGACCGGTCAGATCTTGTATGGCCCTGCACTCAATCTTGTCATAGGTTTTCTTTGGCCTCCGTGCTTGTTTGGTCCAAGACTGGTTGAAGGAGGATATACTTGGCTCGGCATTTTCAGGGAGAAACAGACTGCGTCGACGCACTTGTCTATATCTCTTGGTTGTGGCCGGGTTCGCGTGGAAACATGTCATGATAACATGTTGGAACGGCTGATAGGCGACTGGGTCTCCTGCCAGAGCGAGCATCATCGCGCTCTCTTGTACATGGATTGGTCGATCATCGGAGCTTGTCCATGATCCCATCGACGCTTTAAGCCATCCTGGAACGAGCTTGCCACTGCCTCCTGCCACATTGTCGGCGTAACATACGTCGCGGTAGGGGTAGCGAAAGTCGTTGGAACTGGTCCTTGGGATTGGGCGCTTGAATGGCCGCTCGCTTGTGGAGATACATGAGGTATCTGGTAGTTTGATGGAGTGCCATCCTGCGGAGATCGTAATTCGTAATTGTTGCCTGTGCCTGTGGGGGGCGGTCTTAGCGGTGGGGAAGATTGAGTCGCCGAGCTTGGAGGCGTACCGAAAGCGACATTCCATTGACTGGGCATATTAGCTTTGGTCTATGAGAAGGAGTAGAAAGACCTACTCAAAGATACGTTGTGGGTTCCATGGAACGGTCTCTTGCATTTGCATTCCCGTGGTTGGTTGAGGAGCACGTTGTCCGGACGCCATCATAACCAGGGACTGAGCTACGGGAGAGTCAGCCGTGGTGTCGTGATCGGACGCCGAGATTGGTGGAGAGATGGGGTGTGCATGGTAGTTAACCTGACCTGGTTGATCCAATGGTGACTGCTGGCTTGGAAGACGAGACCGGAAAGAGCTCGGATTGCCCGGAGGACTCGATTGCGTATGCACTTGAGGGCTTCCAAATGGAAAGGTCGGCTTAAGCTCAAAAGGCTTTGTCACATCGGCGGAAAATGCCTGGCGAAGATTGTTCACTTGCTGCTGCATTTCAGGCATAGGCCAAGCCGGAGCGCACTCTTCCAATATACGCATATGGCGAACGAAGAATTCGCGTGCGTCATTGTTCAGATCCGGGTCGGGACAGGTGATGGCGACCTACAACAATTAGGACCATAACCAACATGCAGCAAATGGTACTCACCAAGTGCAACATTGTACAAGTAAGGATAGCGTAGACCGTGAAGCTGATGCCCCTGATCATGCACAAAAGGCCGGGTAGACCGTAAGTTTTCAAGACAGCCTCTTGAAGTTTGCACAGGTTTTTCGCCGATGAATAACAAGCCAGCATATGCTGCTTCCACAGCCCGTCGTACGGATCTGATATAGCGTGCAGCTGGGGTCGCAAGTGCATTATGATACCCAGATAGTGATAGGAATGCATGTTGGCAATGAAATGAGAAGGAATCCAAGGAGCAGAGCCGTCAGGCGGATAAGAAATCTGCATGTCATCAGGCAGTTCTCTCAACCATATGGGAAAATCTGCATTGTGGCCCACAAAAACGGGATCCAGGGCCCAGTCCGGTGTTTTCTTCTTCAGTTTTCCATGCATTACAGTTGTGAAATGCACATTCTTCAAGGCCCGGACGTACTGTGTAAACTGACGAGAAACCTGAAGCTCGTAAGGATCCAAGCTAGGTATGGGTCGCGGCATGTCGAAATCGATGGAGTCAAGCTCGACCTGGAAGTTGGTCCGTCCTGGTGCGCGTCAGCAACGGTCTCGGTCGGAGGTTGCTGTACTCACCCTGAGGGCCTCCAACCATCACCTCCAATATGAACAGCATGTGCCATACGTGAGTCTTCGTGATGCAATCGTGGATATTGGGCCCGCATGACTTTCCAATCTGGTGATTCTCGTAATGTTCATCAAGTTCCAGACCCTTCCCCATAGCAACGAGGTTGACCACCGTCATCCATGAGCGCCAGAAGTAGCCTCTTTTAGGAGAAGCTTCACGAGCCTTCAATAGGAGAAGCATAGCTTGCATCGTGCTTAGCCTTGGAACGTCTTTGAAGCTTTCCTCGTGTTCTATCGAGTATCAGTGGGTTGCACTCGCGCTGGAAACGATGTACTGACTGGCTGCAAGCGCCAACCATCTGTGGCCTTCGGTGTCTTCCCCTAGCATTAGTGACGCACAGGCAAAGATGGCTTCCAGCATAAGAGGCGATAGTGACTCGCGTGCTCCCTGCCACTGCTGATAAAACGAGGTCTTGTTGACCACGGGAAAATACGGGTGGACGTTGTCGAAGTAATAGTCAAAGTAATGCAATGCTTGTTCTTCGGAAGGCATCATTTCGGGTGGTATCCGCACAGTGTTGTCCAATGTTGTCAGAGGTGGCAGTTGGACCTCATAGTCTTCCAATGCAGGTGTCTCGGCGAGATTCTTTCTTTGACTGGTGATCCAAGGGGCTATTTTTGTCAGCACTCGAAGTCGCAGAGAGCAGAAATAGCTCACCAACTGCTGTGTGGTCAATCTTCAACTCGCCCAGGGCGTCCGCTAAACTGGAACCAGGATCTTGCTTCCACTGGCCTTCGGATTCGGGGGGAGTCATGGTCATTGTTGGAGCGGGCGGTGGTGCTTCCGAGTACATTTGCGGGGCATAGTCCAAATTCTGCTGCACAACCTGTTGCTGCGGCATAGATGCATATGGTATATGATCATGAGGCTGCTGTTCGCCGTACGGCGCGTTCTGGTACATGCGCATTCCGTCCTGATAAGCTGCAGTGACCGAGGTCGCCATGGCGCTGGTCATGTGAGATCCAGGCATCACGGGCGGGCGCTGGAAGTCGTGCTGCGGGTTAGGCGCAGTAGCGTATTCTAGCGGCTTTTCTTCGAGTTCGTAGGTCTGGGTGTCTGCGTTGTAGTCTTTGTCATAGCTGACGGTTGGAGGTACACAGTTTAGCTTCAGACGGATGCAGGCAGCACAGGGCCATGCATTCGTCGTCGCGGCATCGCACTTGATCTTGCGCCTCCGGCACCCTTCACAAGCTCTCATGACTGCGTCTGTTAGCGATGGTGGTCTTGGCTCGCGGAGAGCCGCGAGGCTGTTGCGCCGCACCTTTGAGACGCTTGTGCCTATTATGCTCGTCGACAAAGACGTAATCTGCAGACGGTCCGTCAGCCATATTCCGGAAGCATCGGAGATTCAGCGCATCAGACTCACTGCGCTGGTTCTCGCGCGGTGCCAGAGTTGGTGGCGCAAAGGTGAAGCTCTGCATCTGGGCTGTCTGGGGCAGTAAGGGCCGTCCGCCGGTTTCTCCGGGCATGTTGGAGGTGTGAATGTGAGCGGTCACTGCTGGCTCGCCCGGTGTGGGTGGTGTTGAAACGGCAGCGGGGTCGGTCGTCGGTCACGCCTGGCCGGACTGGATCGCAACCAATCAAAAGCGCGCTTCGAACGGCGCTCTGGCCGGTAGCACGTCAGGATCGGGTCCAGAAAGCTGGAGGAAGACGGCGCGAGGGCGTGGAGGTTGGTAATGAGGTACGGTTCTTCTGCGGGCCAGAAATCTCCGCAACGCCGGGTGATGTTTAGGTTATACGGTACAGTACATCAGGACGCATAGAGGCTAGTGGAGACGGCGTATGGCAGGCCGGGGGGTTTCAAGACGCAGGCTCGCCGTGTGGCTCCCGCGCGCAGATGGTGGCGCGAGCAGGGCCGTCTTTTCTTGGGCCTGCTACCTTGCGGCGCGAAGGGGAAAGGGTGAAGGTATGCGGGCCGTGTGCCAAAATCCTGCCGCGAGGCCTTGGACGCACTCGTCGAATCCGGCAGCGCGCGCTTTCACGCAGGCGCCCCCAAGTCGGCAAGGCACGCAGCGAGTTGCAGCGGGCGGCAGTCCCCGTTGTACTGCGGGGGGGGTGACGAGACCGGATGGCAGGGGTGCGCTCGAGGGCTTGATGTCGATAAAGTGTGCGCAACCTCGCATTGGGATTGGGGTTGGGGTTAGGGGGGAGGGCTGCCGCTGTGGTCCGATGGTGCTCAGGTCGCGCGAGCAGCTCCTGCAGCGCATAGCATAGATCCAGCAGCGTCGTGTAATAGGTACCAGCCGTCAGTGCGCGATAGGCGTCGTCGGAACTTCGGAGCCAAACCAAGAGCACCGCGCTTGCTAGCACAGTAGCCCTGGGACACTCGCGACATCAAGCGGCGGCTGTCTGCCACGGCTAGCTACTGTGGTCCATAGACGTCCCACCAGCCCTTGATCACGTCCTGCCGTTGTCGCCAGTCGACTTGCAACTTCCCCTGCATTGACCGCGTGTGCCCATGGAGCCATCTGCACGACTCTTCAATGGCAACAAGGCCCGTCGTGGTGCTGCTGACCTGGGCCAGCAGGAGATTGTCAGCCCAGCCACCGTGACGTCTGTTTAATGCGAACCCCTGGTATATCCGCTGGAGTCGCCTCGTAAAACACTGGCGGGAAAGGGAAAGGGGAGGACCAATTGTCTCCGTCAAACATCTCATACATGGTCCCTCAATAATCCACTCTCCCGCTCATTCGACAGCCACGCACGTAAGTAGACTTAACCTTTGTACATGGCGGATTAGACTTTCTTAACGGCATCGTCTCCGAGAGCGCGGATTCGATATCCACCTCGATCAGGAGAGAGTAGTTTGCACCTGTTTTCGCCAGGTTTGCCTGGAGACGATCCGTACTCGCGCCAGTGAATCATGCACCCTTGCCGCGTGAGATGCCTCGGCCTCACAAAACGGGGGAATCCGACGCTAGGCTTTGGCTTTGGCTTCAGACTTCAGAGCATGGAGCAACGCCATCTTCCGCCGCCTGCGTTCACCATGGGATTCTGCACCAGCTGTGGGCGCAGGACGCTCGTAAAATTGCAGATTGGCCCAGCGCATGAAGGGCACACGCGATTGATTTGTTTGGGCAGCACAGCATATGCAACTCCATGGCTCCGGGACTAGTTTGGGAGACCGTGCCACGAAACAGCTCTAGGGAATGTCATGCTCTACATAAAGGAGGATGTCATTGTGCCAAGTCGGCAGGAATGGAAGAGGCAGAGTGGGTAGATTGTGTGTCAATAGTCGCAGCGACATGGATTGAGCAGTGAGCAGCGTCGAGTACCTACGACAAGCCCGAAGTCGATCCGGCTCAGGAGCCATTCGACACACGACTTGGACGCCAGCAGCAGTTTCCTATGTGACGGTGTCGAGACTCTTCGTGTGTAATAGTGGAGTAGTGGAGGGTGTGTATAATAATAACAGTACATGCACCCGAAGTGATCGGATGTTCTGCGGAAGAAAGACGTCGCACACAGTGCCGGGAGAGCGGATGTGTGGCCAACCACGTCACTGGCCACAGGCCCAATTCCCCGGTTCGATATGTTCCAGGTTGCAAGGGTCTCGGTGACGCCGCTTGGTGCCTGACAGGGGCGGGCTGTGGGAGAGGATCAGCACGGTGATCCCACGCTGCGACGTGCCGTTGACGTTTTCCGTGCAAGTTCCACGACGGCGCCGTGGAAGCTGTCGCTCGTTTCTTGAAATGCCCGGAAAGCATATTTGGTGGATCCAGCAGGCTAGGGGAGGCATGGGCCACGTGATTCAACTGCCGCTGTTGCAGCTTCCCACGCTCTGCAGCAGCTAGCAAAGCAGGGGCTCGCACCTCGCAACGGCCTGTCAGATCCCGCGTCAGCCGCTGCATCGACCCGCGCAGCAGACTTGCCTGATCAGTCGGAAGCATCTTCTTCATCTTGGTCCTCGAGGCCGGTAGTCGCCGACCTGGCCAGTGGCAGCACAGGGGAACCGTCGCTCGCCCCGCAAGCATGCACCTGGTCCTTGTCAGTCGACATCTGTCCGCCGAACCCCGCAAAAAGCGCCCCCGGCTGCCGTCTAGTGCAATTCACTGCTTGCCACGTACCGGTATGTCGTAACGAAATGTGCTGGCGGGTGCCGGCGGCCACTTCGAATCCTCTGCTGCTCGGTAAGCGGGCGTTGTCCCCAGCCCCAGCCCCCAGCACTAGCCATGTAGACTAACCGTGGGCCGTGTTGGTGCTGGTGGGGCCGATAGAGAGGGGCGCTCGCTGGCTGTTGCTTGGCGCGCAGATTTGCGAGGCCACGCCACCGCGGGCGGATAGACCCAACACCAAGCGTGCAGCCCACCGCAAGGTTCCCTTCCCGCAACCGTACCTGGTCACTGGACTGCGTAGACGTGCCGCGACACCATGGACGTCGACAAGCAGAACGCGAACCCCACCATCCTCAGCCTGTCGGATCTGCCCTCCCGCCGCAGAGGATCCAACCTCAACCGGCGGAACGACGGCAGCACAGGGCTGTTTGATGGCCTGATACCCCAGTACAGCCATCTCAACGACCCCTTTGAGCAGTCGCTGTCGTCCAGCGACTCTGACGATGACTCGGTCGAGGACATTGACGAGCAAGAGGTCTTCGGTGCGTTTCAAGGCCCTGGCACGAGTCATCGTTCAACCTTCAACGCGCATTCGCTGACCGTGTCGCCATGCAGACCTAATCTCGTCCATCTCTGACCCTGAGCATCCCCTTTCACTTGGTTCCCTCGCCGTCGTGAACCTGCCTGATATCCACATCCAGCCCCCGAGCTCCCCCCACTCGTCTATCAGCACCGTACTCGTCGAGGTCACGCCCACCATCACGCACTGCTCTCTTGCCACAGTCATTGGACTGGGCGTACGTGTACGCCTTGAGCAAGCCTTGCCACCGCGCTTTAGAGTCGACGTCCGCATCAAGAAGGGAACCCACAGTACCGACGAAGCCGTCAACAAGCAGCTGGGCGACAAGGAAAGGGTGGCAGCTGCGCTAGAGAACGGGACATTGATGGGCGTGCTGAGAAAAATGCTTTCTACTTGCGAGTAGTCGCATACCATTGCCTTGCCAGCATATGCGCCATGTCCATGCCTTGCTGCGTGGTAACAAACAGTGACGTGTTTGCATCCATCACGCGCTCTTCTGGAAGGTACTCACCCTCACCGTTCTAATTGGTTCCATACGAGCGCCGAACATTCCACCAGGCAGCACATGCATGGGAAACGTGTTTGGTACCTGGCACGAAATCCTATACTCGCTTTTATTGATCGCCATCCATCAGCTTCCCTCGGGGCTATTTCTCCGTTTAAGCGTGCTTGGAAAAGCAAGCTTTGGTCAATCCAATACTTCTGCCTTCTCCACGCCAGCTCAGCACGCCGTATCGATCTTGTCAACGTCAATTTTTATCACATCAATACATACAATTCGTGTGTCCACCTCGGCATCTGCGCTTCGACATCCAACAAAGGCTCCAACAGTTATGGCTAAATCCCCGATCCGTCAACCTGCATATTCGCCTACCCCTGCGTCGATCCTTACATCCTCAACAGCCTACTGCAATGCAGCCAGGACCTAATATTGGCAAGACGCAGCACGCAACCGCTTCGAGCGGTCGGTATTCGTCTCGAGGCCAGTCGTTGGAATAAAGTTTGGTGTTTATCCGACAGTGACTGGGCTGAAGGGTTACACGTGATGGAGACTCGAAATGGCTATTGTTTGGCTTCTGGTAAACTATTGTCAATAGCCGAGCACACCGACCCTAGAATACATACTACGAACCAGTTTCCGACCGTTACGATAGCCTTCTTGTAAATTGATAAATCGCTCGGTAGTCTACTTAGTTCACCAGGCTCTCCACCTGCGAAAAGATCTCGGAGTGTTCCGAATGCAGCAACCACACCCAGTTGATGAATTAGGCAGCTCTGTCTTTTTCCATCAAGGCTACGTCATACCATGTGTTCACTCTAACCACCCACTCTTAGTTGCGATGACTGTCGTTCACTTGACCTACCGAAAAGGGAAGGAACTTCCAATGCACGTTGGCGCTGCAAGGTTATCTGCTGCAGGTCTTCTTCGCGTACTTAACACCTTCTGCATATGTTCCATGCATACGCTAGAACACGTTATTATCTACTACAGAGCGCTCCTTCCTTGTTTGTATAACCTCGTTACGCGACAACACTTCTCCCCCACGGACACTACATGCAATGCCCATGTCAAACTGCGCCATGATGGCGTATCCTATGCGGGTTTCGCATACATAGATGCAGCTTTCCTTTTTGAACGCGGGATGTATTGTCGTACGACATACGGCTACGATATACGGCTGCGACTGACAGGGCGAGTTAACCGCTCATTCCTTTCTTGCGGACAGGGATGTTGCGTTAGCAAGCTCCGTCGTGGAACCTCCTACACCGTAGCAGGAGGTGACGTGATTATTGTTTCGTCTTTCTTGATGGGTCCTTTTTCCACAACATCCCCTACGCTTGCTAAACAGCCGCATCTCGATATCTCGTAGGTTGTGTACTTTTTAGTGGGCTGAGCAAGACGAATGACGCTGTAGATCAGACTTTGCGTTTGAGTAGACAGACGTGCTCTAGAAATCAACGCGGAAAATTCGGCTTTTTCAATCTACAATTTTAATGCTCTCGTGATATGCGCGGGGCTACCGCACATTGTCCTTTGCCTGTGTCGTGTCGTTCGACTTATGTACAAGAAGGTATTGCATACCTCGTGTATTCAAAGGGCAGGTCGAAATCGTAACCCGGATTCTGACGATACTGTTCTATTTCTCGTAAATTTATATCTTCAGCTCTTCAGAGTTTCAGATTTCGAAAGGCAGCCCCGGGCAACAGTTGTCATAATCAGCGTAAGAGTACAAGTATTATTTACTAAGTGGGTACCCAGATCATATCCACTTGAACAGTGTTTGAGTGCATGCGAACCTAACTATACCCGAGAGCACAGGTGTCTACGAACAACCTTCGAGTACCGAGTCCGAGTGTAAATTGGCATTTCAGGTACCATGAACCTTCACCGCAGGCTTGGCGCTGGTGTTAAGTAGCAAGTATGTACACCAACCCAACCATGAGAGCAATTTTCCACACCTGTGTACTGTATAAAGTATCTCCTGTGCCTCACCCGCTCACATCTCGCCCCAGTTCTTATCCAATCTCGCACCAACTCCGGCACTCCGACGACTCGAGTCAACCATGTTCTACTTCGATCGCACTTCCCGTGTTGTTCTGGCTATCATGACCGTTTTCATGTACGTCTATCAACCGCCAACCGCACATTCGTTCCCAGGCCCACTACTCGCCCATCTTCAACGCCGCACCCCTCCACGAAGCGTGGTATTATGGTAGTACACGACCATCTGCGGGTTCGGTCTTACCTTTCTATCTGTAGTCCACGCGCTCTAGGAATATTTTCGAGGCCGCGTTCCTGATTTTAATAATTACTTCGATTTCGCCGCGTACTGCGCCTGCGTAACTTACATGGTGGTGTTACAAGCTAATCGGGAATACGTTGCCTGGGCGGACCGGGAGCTTTCCAGTGTTACTCCGAGGCGACGCATTACAAGAAGGATGCGGAGGCGGAGGCCGTTTTGAACGGTGAGGGGACTATGCCCCCTAATGAAGGACAAGGTTGGTATTATGGATGCACCTCTGGAGCAAGACCTCTCTAGTTAAACACATAAATCTGAACGATGCTTTCAGTTGAAGAAAACGCTTTTTTTTTATGAGGCCTCTCACTACACCATGGCGTATATCATAAAAGTAAAGCCCAATATTGATCTATCCGTTGGGTTTAGCGTGGGCGCTTACGTTGGGACTCATAAGCTGTTTGTCACCGGAAGAACTCTCGTACTCAAGCTCTTCATCATAGTCTTTCTAAAAAACTTCAATCTGCTTATGATTCAAGCACTCATGGGTTTAGTGTACACCGATGTGCGACCTCTCCAAGATATCAGGTGAGATTGCCTACGCTTGATTATTTTCACTGGTCTCTCTCTTCACCTGGAAGGTGAGTCCACGTGCACGGTGATAGCTGCCTTGGACTGGCTTAACTTCGGGCTGCTAGTGAGCCCGAATCCTTTTTATCATTCGTAAATTACACATGCATACTATACCGATTCCTTCCCGGCATCACCATCGCACCACCATTCTCAACCCGCCTTGGTCACGCAAAGCTCTCTCACTGGAACCCACTCAACGCTCTAGATCATATCGACCATACATGTCTGCGCCAGCACCAGCTCCCGCGCCAGCCCCGGCACCGGCACCCGCCCCGGCTCCGGTTCCAGCCGCCGTTGCGCCTGCGCGTACGCTTGGAGATGTGATCTGGAACTATATAGTCTTTTTCTTAGTCTTCGGCAGCCTCACTGGTATCTACCTCTGCGCATCTGAGCTCTCGAAGCCACCGGAGAACTCCCCCACCCCTGTCATAATCACGCTTGTCGCTCTATCGACCATGGACACGTTATTCGCCCTGGAAGGCCTGGATACATGGGTGCTCGCTCGGTTAATGCCGGCGAGAGTATCACCTGGGTTTGGCCACACATACTACGAAGTTTCCGACTTTATCGTCGCACTCGCCCTGCTGCCTGTTGCATGCAGCGTGGGAACTTACGTTGCAGCTCGCGAGCTAAAACGTCCCTGGGAACGCTCTCACATCGGGATCATCTTTGTTATGCTTTTGGTAGGCATAGCTGACGTGTTGATGATTTTATTTCTGGTCTTCTTCCTATGGGCCTGTGGGGAATTTTTCAGGCCGACCGCAGAAGCTAAGAGGAACTGGACCCGTGTATCGACATTGCAGAGAGTCAGAGTGACAAGGGAGCAGGCGATGGCACGGTGGGAGAGGGAGCTCGAGAATGCAGTCTGAACTGGATTTACATGTATCCATCACCGTTGGACTGGGATCCTTGATTGAATGTCGACCTTACCAAAACCTCCAACACAGGAACACCAGTATCCCATTGAATCTACATATCAGTACGGCATAACCAGTTCCTCTTTCAAAATGCTACAACCAACAATCAGGCTGCAGTTTGAGCTGGGTGGTATGATTTGTGCCTCGAGTTCATGTTTTATGAAACCAATGAAATTTTACCACCTCACTTGAGTCACAATCAAGATGATACGTTGATATCTCCATACCATGGTTAGGGATGTGCATGGTACGCACTGTCTGTCGTACAACCAGCCCCTAATAATTCACACCCAACGCGCGATATCCACCTAATAGATAATCGCTAACTTCTAATCTCCTTCCTCCTCGCGAGCGTGTCTCCCTACTCTAATATTGCAGCACAGGAACACATCATCATACCACCTCGCTGCATTCAAGCACTGTTCTCACCCATACACACCCCACCTAATCGACAAAACAAAACAATTACCACCTCACTCATCCACTGCCATCCCAACGGCAACAGTCCCGCTCTATTCTCATGACTTACCTCAGTCTTCAGTATCATGACCAGACCGACACTCCAGATTCCCCCCTCAATATAGATACACTCGACTCATAGCTACAGTCGCTCTGGTCATAGACCCTAATTAACTGCTGCAACCATGCTAGTGATTCGCACCATCGAGTTACAATCCAATCAACTCGAGTATCCTGCGCGATAAACCGCATGCGTCAAAGCTGTAATGCAACGCAGATGTAATTTCTTTCTTTTCTATAGCATACATCACTCAGCCAACACTCGACCAAAACGGCGCCGCAGACCAGTCCTGTTCACGGTCCATGCAATGATCTTCAGAAGACTCCCCACAATCCCTTCAAAGAACTCTATACAAAAAGACACATGACAAGCACGCGATCCACCCCAACACCGACTGCCCATTTAAGTAATTACATCTATCTACATCCCCCTTCCTTCTCTCCCTTTTGCCCACACCCCAATTGCAACTAATGTTTTTTCTCAAAACCATGCCACCAGAAACGAAGGGATATGCACATTAAATAAACATACAGGTCCGAATCCAAAAATATGCAAGCCCACCAAACTGAACCGTCAATCGTAACATCGTTGATTATTATGAAGCCCTCAATAGGCTAGTACTGTCTTCGTTGCTGTCCCTGCTGGTGCGCATATCTCGCCGCCGCTTGCGCCTGATCGAAGCTCGCGCCGTACGGCTGCGTAGCAGGCTGCTGTTGGGGCTGCTGCTGGGGCTGCTGCATGAAGTACTGCGCGGGCATAGACTGCGGGCTCGGAGTTCCCCAACCGCCAGGCATCGGGCCCGGCATCGGGGTCATCATGCTCTGCTGTGGAAAGTAGCCCTGCTGTTGATATGTCTGTTGCATTTGCCCGGGAGTGGAATACGCGTATGCTTGCGGGTATCCTTGTGGCGTGGCCATCATGTTTGGCGTGGCGTATCCACCCGGAGTCATGGCCATTGCTTGGCCGATCTGAGCTTGCTGCCCTATCTGAGCTTGCTGCCCCAGCTGTTGCATCTCCATCATCTGACGCTGTTGCGCAGCCATCATTCGTCGGTCAATCTCGGTTTGCATCGCTGATGTACTACGATTGGCCTTCGCAGCGGCCTTTTCCTTTTCTCGGTAGTCAATGTAAGCAGTCAAACCTGCAGAAGACGGCCGCTGCTCCTTTTTCGGTTTCTTGGATAGGTCGATAAGCGGAGTGTTTGTTATCCGAGCGACCTGTTCCTGTTCGCGAGCGCTGAGCGATGTCGGACGTTTATCAACGAGCAGGTTTGTTGGGCGTTGTTCCAGAAGCTGGCCGGCACCTCTTGACAAAGGTCGATTGAGTGGACGACTTGGTGGCTGTGCCGGACTATTGTTATCCACGCCAAAAGAGTGCGACCAATCGCCCGATTGCGTTCGGCTTATAGGCGGAGTGTGTGACTTGGTTCTAGAATGAGCGTATGCTGGAGGTGTCATTGCTTGGCCAGGAATGGCAGCACGTTGAGCTACCCATTCTTCAGCCTCCACCTTCTGGCTATTCGAATGAGGCTGAGGCACCATACCAGGTTGCCATGCCACGCTACGATTGTCCAAAATCTGCGTTGAACCGGAGGTGGTACGCATGTGCGTAGACAAAGTGGGAGTGGTTCTGCCCGAGTATGACTGGCGTTTTTGCTCGTTCGAAGACAGCGTCAGATTTTCTTTTGATTGAGAGAAATTGCCGTCATGCATGCCTTGTGTCATGGTGCCGCTGGTACCGGGACGTTTAGCACCTGGATCTAATAGATATGTAGGGCCGAAATCGATTGCTGGCATATCGGATGGCATCTCGACCGGCTTCGCAGTGGACTTGTAGTGCCCATCATCGACAACAAACTCCGGTTTGGGGTTGAGATCTGGATTTCCCACAAACTTGAGCATACCGCTTCGTGGTCGATCTGCCGCTCGCCTGGCAGGTTGCGGAGGCTGTGCTTCATCGCTTGTTGTGCTGGCATAATCTGGAGTGGAGGTAGACATAGCATCATCACGGCTATACCGGCTGCTTGACAGACTTGCTTGCCTCAGCAACGTAGTATTGGTGTACTCTAGGCGGTCGAGGGCTTCGGGGTCGATTACGGCATTTCGTAAACTGTCTAGAGTTGAGCTTGTTGTCGAGTGAGTTGAGCGGGTGTCGTCCTCTCGTAGGGGCGATGACGGACCTGGTACTGGTTTGCGCTGAACTTCGCTCCTTTCGCTTTCAAGGTGCGCATCCTGAGCATAATCGTCGTAGTTTTGATGTTGCGGCAGCTCAGCATGCTCAGGAACAGGAGGACCGGAAGGGTGGTACGTGGCAGGTGACCCTACAAATTGATCCTGCTCGACGTAGGGTGATGCAGGAATCGTTGACAGACGGTTGCCGGGAAAACCGGAATAGCTGTTGTACGCACCTTGAGCGTATAGATTGGCGTTGTCATTTTGATAGTTTTCGCTTTCAACATTGCCATTCCGTGCACCATTAGAGTTATCTCGACTTTTCCATGCAGCAGCGGCCCCAGCGACAGCGATTCCCGGGGGTATCGGCGTATTCGTTGCGTCTGCCAACTGGTGCAATGTTGCAGGATCCATGTTGGCATTCGGCTTCATGCCCGGGTGCTGCACTTGTACGGGAGGTCTCTGTCCCGGAGCGTGAGCGAAGGTGGGAGGAGACGCTACAGGGCCTTGTGGCGGAGCCGTGGGTGCGATTTGAACTTGAGGGAGGTTACGAGGTTCTTCAGTTGAGTCTGGGCTTGGAGGCTCGGATCTCTCAGGCTCGTCAATAGGCTTAGATGTTCCATGAACCTGACCATTTGATAGGTTTTCCGCGCTTTCGAGTCGTGCCAGACGAGCAGGTGGCTGCTTGTAGCCATTGACCTGTTCAGATACAGATCGTTGATGACGGGAAGTCGCAAACGCGGTGGTGGGTGGCGCCGAGTCGAC
This sequence comes from Karstenula rhodostoma CBS 690.94, assembly GCA_010093485.1. Lineage (NCBI taxonomy): Eukaryota > Fungi > Ascomycota > Dothideomycetes > Pleosporales > Didymosphaeriaceae > Karstenula > Karstenula rhodostoma. The sequence continues at coordinate 885,401 of MU001504.1, forward strand.
TCTTTGCGGTGCTTGCGATGCCTGTGGCTCGACACCTTCCGCCAAAGTCGGAGATGGCTGGCGTGTAGAAGGTTGCGAATATACGGAGCCTTGCTCCTCAAACCTCAATGTCCCACTGCGCGAGAGGGGAACGTTTGTCCGGCCTTGCAAGGTATTCCTTCGCGTTCCTGTAGTGCTAGTCCTGCTGCGCGTGCGAGGCAATGTTGCCATTCGTTGGGAGGTCAGATCTTTAAGCTGTTTGCGCCATTGTCGCTCCGTCCAGCCATCGCTGCCTTCGGTATGAATCAAAGATACGACATCCCACATCTCTAGATAACCGTAGCGCCTGTCCGGCGGCATTGCAAACATGAGACCACGAGTGTCCAATACATCCGCAACGAGTTTATTTGGGCGTCCATACAAAGCAAAGGTATCGTAAACAGGGAAGAGGAATTGGAGCATGATTTCGAATCCAGTAATGGCGGGGCGAGACTCCGGCATAATGAAGACGAATCCCTCAGTTGTCTGCTCGGGCTTTGAGTGAACGGTAATTCTTCCCTCCACTTTCACCAAAGTTGACTGATCGATGAGCTGCTTCGACTGCGGGTAAATTGCGTAACATGAATAAGCGTCCGTAACCGTTGCAATCGGCCGTGTCTTCTTGCCGACCTTCCTCGAATCGTAGAGTTTGATGTCGCCTTTGAGTACAGTAGCACTTCGGTTATAGACGTCTTTCTTCTTTTGCGATTTCTGCAGTTTTACGTATTCCTTCTCGTCGGGCGGGCTTACAACGCACCAACAGCGGCGCCACGGCGTTCCTGCGCCAAATCTCACACGCACCCAGTCCTCGTATTTCGCACGCTGTCGGTCCAGGAGTATGCGGATGTTGTTTAGCTGCTTTCCCTTGCCGGCGATCAACGCCCCGGTATAGGCCTCTTGTAGCGAGGTGTGCTCGTACACGGCGAGTCTAATACCAGCGGTCCACTGCGTGAGTGAGTTGAAGGAGTTGAAGTGGAACAAGTATTTGTTGCTCGCGGCGGTGGATACGCTCAGGATGTTGTCGAGCTTCTTGCCGTCCGCCAGCGTCATCGAGGGCATCTACTGCGGTCAGCGGACGTTTCCTGTGAGATTGTTTTGAACACACCATAGATATGGCAGCATCTGTCAGGTTGATGAATGTCGGCACGACTTCTGCATCATTAGCGGACTGGTCCGGGTTGACCTGGTCCAGTTCGCTCGCGTCCCACAACGACAGAATGGTGCCGGCCAGTTGGGCAAAGCACTCCTGCCAGGCGCGGTCTGGAGCGGGGCGGCCACCTGCAGTTGTCAGTTCCACAGGCGTGCATGCTCGGGGAGGTTGACGTACGGGAGTCGGTGTCGTGAAACTTGAGAAAGTAGCCTTCCTGGTACAGCTTGTTGGAGTGGCTGTTCAGGAACATGAAGATACGTTGTAGCTCGGGAAGAGTGTCCTGGCCGACCTCCATGACGGGCGGCTGGTACGTCTGGATCATGGAGAGCGGGCGCGAGGAGCGCCGCTGGTCTGGGAGCGCGTGCGGGTCAGGGCTCGGTGAGTGTTCTTGGTTGTCGATGCTTGCGGAGGCGGCGGAGAACAAGGACGAGTTCGGTTCTTTGGGAGGCGCGGTCGCTCTGGTGGGGGACGCAGGCGCCGGCGAGGCGGCGGGGGTCGAGGCGGTCGAGGTATTGCGGCGGTGGAGTCTATTCCCACTGATGGCGGAGAAAGAGAGTCAGCTGGGGCAGGTTCATCAAGCGCGCGGTACATGGTCACATACCCCCATTCTGACATGAAAGAGAGAACTGCACGCAGTCAGCCGAAGTCGCAGCACGGTAGCACAGCAGGACACACGCACCTCTCTTTGGACGGGCCATGACGGCTCGGGGCAATTGGCTGCACGGGCAGCGCGCGGGAGGACAGAGCAGAGCAGACGTGTGCGCAGGCGCAGGCGCAGGCGTGGGCGTGGTTGGACTGTCAAGCCGCGTTGAGGCGCGTCTTCACTTTCTGCGCTTCTGGGTCGGATGGAAGCGGCAGGCCAGGGCAGCCGAGGCACGTGAGGACGAATGCGGCACAAAGGTGGCTGCAAGCGCGCGGAAGCGAATGGAAGCAACGACAGACGCTGCAGAGGACGTGGCGAGGGAGGCAAGGGAGGTGTAGATGTAGGTGCAGGTGCAGGTGCAGGTGCAGGCGCAGGTGCAGGCGGGACGAGGGAGAGGCGGTGGGCGATGGGCGGTGGACAGCAGGACTACGTAGACAGTCGAGCTCGCCGGACAGCGCGGAGCTTTCTATCGACCGTGGACCAAGCAAGCAAGCAAGCAAGCAAGTGGACCTTGCAAACGCTGGGCACGTCCGCGGCGTCAATGACGAATGGCCGAGACAATGACTGAATGACTGAATGACATGGGCAGTCGGTTGCAGAAAAAGGGTCTGTTCGCGCCACACGTCCTGTGCCTTGCAAGCTCTCACTTCACTTGCTCGCACTCGTCCTTCGCCTTCGCGCAACTGAGCAGCCCCGGGTTCGCCGGGTTGCGCGGCCTCGTCGTCCTTCACATGGCGGATGCAACGGCAACCGTGTCCGTCGTCGCATTTGCGCACCTGTTCAGCCAGGAACGGCTCCATCAGTATTGGAGCTAACTAACTTTCGAGCCCGGTTGGCTTGGGCGACTGTATACGACCATGGCACGCCGCTTACGGAGATGCTTGGCAGTTCACAACCAACCACCTGGTCCTCCTTCTGCCACGCGAAGTCGCGCGTCCTGGCGCTGATGGCTGATGGTGTCGAGCGAGGCTGTGCTGTGCTGCGTGCTTGGCTCAGATGAGTAAATTGTACACATGTTGCAGATGCACGACAGGACAGGGGCTTCAGGTGAGCCCACGAATTGCTTTGCTTTCCCCTGCAGGGATGCATGTACTTGCTCTCCAACCTTGCTGTGCCTACGATGCCGCCGGTGACCACGTAGTCACGTTGATCGCAGACAATACTATGTCCTTTTTTGTTGGCGACATCGCTGGTCAACATCATCTATGACGGAAGTGATAGCCATGCACACGCGGCCCGCCACGTCTTGGTCCGATTCTATGCATGCATGGCTGGCATCATGTCACGTGATGTGGGGAACTCCACCATGCCGTTTGCGTGCTGGATACGCGCGTGCATTATTCACAACGGCTGCATCAGCAAAGATACCGGTAGTACTAAAGTCTCAATTCACACTCCCAAGCAGCTACTCTGCAAGGAAGGAAGTAAAAGGGTATATCCATCAACCCACCTGACCCGCCGCCCAAACGCCACCGCTAGATGCAATAACCAGTGTAATCCTCCCATCCACCCATCATAAAATACAAATTTACCCTCATGCCAAAGTAAATCAATGAACGCCGTAAAATGCACGACTGCACAATGGTACAAGGCCTCTCGCCTCAACACCTCTCCCGTACACTGTCCTACCGGATCAGTCGCGACAAATTAGCACTCCCCACCTTCATCTTCACCATGAGGCGCGGTCTCTCGCCATCCTTCTTCACGACCGTAACCAACCCGCTCTTGGCCGTAGACGTGTACCCATTCGTAAATTGCGACTCGCCGCCCGTGCGCTTTGCAGGGCGAGGATCAATATCCGTCTGCGCCTTGCGCTTCTTAATCATGGCCAGCTTCCCTGGTGGGAGGCGTAGTATAATGCGCTTGCTCTTCTTCTCCTTGAATTGCGACGACGACGAGGACTTGACGTGCTTAAGCGAATTCTTGGTCTTGAGCTTGAGCTTCTGCGGCTTGGGCGTATCGGTAGTGGGCGTGGGGGTAGGAGTAGGCGTTGGTCTTGCAGATGCCGGTGCAGGAATCGCAGTTGGAGAGGGGTTAGAAACGGGCGCCGGAATCGACAACTTGACCGGAAGGGGTCGAGGTCGGGCTGGTGCTGGTGCTGGTGTTGGTGCTGAGGTCAATTCCACGCCTTCCATAGGTGTGGATGTTTCAGGAACCTGTGTCGATGCTGGCGAAGGTGCTTGTGCTTGAACTGAGCGTGCCGGTGTCGATGCCTTTGACCCATTCGGAGTGCCAGTGAAGGTAGCCGAAGATCGTACTTCCGGAAGAGGGAGAGGACGTTTGATATCCTGTGACGCGGCTGGAGTAGTCACGCGTGCTGGAGTGCCCGGCGCAGATTCTGATGCAGGACGCGACTGGGTCGGTAGAGAAGTCTTGAGGCTTGGGGGTCGTGCATCTGCTGTCGGACTGTCCGCAGCGCTCTTTCCCGCGCCAAACTTGATCGCTATCTTGGGCACCGGCTTTGTAACCTCCTCAACCACAGCCGCCGGAACAGGTTTCGGTCGACGCAACATCTTGGTCCGAATCTTCTCTCCTCGGTAGAAGCGCATGCGAAGTTTACCTGCCCGGGGAGGATCGACGCGCGCCACGTTCCAGTATCGCGGATACTTCAGCGACACGATCATCTTGTTGATCTGCTCGACAAACATGTCGCAAATGTCCAGCAGCTCAGACACAACCTGCAACGAAGATCCATTGGCCTTGAGCGCCTCTTCTAGTGCCTCTTTGAAGGCCAGGTTCTTGCCCAGGTCCACCCTCAGTGCACGGAGGGCACCGTCCAGCTTGGCGCGGTCCTGCTTGTCTTTACGAATCTGGCCTTCATCGTGCTCGTTTCCAAGGACGAGGAGGCCATCGTCGGTCTCCCGCTTCCGGAGCTCATTCAGTATGACGGCATCGCCAACCGCAATCTGGCCAATCGCTATGCCCATTATCCGGAGTAGTTGAGTTCTGAAGTACGGAGACGGGTCGGCATAGAGCTCATGGATCATAAATTTCGTGATATTGTCCTTTGTGCAGAATGCTCCAAGGCGGACAAGACACTCCCATGCCTTCAACCGAACATTCTCTGCGTTGCCGGTCTGGCTGTAGAACAGAAACTCGGAAATCTTTAGCGGTTTCAGACGGTTCATCATTAGACGAGTATCGCATTCCAGTGCGGTCGTGGTGAAGACGTTGTTATACGAAGGGATCCATTCATCAAGACGCTTGTGGCGATCGATCTCACCCATTGCCTTCTTTCTGAAGTCTACCTCCGCTGCCTGCTCTGTGAAATTGATCGAGTTATCGTCGGATGGTGGATCGGCGAGACAGTCAGCCAATCCTCGCATGAGTGTGGCGAGATAACAATCGTCACTGAAATCATTGCCCCGATTATCATTATGGCGAATGATATCGAGCAGGAACTGCTTGACTTCTGCAGGCGTTCTTCTGTCGCGTCCCTTCACTTTCGCAATAGCCCGAGGGATAGCGCACTGCACGTTGTATAGAGCTCGATCAGAAAAGTCGTTGGGCCGCGTCATATCCGTATTCGAGACGAAGAAGAGCGTTTGGAAAGCCTTCTTCAAATGATATAGCCCAATCAGCTCTACCGGGCCATCCATGTGCAGTTGATTCGCCAGGACCTCAGCCGCCATCGTCCGAATGCCATGGAAATACCGAGGGTCCATGAGCGTCTTGACGAGAAAACTGGAAATAATACCATGTCCTTGCTTCTTGGCCAAGTACTGGATGGATTCCGCCTGCGCAACAACGTCCTTGTCTTGTTGCAACTGCGAGACGAACATGTAGGAGGGCATGTCGGTAATGGAAATTTTCGCGAGCCATTCGAAATCGGCGTCTACTCGGATGTACTCGTACGCTTCGTTCTCCATCTTCTGCTCGTCTTCAGTCGACCAGTCCTGGATCTTCCATTCCTCTGCTTCCTCTGAATTCAAGAATAGATCACCCAGAGAGTAAATCGTGACCTCGTCCTGTTCCCCAGATGCATCAGCTCCTTGTGCCTGAGCCTGTCGTTCTTTGTTGAGTTTGTTGCGTTTGATGCGCTTGTATTTGGTATTGTAGGGTATCTCGGCCCGCACCTGTGATGAGTTGATTTCAATGATGTGCTCGTATGGTGTTCCGTCTGCTTCGTGGATACGGATTGTCATAGGCCCGACAAAGGCAGGCAAATCTGAGTTCGGTTGGAATGATCGACTTCGCTCCTTGGCTTCCCGCATGAAGTCGATAGAGCGGAGTGGTTCATCATTAATTGGGCCGCTTTGTGATTGCCTTATGACCAAATTGACGGTCTGCCTTTTCTTGTTGAACGTCGGGTGACATTCGAATATTGGATAACCAGCTTGGTATACCCACTGCTTAAAGAAGCCATCGAGCTTCTGATGACCTACCTTCTCACAAAGTGAGAGGAAAGCATCCGTGGAGATGGCACCATTGTTGAGTGAGCCACCAGCTCGGTTCAGCAACAGCCGATACAGGCAGCGGTCCACACCGTTCTTTCCACTCGTCTTGACGAGGCGATTGTGAAGTATGGACAGCACAGCCAAAGCTTTGAGATCCATGAACTCCTGTGCGCCGGGATCCAGGTGAATATATCGGCCCAGCTCGTACAACGAAGGTCTCCGCACGTCCAATTGCAGCAGTTTATCCATGGACGCCTTCTGTCGAAATCGATGGTCATTGCGTCCAAGCAGGTCGCGGAGGTAAAACTCGGTCATGAACCATGACGCCCCTGCTATTATCCAGTGGTCGCGAAATTCTTGTGCAATGACATCTACGCCGATCCACTGGCTGGCAACGGCATGTACTAGAGTCCGTGTAGTATGTTCCAATGGTTCCCAGACGGTCTCTGGATACAGCAACCGAGAGCTGCAGATGGTGAGTGCCATAGTATGCGCAGTGTCGTAAGGTAGATCGTCCACGAAAACAAGCTCATATGATTTCCCCAGTCGATACGTCTGGTAGCAGTCCACGAAGCTGTCGAGCGTTCTTGGTATCATCATAGCGCTGTTGCTGAGTTCATCTTCCCTCCCCGGCAAACAGAAGGCGTGTACCCGCACGGCTTGATCCTGTAAACGGTCGCCTTCGGATTCGGTACGAAATTTGGAAAGATCCACCTCTTGGAATGGTCCTATTGTGATGCCCACGTGCTGTGGGAGGATGCCACCTCCGGTGATAGGGTCTATCCGGAAACTTGACGTAGTCCGGGTAGGATCTTTGGGGTCGACGATCTGTCATGGTCAGCCTGGCTCTGGATGCAGGAAGATGGAGCCCTACAGTGTCAGTCAGCTCACCGGAGCAGACAGCGCGCATCTCCAATGCTCGTTCTTCCTCGGTCAAATCATTATCGTCGTTGCTTCCATCCAAAACGCTATCGGCCTTGTGTACGCCATTCGTTTGCGATCCGCTGGCGGAGGCGGAACCTTTGCCAAGCGCATCAGCCACAGTACGTGGGTACCGGACGGACAGTTCGAAAGGTATCCGCGTATTCCCGTCATCTACACAAGGGAACAAGGAGGAAGCAAAGCCTGGGAAGCCCGTGTTGCGCGTGTATACGTGGGGAAAGCGCGAGTCGCCCTCGCCGGTGCCGACGAAGTGCAGGCCGTCGCGGAAGTCGTCTAGCTTGTATTCAATCTCCACTACCAGCGGATCGCAGACAACTTCCTGCGAACCCTGCATGCGCCGCGTCGGAATCTTGAAGTCCGGCGGCAGGGGGATCTTCAGCTCCTCCTCGATGCCGATCTCATGGCGGCCGACGCGGTTGCGCAGGAAGTGGTACTGGTGGATGGTGTGTTGCGGGGGGAGCCCCAGATGGTCGTACTGGTCGTGGTATTCGAGGTGGACGTTGCGGCCCAACAGGCGCACGCGTGACGGCTTGAGCTGGCGACAACTGAGGTGGATCTCCTTGAGCTTGGGCGACTGCGGCTGGATGGTGATCTGCGTCTTCCCTTTGAGCAGGCGCGGGCAGAAGCTGAAGTCGAGCTCCAGGCGCTGGCTGTCGACGGTAAAGGCGCTGGCGAGCGCGGGGTCTTCGCCGCCGTCGTCCATGGCGTGCGGCGAGTGCAGGCGGCCCTGCTGCGGTGGATGCGTGGACGTAGACGTTCGGCGCGCGATGCGTCGCGCTTCGAAGTCTCAAGTTGCGGAGGAGAGCTTGTCGGCGTCGCCAACGGGCCGATGGCCCACTTTTCTTGGCGGCCGCCGCCGCGGCACCTTCCTTTCACTTGTGCGGCGACTTGACCACTTACTCCCAACCTGCTTCTTTCACCTTCAGGACTGCGGCGCATAGTTCGGAAAATGTACTGCCCACAGAAACTGTCACGTGAGGTATGGATAGCTACCCGAAATGCTAGATCGAACGAGCATCGGCTACGGCTTGGTTCATGGCAAAGCTGACAACAACTTTCCATCGGGTGCATTATTGACAGTTTAGTTGCCACAAGCTTAGGAACCGCTGTGCTCACCATCAGACAATACAGGGTAACCGAATCTTTGACCGCCTGCAGGTACGACGTACGTAGAGAACTAGCACAAACATAGTGAATATTTTATATTATTACTCCCACATGAACGCAGCCACAGACAGCAGCCCGAGAATACCCTTCCTATGCAGCCACCTCGCAGCAAGCTTCCAACACCGCAGATGACCTCAACCGTCTACTGCTCCAACATCTTCTCTTTCCTCAACGTAATCTCACATCTATGGCTCTTTGGCGTCACCAAGAAGAAGTTTTCAAACTCCATCGTATCCGGCGTCGTCCTCGCCCCCAGCTTAATACCCTTGCACTCGCGGAAGAAGAACGCCGTTGCGTACCGCAGCTCCATTTTCGCGAGGTGGATGCCAACGCAAGACCGAGCGCCCACACCGAAGGGGTGGAATGCCAATTTGGCATCGGGTGTAAGGGCTTCGGCGGAACCACCTTCTTTGGTGGGGATCCAGCGGTAGGGGTTAAAGCTGGTGCGTGTAAGTACGGTTTGAGGATGGGCAAGAAGAGCATGGGTGAGTGGATGTTGACTTACGTGAGTGGGTCAGACCAGATCTTCGCATCGCGGTGGAAGGTGTATGCCTGCGTGCTGACGGTGGTACCTTGCGGGATGTAGTAGCCTCCAAGTTGGCTCCCGCCTGGGGGAACGATACGAGGCAGACTGCTTGGTGCAGCGCCATACAAGCGATGTGTTTCTTCGATGACGGCGTTCAACAGGGGCATATCGAGGAGGTCATTCTCCATGAAACCCTCAGGAAGCTGTGCAACCTCTTCTTCGAGCGCTTTCTGTAGCTCTGGTCGCTGAAGCACAGCCCAAGTGAGGTAGGTCATGGTAACACCTGTTGTGTCGGTTCCGGCGATAATCACGTTGCTGGCTTCGATTCTGACGTCCATGTCGTCGATGGTGCCTTCGCCTTCTTTCTCGCAATCTTCGATAACTTTGGCAAAGACGTTCTTCTCGCCTGAGCGGGAACGAGCGAGTTCCACGGCGCGGTCGGCTCCGCGGAAAATGAACTCGTTGCAGTTGAAGATTTCTTGTATTGCTGGAACGGGAACAAAACGAAGAAGCCGAAGAACTGGTGCCTCAACCATGATACCAGCGGACATGATAAGCTTCTTCAAGACCCGGATGAACTCGTTGGCCTACAATCGAGGTTAGCTTTAGTTGGAGCACGTTGCATGGAGGCATTGTACCTGTCCAGTCTGTAACATGTTGAAGGACTCGCCAAAAGCGAGATGAGCAGTGACATCCGAGGCCAAAATCACCCACCAGTGGTACGCATCGGCAACATCATTGGTAGCATTCTTCTTGATTTGCGAGACACAAAGTTCAACCTTGTCACGGACAGTCGATTCCCAGTTCTCGAGGAGGTAAGACCGGCTGAAAGAACGTGACAAAAGCTTCCTTCTGGAGCCATGCTCCCTAGGATCGATCATAGTGAAGATTCCCGCTTTCGGGAAGTTGGCAAGTTGCTGGTACCACTCGCTCTTAAGATACTTGGTGCCGATTTTGTGAATTTCTTTGAATGCATCAAGATCGGCTACTGCGACTTCGTGCGGAGAGATGCGAACCATAGGTCCGTACTTCTCGTGAAGAGAGTGTATGTAGAACGATCGCTGGCCAGTCATGACGGCGCGCTTGAGGCGTAGGTGGGTGAATCGTGTATGCCATGGCCCTGGAAGACTCCGTGTCGGAGAAGTTGCCGCAACGTAGGCAAACTGTATGAGTAAGTACGACGCGTGCAAGAAAACATGAAAGACCTACTCTCAGCACGACAGCGACTATCAGCGCAAGTGGTAGATATGACAACCTAAACCATGAAGGCAACAAGGGGGCGCTTGGTTGTGCCATATTTACCGACTTTGTACAGTAAGAGCGAATGCAATTTTCTCTCCTTCGCAAAGGACTATATGAGTGTTTACTACTTGGCCCGCGGGAGATAGGCAGCCTATTTAGGGGACCTCATAGTCCATTGGTAAGGTAGCAACGGGCTCATCGGGGATCCGAAAAAGCCTCGTGCTCCGAGCTCCGACTGTGCAGCCGTTTATAGCAATCTGTATCGATAGGCGACATGGTGTAGGTTACATCGAAGGTAAGGACAAGAGTGTGGTTGGCAGCACTCATCAGGCGAGGCTTCTCAAGTGCTGACGTAGCCAATCATCGTATGCGTGATACATGAATATCCCTGCATAAACCAAGACAATTATAGTTTTCCAGCCTTTTCAGTACAGGTAATGCATTGGACATTCGCTGCGTCAATCGTCAGAGATTGAGGGCACGTACTCGAGCGACGATCCAGGAACATTTCTGTTGAGCTTGAAATAGCTTGCGCAGGACATCAGTTATCGTAGCACATGCTTAATTGACCGTGGTTGACCATTGGAATGCAGTGGGGAAGTTGACGGGTTGCGGGGATCCATGACGGATACATTGAGCGATTGGTATTGTAGGCGCACGCTAGGCACGGTTCCGTAGAGGAACACCCGGTTCCGTTCGAATCTGTCGTGTATCGTCTGATAGGTGTCGCTCACATGCAAGGATACAGAATGGCGTCATAGATGTCCGGAAGCTATCAAAACGTTTTCGCCAAAGAGACTGCTGTTAGAGCTCGCAAGGGCTCGAACAAACAGTTACGACAATACTGTCATGTACCGGTATTCGAAGCTATGTCCGCCAAAGTAGACACGCTCACCAGAGTTACGGCCTGCAGCGCCGGAACAAAGTGAGCAATCTGGCGTCTTAAGTCTGGACAGCGGGAACCGCAGCTAGTGTCCAAGTACCCGGCCTTTAGTGGCACAGTACTTCGTAAGATCGTTGCTTCCGGATCCCTAGAGCCTAAGTACCACGGAGTTCTAACTCTCGTGTCAAACTAGACGTCGGCTTGCAAAAGCACGCGAAGTATCACATTTGACTAGACGTCGGCAAAGTGTTCCTTGAATTTTGAACTCTCCATAGGACGGGGGCTGGATAACAATGTATCCTATATATGATGCGACCCCAAAAACCAAGCTGGTAGGTATCACACTTGACCGCTCTTGCGCGAGGGTCTGAGTGCTAGAATCTTGCAGGCACCAATACTGCGAGCGCATCAATTTAACAGGCTCAATAAGTCAACAATGCGAAACCACTCTCCTGTAAGATGATGTGCCTGTGGGATAACATGGTCGGTTCACCTCCTGACTGTTTGCCATGCTCTTCCATTATATTGTATACGATCACTATGAGGGCGGGTAAATCAATGAAGCAAGGGGGACAACCTCTTCCATTAAGTATGGGGTTGTCGTACTGCCCTCTCCAAACATTCTATCAGTCCTGTGCATCAACAATACCTCGGAGTTCCAGCCTCAATCCGCAATCATCTAAATTGATTTCCTATCATATTTCACATTTAAAGATGAAGCGGCAACCCTCCGTTTCTCAAGGCTGCCGCTAAGCAACCTCGTGATAGTGACGTTGCTCCATCATGCTTTGGCGAAGAATATTAAGAGCACGAGAGGTTATACCTGACATACAACGCGCAAATTCTAGAGCAGAGAGAGTTCAGTGCGCATGCTGTTTCAGTAAGGAAGACGAGGGAAATGCGAGACACCTTGACGGCGTAAAGAGAGCGAAAGCGATGAATTAGTCATCGGATTGCCAGTCTCAATCAGGAAAGAGCTTTGCAACGTGAGTCAACCATCACCTGCACTTTATCAAAATTGTGTAAGCATTTTCTAGGTTCCTCCATTCTTGTACGACTGCTGCTCTGCACACTGGTTTGTATATACCACCCTGGCGTCGAGCAAACATGCAGGTCTACGAACACCCCGCATCGTCACCACCCCTCCAAGCGGCCCTGACGCGCAGACTCCCCTACAGTATATCCCTCTCCTACCGCATCAAACACCCCAATCGTACTCCAGACGCACACATTCTCGCCACATTCCCATCGAACACCTCTACCGATTCGATCCCACAATGTTGGGCCGCAGCGTACATCGACCGCTCCATGCGCCCAGAAACCGAGCTTTGGATCTTTACAACTGGAGAAATCCCTGACCACCATGCGTCACCCAACAAAGAGGGGAACGAGTTTTGCACCGAGTGTAAGAAAGCAGTGCTGTCATTGATAGACTACATGGGGAGCTTGCCAATTCCGCCCTTGCACCCTGAGAACGAACCTGCGATGGAGCTTGCGCGACAGCATGAGAAAGAGCACCCGCAAACAGGACCAGAGGCAAGGTATCCACCAGGGCCTGGCTTGTACATGCGACATCTGCTTATCCCGACGGTCGTCACACTGGGCGGATGCCACCAAAAAGTTGTGAAAATCTTGGCGGAGGCAGGTGTACTCTGTAAAGAGTTCCCAGGCCATGAGGCGGACTTGAACAAATTTTGGTTCAAGGTGTCGGATTTACCAAAGCCAAGGGACTTGCCCGAGGAATTGCAGTGGGGCGAGATGCGCGAAAAAGATCTGGCAATTGTGCAGGCACGAACATCTATCCCTCGGACAACGCGCACGCTGCTCAGTTTGAAGAGCGTAGGTGTTTTTGAGAAAGCAACAGACGAGCCTGTCGCATGGACTTTTCTGGGCTTGGATGGATCACTCACAACGCTGCATACGGAGCCTGAGTGGAGGGGGAGGGGGATTGCTAAAGCAGTGGCTGTGAAGATTTTCAAAGAGCATGCTCCCGGGCTTGCGGTCGATGCCGAGCAGAACGCTTGGGCACATGCAGATGTATACTCGGGGAACGTGCAGAGTGAGACTGTGTGCAGGAGCTTAGGTGGGAAGCCTTCGGTGAAAATACTGTGGGTTAGGATAGATATCGGGAAGGAAAGTATCTCGGGCGCATAAGGGGCATACAGTGCCAAGGGCAAAGTGAGAGAACTGTACACCTCGGCTTGAGGTAACAAGAGTACCCCAAGGTTTCACGAGGCAATGTAGTACGACAAGGTACAGGAGGCACGTAGGGATCTGAGAAAACTGTTAGCTTTGTACAAGCATAAGTTTGCTATGAAGTAGAGTGGATCAAAGGGCTCATGAAAAAATTAGAGTGTTGTTGCGTTTTGATCCTCATCGGAAGATCTCAGGGTTAAAAATTTATAATCATCGCGGAACAATGGGTGAAGAAGAGTGCGCTTACCTTGAAAAAACAGCAGCATCCGGAATGCCTGTTAAGTGAGCACCACAATGCTCAACTGTTACACCGAGTGTTCATCTTTCATGTTTTCGTTGACTTGTCTTAGCTCATAAAGCCGTATGCCACATACAGTGGTCACGTTGGTATATATCAAGCAGCGCCATCGTCAGAAGCGATAGCTTAGTCGAACAGACCGAAGCCCATGTCAGCATCAGAGTCCTCCTCCTCTTCCTCCTCCTTCTTCTCCTCGGCGGCCGGGGCAGCAGCTTCGCCACCGGAAGCAGCTCCAGCGGCAGGGGCGGAGGAAGCGTAGGCCTCGGGGTTGGCAATGCGGTCCTTGAGCTCCTTGATCTCCTCCCACTCGTACTCGGTCTCAATGGCAACAGAGAGGACCTTCTTGTAGGAGTTGACGACGGAGTGTATAACAGAGGGCAGGGTGGGGTAGTTGACAGCCAGAGAGATGGAGGCGATGGTGGTGATGGCAGAAGAGAAAGCCTTGAGCAGCTGGGACTCCTCAATGTCCAAGACGGAGCTGTCGAAGGTCTGGCCGTTGTCGTAGATCTGCGAGATACCCATACCGTAGGTGAAGGGAGAGATGTTCAACAGGTTGAGGAGGGTAGCCTCGGAGGCACCGACCTTGCTACCAGCCTCAATGAGCTTGAGGTCGGAGGTAATTTCGATGGTACCACGGGCGATCTTGGTGGGGACACCGAGGGCCTGGAAGAAAGAGGTCTTTCCGGGCTCCATACCGCTACGCTATGTCAGCATGTACATCATGTGCCTGCGAGGCATTGTCCTTACGTGTTTCCGGCGGGAACGAAGACATCAAGAGGAGCGAGGGCACCAGCACGGGCGGGGGCGGCGACGCGGTTGAGGAGAATCTTCTCACGGATCTCCTTGAGGTCGGAGTTGGTGAAGACGAAGCCGACGTTGCCTGCAATGCGTCAGTACGGGAGCGCGCAGAAAGGTGTGCGGAGGATACGAACCCTTGACGTGCGGGAGGAGACGCTCGTACTCGGGGAAGTCGCCGACGAAGCCCTTCAGAGCGCGGCGGACCATGGTGTTCTTGCCCATGAGAACGACACCTTCGCCACGGAGCGACTGGCGGATCTCGTGCATCTGCTGGGAAGAGACATTGTCGACGGTGACGATGAAGATGCTCTTGTACTCCTCGAGGAGAGCCTTGAGCTTGTCGAAGTAAGCGGCTTTGTTTTCTTTCTTGCCCCCCATTATGATCGATTTGACACAATAGGATCTTTAAGGACTTATTGCGATTTCGTGGATTGATGAGGTCGAAAGGAAGTCGCGACCGAAGAAAACGAAAATCGCCCGTGGGAGTGAGTCCGTGCGGTTAGGCGAGCGCGCTACCGCTGCATGCAGCTAGTCCAGTATCCGAGATCTTCTCGAAACACTTGGAGCACTGATGGTGACTGGAGAGCATCAACGAAAATGACTTTACCCTACCAGTGCCTTGCAGCGTGTACACGGCCTGTGTCTGATGGTCATGAGTGGCTGCTTTTCGGTGCGACGGGCTCTGAGCTTGTGGCGCAATCTTCTTCTGGGATCGTATCAACTTGGACGCCAGAAAGTGCCATCTTAGCAGTGAAGGTGCGTAAGACGCGCCCCGATACAATGCACGCAAATTCTGGTCCGCTATTGTACGCACTCCCAGAAAGGGCTGACAGGGTTAGGAATCTGACCGTGAGGATGCACAGGAAGGCCCGCCTGCGAAACGGGCGAAACTCACACCCGTGGCAGAACCCAAGCCCAACCTGTCGCATTTGAAAGTCACCAAAGACGGGACATATCTCGTTGCAGTGACTGCCGAGGACAAGTGCATCCGGGTTTTTCAAATAGGCGATCAATGTCGACTGGAGCAGTTAAGTCAGAGGTAGGTGTCCCGTAAACACTACTCAGTGCCTGGTGACTGACTTCCTAAGATGCATGGCCAAACGTCCTTCTTCGATCACTTTGACTGCGGACGACAGTATAATATTGTGCGCAGACAAGTTCGGAGATGTATATTCTCTACCACTATTGTCATCCCCAGAAGACGAGCAGGCCGTTATTCCCGAGCCCAAAGAAGACCAAAAGAAATTTGAGCCCTCTGCTAGTGTCCTCACGGTTCACTCTGGAAGAAATCGTAAAGCGCTTGAAGAACAGCTGAAACAAGCCCAGAAAGGGCCGAAGCAGGTGAAGGACACGCCGAAATTCAAGCACCAGCTCATCATAGGCCACGTATCGATGCTCACAGACGTTGTCTGTGCCACGATTGGCTCTCGTAGCTACATACTTACTGCCGACCGAGACGAGCATATCCGAGTGTCCCGTGGGTTACCGCAGGCGCACATTATCGACGGATTCTGTCAGGGCCATGAGGAGTTTGTCAGCCGCCTATGCTTCACCAAGTCAGGACGTCTTGTGTCTGGAGGCGGAGACCCGTATCTGTACCTGTGGGACTGGCTGTCTTACCACCTCGAAGAAAAGCTACCTCTCCAGGAGCTCATATTCGGGCACTACAAAGGACATCCGTATCACACTGGAGCTGCAGAGTTCAAGGTCGCTGTTTCTGGCATATGGGCGGTTCCTGATAGTGCGCAAGAGGTACAGCCCCTTCGCTTGCAATTTCATTACCAGCACTGACACACTACAGGTCGACGAGATCCTAGTAGCTTGCGAGGGCATTCCAGCACTGGTGAGCTTCAAGCTGGGCAGCTCATCGAGGACAGGAAAGGTGTTGCCATTAAATGGCAATGTGCTCGATCTCGCTTTCATTGCATCGGATGCAGGCGGTGCCATAGCAGCAATCTCGATCGATCACGTGCACCATCCGGGCTCTACGCAAGAGGTCCGCCAGGAGCCGGTAAGCCATGATCAAAATCTTGGTTGGAACATGGCTAATACGTTGTAGGGTGCTTCGCGACTACAATGCCTTTCAAACTACAACTCGGGAGAATGGGAGGACGACAAGACCCTAACTGGGTCGCTCGAAAGGTTCAGCCGGCCCATGCCGAACGAAGAGCGCGAGTCAGGTATTGCGAGTGAAGCTGATCGAGGCAAAGCCGACAACAAAGCAAAGGCACTTCGAGACCTGCTGTACGGTGTGGAGAACCTGAGGAAGCGTCCAGGCGCGGAGGATTAGGCAATGCGGCGAAGACCGACTGCCGAGGCATGACGCAGGATGTGCGCATGCTGTCTTTGTAAGGGCTCGTTGCAATGTCTGAATAGGCACATGATGTCCGTAGCTTTCAAACAGCCACAACAGGCGAGTACAGACTGCAAACGCTATCCGCAGCAAGGCAGGCGACGCGGCGGGTGGGTTTGCTGTGGGCCGGGTGGTGAGTCTCGGCTGCACGCTCTTAGAAATCTGATGAACCCTGGCTTGCTCGCAAATCGCAATCGCGTGCGACCCTTCCCTGCCCAGCTCCGGTCGCGCTCTAGCTTAGCACATTTTCTTCTTCGGCCATCGCCCTCACTGCTGTCCACTGTATCCCAAGAAGCACCTGTGACTGTGTCCGAGGAGCTTCCAGTCCTCTCTCGTCATCCCATTCCGCCGACAGACGCCATATCAATCAATCAATCAATCAATCGGTATTAAGCCCTATTTGTTGCGCCCCTCCACTAGACCTGCCACCCGAGAACACGTCCGAATCTCGACAAGAACTTCGCCGACAGTATTGTCCACTGCTGAATTATTGAGTTCCAGTGCCTTCTGCGCCAGCCGTCCTTTTGAAGTCTTTGCGCCGCCGCCGCCCAAGCCCACAGCTAGCGACTGAGACCCTCTCACACCGCACACCCGCGCAAGGAACACTACAACCGCCAAAGTGTTCGCCTCAGGTTTCCGTCGCGCAACCTCGACCCGGTTCCTGTCCCTCTTCTCCGTGCCCATTGCCGCCGCCGCGTCCAACCAACGCGTATCGCCCGCCGCGGGGTTATCTTCTGCTTCAAAGCAGACCTCAACACCTAAGGTCGACGTGCGGAGGATGCATTCACGACTAGTCAGTAAGTTGTGCCTTTGTATGTGTTATCAAAGATCTGCTAACGTGGTTTGTAGTCATTGGGTAAGTGCGACGCGTCGTGGTTCCCGCTCCACAGCTATCGTGTACCTCCACCACGCCCAGAGCATGATATTATACAGGCGCCATGCTGACTTGCATGTAGCTCGGGCCCTGCAGGCCACACCGCAGCCATCTATGCTGCGCGAGCCGACCTGAACCGTAGGCTTTCCTTCTCCAATTCTTGTCCTGGAACTTTCTGCTGACATGCACCAGCCGTCATGTACGAGGGCTTCCTCGCGCTCGGAATCGCAGCGGGCGGCCAATTGACCACTACCGATGAAGTCGAGAACTTTCCCGGCTTCAAGATGATCCAGGGCGGTAAGCTCATGGTGCGTTCTCTGCCAAACAATTTCATGAAAATACCCCGCTGACGTGAATCAGGACCAAATGCGCGAGCAGTCCGAAGCCTGCGGCACCGAAATCATCTCCCAGACCGTCGCGAAGGTCGACCTCAAGGCGAAGCCCTTCAAATACTGGCTACACCCCATGGGCGATGACGATACCATCGAAGAGGAGGAACATACCGCCGATGCTCTAATCATCGCAACTGGCGCCAAGGCCCGCCGGCTAGACCTCCCCGGCGAGACCAAATTCTGGGGCAACGGTGTATCGGCCTGCGCGGTTTGTGACGGCTCGCTCCCCATGTTTCGCGAGCAGCCCCTTGTTGTCATCGGCGGCGGCGACTCCGCGGTAGAAGAGGCCCTTTACCTTACCAAGAAGGCGAAGAAGGTCACCGTCCTGGTGCGACGAGACAAGCTCCGGGCGAGCAGGACAAACGCACGACGACTGACGACGCACCCCAAGATTGATATCAGGTACAACACCAGCGCCGTGGAGATCAAGGGCGAGGAAAAGAAGAACGGTCTTATGACCCAACTCGTCATCAAGAACAACGTCACCAAGGAGGAGCAGGCTATCGAAGCCAAGGGGCTGTTCTACGCTGTTGGCCACGATCCTGCAACTGCGCTCTTCAAGGATCAGCTTGACATGGATGAGGATGGCTACCTTGTCACGGACCCGGGACGCTGCACCACCAGTATAGAGGGTGTATTCGCCGCTGGAGACGTCCAGGACAAGCGATACAGGCAAGCTATTACCAGTGCAGGTCAGTATTCACTTCATAAGCTGAATATCAATAACGACTAACCATTATAAGGCTCCGGCTGCATTGCCGCCCTCGAAGCCGAGAAGTGGCTTGCCGACCAAGACGACAGCGTCACCAACGAGCTCGATACGGAGAACCAGGCCGAGAAGTCGCAGACCAACGGCGTCGTCCCCGAGTACCGCTCCAACCCGCTCTTGTAGACTCGTGCATTATGTCCTGCATCTCAGCGTGCATATTCCCGTTCGCCCCAAGATCAACACCGCTATCTTCACCTCGCATCGGCATAAAATGTAGTGGGCTCTGAGATTTATGAATAGATTTTCTGTTTTGTGTGTGGATAGATGGTTTTTAGCTTCTCTGGCTGGAGCCTTGTGTGGACGGCTCGCCGGCATTGGGATAGACTTGAGTGGTGGTAGAGAAATTAAATGAAATGATGTGAAAGCAATGATTCTGAACCAGATGGTCTGCATGTTGTTCTCAAACGCCTCTATCCTATATCACAATGCTCTGCATTTTTGGTGCGTATCACGCAGTTGTCAATGAATCCTTTTTCGATCCATCCACGTCTTTCTCATCGATCTTACTACACTGCTGGAAGTATATTTGGGTATCGCTATCTACCTACCCCTCGACGCCCTGCAATACCGGATAGTAGGGCTGAATATGTCTTCTACATAATATTGCAGCGCGTAACATGTCTTCCGCACCCTGATGAGACGTCCCGCATGACGCGTAGCCGCGCCGAATGTGGAGATGCCAACATTGATCGTCCACGTAAAGCAGTGGTCGTTGACTCAGGTGTTGATTGATGGTTGAGGAAAATAGCTCCTGGGTTGACATGAGCATCAGCCGCCAAAGCCAGAGTTGCGAAGAAGGTCAAGCGCACTCTCGAACGCCCGTACAACCTCGATGTCTACTGATGTCAGCCAGTCCAGATAGTCAGTCCTATAATGAGCTTACAGTGCTGCCTCGTGTTCGCCAGTTTCTGCTCGGAATTCTGAACGTAGGTCATGCGGGTACGAAGTCTAGGCTGAGATTAGTTGAACTGATTGAAAAGCAACATCGGACATGCATACCGGTGGAAGGTGCGATCGGACTCTTGATTGGCGCCAGCATCGGCCCAGATTTTGAAGTACTGTGGCCAGCGTTAGCTCCTTGGGCACATAACAAGACGTATGCCAACAGTACATCCATAAGCTGAGCGAACTCCTCTAGCAGCTCTTGTTCCTGCGCGGACGCGGTGCTGATCGTGTTGTGGTAGCGCTCATGAAGCTCCTCCCAGTCGAAATCAACAATCTCGTCGGCAGGATCAACATCGTCGTTGCTGTCATACGCTTCACCCTCGCCAGGCTCGAGATTTTCCACTTCTGGCACTTGCTGAGCTTGTTGGGCGGAGGGCGGGCGGTCTTCCTCAGTGGAGTCCGCTGGGATGCTCGGGGCACGCGTCTCTTCCGCGTTAGACGCGTTTTCCGCATGCTCGGCTTTGTGAGTCTGGTCATTGCTAACGTCTGCCATACCTGACAAGGAGGACTGAGGGAAATATGGAGGTGAAGAACGAAAAGATTGCTGTCGTTGCTGTAGCCCGCTAATTGATGGGTAGGGGGATTCAGACTTTGACGATGGCATTGGCATTAGCATTGGCCATTAGTTGATGAGTGCTGCGGTCAGTGCTCTAAGTGAGTCGATACTTCAGGCGCTGCACTTCTGGTGCGATGCCGGAGCGAGCGTTTGGTTCTTAGTTGTAGGTGTGGGAGGAGCGATAGTTCACATGTAACACTATGCTGCATGCGCTTAGCGCGATGTCCTGCGGGTAGGTGCGCCCAGTTGCGTCACGCCTCGCGGGTGCCTGACATCTTATCGTCTTCCGGTGCCTTTCCGATTCATCTTTCACCACCTTGGACTCTACTTCCTTCTGAGCCTCATGTTCGCTCTCCGTAAAAGCCTCAACGAACAGTGTCCAGATTAGCGCATTCACGCGGCAGCCTGTTTGCCCAAATAGCACCTCCGACGGCGCGTACCCGCTCAACATGATCCTCAACTGCTTCCCGGACCCACAAGAACCTGAGAGATCAAGAAGTGGGAACATAACATAAACCACGACATCATGGAGTGTGATATCTGTGGCAGGGAGGGCGCACTCCACTGTGTTACTTGCGCTCGCGCCTTCTTGGAGGAACCCCGCTACAAACTCGCGGATAAACTGGTTGTTGGCGAAACATATGCAAAGCATGTGAAAGCCGTTGTCGAGGGTTTAGAAGACACAGAGAGCCAGTAAGTAGAGCCTCTTGGCCTCATTGTGGCTTTGCAGCGCGACTCGAGAGTCCCGCAGTTGGCGGATGGTGCTGACGGGTGGCCACTTCCAGACATGTATCGCTCCAGGATTCAAAGGGAGGCTTGCTGGTAGATCGACAAGAATGCACCAACAACATCGAGATACAGCGCACTCGAGCCGAAACGGCGGAAATCGAAGAGCGGACTGCCTTGATCAACGAGCAGGCTGAGCTGCTTCGACAGCAGATCGAGAACACACAGAAGCAGCTTACTGAGAAGCGCCGACAGATCTCCTTACGCAAATCTGACATCTCGTCTGCTACCCACGACGTAAACGCTCGCCGAGCCACCGAACGCGACAAAGTACAGCAGAGCATCAAGCGCTTAGAATATGAGTCGGATAAGGTTCACGCCTCTGCGATGGAGATGCGATCGTATCTTGTCCACTCAGCGGCCGATGTTGCGGGACTGAAGTCGTTGAAGCGTAGGACAAGGGAAGGCGAGGTCAAGGAAATTTGGTATATAGGCCCTGACATAGACCGGCATCGAACGTTATCGAAATCAGGTAGACATATCAGGGTTTGGGACTTGCGAGAGCTCAATGGTATGTTCGAGCTATATATCTCATTCTACTTGAAGGTCACTACTGACTTCGCACAGACGCTCCGCCGGATGAACTATCGGCGTCTCTACTTGCCATCACACAACTTCTGATACGGGCCACGGCCTATCTTGGTCTCCGACTCCCTTCCGAGATCACGCTCCCGCACAGAGACTACCCACATCCCACGATCATTCGCCCTGAGGAATCCTGGGAAGGGAAGAAAGCCCCGTTTCCAGGTTTGACCCCGTCACATTCATCCAACAACAGCCCGGAAGCCTCTCGTACGTTGGATGGTACACCTATACCTAGAGCCATGGTACTATTTCTGGATCGATCCCTCCCCCACTTGCGAGAGGAAGACAAGGCGGCCTACGCAATTTTCATAGAAGCTGTCGCTCATCTTGGCTACAATGTCGCTTGGCTGTGTCGATCACAGGGCATGAAAGATGAGATTGTGAGATGGGAGGATGTGTGTGATGTTGGCAAAAACCTCCACCGTCTACTCAAATTGCGAGTCACTTGGAATCCTCAGCGCCCAGAGAATCCGCTCGACAAAGATATTCCCCAGTCGAGGTCCAGCTCCTATGCCACGAAGAAGACCCCTGTAGGACTCGGCGAAGTCTCTTATTCAACGTCTCATTCGTTCGCTCTTGACAACGAAAACGTACAACGAGTTGGCGATTGGAAAGTTAGTCCGTGGAAGCTGAAGGACCAACTGAAGAGTTATCTGTATGCTGAGGAACAGACCAAGGATTGGGACAACTTGGATCCAAAGGAATGGGCAGATATGGAGAACGCGATCAAAGACGATCCGGTCATGGTTGGAAAACGACATGGCGAGGGTGATGGAAAGAGCTACATGGACAATGTTCCAGCTATCATGGAATCTGCGGCGGTTGAGGAGCGCAAAACGAACGGCTGGACAAGGGTCAAGAGCCGCAGTGAGGAGACGGCGAAGAAACCGGGGCGGGAGTGAAGGCTCGTTCAGGAAGGCGCAAACTCTTCGGGTTTGCAAAACCCCGTGTGCTCACAAAAATACGTGCATGTGCGGGCCGTGAAGCTGCACGTATTGTCGGTGTAGTCGGCGTAGTCGGCGTAGTCGGCGGGTTGAGCATATTACGTCTTAAACAGCCTACTATGAAAAGGAAATTTTAGACGTATCATGGGTCCCCATCGGAGCTGCTGTAGAGTTATTAACTGGTGCATGGCTCACCAAGGGCTCCTGCAAGGACTCGCAAGGATGAGTGTAGCATGCGATGCATTGTAATCACACTCCATCTATGATACAGTACAAATGGAGAGACGAGGCTTCTAGAAGGCCGCTTGTGTCTCGGCCTCGGCGCAACAAGCCGTTAGATCAGCAATGCGTTCGGAGAATTCGATTGCACCATCCGAGCTAAACCCAAACAGTTGCAACAAGAGGACGAAGCCACACAGCATTCCTCTCTACGGGATTTCTCAGCATCTCATTACACATTCAGGCCGCACAGATGCCGTACGCCTGTGCAAAATCTTATATAAGAGGCGGTGAAAGCCAGCGATGGAGTCGTACGCTGTGCTTTCCCCTTCTCCCAACCAACGAGCACGCCATCGCAGCAGAATCGCGCCATCACCACAACAAAGGCTACGGTACCGAAGGCACTAGCGCGACGTCCATATATCAATAAACGTTCGTGTTGCGCTCAACTACACTGTCGCCAAGTTGTTCTCGCGGAATTCACATTTCGTCGAACTCTTCCCGGGTATTTTCGAAGCATTCAACCACCCCAGAGGCCACCTCCGTAGCCATGACGTTTGCCGAACATCCGATCGAGACTCCGCCGCGGGCACCTTCGCCGGTGCATAGGTTCGGGACTTTGGCCGTGCATGCTGGCAGTCCGCATGACCCTGTGACGGGCGCAGTCATTGAGCCGGTGCGTATTCCTTGGGTAGCAAGATGGAGTCGTTCTCTACGGGCGATGGGAACCTTGACGTTCATTTTCCGGCTCGTTACGCGCAAAATACGAACTCCGGATCTGCTGCCCCGGTATAGACGATCACGACATTTCGCTAATCTGAGCAGATCTCACTCTCCACCACTTTCGCGCAGACCGGCCTAGGAAAGCCCGTTGGGCTGTACGAGTATTCCAGATCCTCGAACCCGAACAGGGACAACTTCGAACGTGCGGTTGCCGCTCTTGAACATGCTCGCTTTGCCCTCGCATTTTCCTCCGGCTCCGCGACCACAGCGAACATTCTCCAATCCCTCGCCGCCGGCTCCCACGTCATTTCTGTGTCGGATGTCTACGGTGGCACGCACCGCTACTTCACAAAAGTCGCACTCACCCACGATGTGAAAGTCACATTCAGTCCCAGCATCGAGATCGACATCGCCGAGCTCATCACACCCGAGACAAAACTGATCTGGATCGAGACGCCCTCCAACCCAACCCTGACGCTTGTGGACATTAGGAAGGTTGCCACAATTGCGCATCAGCATGGCATCTTGGTCGTAGTGGACAACACTTTCCTCTCGCCATATGTGCAGAACCCGCTCGACCACGGCGCCGACATCGTCGTGCACTCCGTCACCAAGTACATCAACGGTCACTCGGATGTGGTCATGGGCGCTGCGGCGTTCAACTCGCAGGATATCTACGACCGTCTGTCTTTCCTCCAGAATGCTCTCGGTGCCGTCCCCTCAGCCTTCGACTGCTGGCTCGCCCACCGCGGTCTCAAGACCCTGCACCTACGTGCCCGCGAAGCGACCAAGAACGCGACCGGTGTCGCCACTGTGCTCAAGGACTCCCCACACGTCGTCGCAGTCAATTACCCTGGCCTTCCCTCGCACCCGCAGTACGCTGTGACGCAGAAGCAGCACAGGGATGCAATGGGTGGTGGTATGCTTTCATTCCGCATCCGTGGCGGCCACGAGGCGGCTGAGCGGTTCTGCCAAGCCACCAAGATCTACACGCTTGCTGAGTCGTTGGGTGGCATCGAGTCTCTCATCGAGGTGCCGAGCGTGATGACGCACGGTGGCATCCCGCGTGAGCAACGCGAGGCTGCGGGCGTGTTCGACGACCTTGTCCGCGTCAGCTGCGGTATCGAGGACGAAGCCGATCTTGTGGCTGATGTGCTGCAGGCGCTGGAGAAAGCAGTCGTTGGTCCCAAGATCACGAATGCACTAGCCGGCAACGGCAACGGCAACGGCCATGCTTGAGCTGGTCAGGAAGAGGAATTTCGAAAAGTTGCATGATTACGACGGTTCTATGAGCGATGACTAAGGCGTTACGGAGCACAAGAGGAGCGGCCACGAAATGGTCGGCGGATGGGATACATGAGGGCATCATTGCTGCTGTTTGCATGATTGCGAGAAGTACTAGATACCAAACGGATCTCTTTTCATTCGTGGAATATTTACTATGTGCCATTGCCACCTCAATCCGTAGGTGCCTGAACCTGCCTGGTACATTCATGTCCGATGCTCATGCCCTCCATATATGTGTGCTGCTTGTGCCTTGTCGCACCCCCGGTCGTCTGCGGCGACGCTCACATGTCTTCCTTGCGCCACCATCCCCATTCGACATGGATATCCTCGCCCAATGCTTGCCGAATCAACTTGACTGCTTTCTCAACCTGCACCGTATCGTCTGCCCGTTCATCGGCCGGATTAATTTTGGTCCAAAACACATCCAGGAACACGCGCTTCAAACCGGATAGATCTTTCTGGTAAGCCTGAACAAATCCCACGTGGTCATCCGAGTAATAACAAAGGTCGGAATAATCGATCACTAACGTTGAAAAGGCTTCTCGCTGCACCGGAAGTATGTCCTCTAGGGCCCTCTTGGATTCATCTTCGATCAGCCAGCAGAAGATCATAGCGCCAGCGAGGGAAAGCAGTCGTGTCTCTTTGTACGTAGCTCGACAAACTTTGCTGAGGTGAAAGCGCTTGCTCATCTTTTCTGAGACAGACACCTTGCCTGCGCTCAGCCGGAACCGGGGCACCTCGTCGAAGACATAACCGTAGATCTTGTTGCGAAGTTCTCCAGGAAGCCTCAGGAAGGGCGATTCCCGCTGGTTACGCTCGAAGCTACCGCTCATCAGCACCGACGCACGCAAAAAGCTTACTTGCAAAACTCACATCGCAATGCAAGCGCCTCGCGGAGCGGGGTCGAGCATGCCGTTGCTATCCTTGACCACAGCGGGTACGTCAACGTCGGCTCCACTGGCAGTCGCCATATCGTTGCTGTTGTCGTCGCACGCTCCGGGTTTGGTGGGAGGGTCAGCCATGGCGGTGGACTTGGCGGAGTATCCGTGGTGGTTGTGGGTGCGAGGTTCCAGCGCGTGTCGCGGGGTTTATATACTGTTCGTTGCCGGGGTGAAGGGAGGTGGCAGGGACCCAAGTGCCGAGCTGGTGGGGTGAGTGAAGGCAGTTGAAAAACTGGGTTGCCTGAGTGAGAGGAGGGCTCTTTGACTAGAGCTGGAATCACATGTGTAGCAAAAGTAACGAAATATACTCCTCTTTAAGCTTTTTGTTGGATGCATTGTCTAGTCGCACCTTCCAATTCGAAGGTTACGCTCATACGGCCCGTAAAAGGCAAGACCGCCAGCTCATGAAATTGACCACAGATTCCGAGGCCGTTACCCTTGACGGGTATCAGATTTGTGTACATCGTACTCGTACGACTATTAGATCACCACAAACAAACCCAATTCCCCTAAGCGCAAAATCAGACGCTCGCCTTGGTCCAGCTATTGACTTCCTCTTTGTCCGATGGTGTATGGACTCGTGACCCCGAAACATTATCGTGCCGAATTATGCATTCTCCCACAGAGCTTTCCAACATTTCCGAAAAACTCGTAGCTGTGAAACTACTGGAGTTAGCCTTCCTGCTAAAATAGACCCATCATGGCGGAAGGACTACGTACCCTCAGTTCAATTCTCCAATTCGTAGTCCAGTAAGTCCTCCGCTTCAAAAATTACCCGGATCGAGCTGGGAACAGCTCCGCGAATGTAGGTAAACTTTTGTTGGTCCCACCGGAGCCATTCTTCACGAATATGCTCCTGCGAACGGTGCATATTGCAACACGGACGTAGAATGATGTGTTTGAGTCCGGGTAGGGATTTGATATCTTCCAGTATCGGGTGAATATTGTGTACGCGTGTGTGCATAGTCGCAATCCTGTTGACTTGAGCGGAGTAATTAAAGATGGGTGCCAACCGTGGGCGCAACTCAGACAATTGAAGCCTGGTCAAGATTTCAAAGTCGTTCATGTGATCACGACCGCCCCAATAGTCGATACTCGATCCGAGAAGGGCTCCCTTCACCGTGGCCTCGACAAGGCCGGTTGCGAAGATGAAGCGAGCGTTTGTAAAAGGGAGGAACCGGCATTCTGCATAGACAACCCGAGATACTCTTAGGAGGTCAGGATGGGCCACGTTTTTGGGCTTGAAGATTCGGCTTTTGGGGGTCTGAATGTAGAGACCGGTGAAGGCGTAACGAAAGATCAGGGTGCGCAATTCGGCTGGGAGGCGCAAGAGCGGCGACTCGGTCCTGTTTCGCTCGGTGCTACTATAACATCAGGAACAAATATCAGTGAGCTTTACGGTACTTACAGGCTCACGTATTCGCCTCGAGGCGTCGGATCGAGCATGCCGTCGAGTTCCTCGGAATCGTGGTCGTAGTTGGAGTCGGAGTTCTCAATGCTATGTTCAGGCTCGTTGTCCGCCATACTGTCGAAATTCTGACACAGTATTGAAGGTAAGGGTAGGGAGATTTAATCGGGAAAGAGGGGAGTGGCGGGGGCTTTATAACCAAGGAAAAGTGGAGACATCACATGACCAAGAAAGTGACTTGGCCGGGGGTTCACTGGCCTGCTTTCTATCCAACGACTTATCCGTGAAATCCACTCGACTGCTGGATTCCAATTCATATCTTGTATGAATGTTTCTCAAATAATAAATCTCTAAATCATGCCAGTCTAAACAATTCGCGTCGTTCCAACCCTTCAAATTATACGCACCGCAGAAGGCAGGAATCGCAATTGTAGCTACATGCAGCTTTCCACAACTCAAACAATCTATTCCTGGTCGATTTTAGATAACGCTGCAACCGTAAATTGCTATCTCATTCATGGTCATTTCATAAAGGGCTACGACAGGATGTCAGTGTCGGATGTTCTGGAGCGAGCATATCAATTTTTCTTCTAAATACCTACTCGTCGGACCATACCAGGCGCGCAGTACCGCTGCATTGCTTGATAGTTTTCTTTCGCAGCTCCCGATCTTTGTCTTCGGTCCAGAGACGTGTGTTTAACGTTATGGGTATCCCGGCCAGAACCCGAATCGAATTTCCCACAACTCCTTGCATAACAGCCGTTATTTTCATGTCAGTATTAGCGCTCCGTAGATGTTTTTTCCATTATACGTGCGCGAAGGCTAGGCAATCTTCCTAAAAGCAGGTAGTCATGCTACATCTCTGATGAGAGTTTGGATCGTTGGCCGAATGTCATCGACAATTTGAATAGTTGTAATCACGTTGATCTGGACCGAAAGTAAATTAACCGTTAGCCAGTGCAAGAGGCGCTTAGAAGAGGAGTAGGTACCAGCAGAGAGACTCAGCGTTGATTCCCGGAGATCATACCACTGATGCATATGCTGCTCGAGGATGGTGGTAGATAAGATGTCAGCATATATAATGATACATAACTCGGCACAGATGTTTCTGCAGACACGGAGCCAAGTGAGGGAGAAACGGACGGGCGGACTGGGGCGTCGAAACTGTATCTCCATATTGGACGGCGTACTCCTGCGACCTCTTCGTTGCGAAAAAAGCAGAGCACGATATCCTCGCAGACAAGGCGGTAGATGCTACGAGTGCCACCGGGACAAGGTGGTTAGGTCTGGTGCAGCCAAATTCATTGTTACCGGCGAGCAAAGACAAGGACATGTCATTACGATATAACGTGGCATGCAGATCTCGCCTTGGAACTGATGAGTCAGTACGAGCTGAATCCATGCCATAGAGTTCGTATGGAGGACTGGAGGCCGATAGGAGCAAAACCATGCGATTTAAATAGAATTGGATTCGAATTCAGTGTGGAAGATCTTAAGCTCACACTAACGGTGTTGTCTTCAGACGTCGGCATTCGCGCCTATCCTCCGCTTTCGTCGTGAAAACCATAGACCCTCAAGTAAAACCAAATATATGATAGCAAAGAACTGTTCGCAACGTAACAGCCGGTGGTAGCGGAGAGAGGACCAAGATCCCTATGATCCAAACCCAGAGAACCGCGCAAACCCATGCAGGTGCGTGACTGTGATTGCATGCCTTAACCGGGACGAAAATGCAAGTCGAACCAGAATAGCGGAAGACAAAGGTCGAAGGGTAAATAGCAATGAGTGGCTCTAAACCTAGCGCCTGCGAATAGGGAACAAGTCAATGTATAATTCCACAGCATTTGCGTGTCGTAAGAGACTTACCACTCGACCATCACACCGTCACCTTCGCGCAGATGCACCTGCTTGACGATGTACTCCTTAGTCTCCTCTTTTGTCTCGCCCAAACGCGGATTGGAATGCTCGTAGATGCCAATGCGCTTGATATTGGGAAACTTCTTGCGGAAGATACGTCGGAAGCCTTGTATGTACAGACTAAAGTACCCGAACGGGATGTTGATAGACGTGACGAGCTGCATTTGGCCCAAGGCACGGATCTTGATCCAGCGATCCATGATCATCACGCCGTCAAAACTGAACGTGTTGAGGGTGTAGATGAAGGGAGACACCTCGAAATATGCCTGGCGGCTGACCTGGTGCAAGTGGAAGGTAAATCTAGGACATTTGAAAATAGATTCCTTCGCGCCAATAGGTCGCGTGCCGTATGAAAGCCACGGAGGACAGTAAGTTCCGATCTCTTTGATGTGGATCTCAAGGCCGCCAACTGCGTATTTCCAGATCTTGTTGCGAATTTCCGGAGGGAGGCGCAGAAGAAGAGATTGTGTGGAGTTGCGCTGCGTACTGTTTCAATCAGTAACTTGATGAATAACTGCAGATGCTGACTTACATTTCCGCGAGATGCGTCGCATTCTGAGGGATGGAAACGTCCAGTAGGCCACTCTTCAGCTTCCTAGCCTGCTTTCCAGACTTCCGCTTAATGACACGACCACGGCCACCACTGATAGCTTGAGCCTTCGCCATGGTTGTTTCTTTGAAAAGGAGTGGGAGGTGGGTTTACAAGTGAGAGTTTGATCGAGCGCGGGCAACGCTAAGGACAGCTGAGGTGCTGAAAGCTTGAAGAGGACTAGTCAATCACTGTGGTGAGAGTGAGGATGAGAGTCAAAGTGATAGGGAACAGATGATGACGTGTTTTTAGCAGGGCAACCACTAACACTGATGCACCTTTTTCTAAGATGGAGGAGCATGATTACCATTCAGGACCTCAAATTTCAGAGCCCGAGCCAACGTCTTCAGAGTCGGGATCTTCCTTTTCATGACCTGAATCTTTGTCTTCAGAGCCTAGGGTGATATCAACAGAAGCTCGCATGCATACACATACGGTGTTATGAAGTATATGTGAGCATCTGTCCACTCCTTCTGCCGTAGGCTTTCCCTGGCAGATTCGCTGGACTCTTGAGATTTTGAAAATGGTTCCTTGATATCGGCCGCCACATCCATAACCCAGTCGTAATGGCGAGCAATCCTCGAAACGACTTCATGTTGTGCCGGAACGAGAAGTAAAAGCGTCCATACGGAAGTAGGACTGTCAAATGGTAAATTTGTCGACATCCTTCATTACGGAATGGAACGTCGATGAATCGCAGGGGGGTCTGCAAGCCAGCTTGGGCATCATGCGCTGAAGCTCTGAATTCCACCACTGATTTTCTATAGACCGGGAGAGAAGTGATGCTAACCACTTCTTCTTCAACAACGTAAGCAAAGATGTGATTGAGCAGTAGTGGGGACTCGCTAGAGTTTCGAAGACAACTATGGTGGCGTTAGTCTCAAGGCCTAGAGAATCTTTGATTTCGCGAACGAAATCGATAATGAGTCGCAGCTGCTCACCCACACGAATATGAATGATTGGCTGCTCCAACATGTTCCTGGGTTACAAGCAATAACCGTGCGCAAATGAAGGCGCCATCTTCGTTGAATCTGCTCGCCTCCTATTGTATGCTAAGGAACCCTTCTTACATGTCTAGTTTTTCTGCCTGTATTTCAGGACTAAGCAGATCCTTGAAAAATCTTGGTGCGGCTTGAACGTCAGCGCCTTCAGTGTTGTTGTGCTTCCTCGGTCTGCCCGGTTGACCCTTGGTGTATAGAGAATGGCGCGTTGTCTTAGCCTTTTGTGACGGCATGGCTGTAGTAGGTTCTGTCTGCCGTATCTGTGGTAGACGGTCATGTAGAAGATGTAGAGAAAGAGGGGAGGACCTTCTTATGCTCGATGCGGGTGGGAATGTTGAGGCTAGCCCTTTGAAGTTAGTTTGCCAATTATCTTATGTTGCACTGCATGTGCATGCTTTGCCCTCTCCTGATGTCCTCGCATCTGTCGCGATGATAGCTCAGAGTCTACAGCCCGATTTCTAAGAGACGAGAGACCCATGTTGCTGAAGGCATCAGACGTACTGCTTGCGCGTCCGAACCATTCATCCACTTTCAAGTACACGCACGCACACCTCTCAGCTTTGTCCCGCTCAGCCTTGTCTTGCTCAGCCTTGTCGCTCAACGTGACGAGATAAAACAGCTATGCGTCTCATCAACGTCCGAGATGGGTCTTTCAAGGAGTTCATTGGCACTCAGATCCCCGAATACGCAATTCTCTCCCATACATGGGAGGATGAAGAAGTCACGTACAAAGATGTCATGGAGAACGTGCACAAAGGGAAGATGGGCTTCGCCAAGATCGAAATGACATGTCGCATTGCTGCTAGTGAGGGTATCGACTGGGCCTGGGTGGATACCTGCTGTGAGTTTACAGTCCGTACCGCCAGAGCTCCCCTCTACTTGATAAAGGCCATTCCTATCTCAGTAGCTTGAAAATACTCCGCAAATTCGCGATTGGCTAATGCAGCAGAGTTTCGAGGTATCGACAAGTCCAGCAGTGCAGAACTGACTGAGGCCATCAATTCCATGTACCTGTGGTACAAAAGGTCCAAAGTATGCTATGCGTACCTTGGTGATCTGACTGGCTTTGTACCTTTCGAAGAGGCTTTGCCACAGTGTCGCTGGTTGTGAGTCACTCAAAATGCTTGGAAAAAATCGTCCGAGCGTTGACTTATTGACAGTACGCGTGGGTGGACGTTGCAGGAGTTGATCGGTCCTCAGAATTTGTTCTTCTACGACCGAGAGTGGAATGTTCAAGGCCACAAAAGCCAGCTTGGTCATATACTTAAGGGAATAACAGGTATCAGAATATCCATATTACGGGGCCTCGCCGACCTATCTACAATTGCGGTAGCTGAGAAGATGTCTTGGGCAGCGCACCGCCAGACAACG
Organism: Karstenula rhodostoma CBS 690.94; assembly: GCA_010093485.1. NCBI lineage: Eukaryota > Fungi > Ascomycota > Dothideomycetes > Pleosporales > Didymosphaeriaceae > Karstenula > Karstenula rhodostoma. Next base: position 917,321 of record MU001504.1, read on the forward strand.
CGCATAGAAGATACCGCGTATTGCTTACTTGGCTTATTCGACATCAACATACCTTTACTATATGGGGAGGAAGAGAAGGCATTTGTCCGGCTGCAAGAGGAGATCATCAAGACGACCAATGATCGAAGCATTTTCGCGTGGAAACTTCCGCCAGAAACGGAGCCTGCGCCAAAATCCAAGCACAGTTTCTTATGCGCTGTGATTGCTCGTTCCCCAGCTGCATTCTGGGGGCTCAACAATATCACTTATGAAGCCAGCTCTTCAACAAAGCATTTTTCCATCACAAACAGTGGCATCAAAGTCAAGGTTTCTGTGGCACTTATATCAGACCCGACAGAAGCTGAATCATGCTACGTACTTTCAACACTATGTACACAAGATTCTGTCGACCGTTATGTAATGGTACGTCTTCGCAGAGTTGGTCCTGATCAATTTCTCAGAGAGGATCCTTGGTCATGCTTTGAAGTACAAAAGGATTGGGTTGTTCGCGATTACCTCGGCAGCTGTTACCTGCTCACTCGCCTTGAAAACCCATTCAGCACCATACATCAGAGAGAAGTGGACGTCTTGTATCCCATGAGCAAATTTCAAGATGCATTATCGGACTCGCGTTATCATATCATCAAGTTCGAGCTGCCGCAATGGATTAGGGTCGTGCAGGCTTGCCCCAGTTCAACTTGGGATGGACAAGACGATTTGTTTTTCGCCACACACGAGAAAAGCGACATGTACGGAAGCGTGCACTTTAATCACCGGGTCGGTGTAGGCGGTGAGATGCGGTTGCTTGATTTCGTTTGCTTTGTCACTACCTGTGGAGGCAGTGTGCAGTATACGATAGTCGACTACAAAGAACATGAGGAAGCACTCGAGCATCTGGCCATCCGCATAGAAGAAGCTAGCTACAGTGCTTACGATGCGTTAGAGCATCTTCATGCACAGCTGGTCCCGAGGAAGTCAGGCTTGGTGTACTCTTTCCCCGGAGCAAAACTTGATGTGGCCATATCGATGAAACCGTGTTCGCATGGTGATGCCAATATGTTTGATCAAAACATCTGGTCGTTTCAACTCGAAGTATCGGTCCATGAGCAAGGTGGTACCCCCATATATACACGTCGAGTTTGGTCCAGGAGACAGGAGTATCCAGATCGGGCTTGGTTTGGGCGATGTGTGAGAGAAAGCATTGAGGATTGGATTAGTGTACACTCGGAGCTACCCTGCGATATAATATGGCAAATTCAACATACATACTCTTCCATATCAGTACTTCTCATCTAAAACTACCATCCTTTACTCACTACACCCGCGACGCTCTCTTCCAGCCCACAATATCCTTGCCATCCTTCATCGCTCCCAGTATTTTCATGTACTAAGATAGGGTCTAGCATAAGTGATAGTTGCGTGAACGTTGAGGATTGGGACAGCCCAGCCTTTGCGCGGGCAAAACCCCGCTGGAGGAGGAAACCTATGACCTTGAGACAGCAGGATAATGCCTGTGGAGAGTGCGGTTGTGTTGCCGCAGGTCAGGCCATAACTGGACCAACTGTATTAGATATCTTGACCGGCTACTGTTATAGTTCTTATTGACTTTGCAGTGCCACATCACGGACGAAATCGCCCCATCCCAATCCTCAATCAAATTTGATACTTCGTGCGCTCGGGCAAGCCGCGGCAAAACACAGTAAAGGAACTCGGTGGGGTGCCAAAAGCACGCAAAGACCTCACAATCAGCTAGTATAACAGCATGGCTCTGCTATCTTCTTGTATCTCTCTACTTTGATGCTTATACTGGTCTGATGACTCAAAATTCTTGTGGTCTCTATCTACCTCACTGCGTTCCATCACTGCTGTCCTGCGCAGGCTCAATGGTACAGCGTACTAGCTGCACTCGATCAGTTCACGCTGTCTTCAGATCCCCTGAATTAGATCCACCTACTGCCGTTTCTTAATGCGTTGTCTTACACCCAACCGCAGGCGCAAAGCTCACTCCGATACCAGCATCCTCACGGGTTGCTATGACCGAGGGCGCCGCGAAAGGACAAGCACAAGCACCGCAAAGAAAACAGGAACATCTAGTATCTCTATAAACCCCATCCATTCGATGCAACGCTATGAATTCAATACAATACTAGATGCCACCGCCCGCTATGCAACACCACCTCCTCCCTAAAACCCCACCCCACTACACCACAGGCCTCACAACGCCATCCGCAACCCACCTCCCCGCAAACCTCTCCTCCAACACCCGAAGCCTGGAGAAGAACACATCATCATCCACATACGCCCCCTTCAGCCACCTCTCCCCCTTTGTCGCATCGAACGCCCTCCTTGCATGCAGCACCCGCCTGTTATCGAAGATCACGCACTCCCCCTCCTTCAACCGGTACTCGAACAGATTCTCCTCCGCGCTCAACAACCCCTCATACGCACTGGCCGCAGCGATGTAATGCCTCAGCGCCGTCTGGCTCTCCCCGCCGATGCGCGCCTCAAACGGCCCCTGGAACGGCGGACTCCAGTTCACGCGGTGCAGCGCGAGGTTCGTGGGCTCGCTGTACTTTGGGTGGGGATGCAGCTCGATGGTCGGGCGGGTGTAGTGGTAGTGGTGTGTGGGGTGGTGGTAGTGGTATGTCACGGGGAACGTGCAGAGCGTGGTGAAGTGCGTTTTGCTCGCGTCGTGCAGTTTCTGCGCGGCGTGGAAGGAGTCGCTGAAGAAGGATTCTCCACCGGGGGTGCGGGCGCGCAGGGAGTGCAGGAGTTGGAGGTGGGGTGGGTTGGACGTGTAGAGCAGGTCCATGTGCAGGCCGAGGAATTGCGGCGTGTAGGCGATGTTTTCGGCTTGGGGCTTGGATCGGACGTCCCATGTGCGGCCGTAGAAGGTGTCTTTGAGCGTGCCGACGCGACTGGCGATGTCGACGACTGAGGCTTCGGACTCTGGGACGTTTTTGAGGAAGAGCAGGCCGTATTGGTTGAGGTGGGCGAGGGCGTCGAAGAGGACCGTGTCTTGGGACATCCAGTCTGCGTAGTCGATCCATTTGTTGTTTTTGGTCATTGTGTCTCTGTCCCAGAGGACCCTGTCGTCGTACCGCACGCCTGCTCGGAGTTCGACTTCCGTGTTCAACGCCCGCCGGAGCCAGTCGATGGAGTGTACTGTGCGGTGCTCGGGACCATAACCAGGCACGTCGTTCTGCCACTCTACTTCTAGCACCCAGCCCTTTTTCTCATCCTGCACCGTCCGGGCTTTCCCCTCTATTTCCAGCGGGATGTCGGATGTTTGGAAGAGCTTCTGCCTGCTGTGTGGATCCACGCATTTTGGGCACGTGCAGCTGTCACGTAGAAACACTGTATCGAATGTGCGCGGGTTCTCGTCTATGCTCACGGCAACGGTTTTTGCAGGATATGCGTCGACCTGGCCTGCGTTGGCGGGACTGTGGACCAACTGTTCGTGGGGTATAGGCGTGGGCGTAGGCAGCGCGGGGCTCTCATCGTCACGTCTCGCGCGCCTCTTGACCGTCGACGGCCTGCTGGAGACGGAGCTGAAAAAGCTCCTGCGCTTGCATGCTGGCGGGCCAGCACGGGCGCGTTGGGATGCACATCTGACAGTCAACCGGGCGGTGGTGACGTTCAGGGACATGGCGGATTGACGAGGGCTGCTGTTGGTCAATCCAGGGCGGCGGCCAGGGCGCGCCTTTTCAGAATGCGGACGCCTTTGACCGAGGTAACAGACAGCATCCACTCCCGCGCTTTTTCCGCTTGCCCACGTTTGCGCAAAGTGCAGACCGACGGGCACGCGACTGCGTGTATTCAGCGCTGGCTCGTTGTGGTGTGTTATCCTCTTGACGGAGGCTTGGGCGCATGTCTGGGGAGGTCGTTCAGCTTAAGCATGAGGTATGCAAGTTTGTGAGATGGTTTTGAAGCTGCAACGAGACTGACACAGGTGTCTAGGGCTCACAGCTGCAAGTCGTGGTTGCAGGCGCTATCGCGGGCGTCGTTTCACGGTATGTCGCCTGTTTGTTGCCCTTGAGACTCGGTATACTGATGCTTTGCAGCTTCGTGATCGCACCGCTCGACGTCATCAAGATCCGCCTGCAGCTTCAGGTCCACTCGCTGTCCGACCCTCTGAGCACGCGCGGATTTGAGGGCACAATCGGCACATTCAGGTCTATCCTTCGCGACGAAGGCTTCACGGGGCTATGGAAGGGCAACGTGCCAGCAGAGCTCATGTACCTCTGCTACGGCGGTGTGCAGTTCTCGACGTACAAATACACGTCGACCCTCCTCGAGACCCTTCCATCGCCCTATGAGCTCCCTGGCTCAGCAGTATCCTTCATCAGCGGGGCGACAGCAGGCGCGTGCGCAACCACAGCGACGTACCCGCTCGACCTACTACGAACGCGGTTTGCAGCGCAGGGGACGGAACGCGTGTATACCTCTCTCGGCGCATCCATACGGCACATTGCGAAACACGAAGGGCCCACAGCCTTCTTCCGCGGACTGGGCGCTGGCGTCAGCCAGATTGTGCCCTACATGGGCCTCTTCTTCGCCAGCTACGAGGCCCTGAAGCCCGCCATGGCGAACTCGCCGCTCGCTCTTCCGTTCGGGGGGTCAGACGCAGCTGCGGGCATCATCGCGAGCGTGTGCGCCAAAACCGCTGTCTACCCGCTCGACACGACGCGAAAGCGACTGCAGGTACAAGGGCCGATGCGGTCGAAATATGCGCACCGCAACATACCCATGTACTCGGGCGTCATCGGCACGCTGGCGACGATATCGAAGCGCGAAGGGATGCGGGGCTTGTATCGAGGGCTAACGGTGAGTTTGGTGAAGGCGGCCCCGGCAGCGTCGGTGACCATGTGGACGTATGAGAGAGCCATTGCCGGCATGTTGATGCTAGAGGACAAAGCGGCGGCCGAATGATGGTGAGCTGTGTCTAGCGGAAGAGTTGCATAGCTTGGGTTAGGAAAGGTCGTATGCAAAGCTTGTACCCCTCTGATGGACAGCATATATAGCAAGAAGAAGCAGTCAAAGCGATTGGTCTCGTCGCCCTCTACCGGTGTGGTTGAGCTGTATGGTGCTGCAAGGGAGATGTTCAGCCGGGGAGCCAGCCAACCGGAGTGCGTGCCCGGCGCGGACACCTCAGATGGCTTGCACGAGACGCTAATCGCTCCTTGTTCAGGTCTGTTCAGACAGATGGTCTGGCCCGAAAGCGACATGGCGAGCGGCATCATGCCCTAGGCCACGGTGTGCACTGCGCTGTTGCGGGGAAGGAAGCAGGGCGGTGGTGTGCGCCCCTCCAGCTCGTATCGGCCCACCTGCGGTTGTGTGGCCTGAGGTCAAGCTCCGTCGGCCGCTCCAAAGTTCTCGAGCTTCGGCGTTTTCCCTCTCCCCCGACTGCACGCAGCTCTGCAGAAACCGAGCATCATGAAGCGCAAGAACACTGCGCCGCCCAATGGCAAGGCCAAGAAGCGTGCCATCTCCGACGACGAGGCGCACGGCAATTTCCGCAACGGCCTGTTCGACACCAACGTGCTTGCCGACTACACAAACTACTATGCCGCCTCGCAACCGTACGTTCCTTCCTCGTGCACCTGAGCTCCACCAACACGCCCCGCAGATACAAGCACGCCGTGATCCAGCGTCTCGTCGATGACAAGCTGCTCCGCAATGTGCGCAACGAAATCCGCGAGAACATCTCCTTCACGCCCAAAGAGACGGACATCTACAAGATCCACCAGTCTGGCGATCTTGCCAACCTCGACGGCCTCGACGATGCCGCCCTCAAGCGCCTGCCCTCGCTGCTGACGCTCCGCGACTCGCTCTACTCGTCTGCCTTCCGCACATATCTCTCCTCCATCACGGGCTCTGGGCCACTGAGCGGAGTGAAGACAGACATGGCCGTGGTACGTCGCACAAGACTATTTTCCATTCGAGTGACCGTGTGCTGAGCTACGCAGAATGTATACACACCCGGGTGCCACCTCCTCTGCCACGACGACGTCATCGGCAGTCGCCGTGTGAGCTGGATCCTCTACCTGCTAGACCCCGACATACCGTGGAAGCCCGAGTGGGGTGGTGCGCTGCGACTGTACCCAACCAAGCATATGGAAACAGCCGACGGGGACAATGTCAAGGTGCCGCTGCCCGAATTCACAGAGGTAATCCCACCAGCCTGGAACCAGCTCTCCTTCTTCACCGTGCAGCCGGGCGAGAGCTTCCACGATGTCGAAGAGGTGTACAAGCGGGCCGCGGGCGAGATGGAAGAGGACGACGGTGGTCGTATCCGCATGGCCATCAGCGGGTGGTTCCACATTCCTCAAGAAGGCGAGACGGGGTACGAAGAGGGCATGGAAGAGAAGCTTGCTGAGAAGAGCTCCCTAGCCCAGTTGCAGGGCGGAAAGGCCGACGTTTTCGACGAGCCGCAGTCAAATTGGGTCGAAAACCCACATTGGGAGGCCCAAGCCAAGGCACAAGACGACCAGATGACAGCCGACGAGATAGATTTCTTGCTCAAGTACATGAACCCGAACTACCTCGTCCCGGACACTGTCGAAGACATCACACGTCTGTTCTCAGATGAATCATCTGTGCGCCTAGCAGAGTTCCTATCGCCCAAGTTCTGCGCGCGCCTCCGCGAATACCTAGAATCGAAGGACTACGAGACCAACCCCAGCCTACCATCAAACCCATTCTTCACAGAGCAGTCAGAAGTCGGCGTTGCCCGACCTCCCCACAAACACCGCTTCCTATACCGCAAAGCCGTCCAGCCCATTCAAACCAGCTACCCCGAAAACGCCACCCTGACGCCCTACGACGACCTCGTCGATGTGCTCTTCCCCCACCCCGCCTTCACAAAGTGGCTCTCGCTCATCACAGGTATCACCCTCACCAAGAGCAACATCCTCGCCCGCCGCTTCCGTCGCGGCCTGGACTACACGCTCGCGACCGCCTACGAGGAAGAAGACCCCCAGCTCGAAGTATGTTTGGGCATCACCCCGTCCCCAGGCTGGGGCGATGAGGAAGAAGAGAACGAGGACGAGGACGAGGAGGCACAGCCCAACGCCTCTTCCAGCAAGGCGAACGGCAAGGCCCCAGCTTCGAAGCCAGAGGAAGGACCTGGTGGCTACGAGATGTACATGGCAGGCGAAGACGATGAGGGTACCGACGCTGGCGCCCCAGAGCCGTCTACATCAACTGGCGCGGGCCAGCGCCGCAAAGCCAAGGCTGACCCTGCTGTTTACAAGAGCGCGGCTGATGAGGACGACGACGGAATCTTGTTTAGTCAGCCTGCTGCCTGGAACAATCTTGCTATCGTGCTGAGAGACAGAAGCGTGCTGCGGTTCACCAAGTACGTTAGCAAGGCTGCTCAGGGGGACCGTTGGGATATCTGTGGCGAGTACGGTGTCGAATTTGGAGAAGATGACGAAGATTCTGCGGTGGGTGATGTGGAGGAATAGCGTTTTTTTTTTTTCGTCGGCTGGTTCATATAGATCACGACATGATGTGGTATGAATGCATTTTGGTGTCTTTGCATACTCAATCCTCCTCAACCCCTTTCTCCCCCTCCCTCCGCCTAAACTCCGCAATACTTCCACACGTTCTGAACTCGACGACCTCCTCCCCGAAACTCAATATCCACCTCAAGAATCTCTCTACCATACCAATCACGTGCGCCATCCCGCTCGTATCGGGATGAATGACCATACTATACCCCACCATATCTTTCCTCCCGCGCTCAACCTCTTTGACCAGCCACTCAAACCCGTCCATCCACATGCGCTCCACGACCCGCACGTCGACGTACCCCGCGGAGTTGGGCACGTTGGAGAAGAACTGCAGCGGTATCATGTCCTCCATGTACCCATTGCAAGGTATCTCCACAAGGGAGCTTTTCGGCAGCTCCAAGAACGAAGGCGTAGGATGCATCCAATCACTCGCTTTCTTCTCCGGCCTGAAGTCTATAGGAGCAATAGGCGGCGGGCCCCGGGGCAGAAAATACGGCGCGCTATCGTGGTGCGCGAGGGACGAAGTCCCAGCTAAACCCGTGCTCCTGCAGCAGCGAAACGGTGCGTTCCTCCAGCTGGTACAGCGGCGCGCGGTAGCCGGGGATGCACCAGGTTACTTTTTGCGGCGATGGAGAGGTCGGCGAAGAGGCGGAGGTTTGGACGTGGTCGTGGGGAATGCTTGGGAGATGTGGATCACCGGGTTGATGAGAGGTGGTCAGTATCTAGTGGGTGTACTTTAGGCCGTTGTCTTGATACTAGACACTATCCAGAGGTTGTAAGGCCTCGAAACATTTCATGTATTTGAGGCAACGTTCGTGGAAATGATGTAGTTTGACGAGGGCTTAATGTTGCGTTGTACCTTAGGGAAAAAGCGAAGCCCAAGATCTGGAGCACGTATGCAAGGAGCTAGAATGAGGCTCAAAAAGGCAAGAAAATGCTCCCAGTATCTGCCTCTCCGTGGGGGTTGAAACTGAATGACGCTGTTCCTCCTCTAGCGGTTTCTGCAAGTAGCTTAGCGCGCTTGAGGTCGCGGACGTTACCTTCGACATCTCTCAAACTCTACAGATCCACGTCCTGCACACCAAGTGGAGACCATAGCATCTCGCGATATATCACGTTCATTCGCGGATACGCGGTCCGCTGACATCTTCTTTCCTCGTCGTAATGAGCGACGTCCTGCAATTAGCCTACATATCCGGCATCCCTGTAGCCACGTTTTCAGATCCAAAACTTCATCGTCACGGGCTCATGTTTAACGACTTCTGAATTGCCATCAATGCTGGAACATCCGTGTCACGTCCCCTTGCAGATCTACAATATATACGAATCTCAGCTCTGCCGAGCCACACCACACGCTGCCCTTGTGTGCGAGGATAAAGTCTAGTATATACTAGCGGTCCAAAGTATCGGTTAATACAGTATATCATCTCAATTAGTATGGAATTGACCCCGCAGATCCGCTGCCTGGCGGTAGCAGCCACATAAAGATAGCACAGTCTCCCTGCACAGGTCGACGACGGAGCCACTGGCGATAGTCCAGCGACCAATAACTTCACCATGTATCGAGCATCTTTGTCCCTGTTGGCGGCTCTGGGCTTTGTGCCATCTTCGATTTCGGCGCCCACCGCTTCTTCAGCAACACTGCTTGCTGCCCACTACACTGGGAAGCTGTATACCCTGACTTTCACTTCTACTGGAAGTACTGGATCCCTCGCGGTTAGCTCGCCAGTAACAGGATGTGGTTCCACACCGGCATGGCTTGAGTTGTACCCCGCTGATAAGACTCTCTACTGCTTCGATGAATCCTGGACGGGAAGTGGCAGCAACGCGGCGTACTCTGTCGGCAGTGACGGGAAGCTCACGCTCAAATCGTCATTCAAATCAACCGGGAACTCTGTACACGGGCTGCTGTATGGAGGGTCGGACGGAAAGGGCTTTGCTGCCACTGTAGAATAGTAAGCTACTCCGTACTGATATCTTAGTGAGAGTTAACGTATTTCAGTTCACCTTCTACACTTACGACCTACAAGCTGCCCTTCTCTAGCAACACCAAAGCTTTGACAACGGAGAAATTTACCATGTCGCAGAAGGGCCCCAACTCCCGCCAAGACGTTCCTCATCCCCACGAAGCGTTGCTCGACCCAACCGGGAAGTTCATGCTTGTGCCAGACTTAGGCGCCGATCTTATTCGCATCTTCAGCATCGATGCCAACAGCGGCAAGCTCACCTCGTGCGGATCAGGCAAGGCCGACCCTGGCGATGGACCTCGACACGGCCAGTTCTTCTGGACAAACAAGGACTCGGCACAACCCCAGATACTCTACACCCTTAACGAACTGGGCAACTCCGTCTCTTCGTGGACTATCACGTACCCCAGCACTGCTGGTGGATGCCTCTCGCTCACCAAGCTGCAGACCCTCTCGACCTACGCGCCAGGCACCAAGGGAGGACCAACGACCAAGGCAGCCGAGATCCGCACATTCGGAAACTTTCTGTATGCGGCGAACCGCGCGGACCAGACGTTTGGAAGCCAAAAAGACTCCATCGCGACGTACACGATTGATCCTGCGACTGGGAGGATCACCTGGCTGGAGGCGGCGAACTCGTACTCTTACTACCCCCGAACGTTCCAAATCAACAAGACAGGTACGCTTGTAGCAGTAGGCGGGCAGACGAGTTCAAACGTTGCCATCATCAACCGAGACCCTACCACGGGCAAGTTGGGAAGCTTGGTTACGAGTGTCGTGGTCGCGACACCGGGACGTGCTGGCGAGGAAGATGGTCTCGCTGCTGTGGTTTGGAACGAGTAGGCAACACAACACAGAGCAATTTCAAACACGCGCAGACAAGGCGTTCTCCTGGATTGTTTGTGTAGAAACTGAATCGTGCTCCCGTATCTGGGGTGACCCGCACCCAGGCCTCCGGAAACGTATTCCCGTGCCCGCGCAGCCCTTGGCGGCACAAACAACCTTTTTATGAACATGTAGGGAGCATGGAGCGCTCGCACGAGTATCCACCCGAAAGCATCTATTTTAACCCGGGCCGCTGCGCCGCATTTCGGCACCCCAAGACGCGGTGGGTACTGCTCCAATTTGGTACCTCTTTCGCGACATGAGCTACTGTGGTTGCAGCCCTATCTTTGTGCAGTGGGTCTTCCGGGGTAAGTATTATATACAGTATTTAGTATTAGTACCTTTCTATAATAAGTAGGTACTATTCTATAATAAGAAGATACTATTCTATAAGAAGAGTTAAATACGCTACTATAGGGGCTTAGATCCTCCGAAGAAAATAGACCCACTGCACAAAGATAGGGCTGCAACCACAGTATGCAGGGATGGTTGGACACCCTAACTTTTCGCGCGACAACGAATCCAAACCACTTTTTCGTCAATGCAACCACATGCTCCGGGTCAGCATTCTGCCACTGCGTACGTGATCTGGATACCTACAATCTTGTGAAGCTTCATCCAAGAGAGGTGAGATCGTGGCATCACTGTGCCCAAGACGACGATGCTTTTGTACCGCCTGGAACGTCAACCCAATCCTGCGCAGCGAAGCGGTCGCGGGCCACGCCCGAGTCGCGACCCACATCAGACCAGCCTCAACGGCGATCATCTAGAGCACAACCGTAAGTCCTACGCCTCAGCTCGCAAGGGTACGCAGGCGAGTCAAAGCCGCTTCTTAAAATGAGGGACAACCGTCTTATATCTGCGCGTCGCGCGAAATTTCCCACCGAGGAGCACGCTTGCTTTCCTCTGCTGCTTCATCATGGACCCCCGCCAGGACGACCCCAAGGATAAGAAGCCGTCGCAATCGGCACCTACCTCTAGCTCGGCCGAAGCGACTGAGGTACCAACAGAGATTCCCGCCGAGGGAATGCTCATGCCCAATGGCAAATACTACTCCAACTTCTCCACATTGGAGTCGGCGGGCTCGTATGCCACGCTAAACAGCTCGACGACAGGGTGTTACGCCGAAAACGGCTCCATGCCTATCCTCCTCGCGACGAAAGATGAATGTAACCTGGGCTTCTTCTGCCCCAACAGCACCGACAACGCGCCCCCGCAGTAAGCACTTGAAAGTAAAACACACAAGTGCAATCTGACGAGAACCAGATACTGCCCGCCGTCCTACCAATGCCAGGCCCAGAGAATGATGGGAAGGAACTGCCTGCCACAAGGTCTCCTCGAACCTGTCGTCTGCGAAGGGGGATATTACTGTCCCAAAGGCGGCAAGGAGCAAATCGAGTGTCCGAAAGGTATGCGACGAACGCGTCCCATCCCATCAGGGTCATGCTAAACTCCATGCACAGGCAGCTTTTGCCCAACTGGGAGCTTCGAGCCGTGGCCATGTGCATACGGCGCGATATGTCCCGCGAAATCGCAGCGTCAGATTGTCACGATGCCGTTCGGCTTCATGATCGCCTTCGACATCGTGCTCGGGATAATCGTCGGTCTGGGCTTCTTCATCTCCGCGTGGAGAAAGGGACGGAAGAAGAATTACGCGGCGCTGCCGAATCCGGAAAAAGACATGGATGACGACGACATCGAGCTGATTGCCAAGGGAAGCAAGGATGCTGCTGAGGACCACGATGACTTGAGCGCAAACCCGGACTTCCAGGTCTTCATGCGGTACATCTCGCGGCTTATCAAAACGAAGGATGTCGGTCTTTCGTTCGACTTCGAGGGCTTGGAGTTCGAGCCTCAGCCTGGGAAGAAGATCTTGAAGGGCGTCAGTGGGTACATCCAGAGCGGCTCGATGTGGGCTGTGATGGGTGGTTCCGGTGCGGGAAAGTCTACGTTCTTCAACGTGCTCATGGGAAAGACTCGCCACACGGGAGGACTCATCAAGGTCAACGGTCACCCGAAGGATATGGCCAAGTACAAGAAGTTGATTGGCTTTGTTCCTCAGGATGATATCGTTCTGCCAGAACTTACGGTCCGCGAGAACATCCTTCACTCCGCACGCTGCAGGCTGCCGATGACTTGGAAGGACAGAGATATCCAGGCCTATGTTGATGCGCTCATCTCCTGCATCGGCCTCAGCCACGTCCAGCATTCGCTTGTCGGTGATGCCAACAAGCCCGTGGTTTCGGGTGGACAGCGCAAGCGTGTCAGTATTGGAATGGAACTGGCCGCAGCTCCTAGGTGTATCTTCCTCGACGAGCCGACATCCGGTCTCGACGCAACGTCTGCGTCGTCGATCATGAGGCTGCTCAAGGCAATCACCAAGCTCGGCGTCACCACCATCACCATCATCCACCAACCTCGCGAACAGATTTTCAACGGTTTCGACAACATCCTGCTTCTCGGTCTTGGTAGCGAAATCTACGCTGGTCCTACTCTCGAGGCGCCTGTATACTTCAACTCTCTCGGCTTCACGTTCCCTCAGCGTGCAAACCCTGCTGATATCATCATGGACATCATCAACGGCGAAGGATTTGAATACCGTCAGGACCACGCAACATCCGAGACCCCCGTCGCTCGACTGATCGAAAACTGGCGAACCCGTCACCAGCGCGAAGGTCCCGCGCACCACGCTCCGCAACAGCAACAGCAACCGCAGCACCTGCTCCCCGAAGACGGGTACAACACGCCCGCCTACGACCCGCCCGAGCAACCCTACCACGACGCCCTAGCAGACCCGAAACGCCCCCATCCCGTCTCGATGATCTCGACCGCAGACCAAGAAGCCGAACTGAAGCGTACAATGAAAAAGCGCGGCGCATCCTGGTACGCACAAGCCTACTACTGCTGCAAGCGCAGCATCACGCAGCAAGTCCGCCTCAAGAACAGTTTCTTCTTCGAGATCGGCACGGGCGCCTTCGCCGGCGGCATCATCGGGCTGAGCGCCTTCACCGCGGAGGGCCAGCTCTTCAAGGGCATCTACCACGGCAGCTTCTCCATCATCTCTCACGCGGTGAACTACACGTCTGCGCCGCAGCTCGGCCTCCTGGGCGCCATGGCCATCGGACTCGCGGCCTCGGCACCCGCGGTCAAGGTCTTCGGCGAAGAGAAGCTCATCTTCAACCGCGAGGCGTCGTCGGGCCACAGCATGAGCGCCTACTACGTGGGCAAGATGGTGTCGGTGTTCCCCCGCCTCTTCATCGCTGCCTTGCACTTCAGCGTCTTCATGGGCATCCTCGCCACGCCCGTCATGAGCTGGATCGACATGTTCGTCGCGAACCTGCTGTACTTTTTCTGCGTGTACGGGCTCGCCTCGTGCATCGGCATGGTGGTCAAGCGCGAAGACGGCCCGCTGCTCGCTGTCATGGCCTCCCTCATCATCGGCATCCTGGGCGGCGTCGCTCCGCCGCTGAGCAAGGTCAAGCAGTGGAATATCGAGTTCCTGTGGCGCACGAGCCCCGGCGTGTGGTTCACCGAGTCGTACTTCAGCCAGTGCCTGGTGCCGCTGGACCATTTGTATATGCTGGATCTGGCCAAGGAGGCGACGGGGTTCAATCTGGGCAAGTTCGGCTTGGATATGGGGTAAGTTGTTGCCGCTTCTAGTTTTGATGAATCTTGGACTAACGGCTGCAGGGTTCTCGTGGCGCTTGGTACCGTGTACCGTGTCATTGCGTTTGTGTTGCTCGTAACCGTGCAGCGGAAGCGTGGATAGACGTGCAGGGCGGGCTGGAGTCATACGCGTTGGATTGTGTGTTTAGCAGAGTTGTTGCCTGTACTTGTCGCGATATACCCCATGTGTTAGTAGAGCGAGAATGAGAATACGGCCGTCTGCGAGAAACATTGCACCTTCGATTCCCAATACGTTTGGAAAGAGCGTCAGAGCAGTCGTTGGCACGTTGACTCTGGCTGTCAAAGATATTTCCAGCGACGATGGCTGATGAATTGCAGTGTTTGCCGGTATCGAGACACGGCACTACTCTGCACCCGTCCTTCTGTCCACACGTCGTCTTTACCTCTTTCCGAGTCATGCGGTGTTTCCTACGCTCACCCACAATCCGGAAGCGGTTTCTGCATCGATGCAGATGAGCCACACTCACACCTCAGCCCTCGTTTTTCCAACTCCACCGCTCCACCGCTCCACCGCTCCACCGCTCCACACCGCATACCAATCCTCCCTCGATCCCACTGCGAACGGCTCGTTCTTCACACCCCTCGCCTTGCTTTGACAAGACGCACCGGCCCGTTCCCCACTATTCCTGCATTTTGTACAGCGAACCGCGCATACGCGAGTCGGCTTCTCCCAAAGCAGCACCGCAACAGCGCAAGCCTAACGCACCACACCGCCTTTTTAATTGGGTGGCGGGGACGCCCACCGGCTGCCCACCAAAACGCATACTGCCCGCTGCTGTACCACCACCGTTCCTCTGCCACTGAACCCTGCATTCGACACCTGCGGTGCAGTGGAGTGCCTTGTCCCTCGTTTGCAACTCTGTTTCCTATCGTTTCGTTCCGTTCCCTTGAGTAGAGTAGAGCAGTCGGCGCCGGTCGCACGCACGCACGCCCACGCCTGATAGCAACCCAGCATGGGCCTTGTGCTGGTCGCGGTGCAGTTGCTCGCGGGGTGGATTGCGCTGCAGTGCACGCTGGAGCGGGTGGGGGAGCGGTTCGCGCGGGTGCGGCCGCTGGTCAAGGCCATGAAGGTCGTCGACGGCTTCGCACTGGTCGCGGGGACAACGTTGTGCGCGCTGCTTGTGCTGCTGCCGTCGTTTGTCTTCGTTGTGCTCGAGGTCTTCCGCTTTGTGCAGGTGCGCTGCCGTGGGGATGCCGATGCCGATGCCAATGACTCGCCGGGTGAGGAGCGTGGGGGGGATCCGCGCAAGACCATCACCGCGCACATGGAGCGCGTCGTGGGCATTGTCGATGAGCTGGATGCCATGGGTGAGAGGATCAGGCAGGCCGCGCTGAGTCTGACTATGGGCGGCGAGGCCCAGGTCTTGGTAAGGACATGTCGGGTGCGTTCCGGAAGCTGGACTGACAATGACTAGGACGAGGAGAAGTATGAGGCGGTTACCGTTACCCCGGCCGAGACGAAGGCGGCCATGCTCTCCCAAACTTGCGGCAATGTCCTGCTCGCTGTCTGCCGGCACAGTGAGACCATGGAAAAACTCTACTCTGCAATGTCACCCGAAGAGGTCGATGTAAGTCATCACATGCCTGCGCTCAAGAACGAAGCCTAACCAAGACCAGGATCTCATATACTGCGACTGCGACGAATTTGAGATGCGCGCCGAGAAAGTCATCTCCCTAATCCAGATCCTGAAAGAATGCATGGAGCGCCAAACAGACCTCGTCAAGACGGTGGATGATTTATAGTAAGACCACACTATACACGACGCGCGAACCAACACACTAATACTCTCCAGCCCAATGATCCCAACTCTGCCTGTCCGTGTCACCAATCCAACTTCCCACTCAGCTCTCAAGCCCATCGATAGCCCGATGGTAGGAGCAACGCGTGGTTATATCGAAGACGACATTGACGACAGCGGGTTTATGGAAGGTTGAAAGTGAAAAGACCAAAGGACTCGGCAACACACTAGGTGCAGACTGGACGCATGGAAAGAATGAGGAAAAATCAAGCCATCCTTCCGACGATGGGATGCGCCGGGACGTCTTTCACACCTGCCAAACCACCCGGCAACAATCCAGCAAAGCCCGCGCCGCGATCGATGAAAGGCGGAAGATCAGGCAGGTGGACGCTGTCGAAAGCAGGCGTACGGTTGAGGTTAAAGGAGCAGGCGTACGGTCGAGGTTAAAAAAAAAGCGGAAGATGATGTCGAAGAACCCCATGCCGGATAGCGCGCCCTGCGACCCGGCGGAGGTATGGCCTACAGCGTGTCCGATGACGACGGTGGCCTTGTCCCCGACGAACTCGTCGCGCATGTACTAGGCAACGTCGAGCGGACAGAAAGCATCCGCCGTGTTGCCTGGTGGCGAGCAATCTCATCTTTTAGATGCCCAAGGGAGAAAAAGCAGGGATAGACTTAGCGCTGTACATAAGCTTGCTGGATAGCGTAGAAAAATCGAGCTTTGCTCAATTTAGATATTGGAAATTTGGTTCATCGTCCACGCGGTGCAGTGTATGATTCGTCCGAGCAAAGCATATCTGAAACACATGGTGACGCACTCAGCATCGCAGGCAGATAGTTTGCGATGTTCGTACTGCTGACACTTCAACCGAGCATATTCATACTGTCTTAGCAATCAGGTCACACCAGCTTCTCAACGGATGGTAGCTTAGCGGAAAAAATAGGATCGGTGAGGGAATGTCGAGAGAGGGAATAAAGATATCACACCGACCAAGAGACTCAGCTGTAGATGCAAAGGGCTTAGGAGTAAATTTACGTATCCATCCACAACACCCATCACGCGGCCCGGCCCCTAGCCCAGACACTCTCACCACAGCCCGCGATTCTCTGCGCTCTATAACACCTCTTCGCCGTTTACGTATTCCCTCCCATCTCTCGCTGCCAGAGACGTGTATAGTCCAGATTACCACAGAGCCGATAACCCCACGGAAAGTTGTGCTATATCGCTTCGCTAACCGGAGAGACGGTGCTAATCACATCTCCCTTGGCTGATACATGACTTACGCTACATACCGATGTGCCACTCTTTCATTATAGCGACAGTGAACTGAGTGTAGTAGGAAATGCTAGAGCCCAAGAAGTAAAAGTAGGAGCACGTGGTAGAAGAAGTTGCCGAGGGAGTAAATATAACAATACCATAGATATCAAATTAGGAACCTAGCCTTCTCGCAATTCGATCCAAAGATATAACAGTTGAAATCGAACAGAGCGAAATCGATCAAGCCTTCCCCTTTATAACGTGATCTATCCATGGACTAGCGACCGCATTCATGTACCCCGCCCAATCAAGCTAGCGCCATCTCCCGCACGCGCCCACGCTTACAGCAAACGCAGTCTCACGCAAGCATGAGCACGATCCCAAACACTTCAACCTCACCCGTAATTTACAAACCGCGCAGTCCACAGTCGACTTCTTACCCACCACTTCATTGCAGGCAACACAAAATAGCAACAGCATCAGCATCAGCAACCCTCACACACCCATCCGCATCCGCAACTCAAATACCTAAACCCACCAAAGATCCCGCCGCCACCCAATGCTCTAAAAACTATACCGAACGCGAACATGGCGATGACCTCCCCCCTCGCCTACCTCCCCCCCCCCCCCCCCCCCCCCCCCCCCCCCCCCCCCCCCCCCCCCCCCCCAGGCATCACGTTACTCAGCCTCCTCAGCACGCGTCGCCTTCCCCGGCACCCGCTCGTCGTCCTAGCCTGGGCGAGCGGCTCCTACTTCTTCAACGCGTGGTGGCTCAAGCTGAAGATCAAACAAGTCACGGCTACGGTGGTATGTTATGCCTGACACCACACCACACGACTGCAGTGTACTGGTTTTGATTCGTGCTGACGTAGTGTTAGTTGAGAGAGGTGGATGAGATACTGAAGAAGGAGGGCGCGTGTGCGGGGTGCAGGGGGGATGTGATGAGGGGTGGGCCGCGGGAACTTGCGAGGGTGTTGGTGGGGTTGAAGGGGGCGAGGGAGAGGGAGGTGGTGGAGGAGAACGCACGAGCCCCGCAGCAAGAGGCGGGCGCGGTTGGAGACGAGGCCCCCGCGGAACAGCAGGTGACAGCTGCTCTTGGGCTTTTGGCTGAGATTAGTTCCTCGAGCGATCAGGTTGGGGTGGAGTTGGATTCCGTGCCTAACCATGCTCTGGCTGGGTCCGAGGTGGAGCAGCAAAATGCAGGGAGCGGAGGTGAAGTCGAAGTCCGGAGAGAGCCCGCCGAGGAGGAAAGTGCCACGGAGAAAGGTCATGGCTGAAGTGCTACCCGAGGGTCCCGCCCGCGAGCTCGAGATGAACAGGACTGGAAAGAGGCTACGATAAACAGCCAGTATAGTTGGATTTTTGGGCATATCGGGAATACATCAAAATGAGGCGATGGAGGAGCTTTGCAACACGGGATAGCACCTATTAAAGACCCTCCACGTCAGCTGTGTAAAGCGGATACGTAACGGAGTAGCCAAGGAAAAATCCAGACTCAGATTGACCAGCACGTGGTTCATACCGAGCAGCTGCCTTTTTGAGAAGCAAGCTGCCTAGTAGGAAGCGATACGGAAAGAATACGATAGCCCTGTGCGTTTCATATACCAAGGAGGCACAAACCGAAATTTCGAGTAAATCTACGAATAATGTTCGTTCATTTCCCCCTAGACTATGAATGTGCTCCAGATTTGCCACAATGTGTCCTATCTTCATCCAGCAGACCTCAAGCGAACGACTCACGGCGCACCGTACCCGGTGCCCAGAAACTCGTCAGGTAAACCCTCATCTGTTCTCTGCCAGTCAAATATCTCGGCCCAGGTAGGGGCGGTCTTCGCATGTTTCTTCTGCTCCTCCTGTCTCCTTTGCTCTTGTCTCTGCTCCTCTTCCTGCCACTGCTCCTCTTGCCACTGCTCTTCCTGCCACTGCTCTTCCTGCCACTGCTCTTCCTGCCACTGCTCTTCCTGCCTCTGCTCTTCCTGCCTTTGCTCCTCTTGTCTCTGCTCTTCCTGCCTTTGCTCCTCTTGTCTCTGCTCTTCCTGCCTTTGCTCCTCTTGTCTCTGCTCCTCTTGTCTTCTCTGCTTATTTTGTTTCCTCTGCCTTTTTTTTTCCTTTCGCTTAATTTTTTTCCTTTCCTCCTCTCGTCTCCTCTGCTCCTCCTGTCTCCTCTGCCCCTCTTGTCTCCTTTGCTCCTCGAAAGTCCAATGTGAAGGCGGCGAACACCATTTGCAAAGCTCACAGCCCCCTGGCGTGTTCCAACAAACCACGCAGAGCCGTTCGGGACCCTTTCCATAAGCACTTCTGTCTGGGATTACTCCAGGGTCGACCTCCGGGTCGGGGTTGGTGTTCATGCCGTGAGTGCTCTCATAGGGTTGGACTTCCGATCCGCCCAAGCAATCCCATTCATGCCAGCAGATGAGGCAAGGCCCGGTTGCGTAGAGCGATATATGAGAGGGCAGATGCCATGGTAGGCTGGGGGTCCAATCCTCTCGAGCGTCATGGTTGGCCACTCGTCGGAGAATATGCTTCGTACCTTCAAAGCACTTTTCGAGTAACTTGGTATCGATCGCGTCGTCGAGACGAGGATCTTTGTTCATGTAATACTCCTGGATGGCTTTGGTGAGTGTGGCAAGATCATCGAGACAATACTTATCCTTCCTGAGAGAGTTGTCGGCAAGAATAATAAGATTTTGGATACTTTTGATACTCTGCTCGAGAGACGTTTTGTCTTGCTGGTTGGCTATCCGTTGGAGACGTTGATGCTCACTCATAACATAATCGTCAATAACTTTAGTGGAATCGTCGCGACGGTATACCGCACCTGTGATATAATCCTCAATGGCTTTGGCATAATGGTCGTGAGAAATATCCGGAGAATTGATATCCACGACAAATTTTGCGAGAGCTTTGTCTTTATGTGTATTGGGGGTTGACGCCGCTTTCAAGAGAAGCGTCGAGTCGAGAGGCTCGGGTTCTTGATTCTGGCTTGTTGGCGTGGGGTCTGGCTTTAAAGCTTGTATCAAAGGCATCGCGGTCTGGTTTGCAACTGCTTGCGATCCCACGGTAAACAAAGAATATGAGCGGAGGGTCACGCCAGGGGAGAAATGCACTGTAGTTTCCAGGCCGAGTTTCACTTTGGGGATTGGAGGCAAACGTATGCATCGATGCATGTGGTTCTTCAAATCCAGAGCCGGCATACCATATGGCAAATTGCTGACTAGCTTTGTGAGACGGACAAGCTTTCGACGATCTTGAGGAACGGAGGTTTCTACAGCGGGAGTCAATAGCTTCACCACAACGCGTTACGCTAAGCGTGAATACATACGCGGAGCAACTGTATTTGGTCTCAAACTGCGCGGCAGTGTCCGCTGTGATTGTCGCATGAGACCCTGTATGAGTCCGCGGGTCGGCAACCGGGACGGCCTTGCAGTTCGAAGCGTTGAACAGTCCGAAAACGCGTCGTCGCCTGCACCACCCCGAAGCGAAAGCATAATTCCCATCTCGAAGCGATGAGATGTCGGAAACGAGAACATAACGAACGGATACGCGTATAAAGATTACTGAAGATAGCGATGGGACAGCAAAGTTGTATGTGCTAGCGGGTGGGAGACGAATGACAAGAGCTATGCTGTTGCAGCTTGCCGTGGCGCCAGTTGTTCGTCCGTCCCTGCCTCATTCTTCGCGACTTCTGCTTTCAACTTCTGAAGCACTTGTGCCGCAACCGCTATTGCCTCTTCGGGTATGCCTGCAACTCTGGCAACCTTCAGCGCATGGCTTTGTCGATTCACTCCTTTCCGCAGTCGATGCACATAAGAAAACCTTCCCTCTGCCTCTTCGGCCACGTCGTTGCAATAGCATCCTAGCTTTTCAAAGTCTTTCGTCATATCGGTGAGCGCGTGAAAATGGGTGGCAAACAGAGTCCGAGACTGGTTGATGTGGTAGAGGTGGTGAAGGCAGGCGTAACCCACAGCGATACCATCTTCCGGCGTCGTTCCCCTACCAACCTCGTCCATGATGACGAACGAGCGAGGTGTAGCTTCCTTGAGAATCTGAGCCGTTTCGAGCATCTCCACCATGAAAGTGGATTGATCTTGGTACAAGTTATCGGCAGAGCCTACGCGGCTGAAGATTTTGTCCACGAGTCCCACTTCGGCATACTCTGCTGGCACGAAGGACCCGGTTTGAGCAAGAATCGATATAAGTGCGTTCTGCCGTAGATAAGTACTCTTGCCGGCCATGTTTGGTCCTGTGATGAGCCATATCCGCTCATCCTTTCCCAGTAGACAGTCATTTGGTGCGAACGTCCGCCCCTGCTCGCCCAATCCAGCCTCAACAACAGGGTGGCGACCACCAACGATGTGATGCGCAGTACCGGCATTAATTACGGGACGAACAAAGCTCTTGTCTATTGCAAGTGCAGCGAAGGCGCAGGCCACATCGAGTTCATCTAGAACGGCTGCATTCCGTCGAAGTTTGACTAGATTGCGCACAACGCCCTCACGAAGGTCGCTTAGGACGCGCTGTTCCTCGTTACGTATACGAAAGCGGGTTTCGTCCATTTGAGTACCTAAGCGTGTCCATTCGGGCACTTGGAAGGATCTTGTAGACTTACTGCTACTCAGACTTTTAGGGTACTGGGTAGTGACACGGCTGACATCTTTGCCTTTAACGTGTGCAATGTGGGCCAGGTTAGGCGTCCATTTGAGGCAAAGACTTTCCGTGCCTAGGGTTTTGCGCAATTGCTGTTCCAGGTCTGCTTTGCTCTCGACCAGACCATCGAGGGTGCTGTGCAGTTTTTCTAGGGTCTTGCTGGCTTTTCTCTTCATTATCCAAATGTCGTCACGGCCATCCGTTGCACTCTTGAAGCTCGGCGCAATCATATGCGGTTTGGGCTGAATGCGTTTGGGCAACTCTTTCAAATCTTCCTCACCAGCTTCTCGACCGAGGACATCTTGGGCAATTTCTTCTAGTTCGGCAGCTTGATCGTTTTCGATTCGATGGTATTCAGACAGTCCTTCCTCGTCGATGGTGTCTTGAATACGTTGTGCCAATTCAAGGGGCTGCACTAGGTCGAAACGGTTTTGCAAAGCTGGAACACACTGTCTCCTTCGCGTTTCCACGACTCGGTTCTCTGAATCGATCAGGATTGAATTTCTTGACCCAACATGGTCTTGGAGCATCTTGGCAAGGTCCGCAGTGGTCACTACCGTCTTCGACAGCTCCATAAGATCATCAGCGTCGCCGCGACCGACTGTGAACTTGGTCACCAGGCGAAGTGAATCGAATGTCTGGGCAAGCAATGCCGTCACATCTTGCCGAAGCTGAGGGTAGCCGATCATCTCCTCAACGAGATCTAGTCTCTCGTTGATTGTGGATAGAGACATTGAGGGAGCGGCTGTTTGGATTAGTATTTGTCAACTAATATATGCGAGCCACTTACAGAGTCGTTGGGTAAGAAGTCGAGTTCCGCTCTTTGTCACTGTCTCTTTGAGTGAATGCAGCAAGCTGCCCTGATGAGAACCGTCACGTATTGTGCTTCTGATCTCGAGAGCTCTCAAGCTGTTCTTGTCAATGCTCATGTGGTCCTCCGCTTGATGTCGGACGGGAGCCTGCAGCCGTGTTCTCGCACCAAGTAGTTGGTGCTTGACGTAATGAAGTAGAGACCCCCCTGCAGCTACTTCCCCGGTGCTGAAGTTTTTGTGATCAAAATCTTCCACTACATCTTCCATCATCGGTATCCAATCAACCACGCTCAAAGGTTGTGCAGCAGGCTCTTGAAAGGTGATCATATGGCCATCCTCCTTTAAGATAGACACCATTTGAGAATTTTGCTCCTCTGCAAAAACATTATCTAGGATAATCTCACGAGGTCTTATGCGAGCAACTGCAGATGGAAGAGAAGCAATGTCGGTGCTCTGGGTGATAAAGTCTCCACTCGATAAGTCGATCCACGCAAGTCCGACTTCTGTACGAGGTAAATTGAGTACAGAAGAGACCTTGGAAGTTCCAGGACTGACTTTGACAGCGTTCTCTTTCAAAGCTTCCGGATTGACATGAATGCTCAGCAGGTAGTTGTTTTCCCAGGGATCCATGAAATGCTCGTCGATGAGCGTTCCAGGAGTTACGATGCGGGAGACTCGCCTCGTATACTGAGGTTCACCTTTTGCTCTGGTTGAAGCATCATTGAGGTACTCGTCACATATTGCGACATGCTTGCTCAGGTCTTGCACCAAGGTTTTGAGGTAGCGTTCCAGTTGGTAGGCAGGAAATCCAGCCTTCGAAGTCAGACATGTCAACAAGACAGCGCGAGGCTGTACTCACCATTGAAACAGTCGGTCGTTTGCTTCCTTTTGAGGTTTTCCTTTTTGCTTTTTTGATGTTCAGGAGTGGTGCATATTCGTCGGCTTGCTCGAAGTACAACTTGGCGAGTCAGCTACGGGTTGACAGAACAACATGGTGCTCACTTCGTAGAATCCACCCACTCGCGTCAACAGAACGCAGTGACTGAATTTGAGCAGGTTGTTGCGCACCTCCTGCAGCAACGGTGGGTAATCCGGTTCATCATCTTGAGGCGGAAGCGGAGGTCCGTCAATGGCGCCCTGTGGGATATCATTCACACTGAGGGTGGCTTTTTTCTTGGCTCCTCGGGCGTGCGTGAAGCAATGCCATTGGAGTTGTGTGGAGCAGGCACGTGATGCGTGTCGCGGGCGCGTCGAGCTTAGGAAAAGGGATGAGCTTGCATATGCTCGCCGATAAGACAAATGTGCAGAGGCTGAAAGTTTTGATACGACGTGACGAGTGACAGGCTTCGTACTGCCTGCAAGCATCTTCCTCATTCGAAGCAGATCGAGATGGTTGGATGCAGACTGAAGCCGCGATGAATGTTTGCGCCTGTTGGTTGGTGCTTGTGGTCCCTGCGAGCACAATTCCCAAAGTAGTTAGGCAGCCTCGGAACGCGGAGCGCGGGGCAGTCGCATTGCAGAAAGCTACGGTCGCCGCATTTGCCTTCCTCCAATCTGCAAACATGGCACCCCAATTCGAGCCTCTAAAAAATGACTTGATACTGCGGACGGCGAGAGGTAACTGCGCCATGCGCTCCTGCCGACATTGGTTGACCGTGAGCTGATCCAGGGCACAGGTGAGAAGGTCGAGCGCCCGCCCATGTGGGTGATGCGTCAGGGTGAGCACCGTGCCAGTTGCTTTGGGGGAAAGGAAGCTGATGCGCACTAGCCGGAAGATACCTCCCCGAATACCACGAAGCAAAGGGTAGCCATGATTTCTTCGACTGCTGCCGGTCACCCGAAATTGCCTCGACGCTCACCCTCCAGCCCATCGAACGGTTTGCGGGGCTCATCGACGCAGCCATTATCTTCTCGGACATCCTGGTGATACCACAGGCAATGGGGATGGAGGTTATAATGGTAGATAAGAAGGGCCCGCACTTCCCGGAGCCGCTGCAAGGGCCCGACGACAAGCAGTACCAGGAAGTCATGGAGCGCGAGGTCGACGTCAAAGAGTCGCTGGACTATGTATACAAGGCCATCACGCTCACACGGCAAAAGCTGGCGGGTCGCGTGCCTCTGATAGGCTTCTGCGGAGCTCCGTGGACGCTGCTGTGCTACATGGTGGAAGGCGGAGGGACGAAGCTGTTCATCCAGTCAAAAACATGGGTCTTCAAGCACGGGGAGGAGAGCAAAGCGCTATTGCAGAAGATTGCAGAGCTCTGCGTCGAGTACTTGGCCTTGCAGGTACAAGCTGGTGCGCAGGTATGACCTCGTCGCACGCACCAGCCAGACATTCGTTGACACGACACAGATGCTTCAAGTCTTTGATTCGTGGGCTGGCGAGCTGTCTCCTACCTCCTTCAAGACTTTTTCCCTACCCTACCTCACCTACATTGCGGACAACGTGCCGAAGCGACTCGCGGAGCTCGGCCTCGAACCCGTCCCAATGACGGTCTTCGCAAAAGGCGCGTGGTACGCGCTGGAAGACCTGTGCAAGACCAGTTACAACACCATTGGCCTGGACTGGCTCCATGACCCGGCTGAGGCATACAAGATCGCTCGCGCCCACGGTAAGGTTTTGCAAGGCAACGCAGATCCCGGTGTACTGTACGGCGGACGGGAAGCCATCACGGCTGTTGTCAAGGAGATGGTCGCTGGTTTCGGCGGAGGGAAGCAGGGCTGGATAGCCAATCTCGGTCACGGTATGCCGCACTATGCGACGAGATTGCACAAGCTGACGAGACATAGGAATCACTCCGTTTGTGAAGCCCGATGATCTCAAATTCTTCTTCGAAGAAATTCACAAGCACGCTGCGTCGAGCCAACCGGCGGAAGAAGAAGCATCAGAGGAGCCTTCTGCAAGAGACCTAGCAATGCGCGGGGCGCCAAGCAAGAATCTGCTCCACGGGATATAGCGTTGCAGTCGAAAATGTATTATTTCTAGAGCGAATATACAAGCATTGCGATAGTTTATACCAAATAATAGCAGTATCGAAGTGGCATTCTAGAGTTTTTAATCCCCGATTTTGTCCTATGTGGGTAATACTATCCCTAAGCTTCTGTCCTATCCGAGACAAACATTTGTCCGTCTCCGGATAGTGGTGATTGGAGACTTCGATGGCAAGCGGTGGAGGTACTTTGCACATTTACGTTCCTATGTGTAGATTTAACAAATGTGGGGTGTCAAACGGGTATCTTCTTGCCTAGGCATCTTGCTCTCTCCAGACGACTGTTGTAATTTACTCTGACATATTTATATCATGATTATCAGTTGTTCTCTTCCCCAATGTCCTCGTACCTGCGCAGTCGTCAGCACCAACTCTCCGTTACGTGTTCTCCACACATACCACTCCTCAGGATGCTCGTTGATAAACTTCTTCATCAAAATCTGCAGCTCCTTGTTATGCAACACTACCACTTCAATGCCCTTCGACTTCAAGTACTCTTCACCTCCCAGGAAGTTCTTGTTCTCGCCAATGACGACGCGCTTCACCTTGTACATAACACAGGCCCCTGTGCACATGTCACAGGGTGACAGTGTAGTATACATAGTAGCACCATGGTACACGGAGGCGGGGAGACGCCCCGCATTCTCCAAAGCTGATATTTCGGCCTGGGCATAGTTAGACGTGAGGGAGACAAGACACAGGACGGCAAGATGATAGTACGTGGAGTGTGGCACTGCCTTTCTGCATGCGCATGTTGTGGCCGGAGCCGAGAAGCTTGCCGTCAGCGCTGACGAGAGCGGCGCCGATGGGGACACCGCCTTCCTCAGAGCCCTTGTGAGCTTCATCGAAGGCGGCTTTGAAGCCGACGTCTGATTCGGACATGTTTGGCTGAACTTGTCGGCAAAGCAGCACCCGGAAGAGGCTTCGATGATGTATTGTCTAGCCTGGGACGACTTAGACGCCACACCTCACCAAGTTGATGTTTGGATAGGATAGCGTACCTCGCACCACGGATTAGTTTTCAAAGCGATCCCTGGCGATGCGAAATCAAAGAGCAATGGCTACACTTTGACAGGCGCAGCAAACCGCAATCGATCTCGCATGAAATCACAGCTGCCCCGCCAATCGGGCGGGCGATAACGGCACCTGAACCCTGCAGATCGCCTGGCCGAAGAGCGCCTGTGGCTGTTGGGGCTGGTGGCGCTAAAGCATCAAAGTGCGGTTCCTTTGGGGGAGCGTGGGGGAGCGAACATCCGCTCTGGTCGCGCATACTCGTGCCCCGGACGCAGTTGTGCATTTGAGATTGCTTGTGTGGTTTCGTCAGGGCTCTGGCTTTTGTTTGCAGGCACTTGCGACACTGTGAAAGGCGTGCAGGCGGCAGGATCAGCCGTGGAAGGGCGTGGAATCGCACCGAATCTTCTCTCGCTCGGCGCAGTCGGTGCATTTGCGAGATCCCGGTTCACTACTTTTAAATCCAAAGCCTTTCGCCCTCGACACAAATATCCCCACCTTGGATACTCGTGAAGGACCTTGATTTCTTCGAGCACCTTACTCTACTCTTCGCAGACGTCCCGAACTGCGAAGACCCGTTTGCGAGCTGTACGTACCGTCACTGCAGCCTCAGCCTGGCCTGGAGGCGACGCGGCTGCCACAGCGCGCGCCCAGCAGGCACAGAAGGGGCGCACCTGCCCGAACCACGGATTTTCGCTAACACCCTTTCTTGCGCTCACAGTATAGCACATTTTGCTTCCAGCGACCCCCGGCCCTCGAAAACTCGAACCTCAACGACCCCCACTAGCCCCTCCACGCCTCCGACTCGACCCCTGCAGTCGCGACCATGGTCAAAGACCAGAAGTTCTATGACATCCTCGGGGTGGCGCCAGATGCCACCGAGGCACAGCTGAAGTCGGCCTACAAGAAGGGCGCTTTGAAGCACCACCCAGGTTCGTCTTTACCCTGTCAGCCTAGGCGATTACGGTTTTGCTGACGCGGCGCAGACAAGAACGCACACAACCCCGATGCCGCAGAAAAGTTCAAAGACCTCTCACACGCCTATGAAGTCCTGTCCGACCCCGAGAAGCGACAAATATACGACCAGTATGGAGAGGAGGGTCTTGAGCAGGGCGGCGGCGGCGGTGGCATGGCCGCTGAGGATCTTTTCGCCCAGTTTTTCGGCGGCGGCGGTGGCCCATTTGGCGGCATGTTCGGCGGTGGCATGAGGGAGCAGGGTCCCAAGAAAGCGCGCACAATCTCCCACGTCCACAAGGTTTCGCTCGAGGACATCTACCGCGGCAAGGTTTCCAAGCTGGCTCTGCAGAAGTCGGTCATCTGCCCCAAGTGTGATGGCCGCGGTGGTAAGGAGGGTGCAGTCAAGAAGTGCGCCGGCTGTGACGGCCGAGGAATGAAGCACATGATGCGCCAGATGGGCCCTATGATCCAGCGTTTCCAGACCGTCTGCCCCGACTGCCAGGGTGAGGGAGAAATCATCCGCGACCGCGATCGTTGCAAGCAGTGCAACGGCAAGAAGACCATCATCGAGCGCAAGGTGCTCCACGTCCACGTCGACCGCGGTGTCAAGTCCGGCCACCGAATCGAGTTCCGCGGCGAGGGAGACCAGCTGCCCGGTGTCGAACCTGGAGATGTGGTTTTCGAAATTGAACAGAAGCCGCACCCGCGGTTCCAGCGAAAAGACGACGATCTCTTCTACCATGCCGAGGTTGACCTGCTTACTGCCCTTGCGGGTGGTAAGATCCACATTGAACACCTTGACGAGCGGTGGTTAACAGTCGACGTCATTCCCGGCGAATGCATCACTCCTGGTACGTATCCTCCACATGTTCAGAAGTTCCGCAGAAACAGCAACTAACTTGAAACAGGTGAGGTCAAAGTTATCCGCGGCCAGGGCATGCCATCATACCGCCATCACGATCACGGAAACCTGTACATCCAGTTCGACGTCAAGTTCCCCGAGCGCCTCGGCGGCGAGGACGGCGCACCCATGTCAGAAGAGCAAATCAAGGCTCTCGAATCGGTACTGCCTCCCCGCGCAGCCGCAGCCGCTGCACCTCCTACCGACGCCATGGTCGAAGACTTCACCCTGGAGACCGTGGACGCTGCACGGGAAGGTGGCCGCGCTCGTGGCATCGCTGGCAGCACGGACGACGATGACGACGAGATGCACCCCGGTGCTGAACGTGTACAATGCGCGTCACAGTAGACCCCCAAAACAGTACGGGGACGAGACGATGACATCTAACGACGGACATGTACGGGATGAGGATGTGATGCGTAGTCGCATTAGCATGGATGCGGGGTTCGTAGGGTAGCGGCGGCTCGAGCTCCGCAACGAAGACGACGAAGGAATCTACATTCGGAGGTGTTCAGGCTCGGCCAGGTTTCTTCCCGTTTCCACACCTTGTCTGGGCACACACGGGTTTTGTCTTTTGTCCGGTATGCTTGGTATTCCTTTATTTTCTTTCAGCGGACCTCTTTTTCTATAGACGGGCGGACACACTTGTTCCTCATGGAGTGCGAGTTGCATTGTTAATGCGTGCGCGCTGCGAGGATTGGCATTGTGGTGGGAAGTGGGGCGAGGTGGGGTTGTGTAAGCAGAAGCAGAAAATGGAGAGCGTAATGTTCGTTGTTGCGGGTTGATGGTGATGATGGTGATGGTGATGGTGATACCTCAAAGGCTTTGGCCTAGGTCAGAGGTATAAAACGCGGGCCGGTTTCTGCGTGTTGGTACTTCACGCAACCTGTCTGCCCTGCACGAGGGCGACTAAAAACGTACAACATACCCTTTGATGCGGTTTCACGAATGGACTGCACACCCATCGACGCCGCGGAGGAGGAGTGGTCGCCGTGAACTAAAAAATTGGGGACTCAGGTCATATGTGGTGGCGAGGTGGGCTGGTGGGCTGGTGGATTGGTGGGCTGGTGGACTGGTGGACTTGAAACCACGACGACCGACGACCGTGAGACTCCCTATGTGGAGGTCGAGCTTGCCGCCTCGACGACACCACTGCTCGGAATGGGTATGCTGGAGGGTCGGTGGGTCTCAAATCTGCTATCCCTATCACGCATGGCTTTTGCGGAGGGAGGGCGGGTGGAAAAGAACGGCCAGGGCGGTGGTGGGAACTAAGAAGATGAAGGTACTTGCCGTGTGGAAGAGTCGTGGGCCAAAACGTCTGACGACAAAATCGATGGCGTAGCGGAGGACTGGCGAGGCTACAAAAGATGGCATTACGAGACATGGGGGTTCGCGCCCGGGAGGAGGGTAAGGTCGGAAGAGAGGTTTGCATGGTTATGCGTGTCGAGGGTCTTACCTATGCATGGTTATGGTGCGGGCGGTTGAGTGTGGGGCTCGGAGAAGGAGATGCAGGTTTGGTGGAAACCAGAAAATTGTGAAACCACATCACATGTGGGGGGGGAAGGTGGTTGCGAAACAACATGGCTCCATTGCCATGCTGTGGAGACGTCGTGGGATCCATGTATCTGCGATGGGGTTGATGGTCGTTTTCCAGCGGTCTGGACGGCGCGTGAGATGGGGATATAAAGACCTATTTGACCTCTGCTGTCGTTCTTTACACGACTTGCTCTTCGTGGGGGCGATTAAAACTGCTCAAGTCCGATTTCATGGGGAAAACGATATTGTCCAAGAAGGTATGTTGTGGGGGAGGGGCGGACTAAAAGGACAGAAGAGGAACCCCATGTGGTGGAGGGTCTTGGACTATAAAAGTTGGTATGTTCGGCAGATGGACTGCTCGTCGTCTCGACCTGTACGCACGATATTGAGAGTATAACTCGGTGGATGGTTAAGATGTTGCTTACCACATGCCTTTGCGCTGCTGAGGCGCGATTGGAAGCAGGCCATGAAAGAAGCCATGGAGACTACAAGTGCGGTTTCCTGCATGCATGTCGTGAGGGGAGGTGGCGACTAAAAACATAGCGCTACCACTGCATGTCATGTGTGGACTACAAACCGACGTAGAAGTCGTCATGTAGTAGAAGAGTCGTGCTGTCAAAGTCCCCACTGTCCCAGTTGATCGACTTCTCCTGCTTTCGAAAGCCGATCCCGATCAAGCGAATGCGAAATAAAAACCCCCAGAACAAGTGTACGCATGTCTTTGGGGGTCGCTTTTTACTCACTTGGATATCAATACGCCATTCCAGTGACTTCAAAGGCACGGTCTTTTGTTTCGATGCGTCGGCAAACTCTTACGCGGATGGCACATGTGGAGTGCACTGGTCGACTGGATCACTACAAGACCCAGCTAGAACTCTATGGAGTGGTCTCTGCCCAGTTTGTGACACCATCTCATCCGAACCCGCATGTAGCGGGGTATGTGTTTGTCTGGGGACAGAAGCTATATACCGGAGTCGATGGACACCTCGTCAGCTTGCAACATCATGCACTGATATTTTTCCGTCGGACATAAGCACCTCTGCCCGGGAAGAGCTTGTCCTGCACATGTTTGCGAAGCTGGAAAGCGTCTGAAACCCGCAGGGTCCCTGCCGCATGGGAGTCAAAGGTTATAGATTCCAAGCCCATGGGCTCGAAAAGTTGAATAGCTGAATATGATGTGGAGGAGCGGCGAGCTGAAGTGTACGACCATACCTGTTATGGTGTGCGTCTTGTCCTGCCTAATGCACTCACTCAGTGCGATGTGAGCTGCTAGAGTACCGGCGGAATTGCCTTACGAATTGCGTTGATTACGCTCCTGAGCCAAGATGTGGTAGTTGGTTGGCATCGCCCTGCGCACACAAATGTATGCCTCGGTGCAACCTAGCTATGCAGGTGTCAAGTGATGTGGGGTGTCGAGTCAGTTACTCCAAGTCGCCCCCCACATTACGCTTCACCTGCATGGAATACCAAGGGGCGCAATGTGCGTTCAAAGATTCGATAATTCACTGAATTCTGCAATTCACACTACTTATCGCATTTCGCTGCGTTCTTCATCGATGCCAGAGCCAAGAGATCCATTGTTGAAAGTTGTAACGATTGGGCTCTTGTCGCAGTCGGAGATATCAATGAACCGCCTTTACAGCACGAAAATTTGATCTTCCAGAAGACAAATGTCGCGTCGTGGAGTGAGCCAAGCGCTTTGTTCAAAGCAGCAAAGAGCACATACGGTCGGATAGATCACGTATTTGCCAACGCCGGAATCTCAGGGAGAACGACGTCCCTGGAAGAGACCCCTGACAGCAATGGCGACCTAGTGGAACCTGATGACCGGGTCTACCAACTCAATCTCAAAGGCTGCGCAAACACATGCGCACTTGCTATCCATTACATGCGCCGACAAGAGACGGGCGGTAGCATCGTGGTCACAGCCTCCGCCTCGAGCTTCCAGCGTTTCCGTTTGGTAGATTATACCATGGCTAAGCACGGCGTTCTTGGACTGATTCGAGGCTTGCAGCCGTTGCTTCATCCACAGCTGCCGATTCGTGTCAACGGTATCAGTCCAAGGTGGACGGCAACAGGCTTAGCGCCGAAGGAATTCATAGAGACGGTGATCCCGACACAGACGCCGGCTGTGGTGGCAAGGTCGGTTGCGCTCTTGATGGCTGATGAGACGAGACATGGGCAGTTAATCTATTCGATTCAGGGCAGGTTTTCGGAAATTGAGGAAGCCGTGTTACTGCCAGCTGCGGAAAGGATTGTGGGAGATATGAGCGAGGACCTCGTTTTGACTAAGTTGCAAGCCGCTGCCGCCGACCTTGGATTGTCTAAGGGTTGACTCGAAAGGGGGGTTTCGATAAATGTTGGGTTTGGTGCGCTAGCGGTTGCGGGCCGCACCTTCGCGATGCTTCATTACGACAACGCAACCACCACAATACCTCCTTCTTCATCGCTCCACGCGTGACTCCATCTTCCATTGTCCGGTGTATTTGATTCTCAATGTGACTTGAGGGAACCCAGGGTTTTGCTGAGGTGATTGGGTTGAGGTACCGTCGCGCCGTTCGGATTATGAAGTTCAGCTGCGGTAGGCACCCAGTGTTTCTCTACTCTTTCGCGCTTGCAGTCGCGATGGCCTTTCGAAATGTTGATCTGCTCATCCGGGGCCAAACTGGACAAGAAATTCGTTAATTCCAGACGGCTGCAGGCGGAACCGCCCATCGATCCGAATCCGATGTTGTGCATACATTAGCTCGCTTCGCCTCCTCTGCGGTCAAGATGCACGGGCATGCCTCACCCGTATAGCACCGCTCAGCCCTGCTTCTGCTGTACACCGTGGTTGACCGGTGCGATGTCTTACAGCCTTCGCCTAGCTACCTGATACCATGCAGAAACGTCTGATGATAAAGAGATCACGAACACCATCTGAGGCATTTTCGAAGCGAGAATGGTGCACGGATGACGTGGCGCTGTGAGGAGCTGCAATACGAAACCCGCCCCCAGACTGCGCCCCTCGGAGCCGCATATGCTTAGAACTAAAGAGTCGACTCGGTCCCTCCGAACCTCTGCCAACACATGCTACCCCAGATCTAGTCCTATTCGGCCCACTATCCTCTCCATTCATGTATATTCGTTACTCATTGTGAGGGCTACTGATGTTTATTGCGAGGAATTGAACTGTAAGGACCTGTAGCTGCCATTGCCAGATTTCTTCTCCCAGTCTATTCGGCTCGGCCACGAATTTAGCGATGCGGAATTTATCGCTTCCATTCGCAGAAAAGCCAAAAGATGAGTCGAGGGCGAACAACAAAATCGTGGCTCCTAGCCCCGACTCGCAACGTCCCAGCGAAGAAACAATTGGTAACTGGTTGTGCGAAGAAGGTACGTCGCATCGACTCGTTCAATTTCGAACGTTCCGCTTATCGTTCAAGGATCTACCTACCAAAAATACATCGCTGCACTCAGCGGCTCTAACCCTGGTCTCAAGAAACCAGATCCAAACAACAAGGAATACCCTTTGACAGACAACAACGCTCTGGTAGTCCTGCTTGAAGCGCCCTCAAATAAGAACGTTGGTTTCGAAAAAACAGAGTTTCAAAATCCTGAAAAACTCGCCAGACACTTTGAAGAAGTTTCACCTTCAGCGGAAAACCATGATCGGAGACGGATATATATCATGGAAGGTCTGGCCAAGAAATACGTCTCGATTTTAGGCGGCCATTTCATGATGAATCCATCTTTTTTCCAGAGGCAGGAACGGACTTGCGTCTGGAGTAACGACTTCACTCCAGTGTCTGATGCGTTGCCGCATCCGTCCCTCCTCGACCCGGAGAGCAGCTTCCATCTCCAGTACTGTGAACTGAGACAATTCAACAAGGCGATCGAAAACAAGCCTTACTTTTGTAAGCGAACCGGGCGACATGTGGGCATGACGCCGCCGCGGCACAAAGAGGACTCTACAACCGGCATTCTCAGAAGAAAGGTGTCTTGGTGGTCCAGAAAAACATCTGAAGGCGGCTGGGACGGTATGTCGAATACCAGTCGGAAATATGTACGAACTGACTGAGAGCTATAGTGGTCATCCTCTGTGATCCCCAGCTCGACGAATTGAACGTGCAGCCTCGAGAATACCGCGACGGCACCTACAGTGACCTGAAGCCATCGGAGAAACTGAAGAATTTCCCTTTTCAGGATGGATACCTCGACTTCATACCAACTGTCTCTCCACGTGTCGCTGCTGAAAAGCTAAAGCATCCACACAGCTCAATGTTGCGCGATCTGGTCCATTACTACAAGAACCACGCCGATCTATTCCCGGATGAGTGGGTCGACCCTACCAGGTCGTCCCTTTTTGTAAAGAAGATTGTAGCTGCTCATTACTTGCAGCTCGTCGACTACATAAAGGCAATGTTGCCTTCCCTTGAGCTTCGATTGACTACTGCGTGGGTGGAGGAACAAGAACA
Organism: Karstenula rhodostoma CBS 690.94; assembly: GCA_010093485.1. NCBI lineage: Eukaryota > Fungi > Ascomycota > Dothideomycetes > Pleosporales > Didymosphaeriaceae > Karstenula > Karstenula rhodostoma. The sequence continues at coordinate 951,664 of MU001504.1, forward strand.
ATGGAAGTCACTCCAAACAATATCTCGTCGGTGCGGAAACTATCGAGACGACATCGAAGACACACTGCTCAGTCTAGGGTACCCTGTCGATTCGCTAGATAGCGGACGACGCCCGGACTGGACAGATTGCCAAAAAGATTTCCAGTACATCTACTTCCGACTCAAGATCCTCAAAGAGCGGGCGGATACTCTTATGCAGTCCATGACAGGTCTAGCGAGCATCGCTGGAAATCGACAGAACCTTGAAGAAGCGAAGCGCGTGAAGCGGTTGAATCTTCTCGCGCTGTTATTCGTGCCGCTTGCATACACATCGAGTCTTTTCAGCATGCAAGACAACTACGCTCCGAACAAGGGGAAATTTTGGGTGTATTGGGTATCTGCTTTGAGCGTAGTCGGGCTCACACTTATCATCACATGGATTTTAGATTCAGCGCTGGACGACACAGCCCAATGGGATGTGCCCTTCCGCAGGTGGTTACGAAATAAGCGAAACCCAAACCAAACCTTGGAACCAGCACCACGAGAAAGAAGGGGAACAGGGTTCTACAATATTTAACAAACTGTACTACCTCAAAATAGCTAGCGAATCTCCCCTTCACTACGATGAAGGTCAATATCTATTATTATACGATATTATCGTAGTACTGCCACTTGATCACATCCCTCAAACGAGCCATTGGCATCAACAACAGCTCCACCACCACTCCTTCTCTACACAACTCTTCACATTCCTCGAACGTCACAAAACTGCCATTGCTCACTCCGTGTTTCTTTAACACATCTGCCACTCGTTCAATGAGGTTTTCAGAATTCGTCGACATCTCTTCAACAGCCTTCTGCAACTCCTCTAGGCTTTTCGCATGAGCGTCTGAACCAATGCTAAAAAGGCCTACATTGACTGCAGGTGGTGGCGACTGCCAGAGCCGACCCAGACTGCCATATTGTTAGTATTGATCCAGCTTGTCGAGACTTGTGAGATGCCTGCACACACAGCGTATCATAACCGAGAAGCTTGATATTACAGTTCTCGTCGAATTTTGCTACGCCAAGGGTGAGTAGTCTCTCGCTTGTGAAGAGGAAATCTTACAGAAGTTATCCTCCCAGCTTTTGGTCTTTTTGATGCCGATGACTTTGGCCTGGACTTGGACGGTGACGTTATCTTTTTGCGTGCGAGTGTACGCTGGGTCGTTCAGCCACCGCCATACGTGTCCGGAGCTGCTTACATGAAGAGCTAAGAAGCATGCCTATATCGGCTCCAAGTCGCAATCCAGCGAGATAGTAGTCTCCGTAGCGGACTTTGAATGCCTCGAGCCCTTCATGCCTAAGGAAACCGACTGCCTCGGCTATCAACCGCGGTCCGATCTCCAGGTCAATACATCCGTACCGACAACTTGACCGTACCGACTTCTTGTTATTCTGAGAAAATCATGAGTCGCCGTGACCATAAAGCATAGCCGTTGTACTCACATCTTTATTCTCAGCTAGCTGCTTGTCGTACGACCCCTTCACGCTCACCTCGATTACTGGAATCGCTGGCTTAATACCCACCCCGAATCCCAGCTCAGTATGATCATTCGACTCTTCCTTCCTGCTTGTCTCCCTCGAAACGAAAGATGATGTACTTCCCTGCTCTGAGCGGAAGATTTTTGCTTGTAAGAGAAGGTCTCCGAGGTCGAATGGTGTCTCGGTGGCCCAAGGCTCGGGTGTAAGCTGCAGGTTGGAGTGATAGCCCGTCCCTAATCTGACAGCCTCATGATGCCAAGGTAGGATAAGAGGCATTCCTGCCCTAGCAAGGCGTTGCCATTCATTTTCTTCGAGCTCTGGAAGGTTGAGAGAGGGGAAGTCGGGATCTGAGATATGCCCGACCGTGGATGGTGCCATATTGCCATTCAGATCTTCGAATAGTGACTAGGATTTATCATTCAAAACGAGCTCTACAGGCTGTTGGAACTCTTTCTGGATGGCCAATTGACGCCAGTCGATATTCGGTAAGCGTGGTGATGGACTGCGTAGGTGCGCGATGATCTTCCTCCTCTGCCTCACCATCAATCAGCTCGCATCCACGATTGATAAGTCGAAGAGTATGCATCAATAAGCAGACTAACGGGTAATGGAACCATATGATCGTGCGGAGTCGTTCAGCTGCCTCCAGCTTGGCATGCAGAACCTCTAGGCTGGACGCGCGAATCCGATGTTAACACCCCGACAGCTGAGTCTGTGCACATGGTGTTTCAGCAAGCCACCGAGTACCAGCACGCGGCAGTCGCTCTTCGACAACCTATCGGACGGACTCCACTTGCAGTGGTGTGCGGCATGCCAAGCTCTGACAAGTCGACTAGAGCACCCCAGACTCCTGGCCCCGCTTTGAGTCAACAAAGAAACAAGCAACATGGAAGCCTCGAGGTACCCCATCTATCCCATCTGTATCATCCAGAACCACCAACCGTCAAACCTCTGGCATTCGTGGATGGCGAACCATTGACAGCTTGTCAGCAACGACCTGACTCTCCAAATATGAGGTTTTGAGGAACAAGTCGACCCGCTTTCGCTGGGATCAGGTCATGCGCGTGTTTCTGTTCCATCCTGTGAGCGCCTATGAAGGGTGTCGGTACTCTCGGTACTCTCAGGGCTTGCATAAGTCTGAAACTGTCCCGTTCTTGACGTGCTGTCAACATCTTGGTTGAGGGTAAGGCCAGAATCCCTTGTGATCGTGGCTGACTACACTTTAGTATGTACCTTTATAAACCCTGCAACCAACCACAACTAGCACCTAACTAACGAGAACTATACGTGCGCTTGCTCTGTGCGATCATGTTTGTGGAGAACCGATGCAGCTGAGAGGACGAGGTGAAGCGGATTAGGTTGGAGCGGCCATGAGGCAGTGAATCCAGGCCCTCGCAGCTCGGAGATATAAGAGAACAATAACATCTCTCTCGCCCTTTGACCCTTTCGCTATACATCTTGACCTCTGAACCATCTCAATTGACTGTATCTTGCACATCCCTCGTTAATCTTTTGTCAATCTCTTTCGATTTCTCCCGGTTGAACATACAAGCCAGGCCAACGGCAGCTCATATCAAGCACCGCGTCACATACAGACTACCTCCGAGTTTTCTCAAAAGAACAGGGTATTGAAAGGCACTCAATTCGGTCAATATGTCGTTGAAGATAGTTCCATACAACAATGCAATGCGCCTTGGGCAAGGGTGAGTTGTCTCAAATAGTGTAGAAACCGGCTGCTGACTATACAGGTTCAATTCGTACACCCAACAAATCTGTATCGACGATGCTGTGGTCATTGACCCTGATCGTGCTGAGAATGTCATCACGAATGATGGTACAACGATGCGTATTCTTGCAGACAAGAATGCACAACCAAGCGTTTGGAACAGGCAGCCAGAAATTGTGAATGACGACCGTGGAGATTTGGCGCTTGAGAATGACAAGGCTCTGCAGGCTGCAGAAGATACCGGGAAAAAGAACGAGGGGGGGCATGGCCCTGCCGCAGAGCATAAAGCGGCGGAAGCTGGCGCTGCTCATCCAGACCCAAAGCACGAAGAGACAGCCCCAAAAGCTCCTGCAGCTGAACAGGAGCATAGCGACTACGGATCTGGTGAACATATCACGCACGAAGAGGCTCAAGGGCATGAAGATCCTTTCCATCACATACAACAGATCCCTGGAGGGTTTGCTACTCCGAAACAGAGAGCTGAGCCTACTCAGACTGCACCTAAAGCAACGACCGCCAGCGGGGCTACTGCTGTTGAACAAGGCGCGGAAAAACCCACCGTTACAGGCCCTGCATCTTCGTTGAAAGAAAAATCACAGAAGGCTGAACGCAAGCCGAAGATTAGCGATGCAAAGGTGAAGGAGGGGACCCAAGGGATAGAAGAGGAGCGCAAGAGAGAACTTGAAGTAGGTCGGAAGGCTGAACAGAAGAAAATCAATATGCAAAGACAATATCAAGAGGAGATTGCCGCAGAGGATCGTGCAGAGGAACGCAAGCGAAGGGCAGAAGATCGCGAAGAAGCAAAAAAGATGCGCGAAGATCAACGGAAGCTCGCTGAGATAAGACGCGAAGAAATGCGTAAGGCGATCAAGGAAGCTGCTGATACAAAGGCAACGCCTCTCGAGCAGTTGAAGAAGATCGCAGCGCAGAACCAGTTCGCAGATCGTTTCACGGGCATCCTGGAACCAAAGTCCGAGTACGTGTTCGATCCCAACGGCGCTCGTGGTCCAAGTCAGACAGTCTCCTATACCAGCCGCTTTGTGGATAGACTCAGTGATGTCACTGAAGATCTGTGTGTATCAGGATCCCTCTCCATCAAGGCTGGCAAGATTGGCGGCTCCGGTAAGGGTTCTTTCGTCGATTCGGATAAGTTCAAACAGAGCGACTTGAACTTTTACATTTCCGTCAAGGTCGTGAATCAAACGATCAACTTCAAGGATGCGCTCGTATACAATCCAGTCAGGTCGATAAAGGAGGGAGACCCGAAAGCTGGCGATAAGTTTAAGAAAATCTTCGGAGACAGCTTCATCGCTGGCTTTATTGAGGGTGGTGAATTCAATGCGCTTGTCAGCATGAAGATACTGAACAAGGCCAAGAAAACCGACATCCAGGCTGAAGCCAAGGTCGCTTTGACTGTAGGACCTGTCGATCTCGAGGCGCAAGCAAACGTTGGTATCGCGCGCTCCAACTTAGAGACCAACACCGAGACAACGATTCAAGTAAGCTGGTCGGGTGGCGGGCATATCAAGCCAATGGAACAACAATGGGACATATCGAGTTTGATGCAAGCTGCAGCTCGTTTCCCGGATCTCGTCGCTGATTGTCCCCAGCGAACCTATGCTATCCTCGGCAGGTACGAGACTCTGCGCAGCTTCGTGGCGAAAGCGCCCGTAGAATGCACGCCGCTGCAGTACGAGAACGCTCAGATCTACACCAACACCCTTTTGGACTCATTCATGAGCTACAAAGCCATGTACAAAACCATTGGAGAAAACATCTTCGCTATCCAGGGTAAGACCCTGGAGATCAAAAAGCGTGAGGGCGACGATGGTGGCAATGCACAAGCCCAGAAGACCAGTGATTCACAGACTGCAGGAAAAGACACGGGACCCACCGGAGAGAGCCCTCCAACCAAAGACCCTGAAACCGGCCTGTTTCCGTACAAGGAGGACCTATACCGTTTCGAGGATTCTATCAAGGGGCTGAGCGACGCTCGTATCGCTATCAGGCGACAGATGGCACGAATTGTCAACGAGGTTGATCTCATCGAGCTTAATCCGAAGCTTGCAACAGACGAAGACCACCACGAGCCATTCCAGTCTCCTCTCGCTTTCGAGACACGCCTGCCGGTTGTGGAAATCCCAGCCAAGTTCAGGCCCCGCGCGAATCCACTCACAGGGGCTTCTATGGCACCTCCGACGCTCACACCAGAAGAGGCCGCAAAACAAGAGCAAGAGGAACAAGCAGCGCTCAATGCGGCGCCTCTTTATGGCTCTGGCGTGACGCTCGCGCCGGAAGAGGCGACAGTGTTCGAGACGATGAGATCGACCCGCCGTGGCATCAGCGGTGTTATGCGTGTGACAAGCCCTGCAGGGTCGCAAACAAATGGGCTTTTCTTCAACAACCTCGATATACTTCAGCCTCTGACCGTTCCAGAGTGGGTTGTCAGGAAATTCCTTGTGCACGTATACAATGGATATGTCTGCTATATCGGGACGTTTTACGATAATGGCTTGTTGATCGAGAAGGGAGTGGTAAGTGGATTCACTGTAGTTTACCTTCAAAAGCTTCGGGCTCCTTGCGTTACCCAAGGATAAATATGGTGGATGCTGACTGTATTAGAAACACGATCATGATGGGACAAGCTTCCCCTTTGGACCGTTCGATGTCGGTGAGAGAATTACGTCTGCATCGGTCGAGACCGGCGTTCGCTCGACTGATCATGATAATCAACCCCGAGTGACTGCTATCGGGTTGTTCTCGAACCGAGGACGGTCGCTTGTAGCGACGGCACAAACGGAAGCCAGGGGACAAGGAACGTACCTCAAAGATGGTGTACTTTACAACACCATTCATATAACCAACGTTGAAGTACCGCTCGAGCGTGGCACTGTGAAAGGCTTCTTTGGTCGCAGCAATGATGACCAAGACGGTTGCATATGGAGACTCGGACTCCTGTGGGCCCAACCACCGCCTGGTGCACCCGAAGCAAAGCCTGACACAAAACAAGAGACACAGCCTCTGGCAGTATCGCCAGTCAATTCAAAGAGTAAAGAATCTACCGGACCGCAAGCTGGTGAATTTTATGCAGACAAAGACTGGAAGCTAGACCCAGACTTCATCTGGCGGAGCACGATCAAGTTCAATCCAGCGTATGGGGAGCCACCAACAATGATCAGCGGTGTTTCGCGCCTCGACACAAAGAGCGGGGTAGAATGGCATGCAGACACGAGGCATATGATTGTCACAAGAGATCAAGCCACCGGAGTGTGTCATGCAATAGGCGAGGGCCACTATCGGATGCACTTGCGATGGTTGGCACTTCCCAAGACCGACAAACACATCGAGACTGGTGTCTACGAGTTTGTGGGAGATGAAGCTCCATCCCCCGACGAGAAATCACTCGGGAAGCGAACCTACCTCTCGTTCTCCAAGCCGTTTTCCAGGCTTCCTGTTGTCGTGGTTTGGCTTTGTGACCTGCTGACTGGCCCGGGCCTTTTTCATGCTTACGCCATCGTGAAAGATTCCACTAAAGAAGGATTTAATTTTGACCTGTTTGGTAGCCAGCCACCCTCCGGACAACCCCGCTTCTCTGGTAGACGTGTAGGCTGGTTCGCCTACGATCCCATCGAGTGCCCCGATATTCGAACGGGAGAACTTTCGGGTACCTATCAGACGGAAAAACGCGAGGTTTTCGGCAAGCCTCTACCCAAAGCTCCAGTTTTGTGGGCTGCTCTGAGGTGGGTGACTGCACTGGGAACTTGCAACCTTCGGTTGAACGTAGAATGGCATGACGTTAAAGAAGATGGATTCGAGTACAAGGCAGGCGCCTGGGCCGAACCGAAAGATCATGCGATGAAAGGCTTCACGTACACTTATATTGCGATCTCCGGTATCTGAGCAGTTTCCGGCCAAGTGGGTTCGCGCATGACCGCAAACACACCTGTCGCTACAGCGCAATCGATTGTTGACTCTTCGCGCGCTTTTGCAAGTCACGGAAAAACACAGTACAGGAGCTCGTGGGGTGCCAAAACACAAAGATATCAAACAGCTCAAACTACAGCACGATCAGTTTCTGCTTTCACTTCTGTTATATCCGCATGCAATATTTCGTGACTACGGTAGGAAGTAATCCGAACTTCCGATACTTCTCACGTTGATAGTCTCACAACAAATACCAAATTGACTTTCTGCTCCCACATTTCACACGCATACATTCCTCATGCGTACATGCCACCCTCCACCCTCACCCCCCAACCACACCCCTCACCCACTCCAACCCCCTCCTCACCATCGTCCCAACCGCCGCACCCTCCCTCCCCTTCTCCCGCCACCAAAACCTCACCCCCACACTCCTCTCCCCCTCCATCTCCTCACCACCCCTCTCTACCACCCCCCCATCCCTCGTAACCCTCCCCAACACATCCACATCCACCCCCGCCCCCTCCATCCCCAACACAACCTTCAACACGCCCTCCTCTTCCACAAACTCACACAGCGTCGCCCACTCCGCACGCGTCATCGCCGCGGTGGTCAGCGTAGGCTCGCTCGCGCGGTCGTAGAGGAGGAGGCAGGGGATGTGCAGTTCGTAGAAGCGGGTGCCGGATTCGAGGAGGAGGGGGAGGGAGCGGATGGGGCCGCCGTGGGGGGAGGCGAGGAGGGCGTTGGAGAGGCGCGTGTGGCGGGGGGTGGTGAGGTGGAGGGTTAGGGAGGGGAGAGGGGAGAGAGGGGGCATGGTGGTGGGTTGGTGAATTGGTGGGGGGATGGTGTGGAGTATGTTTTTAAGGTAAGGATTGCTTTTAAGGTTATAGAGAACGCGGTAGATGGGTAAAGATGCTTGGTTGGAATATAGTAACGTGGTGGGTGTGGGGATATACTTCGAGTTCTTTTGTGATGGGGCAATTCACGGGTCACGCAGGGAATGGGGGAGGAGGTTGAAGAGGAAATGCGCGTCTTGGGAAGGGGCTGAGCGGAGCAGCCGAGGTATCTAAACTTTGGGGTTTATGTACAGAACGCAGTTTTACATGAAGAAACGTGATTAATGAACCATGCTCTTTCCGATCTCAGACTCCCAGTTGTAGGCGCGCTCAAAGCCGTTCGAGTGCGTTTGGTAGTCCGTCATAGCCTGGACGACTTCGTCGCGACTGGTGACGACGAAAGGTCCGTACTGGACTATGGGCTGGTCGAGCGGCATTCCCGCCACAAGGATGAACCGCGATTCGGTCTCGGCACCTTCCTCGACGGAAGCTTCGATGCTGTCACCAGCGCTGCCGAAGACAACGTTGTGATACTGGGGGATCGGCCGCGACACGCCCTCTGACGAGAAGATTGTGGTGCCATTGAGCAAGTATGCAAACGCGTTCCAGCCCTTGGGAAGCGCCTGCTTGACGTGCCCGCCCGGCTGCACTGTGAAGTCGAGCAGCCACACGGGGGTATATGCCAGCTCTTTGAGCGAATCGGTGTCGTACGCGCGCCCGCTGATGATCTTGACCTTCACTTTACCGTTGTCGCCGGTGGCCTCGGGTATTTCCTTCGCCCGCAGATCTCGGTATCGCGGCTCGCAGGATTTCAATTCCTTTGGGAGATCGACCCAGAGCTGCATGCCCACATTTGGCGATCCGTCTTGGTTTTGTCGGGGCATCTCGGCGTGGACAATGCCTCGTCCGGCGGTCATGAATTGCAGATCGCCAGCTTCGATGGAGCCTGCGTGTCCTGCGAAGTCTTCGTGGTCGAGGGCGCCAGACAGGAGGTAGGTGATCGTTTCCTGGCCCCGGTGAGGGTGGTCAGGGAAACCAGCACCAGGTGGAACGGCGAAATGGTCGAGCATGAGGAATGGCGAAAAGTTGCGGAGCTGGGGAGTTCCAATGGATCTCCGCACTCGCGCACCTGCGCCTTCGGATTGTTCGATCGCGAGGAAGGACTTTTGGATCTTGCGCGGGGCAGTCGTAGTGAGGGGCTCGTCGGGGATGACGGGCAGTCCTCTGAAGGTCGTGGAAGTGTTGGTCGCCATTGCGCGTGTGGTGTTTGTAGTGTTGAGAGCTGGTCGGATGTGTTTGGACAGCTGGGTAAAGCGTGAAAGCATATACTCGTTGTTGTAGAGTCCGATTGCAATTGCTGCGATGGCGAAAAGTATGGAGAATAACGTCTTCATCGATTGCACGTCGTCTACTTATACTTGTAGAGGGGTGGATCCCGAGAAGCTTCGAAGCAGGAGCTAGAAATATTCGAGGAAGTTGCAGCCATGATGAAAGCGTGTGTAAGGCGTTAGAAAGCGGCGAACTGGAGTGGAGTGGAGGCGCTTGGCGGCCGTTTTGCTTTGACAATCCTGACCAAGCAGCGCAGATGGTCTTTGGTAATCCTGCATCACGTGAGCAGGTTAGCGCCCGCTTCTTTCTCGGAAGCACGGTTGGGCTAGCCGAGCATCGCTAGCGCCAGCCCGCCTTATCGCCGAAGCCAATGACCAAACTCCGGGAACCCCACCTGATTACTGTGCATCACGACATTGACTCTCAGCAACCCGTGGACACTCCCCTGCCCACTGACAAGTCGTCCCAGCTGCAGACATGACGGAACTCCTCGATCTATGCTACGATGTCCTCATAAGAATCCTGGAAGAGATAGACCCCGAGGATGTTGGTCGATGCGCACAGACGTCCCACGGCTTCAATGATTTTATCAAGCAGAATACCAGATTGTATAAAGCGCAGTACCTAAGAAACTTTGTATGTCTGTCTAGGGGTAGGGGGAAAGAAGCTGCGGGGGACTGATTGAGGGCAGGATGACCCAAGGCGACGGCCGACTGATCCGGAACCAGCATGGATACCGGAACTGCAGAGGCTCGTGAGGTGCAGGAAGATGTTAGAATCTGCAAATGGTGACCTGAAGGTACGGAGGTACTTCTGGGGAGTGAAATAGGTACTAAACAGCACAGCGCGACGAGTTCAGATTCATCGCATCAACACTCGACACTCTCATCGCCACAGGCTCCACAGATTCACTCGGCGAATCTCACAACCAGCAACTAATAACCAAGCTCTTCCAGCCGATTTACCAGAACCACGGCGCATTCCTGTGCCGTTCATCTCTCTATGACCGATGCAGCAAACCAAGCCAGAAGCCCGCCGACGACGAAGAAGACCGCCAACTCAGCGCAAAACTCCTCTGCCTATTCGGCATTCCCTCCGGCAACGTCGGGAATCGCGTCCTCTCCGCTCACACCTACGCCCGCTCCCGCGTCTACGACCTACGCAACTACACCGACGCAACCGCCTGGGGCCCCTTCCGCGACGACGGATCCATGCGCGTAGACTGGGAGATGGTCGAGAGCCTGATGGTTGTGCTGTGCTACAACTCGGGTCTCTGCGGGCGGCAGTTCATCCACCGGTTCCGCCCGCCCTGGACACAGCCCCTGGAGGGCGTGCTCCCCGCGCGCGACAGGATCCTGCCCGCCTACCCGCCCAAGCTCTACGCCCAGCCAGAGATCCCCCTCTCGCTGAGGGACCCGTACAATGTCTCCGGCGTGTGGTCCCGCATCGTGTGCTTCCTGGACTACAACGACCTGTATCAGTATAACTTCAACGCCGAGGCGATGAAAGTGCCCGCCGACCAGCCGAGGGATCCTATCCATACAGAGGAAGCTATCAGACATATCGTCATGGATTTGAAGGTCACAGAAGTCCTTGCGCCCAGCGAGTTCGATAATCAAGCACTTCCTGTCGTCAAGTTCACGGGCACGTCCCGCTCGGTCGATTTGTACGGCGACCCGAACGCCAACTCGAAGCTTCGGGGGTCAGTCCGGCTCACGCCCGATGGAGAGGTCCGGTGGCGGACCATCTCGGTGTTTTACGGGTAAGTAGAACCTGACGCCACGGGTTCCGCCAAGCTGAGTATTACTGACGTGTGACAGCGGAGAGGAGCGATGGCGCAGTGAAGGGATCCAGGTCGGCGGCGTACGGTCACAACGCGGCGTTATCGGGACGTGGTTCGACAAGGACATGGATCCGCATGGGCCTGCTGGGCCGACGGCATTTTGGAAGATTTGCGATACGAATGAGCTTGATAGTGAAGGGAGTGAGGAGGTGGAGGTGGAGGAGGAGGATGAAGAGGATGGGGTTTGGTTTCTGCAGGAGCTCTAGGATGATATACATACGGTTTGTACTTGACAGATGACGTGGAAATAGCTGGCATCTGGCCTCTAAGGTATATAGGGATTACTGGACTTTGGAATCGTATGGAAGATATTTTGAATAGTATTGTATTTAGACACGCATCTACGCGACAGCCACCCCCGTCGCGGCCGGCATCGCATTCACCTTCGCAGCCGCATCCTTCTTAAACCTCTCCGCCCTCCCATAGCTATCCGCATACCCCCCCAACACCGCCTGCTCCACCGTGATAGGCGCATACTTGGCCTCCTCGCCCTCAGCCCTACAATTCGGCAAACACTCCACCACGAAATCCGGATTCCCCGAGAAGAACACGGGAATCGAGTACCTCTCCTCCCCACTCTGATTAATCACCCTATGCGTATTCGAGATATACTTATCATTGCTCCACCGCATCATCAAGTTCCCCAAATTAACCACAAACGCGCCCGGCGTCGGCTCGACATCCAGCCACTCCTTCGTCTGATTATCCAACACCTGCAGCCCCGCGACCTTATCCTGCAGCAGAATGGTAATCGTACCGAAATCCGTGTGGGCGCCGATTCCGCGCGTGAGCTTCTGCGGGCTGTCCGGGGGCTGGCTCGGGTAGTGCAGCAGACGCATGGTAGCGACGGCGCCGTCGACGAAGCCGTCGAACCACGACTCGTCGAGGTCCAGCGTCTGCGCGAGCACCTTCATTATATCCTTTGCGAGGTCCACGACCTGGTAGTAGTAGTCGAGCGAGGTTTTCTGGAAGTCGTCGACGTCGGGCAGGGTCGTGGGCGAGGGCCACATGTTGGGGCCTGAGTTGAGTTTCTTGGCGGTGAAGTAGGGGTGCGATTTTGGGATTTCGTCGCCGATGTAGAAACCCTCTTTTAGCTCGGGGAGGGTGCCTTCTTCGAGGATTTGCGACTTGAGCAGCTCGTAGCCGCGGTTCCATGTGTTTGATGTGTCTGCGCGCGCGACAGTCAGCGAAGTAGGGTAGGGGAACCAAGGGGGCGGTCGCACCTTTGTTCACTTCCATTTTCTGCTCTAGCGGCAGGTCGAAGAACTTCTTGTTCCAGTCCATGATGCCCTGCTGCAGCTCCCGCGGCACGTTGTGCCCGGTGATCTGGAAGAAGCCATTGTGAAGGCAGCAGCTGCGCACATCGTCGACGAGCTTTTTCTTGGCCGCCGCGTCGCCCGTGTAGAAAGCTGCATTCGGTGTCAGTGGCCAATGCCGTCGGCTGGCAGATGGAAACTGTACCTGAGAAGTCGAGAATCGGGGGAGCGTCGCCAACACCGACCATTTCTGCGGATTTAAGAGCGGTGATAAGAACGACGGAAGCGATGACTATGGAGGATGATGGTTGAGATGGATTGATTGTGGTGACACGACTGTTTGTTTCTTGAAGCGGTTTTATGCGTCGGGGTGCTATTGATATCGCTCCTGCCCGCGACTACCCCTCACGCGACGTGCACAGTGGTGCACTGGTGGGGTTCGTGGTGGTGCGCGACATGCTTGCAGGCAAACAGTAACTCACCCCACTTTTGTCCATCAATTGATACAGTCAGACACCCGGTATAGGAATTAGCTGAAAAATGCAGGGATTCAATCCTTATATCAGTATTATCGGTATATTAGATTCTCACCATCCCGTGCTGATAACTCGCATTAGGCCTAGTCGAGTTTAATTTGGACTAGACTAGTTCTAATTTCGCCTGGATTAATCCCATGCTAGGGATATGGGAGATAAAAGTGATCTGATCGTTACGTGTAATATATCCTTCTGCCATACCAAAAGTCGCTATAATACGGATCACCGATCGTTATACTGGGGATATCCTTATAGCCGGGGTATTCACCAGAACAGAACGCTTGCAAAGGAGGGACGACAGTAAGCGCAAATCTGATGATCTGATAATGCCCCCACCCATGGGAGCAAAGCTATGAAACTTGTTGAGGACTTCGTGACGGTCCTTGAACGAGTGTTTCAAAACACACAGATATGTGGCATGGTCTTGTGCTGTTTCGATATTTGATGGCTCCATAGAAGAGAAGCATACGTATTCGACCAGAGCTATACAAAAGTGTACAATTTTCAGTCACATAACCAAGAAAGCAGAGCCCGGATAATGAAACCGTATGGTAAAAACAGGCCAAAGTCAATGATAGCAAGATCGCCCCTTTGCTGGGCAGTCAACTGTCCTGACAACTAGGCCAAAGCCAGTAATAATAGCTCGATCGTTAGGTCGAGAAATCGCAGATTGTACAGCCATACCAAGGCAGTCCTAGGATCAAGACATGCAATTCGTCGGAGCCAGTCCATGAAGTTGAGAGTCGTATCGTGAAGTTCCGTGAAGCATCAAGGTCAATAAGGATTCGTCCGTGGTCATCGGGACAGAAGGCGTTACAGCGCTGGCTCTGCCAGCAATCTTTCGATCTCACTCCAACTTCGCATCCTCCTCTTATCCTGATCCCATAGATCGCCTTTTACGCCGTGCGTCCATATCCACTCGTCGCACAAGATCAGGTCGTCATCATCACCATAGAAACTCTTCGGAACATCAGCCTCCCATATCGTCACTCGGTCATCCTGCTTCCAATCCCGGGTGAATTGTGGCGTTCGGTGACTGCTGTTCACATCCACCAATACAATGTCAATGTGCCTGCCATTGTACCTGTTGAAGAACTCGTCGATGTGTTTGGCTTTGAGTGTCTTTGGGCGAAGGATAAACAGCGTCTCCAGAGAAGACACCATGAAGTAGAAGTCGAGGTGCAAAGGCCCCATATCGTTCGCAGTGATAGCCAGACGCTTGAGGTTGGGCGGCGGGTATCGGAAATAGTCCGACGTATCGTAGCTGCATACCAACTCCTCCAGGTTCGGCATGTGGAGGAAGATATTGCGGCTGAGGCAGTAGGGCTTCATGAGCACCTGCTCTGAGGCGGGCACGTAGACTGGGTTGAAATCGATAGCGAGCCGCTTCAAGGTCGACCCCACGGTAAGGCAAAGATCTATGACTTGGGGTAGGCGAACCCGAGGCATCATTCCGCAGCTGTCTCCCCGGATCGGTGATATGAAAAGAGAGACCACATGTCGCGGGATGTCGGCCTCATTGAATAACTCTTCGTTCCGTCCTGCTTGGCTGTATTCGAGGGCTAACGGATGATGGCCCAGATCCAGGCCCAGCGTTCTGCGGAAGTAATAGTGCCTCGTGACATCGTTCAAGTACAAGCAATTCGCGTATAGATATCGTGATGCGCATAGGTAGGCGGTCTTTGACACCAGTGTCAAGGCGCGTAGTGCTTTTGTAGTTGGATGCGAGGGTTCGTAGGCAACAGGTAATTGCCCGTCGCGCGTGCCGACGAGTTGATCCAAGATGTTTAGGAACAGCTCCACTGGCAAGGATCCAAAAGCGTTCGGTATGCGCGCGTCCGATGCCGCGAGTGGCTGCATGGTGAGTGCGCAAGATGCAAGTTGCCAGAAAGGTTGTGGTGTCGGAGATCGGGACACAAAAAGAGGAAGTCTAGCCGACGCGATAGGAAGCAGCAAACTCACATGGTCACGTGCCAGAGCTCACCCGTGGAGAGCCGGGCACCTGCACACTTTCACTCTTGAGCAGAACGATCTATCTGCTGCTGTCATCTATCGAGGTACAATAGGACTAATAGACGCATGCTACGTAGCAACTTGAACACGTTCCCATGGTTCTCTCACTAATTTAAGTTTTGTGGTTTGCATGTTCACACAGTAACTAGGCTGGATCTAGACAATCAATTGCTCATTCAATGGGTAATATTACATGTGACAGAGACTACGCGCCGCCTCCACCACTGGGTATACAAGAACTTTTGTCGCGCACTGTGTCCCCGATCGCGAGGGGGGGAATCGGACTCCGGTGACGCAAAACTGACTCCCTCGAGGATCTTAAGTGTGTCGAGTCCTATAACCATCGCTATGCGTCCTTTTCACTTCGGCACCGTTCCATCTACGTCGCGCCCGTCGTTCACAACATCGTAATCGCCAAAGCAAGCCTTTCCATAATTCGCCCGCTCTTTTGCCTTCGCTTGCGACTTGATGAATCGCTCAAGTGAACACATTTCATCTGGGCGTCCCTCGCAGGCACCTCCCCTGATCGACGACAATGGCAGTATCCCACCATTTAGTCTCATGCGCACGAATCGGTGCTTCGAGTGCTTCGAATCATCACCGCTGTTGTATCCGTACTGCGACGCGTAATAATGAACGCGTTCATGTTGTTCAGGCTTTGGGTTGGCCGAGTCGCACCCAATGACCTCTGTGACCAGCCGAGCAGTGAACGGGGCCATATGTGCGACGCGGAATAGGCGGTCCTTCTTTGGCGGGTACGTCTTGAGGTCTGGTACCTGTCTGAAATAGTCTACACTCAGCGCGGTGATCGCAGCCAGAATCATCTTGTCGTGTGTGAAGTCGGCGTAGAATTTCATGCCCAATGGGAACGTCTCTTCGTTGTCTGTGAGGCTACTGTTGACACTGGTATCGCTCTCCATGATGAGCTTCCCTTGTATCCGTGCAAGCAACTCTTCTACATAACCGATGCCTTGTGATCGTGCTGTCGGATTGCCGAATGAGTGCTTATAGAAGAAGCGGATGTCCAGACTCTGCTCAAAACCATCCCACTCCTCCCGAGTGAAGAGGTTGCAAAACTCGGAAACCCCGAGGAATTGGGTCTCGTAGGCACAGAGGAGCTGCATGGCATATGTGTCTTTAACTTCCAGGTCGAAATGCTTTGGCATGTACTTGGACAAACGCTTTGTGGTGTGGGTTAGATAGAGGCCTGCGTAATTCCACATATGCTCGTCTCCAATAGTACCAATGCCGTGCGCTTCCGAGTTGTTACAACAATGATGGGCTACCACAAGGTTAGCGATGTCTCAAACGTGTAGTGGACAAGCATTTACCAGCCAGGGTGTTATTCCACGGTCCGGGATCTACCTCAGGGATTATGAGCGTGCGGAACGCATCTGTCCAATTCGAGGAAAATTGAGCCGACTCTTGGTAGCTGGGGCCGAAGAAACCCAGAGCCCAGTTCGTCATGCTATTGTGCATCCTGCTTTGCGATGGGGTTCGTAACAACGGCCTCCTTTTCACGTCCTCGGGTTCGTATCCGAGCTGCCCTTCCGAAGCATTGTACAGCAGTCGGCCGTACTGGTTCCAGAATTGAACGCCGGATGCGAGCTCGGCCATGGCGCCGGTTCCAGTGAGGTATTCGCCACCGAGAATGTTGCGCCATGAGTTCAGGAACGCCAAAGGACCTTTGAAATGCTTCCCATCTTTGGAAGCTTTGATGACCTTTTCCGTGAATTTTTCGATGTTCAATCCGTCTTGTGCGTCCCCTGGGTGTGGAAACCTCTCAGCGTGCCTTTGCAGTAGATGCACCTGCTCGATTTGGCAGCCATTGGGCAGTCCGACTTTCTTTACTCCGAACAATCCTGGCGCGTTATACTTGTATGTGGATAATTGTCCCCAATGATGGGAAATATAATCCACATGATCGATTGTCGATTCCAGAGGTCGCAGTGGTTGCTGTGCTGCATCTTCATATTGCGGCGCGAACGCGAGGGCGGCAACTGTGAATAAGATTGCGCACAATGTGGCTCGAAAGGATATGGCGGATGCCATATTCATAGTTCACGAGCAATGCAGCGTGGGTCGCTTTTCTAGCAGTGGTTGAGATACGCCTTGTGAAAGGAAAAGTGAGTTGTCGGGTGACGTCATTTTCAATGTGTCCCGTGTGCACTTGCCTTGGAAGGATGAAACGCTCTGCCAGTTCTTCTCAGACACCATCAAACCAGTCGACCTTCGCTTCAGCATGTCTAAATCGCTTCAACGCCTCCAGTGCATAGTGTTCGAGAGGGTGTCAAAGGTCTTCGGTCCCGCACAACGCTCTCGGTCACCCGGCGTTCGGTAGCTCTGCGTCGGCATCAGAGCCATTGGCTCTGAGCTTCGCGGCTTGCGAACTCCAGCTGATCTAGGGCCTATGATTCTATGACTTGCCGAACTGTATAGACTATATGAGCAGGTCATAGACCATGTAGAAAGACTCCACTGCAGTACGCTCCGCATCACTACTAGATTGCTACATCCTCAGTCTCAAACATTACCATGAGCAATCCTAATTCGCCAAATGTGGTCAAAGTCGACGGAGTATGGCAGATTGAAGGGTACGTTCGTAACCTACCCCCTACGGCATACCCATACTGACCCCACCAGGAAGCCACGTGAGGACTTCAAGATCCTCCAGACATTCCATCCGTCCAACCTACCTGGCAAAACCATGATCGTCGGGACCGTCGAGATGGCCCCAGGAAGCGCGCCCCCCTCACCGCCACGGCGGCGCAGCCATCGTTGCCGTACCTATCGAGGGCACTTCTTTGAACCAGACGACGGCAACGAACCAATCACGTCTAGCGTCGGTGAATTTTGGTACGAGGCGCCAGGGTGTCACCACCAAAGGAGCGAAAACGATGGGGACAAGAAGGCGAACTTCTTCGTGACG
The DNA here is from genome assembly GCA_010093485.1 of Karstenula rhodostoma CBS 690.94. Classification (NCBI taxonomy): domain Eukaryota; kingdom Fungi; phylum Ascomycota; class Dothideomycetes; order Pleosporales; family Didymosphaeriaceae; genus Karstenula; species Karstenula rhodostoma. The sequence continues at coordinate 969,556 of MU001504.1, forward strand.
ATGATCGTCGATGATGAGGTAATTAAGGATGGGTATGGGAGTGTTTTTGTGTTAGACAAAGAAGTTGAGGCTGGGGAGAAGCCGCCCTCGAAATAGCGGTTACGCGTCTGATTCTGGTCAATCATCAGAACGAAGAGATGCACCATGGGCTCAGGGTCAAGGCAGTGAATTTCTAAGGATTGCAATCTTATTGCGAACATAGGGTATTTCCCACGATTTACGGGTTGGCCCATAAGCTAGAGTATCATGCGAGGCTTACCCATCCAAGCTGGACTGAAACAGAAGCAGCCAGGTGTCAGGCGGCTTCTGCAAACCTCCCCAGCTGGCTCTAAACGTGATCAAGCTCTTACCGCTTTTCAGACCACAATGTCTCAAACTGCCTGAGAACCTGCTCCGCCTCCATCCTATCCACCGGCTCCAAAATCCCCCACGTCAAGCACCGATACATCTTCCGCGCCAAAACAACCTCAGGCGCAGCCCACGCACCAAACCGATCCCCAACAGCACGCTCATACTCGCGCTTCAGCTCCGCCTTCTCGCTGTCCTCGGGTTCGAACACCGCCATCTCCTCCCGCTCATCATACGCACGCCCATCGCTCCAGAGATAAAACGGCGGTCGCGTACCCACGAACTTGGGCGCAAAGACCCCAAGGTCCCAGTCCAACACACCAGTAACGCGGATGCTGGTGTCGCTAGCCACCTCCGCGAGGATGTTACACGGATGCAAGTCCCCGTGGTCGAAGTAGAAGCCTTCGTCGTCGGGCAGGAACCCGCGCTCGTACAGGCGCTTAATCACAGCCACGAAACCATCCCAGATCCCATCATGCACAGCCAGCCCTGCACTACCCGCCCAACCACGCTGCCGCTCGCACAGCGAAAGCAGAAAACCGCGCGTGCTCTGTGGCGTAGCGGGTGCAGTCTGAACGTCGTCAGCCGCGGTCATCGAAGCGAAGGGCCGCGGGACGGGCAGCTGGTCGATCTTTGGATTGCGCAGGTTGGCTGTTGTGTTTGCCGGCGAGATGAGGCCGGCACGGGAGCTCTCGCGGTGGTGGAGATCAAGCATGAACTCTACCACCCAATGCACGTAGCTCTTCTTCTGGTGGAGGTTGAGTGCGGGCCAGAGCTGCGTCAGCGGCGTCCCGGGTAGCCGCGTTTGCAGCATGTAACGCTGACCCAGTGCGTTATCGCACGTCGGGTCGTGGGTGATGATTTCTGGCGTTTTAACGCGTAGATACCGCTTGACGTATGCCAGCGTCGTGACTTGGTATGCCATGGCTGAGCTGTGGGCAGAGAACGGCGGGATACGTAGGATGTATCGGTCGATTACACGACGGTTCTTTCCTCGTGGCTCAATGCACTTTCCCGTGATGTACTGGATGAGCCGGGAGAGAGTATTCTGGGGCTCGTAGAGAGCGATGCCGATGATGAAGTTTCGCCCACCGCCCTTATACGAGACGTTGACATCGAGCGGATCAATGCCCGGCCACAGTTCGTCGATTAACTTGTGGATGCGCATGTGATTCTCAAAGGCGACAGAAGTGTCTTGGGCAGGCTGGGTGGTGGTCGAAAAAATCGATGCAATATCGTCGGCATCCCTTTGTGTTTGTGGAGCATGTGCTACATCTAGATTATTCTCATGCTCGTCGCAGCCCGCTGCGAGCGATAGATGGTAGTCGTTATTTGAGGCCATTAGGAGTTAGTTTGTTATTGCAGCACCTGAAACGGACTTGTATACGTATAGTTCACAGGGAAAGTTATACTATATACCAATGACGAGGGCCAACATTGTGCGCAAACAACTTTTTTGCATGTTTGGGTTCAGGTGAGTAATATTGTGCATTTCACTCTGTTGGGAAAAACACCAAAGTGGAAGTAACTCCATTTCATGTTCTCGACTTCATAAGAAGGGTGCAGTTAGTAGCTAGGCCTACTGCTTATGCGTCGAACGCCGAACGCCGTATCATAGCATCGTATATCATCCTCAAGTCCATGTCGCGATCACGACATGCCCCCTCCACCCACCAACCTCCATTGCACCAGCCCCCTTAGCACGATCATCCCATCATGCACAACCGCCCATCGCACCTTCCCTAGACATCGACTCACGACAGCAGCCAACCCATTCGTTCCTCTCTTGCCCATGCCACCGGCGATACCCCTCTCATACCTTACTTCTAACAACCGCTCCCCATCGCTCTTTGATATTGTCTCCAGCAAACTCGTCATCTCCGCCTGCGGATCCCAAATAATTTCATCCTCATCTTCATCGTGAGGTCCCGATGAACGCGGCGGAACAGGGCGCGCGTACCACACGCCCCAGATTGTCAGCGTACCCAGGTAGACGGCCCAAGGCAAGTGCCAGAGACGGCTGCCGCCGATATCGCTGGACGACGAATCGGTGTCGAGAATGGAGACGCCCTGCTCGACGAGCGCGGCGGCGTGCCACACAGCTTTGCCGGCTTCCTTGAGATTGTCGGCGACCCATTTCTTGACGACCTTCTGGCTGCGAGCGTAATCTGCTCGCGCGACGGGGCGGCCGAGGATGTGTCGCGCGCCGGCGTAGATTTGGAGGTCGAGAAACGGGGTGTGGAGGAGGATGTGTGCAGAGTGGTATAGAGAGGAAACAGCCGTGTGGAAAGCCTGGAATTCTTTGGCAAGGGGATGGGTTGGATAGGGCAGGCGCGCTACGTAGGATGCGCAGAAGGCTTGGAAGTCGTGGTTCCATGCCTTGTATGACACTGCCAGACGGGTTTGCCAGTTGCCGAGTGGATTGGTGTCGACGACGCAGAGGGATGTTTGGTCTCGTCGTTGCATGTCCCAGGCGATGGACATGAGGCCGTGGAGAAGTAGGGATCGGGATAGTGCGTTGAGATTCTTGGGAACGGAAACAGACGCGGACGGATTGAGGTACATCTTCAGGCAGGATAGGAAAAGCGGGCTTGAAGGTTGCTTTTGGCGAAGCTGGTGCCAGCTCTCTGCCGAGTCGGCCTCCCATAGTGATTGGTCGCATGGCAGATTCGACCGCAGTTCGAATGCCGACATACACAGGGACTGGCAGAACAGAACCGCGTGCTGTGTATCCCACATGAAGCAGAGGAAAGCCAGTCTCTTCTTCTGCTCGGCGTCTACCCAGGTCCGCCAATCGTCTTCGAGATCGTCTGTCGCGTCTTCGAGTGTTGGTGACCGGATCGATTGGCAGTCGCTTCGCCGGATGAGGTTGATCAAAAGCCCATGAAACAGGTGGCTCATGTCATGCTGTTTCTGGCCAGCCCTGCTCTTTCCGAAGCACTCGACTAGCAAAATGGTCTGCAGCACCCACAGATCTGGTTTCGCAGAGAAGCCAGCGTTTGCGAAGATTTGTGGTCGAACGACATCGTGGATGCAGACCTAGTTGTTATTAGCTTCTGCCACAATGTACTGCCAGGCTCCAGCTTCACTGGTGATTTCGGACCCCGTATTGTGGTCTGAGTTACCCCAGGATGTACAACGCAGCGCCAAACGTCTGACCTCAGGATGGACAAAGCATACTTACAGCAAGTTGATGTGCATCCTTCTCTCCATAAGTTGCTCCGAGTAGTAAGACCGAAACCAGCAGCAACGTATCGGCATTACATGGTTCGAACGTCGACATATGGATCAGGGGATATGTTGTGTTGAAGCGGGTGAAGAAGAGGTCGCAGTAAGTCTGCAGACATGAAAGCGATAGGAGTGGGTGATCGCGCATGACTAGGCTGCCATCTGGAGCTGTGGGTTGAGCGATGTCGACCAGGTCCAGGACTTGTTGGCGTGCTAGCTCGTCGATGATGGGTAAGCATCTCGATGGCTGCAGTAGCGACATCGGCCGCTCGAGGTCCAAGGGGGTGTGAGTGCTGCAAGGCTGTTGTGAGAGAGTATTTGAGAAGGCGTTGGCCATGTGGTTCTCTGTGGTCTCCCTTTGCTCGGAAGTTTTGCGGCTTGTTCGTGTATTCTCCGTCAATGGCGGAGTTATGAACGCAGCCGGCGGGGACATCTGCTGTGGAGAGTCCGTTCTCTGTGAAGGGCCAGAGCCGTAGTTGGCCACAGTGGAATGAGGCTTGTCGGTTTCAATGATCATATGATCGAGTTGGAGATCGAAAGCATGACTGGGTTGGGAGACGGAATCGTTGAACTGGAACGCAGGGAAGGGGTCGTTAAATACAGGCTGTATTTGAGGCTCTTTTAAATCAAACAACCATTCATAGTTGTTCATGGTAGTGAATGGGTTGTTGAAAGAGCTTGCCGTATCCGGGTTGAAGATGTCGTCAAAAGGAGCATCGTTGAACACGAGAGGTGCAAGAGGTTCCGGTTCAGGTTGAGGAAGGTCGGTAGACCAGAACTGCTGGTCAATGGGAGACAAGGATTCGGATGCAGACAGTGCGTTCAAGTCCAGGTTGGTAGGAGGGTAGCCGCTTGCGATGCCAGAGTCGTGGTCGTCGAATGTAGGGTCGCAGAGCGACGGGTCACATGAAAGTGGAGATATCGGCGCGCCGTGCTCTTTAGACTGAAACTGGGCGAGTTCCGAGAGCGACTGAAGTGGGTCCTCTATTTGTGATTGTTGGGGCGCAGAGCTGGAACGCTCCCGGCCGTCGATGGAAGAATCCACGTCAAGGGTTGGCTTCTTGGTCACAACGTTCCCCTCAGCATCCTTCCACATACGCTTGCGTGTGTTTAGAACACCCTGACCGTCAGCACCGGCTTCTTCGTCCTTTTGGCGGTGTCTTGCCATGTGGCGGTCTGCATGGTGTCAGCGACCTGTCTAACATTGAACGCATGGACCCTACGGGCATGAGGTGGGAAGGAGAATTGAGACAGCCAGCCATCCACTCTTGGAGGATGACTAAAGTGGAAAAGTAGACGCGTGCGTTGGGTCGATGCCCGTTCCGGCTTCCCGCTCATGATGCAAGGAGACGCGGTGGCTTACCGAGCAAATCTTTCCTCTTGAAATGAGCTCTGCATCTCGAGCAGGTAAACTCGCCCGAGGTATGGTTGAGCACATGTCTTTGCAGATGCTCAGCCCTCGTAAAACTCCTGCCACATGCATCGGTCTGGCAAATAAATCTCTTCTCCCTGTTCTTGCTCAGGTCCTTTCTCCTTCGTCCTCGCGGCATTGTGGAAACTGTCGTAGCCATGACCGATGCTCAGCGCTCGAGCACAAATTGACGCACGTGTTGGTAGGGCATTGAAGGTTGGGGGATGCGGAGATGGTATAATGGGGGTCGGAAAGGATCCGAGATGACGCTGTCCGTCCTCCAGAAGCCGGCCACACGGTTGCCACGGCCCAGATAGGCCAGATAGGCGCTTATTGCCGATGTTCGGTAACGCAGAAGCGCGCATGCAGATTGCGGGGTTGCTCGAGTCAGCCCATGTTCTGTTCTAGCGGGTGAATGACAAAAGTGGGGTACCAGCAAGATAAGGAGTGGGGGCATCGCGTTGCCACAATCAGAGTAGCGTGTGCGACCATCTGGATGAGGCTGATGCTTTCAGTCCCACCTACTGTGTACATCGTGCGGTCCCACCTACTATGTACATCGTGCGGTCCCACCTGTATCGCGGCCTGAGCCAGCGCTCCTGACACATCGCCGTCGGCCCGCTTACCCAAGAGTCATGCGCTGCGGCAAACAGTCCACGGCACAGCGAAGAGCACGCTACGAACATTGCCGTGATAACCACCATCAGACCACTATCTTTCCATTGAATGTTAGCGTTTGAACCATTACTAGAAGGTAGAAAGATTATTGTATCTGCAACGTCGACGTCACAATATGTCGACCTGCGACCGCTCAGAGGGACCACGAAGCCTTCGGTGAACGCGTAGCGAGTCGTTGCGAGCATCCTCACCAATCGCCTTCTTAGGACATAGACAAAGTAGCCATGTGTAGTTATCTAATACGAAAGTCGTGATCCAAGTCTGCGCATCGAACTAATTATACTTAGGCATCACATTCACTATGAATGCTGGACACAGAGCGAGAAACCGCACATGAATGCCGCAAAACACCGTCTCCTCCAGACCATCTATGCCACAGCAACAAAGAAACTAGTCTCGCCCTCCTTGCGCTTCACTTCGGCCCGCCTCACCAAGTCATCTCCCACCGCCAAGCGCAATCTCTCTGCCGTGGCCGGGCTGTCCAACTTCCACGCATCCTTGCCCACTCCTCCCAGGATGCTCTGCCCGTTCATCTTCCTCGCTGCCTTGATCGCCTCTCTCATCGCGAAGAAGACCGTGCATCCCAAGAACAACGGCGGCTCGCCAATGCCCTTGCTGCTCTGCACGCTACGCAGATGGTTCCACGACAGCGGCTTCCCATCGTTGTCTGTCCGCAGCATGCTCACGTTGAAAACCTGCGGTATATCGCTGAAGCCAGGGATCTTGTAGGTACCGGGGCCGCGGGTGAAGAGCTCGCCCGAACGCGTCCAGAGTGACTCTTCCATGGTGAAGAGGCCCTGGCCTTGGACGAAGGCGCCTTCGATCTGGCCGTAGTCGATGGCCGGGTTGATCGAGTTTCCGACGTCCTGGCTAAAGTCAGCGTGTGTTGCGGGTGCATGCGAAGAGCGAGAGGGCTTACCATCATCAAATCCGTCCTCAAGACGGTGGAGTCTCCCGTCAGCAAGTCGACTTCTACTTCCGAACATCCCGCGCCTTGCGTGAAGTAATAGTACATGGGCTTGATGGTGTTGATGTCGTAGTCGCCCCACTTGTAGCCAATGCGCGGCATCTTCCAGAAGCCGTTGGCTGCCAGGTTGACGCGCTCGAGGTAGGCTGCGTGGACGATCTCCTTGAGCGGCGCGTCCTTACCTAGCCTCTCGCGGTACGGTTTCAGGCGTTCGTTGAGCTGATCGCACGCATTCTTCACAGCCATACCGTTCAGGTCGGATCCTGAAGACGCAGCTGTGGGCGAAGCGTTGGCGATCTGGTATGTTGAGCTGTCTTGCGTGAAGATCGCGTCGAGCGGGGTGCCCAACTCTTGTGCAGCGATCTGACACATCTTTGTGTATAGGCCTTGACCCATCTCGGTACCACCGTGATGTAAAAGTACACTGCCATCGTGATAGATCTTGATGTATGCGCCGGCCTGGTTCAGATGTAAGGCGGTTGCGAAGCTGAGGCCGAATTTGGTAGGCACAAGGCATATGCCGCGCTTCCTCCAGCGGTTCTTTGCGTTGAATTCTTCGACTGCCTTCTTTCGCTTCTCATACTCAGCAGATCGGCTCAACTGTTCCAGGATCATGGGAACATGCCAGTCTTCATCGATGTGCTGCAGGAAAGGAGTGTGCTCTCCGATCTTGTAGAGGTTCTTCAGTCGCAGCTCATCAACATCCATTCCTAAACCTTCTGCGATGTTGTACATGACCGTCTCGGAGAAGTACTGGCCCTGCGGCGCACCAAATCCGCGGTATGCAGTGTTGCTGTGGATATTCGTTTTGCAAACGTGGCCTCGAAGAAGGACGTTTGGGCACTCGTAGGAGTTGTCAAAGTGCGTGAGGCAGCGGTCCATGACAGCGCCAGACATGTCTTGTGAAAAGCCCGCATTGTCATAAACATCTGCCTCCATGGCAAGCAGCATTCCCTCTTTCGAAACGCCCACTTTCCAGCGTGCTTGGACAGGATGCCTTTGCCCACTGAGCAGCATGTCCTCGTCGCGGTTAAGCATTAGCCGCATCGGTCGCATCTCCTTCTTCGCTGCAATAGCGAGATAGCAAGCGAAAGGGACACTGCGTGATTCTTTCCCACCAAACCCTCCACCCATGCGCTTGACACGTGCGTTGATGCGGTTGCTTGGGACACCGGTGACGGCGGACACAAACTCTTGCGTCTCCATGGTGTTCTGCGTCGACGACCAAACCTCCATGCAGCCGTCTTCACCAGAAGGAATCACAAGTGCGGCATTGGTCTCGAGGTAGAAATGCTCCTGTGTTCGGTGTCAGCTAGATATATTTGAAAATTTGGAATGAGTCTTACCTGTCCGCCCATACGGGTCTGTCCTTCGAATATCCGGTCGCACTTTGCAAAAGCTTCGCCCATCTTATCCTCAAGAGCAAGACCCTTCTTCAAAAGCTTGTCGTGTGGGAAAAAGCTGTTCGCTTCGATGGCCTCGTCGATTGTCAGAATCGCAGGTAGAGGTTCGTACTCCACCTTGACGGCTTTCGCAGCAGCTTGCGCCTCGAGTGCAGTCTCGGCATAGATCATGCCAATGACCTGGCCATGGTGTCGAACTTCTCCGTCAGCGAAGAATGGCTCGTCTTTCTTGATGGATCCCCAGATGTTCTCATCCTTCGGGAGACAGTTCTTGTCGAGGTACCCAACCACGCCAGGCATAGCCAGAGCAGGCTCCCAGTCAACGCTGAGTAGTTTCGCATGCGCTTTTGACGAGAGGACCAAGCCGCCGTAGAGCTCACGCTCGAAGTGTGGCATGTCGTCTATGTACTCTGCCTCTCCAGTGCATTGCTTGAGTGCAGAAAGGTGGGCGATTTGCTTGCCAACAATCCGTTGCTCGTATGGGTTCACGTCGTCGCGCACGCCGGTCGAGATGGCGCGGTGGATCTCATCAATGACCTGTGTATCCACATCGCCCAGTCCAAGTTCAGCGGCAGACTCGTGCCAGAAACGGACGAACAACGACAGAGTCAACGTCTTACGATAGTCGGCCATGCCTCCAGGAACTGTGTAGGGAAGGTCGTAGTCTTCGAGTAGGCCGGCCAACGCAATGTCCAACGTTTCGGAGTGGAACCAACGCTTACCAAGTAATGCTGCCTGCGTCTTTGGAGAATTCTTAGTTGTTGGCGCCATGCCACCATATACAATCGATACTTCTTCAACATTGTTGTCATCATCGAGTCTTACCCGGAAGGCAGCGGTAACAATAGCAATATCGTCGTCTTTCCTCTTGGCTTGCTTGTACGCCTTCAGCACCTCGCGTACGTTAGGTGCCGGTAAAGGTATCCTGATGCGACTCAACGCCGCATCCGGCGGCAAATTTGTGGTGCGATACGCAACGAAGAACGTATCCATGGGGAGCTCAATGGTTCCCTTGGACTTATTGACAGCCTCAAGCGTCGCTCCCGCAGCTAGGAGTACAGGATTGGCATCTGAGATGGGTGAGGCAGTTGCGATATTGCCAGCAAGAGAGGCAACGTTCCGAATCTGCCGTCCAGCGAAGTAACGAAGTTGCTTGCGTAAAGCTTCGAGTACCATGGCACGCTTTCCCAGCTTCGCGTAGACTTCTTTGCAAATAGCCTCAAGTTCCGTGAGTGGAGTATTGGCCGACACGACAAGCTCTTTAGCCGTTTGAAGTTCAGCCTCGAGCGGCAGCTTTGTATGCCTCAATTCTGGGATATCCGAGACGTAGACCGAAACCGCAAAGTCAGAGTTCTTGAAGCGCACTTCAACTTGGACTTCGCTGGCACCACCAACCAGCTTTGCTGATGGGTATGCATCCTTCAATTCCAAGAGCTGATCAAGCGTCGTTGGTCTGAACCAGATTTTCTTGCCGTTGCCGTAGCAAAGAGGTTGTGGCTCATACTTCCAGAGGGCAGGCGGGAAGATAAGCTCGGTATCTGGAACATACTCCTTGAACTGGACGACCGGGACTCCCTTCTTCGTCCTGGAAATTTCGGTCTCAAGAGATGTTGTCGTCTTCGTCTCTTTGCCTGCGCTTTCCTTCTCTTTGCTCTTCAAAGGCTTCGCATACTCCGCACCGCTGACAGCAGGATCAGTATCCGGCTTGTCCGAGATGGTAACAATTGCAGGAATGTGCTCATCCCCTGGCGAGTCTGCGGGCTCTGTGGGCGGTGTCGATGCTTGAGATTTGCTGTCGTTGGAGCTGCTATCGGAAGGCACGGTAGGCTGGTCGCGGCAACACCCTCCTGGTCTTCCACAAGACCCTTTGGACGGCCCACTGCAGCCATTTCGCACAAGATCAGCAACCTCTCTCTCGGCTCTCCCATCGTCAGAGTCTTGGACACTGGGTTCCTCGCTGAGCTGGCCTTGAAGATCTTCCACAATGAAGGTCTTTGCTGCATTCAGAATCGGCTTGTAGCCAGTGCATCGACACAAGTTACCGTCCAGATGGCCCTCCATCTCGATATCGCGTTCACTGAGTGTGAATTTCTTCGTCTCGGGGTCGTAGGAATTTCTCACCATGGCATACAAACTCATGACTATTCCAGGTGTGCAGAACCCGCACTGACTCCCGTGCATCTTTGCGATTCTCTCTTGCAGAGGATGCGGCTTTTCCACGCTGCCAATGCCTTCGACGGTAATAACATGCTTGCCATCCACTCCCACCAACGGGAACAAGCAGGCATTGACAGCGAAATGCTTCATCCTCTTCTTCTCAGACGAAGTATCCGGAACCTGCAACACGACTGTACACGCACCGCACCCTCCCTCGCCGCATCCCAGTTTCGTGCCCTTGAGATTTGGTTGGGCGCGGATGTAATCCAACAGCGTCCAGTGCGGATTTGCATTGCTGATGACGGTCTTCCGTCCATTGACATAGCAGTTGATGTCAGGCGATTTGTATGTCGTTTCGATTAGGGGTGTGAGTGCTTCGGCGGCAGAAGCAGCGCGTGGTGGAACAGCTGCTGTCTTGGGGGGCGTTGGGAGAGCCATAATAGGTGAAGCCCCTTGAATTGACTTGATGCTCAATGCAGAGCACGAATTGGGAGGCCAAGAACCAAATGCTGGATCAAAGAGTGACCATATGCTTCACCAACAGCGACCGCCACGTACAGCTCTTCAAATGGTGCAAGTCATAATGCGCCTATACCCCTCTCACGTAAAGCGATGAAATCATTGGCCGGGTTTAATCGCGCGGTTTGTTCCTAATCGCATCTACCCCGCCGCCGCCCGCAGCTATCGTCCACCCCACTCTTGTCCCTTGCTACACCACGTTACACTTCGTGCGCTCCACTTGGAGCCCCATCTAGATGGATGCATCGCATCTGGGCAGTGGGCAAACCCATTTCAGGGCGTGCTCACTGATAAAACTGCGTTGACAATACTTGCAATAGACTAGATTGTCATTGTCAGGGTTTAGAAACTACACTTCCTCATCCAAATCTAGCACATGATCAAAATAGCTCTAGAGCCTACGGACAGAACAGCATTTAGCATTCAGAATTCATGTAGCGTACGCGAGATCTTCGGAACCTTTCCTCGCTTACAAGGTATGGGTCCACATGGGGTGCAATCTAGAGGGGTGTTTCCTGCCCATCCCCCATTCCTGCCACACCACTCCCGAACATGGGATCGGGGCGTGCGCACAGCGCCATGATCGGGGCAAGTCAGGCACCATATAGACCCTCGGCTCGGAAACGTAGTCTCTGTATCTCTACAAACTTTTGTGCTCCATTTTGTCTTATTTGTCTTGGACAGCAATCATTACACGTCTCAAATCCACACTCGCACGAATCGCCAAAATGCCCAAAGCAGATACCCCGCCCGGCTTCAGGCCCCTCAAGGAGACGACCTTGTTCACGCCGTTCAAGCTGGGCCCGCTCAATCTCGAGCACAGGATAGTGCAAGCGCCCTTGACGCGCATGCGCTCCACCAAGGAGAGCGACGGCATCACGGTGCCAAACGACTTGGTTAAGGAATACTACAGCCAGAGAGCGACAAAAGGCGGCCTGCAGCTGACCGAAGCCACCGATATCTTCAAATATGTGAGTCTCGGGCCATGTTGGAACATTTGACGAGGGCTAACAATGTAGGCTTCAAACTACCCCGGTGCACCAGGAGTTTTCACAGATTCGCAGGTCGCCGCTTGGAAGAAGGTCACTGACGCCGTCCACGCAAAGGGCGGTTTCATCATCTCCCAGCTCTGGCACACTGGCCGCGCCTCACCACCTTCCTTCCGCAACGGCCAGCAGACGGTAAGCTCAGGCACCCTGCCCATGTCCGGGAACTGGATCGACGGTGTTTCCTGCGAGGAGAACCCACCGCGTGCATTGACCGTCGACGAGATCCACGACATCACCAAGAAGTGGGGCGAGGCAGCGAAGAAGGCGCGCGAGGCTGGCTTCGACGGCATCGAGATCCACGGTGCGAACGGCTACCTGCTCGAACAATTCCTGCACGACAATGTCAACAACAGGACTGACGAATACGGCGGCTCCATCGACGGGCGAATCCGATTCCCCCTGGAGGTCATCAAGGAGTGCTGCAAGGCGATTGGAGCCGACCGCGTCGGCATCCGGTTGTCGCCGTACAACTACTTCCAAGACACCAAAGACAGCAAGCCCAACGAGCACTGGGAGTATCTTTGCGAGAAGATCGCCGCGCTCCCCGAAGCCGAGCGACCCGCCTACGTACACATGTGAGTCCAACCCAAGTCCCATGCCACCTTCCCCGCTGACACAGTTAGGGTTGAGCCGCGCTTCGACGAAGTCCTCGACGAGAAGGCCAAACTCGACGCCCTCTCCACTTACACGTCGAACCCCAAGGAAGGCGTCGAAGCCGAGCTCTCCATCAAGCCAAAGACAAACAACCTCTCCCGCTTCCGCGAAATCCTCGCAAAGGCAAACATCCGCTTCATTGCGGCTGGCAACTTCGACCGCGATAACGCAGTCCCCAAGCTCGACGCGGGCGATGCGGACCTCATCATCTTCGGCCGCCATTTCATCGCTAACCCGGATCTGCCCAGGAGATTGGCCGACGGCCTCGAGCTGAACCCGTATGATCGTACGACCTTCTACGGCGCGGACCCGCCGCAGAAGGGCTACACTGACTACCCTTTCTACGACGACGCTACTGCTACTGCGTGACCGAGGTCGAGGATCTAGGATGCGCGTACTTGTGCTTGGTTGCATTGCAGGCGCTGGGCGGGTTAAGACTAGCATATATAACTACCCATGATCTGGGGGAGCTGCTAGAAGGATAAACCGAATTAAATAAATCGCATTGACGACTTCCACTTTACGTACTTGCTCATCTATAATATCCTCATCGTGAACAGCACCAACCCTTAGAGTCGTTTGACAGAACTATATAGGGGCCTCTAGACATTTCCTGAACACTAGGTAGTTACAACCGTAGCTTTAGATTGAAACAATCTATTTTATTTTTCAACAGCACCCCCCCTCCCCCCCGATATCATACACCCCTATCAACCCATAATGATCCGTCACAAACGCCAACTCTCCCTCCTTCTCCAACGTCCTCCGCGCCAACACATCCCCCACCTCCACCCCAACCCCAATCCTCGCCAGCGACACAACCCCAACATCCCCCCAAAACACCTGCTTATCCAACCTCTTCCTCCCCCACCGTTCCCAGCCTATACTCTGAAACCCCCACGTCGCGCCCCGCTCGTCCCCCTCCACGCCCCCAAGCTCCAAATACGCATCCCTGAACCCGTTCTCCCGCGGCTCCGTCCAGTCGCGCCCCCGATTCGCATTGCAGTCGCCCGCGAGTACGCTCGCTGCGATCCCAGCGCCGGCATCCTGCAGGTGCCGCGCGAGTCCCTTCCACTGGATGGGCCGCAAGTCGCCGGTTAGGGAGTCGAGGTGGACGTTGCAAAGCCTCAGTAACCGCTTCGGACCCTGGGATGAAGGATTCACACACACGTCTACGAAGAGGGCGACGCGCTGGAACTCGCTGACGAGGTGGAGACGCGAGACGGCGTGGATGGCGAGGCGGCGGTCGACGAGGGTGAGCTGGCCGTACTGGGCGGCCCAGGTCTTGGTGTCGATGTCGGTGAGGTTGAAGCCCGCGCGGACCCACGGCGTGGATGCGATTTGCGTGAGGTCGTTTGCTGTGGTGAGGGAGGCGGGCATTCCGGGGTCCATCATTTCTTGGAGGAAGATGACGACGGCTGAGGAGGGGGGGACGGTGGAGAGTAGGTGCTCGAGGTGGTCTAGTGCCGAGGCCATGCGGGCGCGCGGCTCGGGGGTCATGAAATCGATGTTCCATGTGATCAGGGTGAGAGATGATAGTGTGTCTGTGTGGGTATCTGGGGTGATGTTGGCTGCTGAGGACGACCAGGCTCCATGGTGGAATGTGTGGAAGGGTTGTTGTTCGGGTTCGAAGGAGAGCTGTTTGTCAAGTAGCGGCTTTAGCATTCCCTTAGAAACCATGATTACAACTTTTAGTGAGCAAAGCAAGATTGCAGTGTTGGAAGTGTTGGAATGAGTAGGTAGCGACGAGTTGTTCTTCAAAGATGAGCTAGCTGTAACTAGCCTAGCCTAGGGTTTGCCTACATGTAAGGAAGGAACAACCCAGATGCCTCAGCAATAAAAGAAAATGTACAATGAATAAATCTCATCTAAACTCCGCCCATGCGTGTTTCATACATATGCTCCACCCAGCCTCCTACAACTGCGCCCTCACCTCCGTGCTCGCCCTCCGTCTCGATTCCACACTCGCAGCCTCGCTCTCCACCTCCGCCCACCGCTGCTCAACATCAGGCTCACACTGATACGGAAGCAGCCACTTTCCCACGCCGTGCCACCGCCACGGGAACGGATCCGAGGTATCTTCCAACCCCTTCTCCTGCAGCTCCTCCTCGCTCGCCGGCTTCCCTCTGCCGTTGAACACCGAGAACTCCTTGAGCAGGCGGTCGCGCTCCTCCTGCTCAGCGCCATCATGTACGTGATACAAATGCTGCTGCAAGTTTCCGCGCGCAACGATCTTCTCGGTGCGTTCGCGTCGACACCGCTCGTACACCTTGAGCGCCTTCTTCTTCTCGTCGTCTGACTTTCCGGCCAGGCGACCGAGGCAGAGACCCAGGACGTGGCCGTCTTCGAGAGACATGCCGGCGCCCGAGGCAAGGTACGGGAGCGTGGCGTGTGCGGCGTCGCCTAGGATGGTGAAGGCGCCGCTTTCGTGCGACCAGGTGGGGTTGAGGTTTGGGCGGATGCAGAGGCGCCATTTGAAGACGGAGTCGCAGAGGGCGAGCAGCTTTGGAATGCGCGGGTCCCAGTCTTTGTACAGAGCACACATTTCTTCCACGTTGCCCGCGACCGTGTTGGCGCCCGCGGGCATGTCGTCGGGCACGAGCAGCACCATGTTGAACAGCTTGCCACCCCGGAGAACGTAATTTACTGTGGCGAGTTAGCTGCTGCGATCGATGGGTCGACGGTATGGAACGTACCAGCATGTGCATCGGGACCCATCCAGTAGTTGACCTGCGGGTTCTCGATGAACGTCCTCAGCTCAGGGTCCTTCATCATGTCCTCGGTATTCAGCAGCAGCCTATACGCAAGGTCGCCCGTCAGCACCGGCGGATCCGGACGACCCAGCAGAATCTCTCTGCACCGGCTGTTAATCCCATCTGCGCCCACAATCAAATCCGCCGTCCGCCTGCCCCCGTTCTCCAACACGGCAACCGCAACCGTCCTCCCCTCCTCCGGATACTCATACTCGATACCCGCAACCTTGGAGTTCGTCTCCATCGTAGCACCCAGCTCCTTCGCCCGATTCAAAAGCTCCAGATGCAAGTTGGCGCGATGGAAGTCCCAAAACGGCGTCCCCAGCTCCTCGGCATACTCGTGGAAGTCCATGTGCGAGATGTTGCCGCCC
The DNA here is from genome assembly GCA_010093485.1 of Karstenula rhodostoma CBS 690.94. Classification (NCBI taxonomy): domain Eukaryota; kingdom Fungi; phylum Ascomycota; class Dothideomycetes; order Pleosporales; family Didymosphaeriaceae; genus Karstenula; species Karstenula rhodostoma. The sequence continues at coordinate 985,094 of MU001504.1, forward strand.
TTCCAGTGGAGGTAGTTGCATTGCTTGGGCCGGGTTGCGTGCCGCGCGAGCTGTTCTTCCATGCCCCACGAGAAGAGCACGCGAGAGGAATTGGGCAGCACCTGGATGCCTGCGCCGATTTCGCCAATCTCTGATGCCGCTTCGACAATGTGGACTTTGTGGCCGGTGAGGGCAATCGAGATGGCGGCGCCTAGGCCGCCGAGACCTGCGCCGATGACTATGACCTGGGGGAGTCAGCTACGGTGTCTTGCGATGGGATAGAGCACCTACATCGAGCTTGCTGGCGGCGTCTCGGTGCTGTTGCTGTATGACTTGTGGCTTTGGTCGACCCATTGTATCACAGCTAAGATGTTTTCTCGAAACCCGTCAGATAACCAGAAACCAAACGAGATGCGAGCTCAAGAAGAGAGGCAATTGTAAAGTCACAATATGGATGGAACTCAATCGCAACAAGCTCTAAAGTCGGATGTATAAGACATCTACACAGCACCCCAAAAGTGAGGGTCACCACTTGCCGCCATCCTAGATCGATCCGCTCCAACCCAGTCCATCCCAAAGCCCTCCACCCAATCTACACTACCCAATCTATCCTACACCTGCAGCGCCGCCTACATGTAGCTTGTCCTACGGCCACACGCCTATCTGGCTAGACGCGTGACAAACTGCATACGCTCGAAGCATTGTGTCGGCCGAGGGCGTGGGAAATGGGGGATGGTATGGTGCATGCAGATTGGTTGGACCAGCAAAGGTGGAGGTGCATGTGTGCTGCGCTGGGAGAAGGGGCAGGGGGGTGAAGGGTGGGGGAGGCAAGGGAGTGCATGCGAGCGTGAGGGGTAAGCGCTGGCTGTTATCGATAAGAGAGGGGCCACGGAACCGTTCCGAGTTCGTCGGAATGGAGCATCGTGAAGCACTGCGGGAGCAAGATTGAGGACTTCTGAACGGTGATTTTGAGTATTGGCATCATTGATATGCGTCATGAAGTTCGTATCTATAGAATTGGAAATGCTCAGAATCCGGGATTGTACGCCTCGCCCGAGGCCTGCTTCTTCAGGATTTCTCCTGCCGGCGCAGGCATCTTCGCGCCTTCTGGTACCTTGTTACGCGCCTTGAAATCGTCTGCCATCTGTTCCATGGTGACCCATTCGACGCCCTCGTGTTTGTTGATGTGTTCGATGATTCTGCAAGCGTCAGTTGCCGTTCAACTCAACGAAGATGATTGGGTAGCTCACCTCTCGTGCATTAGGATAACATGTGGCCGTCCTGAGACATCAGGATGAATTGTCATCGGAAACACGAATTCGTCGTATTCCCTATAGAAGTAGTCGAAATGATCCATCCATATCGCTTCCACATCTCTCGGGTTGACCCATCCGTGGCTGTTGGCTGCCTTCTTCATGAACATCATAGGCGGGAGGTCGTCAATGTACCAGCTGCCAGGTATCTCCACGAGGCCAGTGTCTTCACCTGGGACGAGAGGCTTCATCCACTCCTCGGCTTTCTTGGAGTAGTCAATCTTCGTCCACGTGTCGCCCGTTCGCAGCCAATAGCACTTGTGGTCTTCGTGCGACATGGAGTGATCGTACTCGATGCCGTAGCTGAGCAGCAAGTCGCAGCCCTCTTTCGACGTCTCCCACCAAGGCGTGACGCTACCGCGCGGAGGCTTGCCGCAGAACTTGGTGAGTTGCTTGTACGTCTTATCAAGCACATCGCGCTGCTGCTCGAAAGTCATGTCCGTAGGGTTTTCGTGCGAGTAGCCATGGAGGCCGATTTCGTGGCCTGCATCGCGCACGGCTGCACAGTCTTCTGGGAATGTGTCGAGGGTGTGGCCTGGGATAAACCATGTTGACTTTATTTTGTATTTGTCGAAGAGTTTTAGAAGGCGCCGTGTGCCCTCGGTTCCTGCCCAGAGTCCTGTGCATCGTCAGAGACTGTATCTTTGAAGGGAATTGCACGGCTTGCCTCTGCTGATGTCGCTCGTGGAATCTTCGCCTCCATATGAGCCTAGCCAGCCGGCGACAGCATCGATGTCGACCCCATAGCATACGAGGACGCGCTTCTTTCCCATGGTTTTATGATTACAATGCAAGTGAAGCTTGGCAAGTCAATGAAGCTTGGAATGGAGATCTCAACGGATGTCTCGTGTGAACAGGAAGGAAAGGTGAATCGAAGCAATCCAAATCTTGGAGGGGTAAACAAGTAGCTGACGATGGCAGGAGCTACCCCTCTCTGCGATACAAGGAAGGCGCGACGAGGACTAAGGTGGGGGACGCGTCGTACCGTAGCCAGTGGAGCCTATCGTGCGTTAGCTGCCGCTCCACTTGTATCCAACCACTCATAGAGACCCTTATACAGCCTTACGTACAGGACATCGCCGACGGCATCAAAGGGCGAAGCCGTACCAGCTTGAATATTCCGACTACATAGCGCGTCCGGTAACATGAATCGCAATACTTGGAGTCTTGCATAACGAGGCCTCCGAGAGTGAAGCACAATGACAACACCATTGTTACTCACCCGGTCACCGCAAGTGGTCTCATGCACAAGTAAAAGGAGACGTGCTTCAGAACACAACTACTGCTGTATTCACTCATCCCTTGGCCGCTTTCGCGAATCTAACCCGTCGTCCAGCGAAAGCTTCGTCTGTTCTAGAAAGGCACCTTTCAAAATCTCATCAACTACTTTCGCTGCCCCAAGTACCTTCTCTTCTTGCAACCTCCGCGCGACGACCTGCACGCCAATCGGCATTCCATCCATAGTGTCCAGGTCAAACAAATTCCAATTCCATTCGTCAAGAGAATTCCTTGGTTCATACGCAGCCATGTCCGCGACCGTAGTGCCATCAAGCTCTCTCGACACCTCGCCAGCTGGCAGTACGACCGACGGATAGTCCACAAAGTTGAACACTTTTGTGTAGCCCACCCAGCGACATTTCCGATGAGGAACTGCCGAATGAGGCATCACTGGGCACAACAATATGTCGATTGGCCTCCCCGAAACCGTAGATTTCGTCGAGTTCCACAGGTCGAGGTAGCGTTTCTGGGCGGCTAGCTTTTGTTTGTTCAGCTGCCAGTACTGGTACACTGAGATTGGGCTGCCTCTGTTGACGAGCGCTTCCACGTGTGGAATATATGGTTCTCCCCCGGCCGCTACGTCACGCTTTATGTCCTCACCTCCATCGGCCGTGTAGTATTGGTCCTGTGGGTCTCAGCAGGCCTTCTTTAAGTGGGCAACCTCTGGCACATACCATGATGTCAATGCACTCTTGATGCAATGTCCCTGGCTTCCAAGGCACGATTTCATGGCCTGACTGTGCGAGCTTGCGGGCCACATCATCCAACACACGCGTTACGGGTGGATGCAATCTAACAACCCCATCATCTCGCATGACCGCAATGATCAACGGCCGTGTTTGAGCGTCTTCGAACATGTCATCTCGCCAAGACAGTGGAGAACATTTCGGATCGTCGTCCCAGGGTTTGCTATCGATGACGGCTTTCGTGACGTGAATGAGAGAGTCAATACTCCGGCTCATAGGCCCTATCACAGAGGGCACATGCTCCTGTCCTTCGGTCGATACTGATACGCCTTGGTAAGGGAGTCTTGTGCTCTGCAGCCACGTCAGTGGCGAATTCAAAGTCGTGGTGCGGTCCCATGGGGGAGGCCCGTTCTCAATGACGAGCAACTGCAGTTTGTGCCGCACTGATATGAGAGCGGGTCGGCTTACACTGGGCTTAAGACCGTACAGTCCTAGCATATGGGAAGGAATTCGGATGCTTCCACCAATATCAGTGCCCCAGCCTACAACTGAGCCCTGTAAGGCGAGTAATGTGCCTTCTCCGCCTGTGGAGCCTCCAGGGGTAAAGTCGGTATTTTTCGGATGCGTGGTAAGGCCAAATAGGGGATTCTCGGTTTCACACCACTGCTGCGGGTCAATACGAGAACTAAGGAGGCGAGTCACAGTGGGTGCAGGGTATAATGCGTCGCGGGAGAATGCGAGTTCGCCTTGCATCCGCTGTGAGATACCGAGGCAAATTACTCACCATGATGCTTTGCGGAAGATTCGATTTGGCGATGATGATGGCGCCCATCTTCCGCAAGAGCCCGACCAAGACGCAGTCCTGTTCTGCCGGCTTGAAAGCTCGCCCAACATAGCCGAGCGTACTGTCGTACCCTTGAACATCGAATTGGTCTTTCAATGTCATGGGGACTCCATGTAGAGGCCCCACGAGGCTTCCATTTTCTTTGAAAAAGCGATCCAGCTCATTGGCTTGTCGCAGTGCATCCTCAAACAAGATCTCCGTGAGACTGGCCAGTTGAGTGAACTTCCGTCAGGTTTGTATACTGCCGACATTGACGTACCAGTTCGTCTGTCATGATCAGCAATACGGACGGTATTTTCGTGGTGGCGCTCGGTACTTTGAAGTGAGCCGCAATAGCTCTGCAAATGTGGCGTGAGTATGGCACGATTCTGTCTTGGATTGCGGAGTGACCATAGCTCACCGTTTGATGTATGCAGTGCACAGCTCGGTAGCGGACAGAGTTCCAGAGGAGATGGCCCCGAGAAGATCTCCGATGCTCTCGAAACTCGTCTTGGCGTCGTCTGCCGTGCCATTGCCCGGTGCGTCTATATACAAGATCTAGGGAACTGTCAGTGCGACACATGGCGTGGGCCAGAGCACAACCCAACCCCAGATGCGGCGTCCTGTGTATCAAGAAATCGTCGGACAGCCTCGTCGCGACTATTGCGCTTCTTGCTGACTGTTTGCGGCCATTGAGGTGTGGTCGAAGCAGTCATGATGCCCGTTGAGGAGGAGAAAGGAATGACGCCGGCTGGCGACTCACTCAGAAGAGGGCCCAGGCAATGACTGCACGCACGCGACACGACAATGTCGACAATCAGCAAGCCGCCGTCGATCCCGTGACGAGATGCCGGGGCCCACGGGGTAAGATGAACAGTGGGGGAACACACGCGCCAGGGACCTCGGGAGCTGGAGCGCCCTGGCATTTTCGCGCTTTCTTTCGTCGCGCTCCGCAATTGCACAATGGCGCCCAATGCAACCCTGGCGCATGAGTAAGGTCACCCCATCTAGTGCAGAGTTTTGCGAGCTATGCATGTTCGTATCAACCATGGCGCACCCCAACTCTGCAAAACAGTGTTGATACCTTTGAAAATGGGCAGACAGTCGCGCGCTTTGCCCCTCCACGCACCCCCATTCTACGCCTCAGGCGATCGCGCATCTAGATCGCAAGCCTTATAGGATGGCTCCGTCAATGTGGTCGTTCATGAAGCGCTCACCGTCATCCAGTACTTGCTCCAGCTCGAATCCTTCTGTCCATCCCAAGGTCGTCAAGATGGCACCAGGTCTTACTGCAGAGTCCATTCCCTCCACCTCGAGCAGCTTCGAGACCCAGAACTCGACCGGCGCCAATGCAGCCAATGGATGGGCAACTGGATACGGTACCTTTCTGAGCGATGTGTTGGTGGTTGGCGCCGGACCAGCCGGTCTTATGCTTGCGTAGGTGCATTCGCGTGGCAAGAGGGATTGATGGCTGACCGGATGGGTAGATGTAACCTGGTGCGATTCGGCATCAAGACACAGATTATCGACAACCGACCCGACCGTACATCCACGGGCCGTGCCGACGGCCTGCAACCGAAGACGATCGAGACCTTGAGGCAGATGCGCGTTGCCGAACCTTTACTACGGAAGGGTGTCAAGGTCTTTGACATTGCCTTCTGGCAGTCGACCCCCGATACACCTATGCACCGTACCGGCCGCGAAATACACTATCCCCCAATCGTCGACCTGCTGGATCCCTACATCCTCCTTGTGCACCAGGGCATGGTGGAGGAAACCTTCATCGACGATCTGTCCGAGCGTGGGGTTCAGGTGCTCCGCAACACCGCCTTTGCCGACTTCGAATACACACCAGACCGTGTGCGGCCACTCACGGTACAATCCAAACAAAATGTTACACAGAACAAGAAGAAGCTCGCCACACGCTACATCGTTGGCTGTGACGGAGCTCATTCCGTGGTGCGCAAGTGCATCCCCGGGGCTACACCAGTGGGAGCTTCTTCGGATGCTGTCTGGGGTGTGATCGATGGTGTGCTCGACACCGACTTTCCGGACATTTGGAGCAAGGTTGTGGTACAATCCGAGGAGCTCGGTTCGGTTCTCATGATCCCTCGCGAACGGAACCTGACGCGCTTATACATTGAATTAAAGTCTAGCTCGGGTGCCACGACTCCTCCTAAAGAGCGCCAAACCCAAGAATTCGTGCAAAAGCGCGCCCAAGAGATCATGCAACCATACCGGTTAGAGTGGAAGAATGTAGAATGGTTCGGACGCTATCAGATTGGCCAGAGGGTCGCAGCTCGATTCTCGGACGATGAACGACGCGTCTTCATAGCCGGTGATGCCAGTCATACACATTCACCGAAGGCTGCGCAGGGTATGAACACCTCCATGCATGACGCCTGGAATTTGGCGTGGAAGATGAATTTCGCGGTCCGGAAACTGGCCAAACCCGCACTTATCGAAACGTACGAGCATGAGCGCAAGAAGATCGCCAAAGACCTCATAGAATTTGACTTTGAGCACGCCAACGCCTTTTCTGCAGGAGATCCACAAGCTCTTGCGGACAACTTCAACAAAAACATTGCATTCATCTCCGGCTATGGCGTCAGCTATGAACCTAACGTCCTCAACATGAATTCCAAGGAATATACCCGCGGCAACCTCACTCCAGGGTTTCTCCTCCCACCTGCCAAAGCGACTCGATACATTGATGCGAATCCCGTAGACATCCAAGCCGACATTCCAGCCCTCGGTCAATTTCGAATCTACATCTTTACCAGGGACCTACACGCGGCCATGCCCTTCCTCGATGTCCTAAGCAAAGCTCATCAGTCCAATTCCTCTTACGTCGGCCGCGTGACCATGGCAGGAAACGCGTCGTACACCATGCAACCACCTCTCGCAGCTCCACATGATCAATTCGTATGCCCGGAGAGATACACACCCGTCAGTGGCATGTTTACATATGCGCTTGTAACGGACATGAACCGCGCCGACATCGAAATCACACAACTGCCACGTATGCTTCAAGACTCGCGTTGGACCTTCTACCTGGATGACGTTCCGCACTTGGATACCCGGAAACAGGCAGTCATGGACAAGTGGCTTGCTGGACTTGATGACGGCGAAGTCGTTATTGCCAACGTCCGGCCCGACGGATACGTTGGTACTGTCAGGCGTTTTGCAGATGGCGGATTTGAGAGTGGGACGAACGCCGTGGCTTGGATGGACGAGTATTATTCCCAATTCTTGCGAGACACGTAAAACCGGTCGAGGTTTTGCTTTATGTATTGCATAGTATTGGCGTTGGCAGGATGTACACGGCCATTTATCGCTGTCTCCTGGGGGCATATGAAGATAGCTCCAATGGCAACATTCGAAACCATAGAATAATAACTTTACTAATGTCTAAAACCTGCTTAATGCTCTTTTTGCGACCACATGTCTGGTAGCTCATCTCGGTCGTCGTGCACCTGGGATCAAAGTGGGGATGTCGTCCGAGCATTTGAGCGTAGTCCTCCTCCACCTGTTCGTTCGCTACTCATCTACCATCGCACGGCAAACGTTGCCGACACAGCTTCGGTAATCAGGTGCTATCGCCGCGCTACTACGCTAGCATGGCTGGTTCCACTTCTCCAGCTTATTGTGTATTTCCCCCCCACTCCCCACTCTTATCAAAGTCTCCACTCCTATCATACGAGACCAGCAGCATCACAGCACGGATTGCTTTGCCTAGTACAGATACCGACGAACACGTAGGGTGCGCTCGTATCTGTGATGATTGGCAAGTCGATAGGTGGGACGAAGGAAGCACGAAGGGACGCAGTGCTAGCATGTGTCTACATAGATGAACGATGAATAAAGTGTGCGGTTGATCCTGCAGACTTGTGTGTAAGATTTATACTTCTGGGACCGACGCCCTGGGTTTCCGAAAAGCCTCCGTTGACTTTATAGCTCGGTTACCAAAATGACGGCCACTGCGACCACCGCAGCCATGGGTCCCGAGAAGTACCAGCCGTCCGAGACGATGGTCAAGGACCACGAGATCGGAGTGACACACGCCCTTGTGGACAAAGCTGCCGAACGAGCATACGGTGCGTACACTTCCCCTACTTATCAGCTCTCGTAGTCTGACAATGCAACAGTTCGCAAGCTCGACTTCTACCTCCTGCCCTTCCTCTCTCTCATGTACTTCTTCAACTCAGTCGACCGCAGCAATCTCGGCAATGCAAAGACAGATGGCATGGACAAAGACCTCGGATTCACCGGCGAACAGTACAGCCTGTTGATTCTGCTATTTTACGTGCCAAACGGGCTATGCGACTTGCCGCTGAACATGTTGACGAAGAAGTTCAGCGGGAAGGTAATGCTGCCTTCTTTGATGCTGTTCTGGGGTGCCATGGCCTTGTTGCAATGCGCGGCGAAGAGCTTTGGCGGGATGCTCCCCCTGAGATTGCTAATTGGTGCGAGTGAAGCAGGCTTTTTTGCCGGTGTTGTATTTTATCTGACGCTGTTTTACACACGTGGAGAGCTTGGGTTTCGCATCTCGATCTTCTTTGGAAGTGCGCTGCTCGCAGCCGCGTTCAGTGGCTTGATCTCGTATGGAGTGTTCCAGATTCAACATTCCATTCCTGGGTGGAAGTGGTTGTTCATCATCGAAGGTAATTCTCCCATTTGGACTGAAGCATCATCAAAGACTGATTTCCTGCAGGCGCCATGACCGTCATCCTTGCCCTCCTCGCATTTTTCTGGCTCCCGGCTTCCCCAACAAGCGCTTGGTTCCTCAACGAAGCCGAAAGGCAGCTTGCCGAGCGCCGCACCCTCCGTGATCTTTCAAGCACAGCGCACTCAGACTTCAGCATGAAAGACTGTTTTCGTACCTGGAAGGATTCAAAGTTTATTGCTTGGTGCATCATCTCCTTTACCTACCCTGTCGCCTTCGCGACGACGTCGAATTTCCTCCCCCAGATCGTCGCGCGCCTAGGCTATAGCGTGGTCAAAACGAACCTATGGACCGTGGCACCCAACGCCGTGGGTTTTGTGGTCCTGCTCGTGGTCACATACAGCAGCGATTACTTCCGCGAGCGCACCTTTCACATCATCTTCTCGCTATGTGTCTCGCTGATCGGCCTAATCATTCTGGCGACAATTGACGTCCTCGCGAACAAAGGCGTCGCATATTTCGCGTGCTTCATGCTCTGCGCCGGCTCGTACATCCCATCGTGTCTCGTCCACAGTTGGCACAACAACAACAATCTATCTGAGTCTTCCCGCGCGGCCACCACAGGCTTGCTTGTCGGGCTTGGTAACCTCGGCGGAATCGTCAGCGCAGCTACATTCAGACAGGAATATGCTCCAAAGTATGTGCCCACTCTGGCTGCCACAGCGGCGTGCAATGTCGTGTGCATTGTGACGACTGCCGGTCTGGGAATATGGATGAAGATGGAGAACCGGTCGCGAGACAGAGCACAAGGCGTTAAGATTAGGCCAGAGGAGGTGCCAACGGAGATGCTAGGCGATGGAGAGAAGAGTGAGATGTGGAGGTTCTTTACTTAGGCAATGTGGTATGCTTTGCTGCGAATTAGGCAGGAGGTATAGATCCGTAGGTTGATACGTTACATACGCGATGCCCTGCAGATCGGTGTGGGAGCACAAGTCGAGTTCCTCGTATCCAAACTCGCACGTCAATCGTAGTTGCAAACACGTGGCATGACCCCTGTCGAGATCTTTTCGTGTGCACCTGCGAAAAGACAGCTTTCTCGAAATGCAATTTTTCATTTGATAACAGTGCGAATGTCTTTCGATAGGACACGAATTTGCAATTGCTGCCGCGTCGATGGCCCAAACCGATCCGGCTATTTTTGCATCCTTGTTCACGCCGATATTACACTCGACACTCTGCATCATTACTGCTATATTCCACGTCCGCTACCCCGGCTAAGCCCATGCATACCCATACTCCCTAGGTATCTTGCATCTCGCCGCGCGTCGTTCCAGGATAATTTCATTTACGCCATAGTGGAAGTACGACATCGAACGAGGCCTCGTGTGGGAGGTGGCGGGCCGCCGCCAGGTACATAATGTCTGCCGAGTCTGATAAACCTTTTCAGGTCTTTTTTTGTCTCTCTTGACTTGTATGTAGACTTTGCAGCGCAACTAGATAATTGCAAAGATGTCGATATTAGTTCCGCTTTACGTCTATCCGTGGGCTGGCGCATGGGATCCTCTATTTTCAGCGTCAGTGGATGCTTCATTATCTCCAGAAGTCATGCTTACTCTCACTCAGGGCAAAACAACATCCGGATGTCGAATTCACCGTGGTATTGAACCCTTGTTCAGGTCCCTGTGTTGGCTCCCTTCCTGACCAATATTACCTCGACGCAATCCCCAAGCTGAGATCTTACGAGAACATACGACCGTTGGGATACGTAGCGACAAACTACACAACGAAGCCGCTCGAAGATGTCTTGAAAGATATTGACACATATGCCTCGTGGCCCAAGACCTCAAACAACACCAAGTTGAGAGTTGACGGCATTTTCTTCGACGAAACCCCAAGCACATACGACACGGCCAAATACGACTATCTCAGCCGCGCAAGTCAGGCAGTCAGGAACGGCACACGCTTCCGCGATAGATTCGTTGGTATGTCTTCTTCCACCGTATATTCATACGTCGCTAACCCCACCCGAAGTCCACAACCCCGGCCTCGTTGCCCCCTCGCTTCTCACCTCTCCCACTTTCTCGCAGCAATCATACGTCAATCTATCAGACATTACCGTGATATTCGAAGAAACCTTTGACAAGTGGCTGAATCGATCTACCTTCGACGCATTGCAAGCGCATCAGATCCAAAGGTCGAAACTCGCTGTCATACTACACAGCTTGCCGGACTTGAGCAAGAGGGTATTGGATTTTGTCGTAGAGCAAGTGCAGGAGGCGGCGGATTGGGTCTTCTTGACGGATGTCAGGGTCAAGGACGAGTACTATCACTCGTTCAGTGGGATCTTCGAGGATCTGGTAAAAAGCGTGGACGGCGGGGCGGAGCAGTAGGTGAGGTAGCTGAAGAATATATACATATACTTTGCGAAAATAGAAGGAAACAAGTTTGGGAGCCTAGAAGTATATATAGTAGTTCCTCGATTTCTTCCGCGACATGCAGTATGAAGGTCATGTAACATGAGCACTAAACGACGTATACCATTGCATGCAGTCCGACAAAACAAGACCAAAATCCCGCTCAAGTCCGCTTCTCACTCATATGAACCTGTTGCTGAGTCACCGCCGCATCAAGTCCCTCAATCTCAATCATCTTGCCTTCCTTGATGGCCTCTAGATCCGGGACATCCGAATGCTTCTCGCCGTCGAAAAGTTTATCCACCTCCTCCAAAGTAAGTCCTCTAGTCTCGACCCAAAACAGAAGCACGAACAGCACCATCAGAATATCGATTGAGGCGTTGATGATGTAGACTTTCCAGCCAATCGCGACGAGCCCGAAAGGAACGACTAAAGTTACAAACAATCCGCACATCTTAGTAGTGAAGGTGTAGATACCCATACCCACGGCACGAATGTCGTAGGAGAGTACCTCGGGCGGGTACAAGACCGTCAGTGGCGTGATACCCCACGCATACGATGCGTTGTAGAGGAATATCATAGCGATCGTTCCATACACGCCAGGTGCATACCCAGAAGTACCGTATTTGGCTGTCAATCCGGCGAAGGCATACAGCGTGAGGATACCAGCTGTGAGTGAGCCCGCGCATAACGTCCTGCGACCGATCTTATCAGCGAAGAAAGATGCAGTGACAGCAACTATTAGCGTCCAAGAGGTAAGGATGACGTTAATCTGCAGCTGGGTCGTTGGGTCCTTGATACCAGCGCTGGATAGCATGTCGCCAAAGTAGAAGGTAACGATGTTGGTGCCGGGAAGCATGACCATGATAGAGAAAGTCGTGGTGATCAACAGACGCTTCCTGTTGGCAGGTTGCGTCAGTGCTTTCATCATGGAGAGCTCGCGCTCCCTCTCCCATCGGAGGGTGTCTTCGATCTCCTTGAACTGGACTTGTACGATAGGCGAGGCGATGTCGCCGCCTGTATTGGCGATGGCAAGAACCTCAAGAGCCTCTTCATGACGGCCACGGCTGATCAGCCAACGTGGCGACTCTGGGACGAACAGTAGGACGATCATGCAGAGGACAGCGGGACCAGCCTGAAGCAGGGAAGGGATGCGCCATGCCCATGTCGAAGACATGTTTTGTGTCTGCGTCGGATGAGTATCTGTTCATTTCGTAGCATTGGGTCACTTACACCATAGCAAACCCCACTGGCGACCAGCGTGCCTACGCCCCAGAAAGCATAGTACAAGCCCAAAGCGAAGCCTCTCCATTGCACAGGTGCTGTCTCGGCAACCAAAGTCGGTGTCGATACTTGCGCAAGACCTAGCCCGAACCCAACAATAAAACGACCTGCGATGAACATTCCAATGTTCTGAGCAGCGCCTTGGATGATGCCTCCGATCATGGTGATGACTGCAGACCAGAAGACACACTCTTTTCGTCCTCGCCAGTCGACAAGTGAACCAGCAAAGAGGGCCATCAAGGCTCCACCCATATAACTAATAGCGGTGTTCAGGGACTTCGTCGCTGTGGTAAGCTCGAAGTAGTTGCTGTATGATGGCATCACATTGAACGATCCCATGAGGGAAGAGTCGAATCCGACCAGCTATCTCTGTATAAGCTAGATAAATCTCTCATGCTCGAGCCTTACTCACCACAGAATCTATCGTACTGGTTGCTATAATGCAAGCCAAGAGTACCTTCTGATTGCGAGGCACCAGCCTCGACACTTTGCCTTCGGTCATGTTTGGGTCGTCTAGGGCAACGAAGAGAGCGATGAGGATCGACAGTGTCCTCTTGCAGATCAGGTTCGCGTGCGAATAGGGAACGCTTCGTGGAAGAAGATACGATTTCGCAGGATTTAGGCGTGAGATGGAGATACGATTAAGTACGTGCAGGAATTCCAGACCCCTTCCCCACTTTCTCAAAGCCCTGGGCCTTGCAAATGCAGTAGCGACTATTTCGCGACTGCACTATCACACGGATTGCTTCCGTGACTGGTTATCGTTCGGACGAGATTGTCGCGTCGCGTAGCACGACTCTTTGGGGAAAGTAGCTGATGATCCTGGTCGGAAGTGCGTCTCGTCCTGCACGTTGAAGAAGCCGCTTATCAGCACTTGCTCTGCGTCTCTGCCAACACAGGGAGGCAATGCAAACACACCAAAACAATCACTTGCGGCATCGCGGTGTTAGGAATGGATGACTGCACACCAAGTGAAAAATGGGGCATTAGCGCGAAACTAATGCGGGGGTGATCCAGTCTGCGGCCGACCTCAGTCCCACTTTCGGTGGCGAGGCATCCGACTCGTGATCTTATGGCCTTGAGGAATATGATTACCGGCGTCCCGCCTCCGCTTCCAACAGATAACATATCAGATTGAGATATCGCTGGCGGATTCGGCAATCAACACTGGATGCTAACGCTCCGCTTCCAACAGATACAGACTTCCGACAGATAACATATCAGATTGAGATATCGCTGGCGGATTCGGCAATCAACACTAGATGCTAACGCGCCGGATTCGAGCCATTGGAAAATAGTTAGGAGTCCTAGCCAAACTTCCCAATCTTGCCACATCTTAAAGCCACCTCGAAGATGGTCGAAGCTGCGGACATTGCCATCGTCTCGTTTGATCGTTTTGTCCACGGCAGTGACTTGGACAGGCAAGCAGTCGCCAAGGAAGTGTATGACGCATTCAGTAGCGTGGGCTGGGTATACATTTCCGATCATGGTGTCTCCCGCGTCGACGAAGTTTTCGGTCTTGTACGTGCGCATCATTAATATCGATTTCTGTGTATAGCTACTTACAATATATAGGCGAAGTCCTTCTTTGACCTTCCCATCGAAGAGAAACTTAGATGGCGTCTCAGAGACGCAGAAGTAAACCAAGGCTACACCGCCGATGGAGATGAAGCGAATGGCGGTGTAGACCACAAAGAGTGCTACGAGCACCGACGCTTTGCCAATCCGCATTGCCCCTCCTCAAACGAGCTACCGAACTTTAAGGAGACTTTAGACGATTTCTACGGCCAATGTCTTACCCTTGCACTCAACGTGCTGAAGTGTCTCGCCATGGCTATGGACTTGGGCGACAACTTCTTCGACAACATCACCAAGAAAGCAGATCCACAGTTGCGTCTCATTCACTACCCGTCTATCGAGCGCAAGATCGTGAAGCAGGAAGGGCACGCAAGGATCATCCCCCACACGGATTTTGGTCTGTGCACGCTGCTGTTCCAGGACGACGTAGGCGGTCTCGAAGTCGATCCTTTCCACACGGGTGATTTTAAACCTGCCATACCTAAGCGAGGAACTGTCTTGATCAACATCGCGGATCTCCTGCAGCGGCTGACAAACGACCGCTGTCGCAGCACCATCCACCGGGTTGTCAGCCCTCGTGTTGCTGGCGATATTCTACCTTCGCGGTACTCCATCCCCTTCTTCATTCATCCGGATCCGGAAGTTCTCATTGATCCGATCGTGAAGGAGGAGGGAGAGGTGAAGAAGTACGAGCCGGTGAATGCGGGCGAGTGGAGAACTTGGAATACGAAGAGAAACTATACAACGCTGAGGGAGAGCATTGCTACAGCGTGACGGGTTTCTTTCGACCCCGCACTATATCGGCTGCATCAAGGTTGCAATAAAAAAATGGGGTTTTGTGTGCTGAGTTTCCCGTGGAGTGTTTGCTCTGATCATTAGTTAGGACTATTGTGTCATACTCAAAGAGAAGAATGGCGAGTGGTTGTTTATTACTCAGTTCATTGCATGGAAATGTTTCTTCCAACATGTTGTAATAGTCAGTGCCCATCTTGAGTAGCACGCTTCTTCTCTTCGCTCTCCAATCTCCATCGCATCCCATTCTTCATGATCCAGAATACGACGCTTATCAAGACAGCGTACACCAATCCCAGTAAGGTGAATGCCCACCCCGGATTCATCGCATGACACATAGGGATGATCGCCGCACAACCGGCTGCACTCATCAAGCAGCGTACGAAGTTGATGGCCGCAGTCGCAGTAGCCGCTTGGTGCCGGTGAAGATCTATTAGCAGGGTGTTCGTCTGGTTGAAGGCTGTAGACGTTCCAAAGCCCATGAAGAACAGCGCAATCTCCGGTCCCGCAATATGTGTCTTGTACTTCACCATCCAACCAAACGCAATCAGAGCTGCAGTGCCGATCACGTGGCCAGGTACGCCAACTTGTAGTCTTACCTTCTCAATGGGGAAGTTCCGAAGATCTTGTTGCTTGCCCTTGGTGATCGGCATGTTGTTGAGCGCTGCATGGCGCCTGAAGTTCCAATCTACGACATGGCCCATTGTCAATGACGAGACCAGGCAGCCTGTACCGACGGCGATGTAACATAGGCCGATTTTGAGCTCGTCCAGGCCATATGCGTCCTTGAACAGGTCCGGAAGCGCGGCTGAAACCACCATCATACCAGTGAAGAAGAGTCCGTTGTAGAGAAGAAGGATACACGACTCCTTCTCGCCTAGGATGCGGAGGGTCATAAGCGGATTGGGAAACGTGAATTTTCGTTTCTCGGGTGGCGGCGCTCCCTCCTCGTCGGAAATGGATTCCTGTCGTCGCCTACGCTCTTGTAGATAGCTAAAGATGGATCGATTGACACCGGTTGGAGGAATAGATCCGTTACCAACCACAGCTCGACATGTCTCTGGAAAGAAGAAGACGAATATGACGAGCAGAACCCCAGCAAAGATAGCTAGGAACCAGAAAATGCTCCGCCATCCCAAGTATTGTGCGAGGATTCCTCCTTTAACGAGGTGACGCGTTAGACAATGCATCTTCAGTTGAATACAGATGACGTACCGATAGTGGGACCAAAGGCTGGGCCAAATAAAATACCCGAGGTAGCGTAGCCCAGGTACGTGCCTCGTTCTGCCGAAGTCGAGATATCAGCCACTACAGCGATAGTGAGTGCTATGGCAGCACTGCATCCAAAAGCCTGAAGGCAACGTAACAGAAGTAGCGCTACGTAGTTCTAGGTGAGAGGAGCGAAGTCAGTGACATGGTACAAAACAGGGAATCAGGTAGAAGCAGGTGTCTTAGCTGGAAGCTTATGTCTAACATTTTTAGACGTGCGCGGCAGCACGGACACCCGCTTTATACACTGGCGGTCGTACCGTTTGGAGTGCGAGCCCGATGTTTGCTGCGATGAATATGAAGAAACATATTATGAAGGAGAGCCTGCGGCCACTCGCATCCGACATGCCAGCGATAAGGGCGGGAGCAATGGCTTGGGCGATCTATTCGCATTAGAAACTATAGGATTTTAGTAACTACGGATTGAAAACTCACCATATAAGTCGTGATGGCCACGTTCGTCTTCGTGGGCGTGACGCCCAGTTCGTCAGAGAGGACGTTCAGCACTGGGTAAAACAACGTCGCCCCGAAAGGCGATATCAACGCTGACACGCTCACGAGGAAGATAATCCATATCTTCATGCGAGGAGTGAATATCGAATATGGCGGTCCCGAGATTGTTCTTTGCAGTGTAACCTCTTCAGTACCTTTCTCGACATCTTGGGCGAGCGTGTCCAGCTTCTGTTCTTCTTTTTCCGGATCGTCGATTGAGGTTCTTGTTGGCGTCCCCATGCTTGACTGTTGCGCTCCGAAAAGATCGCGGGGAGAATCGAGCACGCGTCACGCGTTGAGGGAAGTCATCCTTATCACATCGACGGATAGTGTTCCAGTGACCAACTTTAGTCCCAAACGGTCATGGTGTCGTGGACTACTCCGCAATGCCGTACCGGGATATGGGGGACCGGAAAAACGCAGGTTGTTATGTAAGAGCCTTAGAAGAGCAGTTGGAAGAAAAGAGTTGAGCAATAAGATGGGATGTCGCAAATAATATGAAGTAGTGACGTTCTCGAGTTCATGGGATGTTTATTTCCGAAGATTCGTGAAGAGCGCATTACTGGTATCGCAGGTCACCATGCCGGAAAAGGAAGCTACACATACTACAATCACACCGCATCAATTTCATCGCGGATATATGACATGCGAGATGGTGGTCATGTTCCTGGCCGTGTCACTTAACCATGTGAGAGAAAGGAGTTGATTTGTTTCCGCGTTTGCTGATTAACGGATATTGTCGAAGCTATCGGAGTAATCCTTTTGCATGTGTTCCGGCGCAACTCCGACTGCAGTCCCACGTCACCGCGCTTTATCGTCGTCGCCATGGAAGAACCTCAGGACCGCCTTCGCGACTAGAAGTCCATCATGCCGCCATTCCGCCCTTTCTTTCGCTTCTTCGGCAACGTCCTCTTCCACCGCGCCGCTCTCGACCCGCATCTTGAGCTGTCTTTTGACCATCTTGTCGTCGAATTCCATATGGCCTTGGGTGGTAAATAGTCTTTTGGGAATGTAAACACCTTGCACGCCAGTGTGATCCGAAGTGCCCCAGACGTGCACATCTGTGCTCGGATCTAGCAGGTCGGTTTTGGAAGGCGATGGCGGATCAATCACCAGATCAAGATGCATTTGATGCAAGCGGATGTGTTTTTCTGAAGAGTCGAGTCTAAATAGCCAGCGTCCAACGCCGCTGAGTTCAATGTGGGTATGCGCGAGTTCCCATTTGCCATTCTCTTCCGGCTCGACTGTTGATCCTAGGGCGCGACACAGTATTTGATGGCCAAAACAGATTCCAGTAAATTTGATGTCCGGTCGATGTATCCACAGGTCTAGCCATGTCAGCCTCCCGACTTTCGACAAATTCGATTTACGTACGCTTGATCAGGTCAAGAAGCCTCAACACCCACGCTTCGTCGCTATGAGCATCAAATACGCTTCCTGTGATCAGAATGGCGTGGATGTCATCGGTGATCTCCGAAGGCTCCGGTATACTCCCACCCCGTGGCTCAACTGCGTAGTGTATGATTGTCTCAATGGCGAGCTTTGGATCATGATCTTCTCCTGCGTCTACCAGCAAATCGTTGAGGACTTCGCCAAACGACCCTCGTTCTTCGGAAGTATCAGGATGTGGATCATCCGTCTGCAATAAATTCAACGACGATTCCTGCCTCTGCCGCTACTTCTCTTACCTCAAGTACGAGCATTCGAACTTTGTCGGGGTGCTCTGACGCAATGATACGCGCCTCTGGTGGTGCCATGTTTGCTGCAAATGAAAATGCGGTTGGGAAAGAGACAGGCTGGGTATCTTTACGTATAATTCCTGGACATAAAAATGCTGTGCCGATTCCCGAAGGTGCGTGCCGAATCTAAAGCTGGAGCAAGACTGATTAAAGGCAGTGCGGCATAACATATGCACGGCCGAGACAACACGATTTTACATCTCCCATTTTAGCGCAGGCGACAACAAGTTTTCATGAAGCTAAAGTCCATATACTGTAGATTTTCATGTACAAGAGGTACGCCGTCAGCTACTAGTACATGCCCTAATTAGCCTTATATGTGATGTCAATAGAGTCAGCTCCACTCTTTTATGCGATTTAGCCCGTTTATTGCCTTTCAAATGCGACGGCGTACCTCTTGTACGTGAATACCTGCGGTATATTGACGTAGGGGCCAAGCGTTTGCGAGCTTTGTTGCCCTGGGCAGTGGATCTTATAACGTAATGAACCGACTTTTGTAGCGAAGGAAGCTGGGAAACGATACAGTTTACCATGAACACGCGTTTTTTCAATCAGGAACAATCTATAGCAACTGGTTTTGTGGTATCAAGACACCCGGAGAAGATGAGAAACTAAAGTCATGCCGCATGAAGACGTTGTAGGCCGGGTATACTGAGGACTGCTTGTTGAGGACTGCAGGAAAGGAATAAACGGGTAGAAAGGGGTTGTGCTTAGACAGCTTGCCACTCCATCTGTCTTGGCCTACACGATGCAGGTTGGCATCGTGGAATCTTGGAAGCGGATGCAGGACGGGTAGGGCTGTGCTGCAGACGGCTGGGTGACGCATTGTTAGGGTATTGACAGCGCAGCTTTCAGAACGGATGCGCATATCTCGGACTAGCGCCTGCCATTGCCCTCGCCTTCGCCCTCGCGTACAAGTAGTCGATGCCGCCACCACTTTCGACACTGGCGACAACTAGAAAAAGTTACGTTTTAAAATGATGTTTATGACGATGCGTAACTCTATTGAGCAGATAGATTCACCAGCCTACTCCTCTCGCCAAAAACACAATAGGCACCCTGCATTTTACGACACTATCTGTGGCCTATGGTAGGTTACAACTTGAGCTGCTTCTTCATTTGTACTTATGGTCGTGCCAAACCTCAGCAAGGAAGTCTTCGATCGCAGTAAATCGGCAGTTGGGAAACAACTGGTTGAGTTCATTCGATCCCTCCCAAGCGCCTTTCGCAGTGCTCAATAACATGCCGATGGTGACTTGTCTCAGCATGTGCTGAGCCTCTTCCTCGGAAACAGCTTTGTGAGGCACTTCTAACCCCCAAGGCGATGTCAAGTTTCCCTTCTCGAGGTCCTCTAGCTTGACTTTCTCCACAGCAAATGGACAGCCTGCAGTCAGATCAGCGGAAATGAATATGCAGGAGAGTCGCTGTCTATACCTCGAACCTTCTCTCCGATCTCAATAATCTGCTTCACCGTGACCTTGTTCCCTTGTATCCCCCCGAACTCAGGCCATGTGCCTTCATAATCAATCGCAATAACCATCACGGTGGCGAAATCGGTCACTGTTGTCAACGTAACATTGGCAGTTTCGTATCCGTCAACGAGTATGGCACGTCGGTTCTGGAAATCGAACACGGTCCCGAGCGGACTGAGATGTTTGCTTGTCTTTTTTGGAAACGCCAAGTAGTTCAAGAATAGACCTGGCGTGAACAAGCAGTATTCAAGGACCTGCCAGGGTGCGGTTAGCTCGGGTTCCAATTTCGAAGACAACCCACGATACGCCCACAAAATTTGGAAGTTAAACCGTAGTAGGGAGGCATATACCTTTCCTGATCCGTTCACTTTCCTGAGGTATTCCCGGATCTTCTGTTTGCCTGCATACCATGGCATGTGCATCGTGCCGGCGCTGGTCGACAGTCAACTTTCATTTGCTTTTTGTTAAGTGCTCACTACCGACCTTCCGTACTCGCTGGGTGCAAAGC
Source organism: Karstenula rhodostoma CBS 690.94 (assembly GCA_010093485.1). Taxonomy (NCBI): domain Eukaryota; kingdom Fungi; phylum Ascomycota; class Dothideomycetes; order Pleosporales; family Didymosphaeriaceae; genus Karstenula; species Karstenula rhodostoma. Next base: position 1,005,387 of record MU001504.1, read on the forward strand.
GCTTCACTCCAGCCAATATAGCTGCGTCAATGAGGTTCCTCTGGGACTTCTGATCGTTGTCTGAGAGGATCTGGATGAAAGACAGCACGGTGTGCACACCGCGTAGAGCGTTGACTAAGTCGTCCACGCTGTCGTAGTCTACAACATGGTGCATGATCTTTGCGTCGATGATTTCCTTGGCAGGCTTGAAAGAAAGATGTCAGCAATGTATACTTGCAGAGCTTGTCAGACTACCCACACTTCTCGATAAGATGGCAATCTCATGTTTGTTTGCTGAGAGGAGTGAATCAATGACTTCTCGAGAAACCTCTGTCAAGCTTAGCCCAAGACTTCTCGGTACGGACCAATAACGTACGACCGCTGCCTCCGGCTACAGCTATTTTTACCATCTTTGATTAGACTGTGGGACCAAAGAGCTTAGATGATGGAGACCTTGACAAGACGAGATGCAAGACTTAATTGTCTCTGAAGTTTGGGATACAAAAAAAATTCTCGCATCGAACTTATATGCGACTCGTTTCACCGCGGCGATATCGATGTTTAGGTAGGGACAACTTGAGTCTTCCTAGATAGGTTTAGTTCCAATTTTACTTCCGCCGCGGCGGAAGAAAGCGCCTCTTCGCCTTGCAACACCACATCACTTCGTTTTAACCAGCCAAAGCGAATACGATTTACGAAAATACAATCGAGAATCCAGAAGTAGGAATGAGAAATTGTGCTGGCGGTAGATATGTCTACGTCGACGAGAAAACGGAAGATCCGCAAAGGCACTCAAAGTTGCTGGGAATGCAAGCGACGCAAGACGAGATGTATCTTCGCCGCTCCTGTCGACTCGGCCTGCGTGGGCTGTAAGAGCCGAAGAACCACTTGCCTTAGTCAAGAGTTCCATGAAGAGATATCGACAATCCCGAAGAAAGCGACGCAAACCAAGCGACTAGCTCCATCAACGGTCTGCTCATCGCCGCATCGACTAGGAAGGGAAGGAACGGCCGAATCGAGACCAGAAGGGCCAAAAGTACCTCAGAAGGAACCCTTTCTGCCTTCTGAGACATACCATCACGTATACTGCGCGCTCGCTGAAGCCTGGCCGGGTGATTATGATTTGGATGTGATCAAAGGTGTTACCGTTGAAGATTTCAGTATACTTTACGGCCCGTTGAATGGTCCGTGTTCGAACCTGGAATTCCAGCATAATTTGTCACCGCAAGGTGTACTGGAACTTCCCCCATACGGCGCACATCCCGTGCTCGTTGCTCGAAAAGCCCTGCTTCTGAGCGTGTTCCTTCGCCGGTTCCCTCTTCAGGACTCAAGCGACACCCAGTATTCTGGAGACACGGCCGACCGTCTTTTCAATCAAGCCATACGTTTGATAACTACCAACGACGAGCTACTCAACTCCGTCGAGGGGATCGAGTGTGTCGCGCTCGAGAGCATGGTCCACAATTATTGCGGAAATCTACGTCGGGCGTTGCTTTCATTGCGAAAAGCCATGGTGTTGGCTCAGTTAATGGGATTACATCGAAAGGCCCATTCCCCATCACTGAAGGTCATCGATCCACAGATACGAGCACGAATCGACTTCAACTACATCTGGTTCCGCCTGGTCGAGTCGGACCGCTACCTTTCGTTGATGTTGGGTGCACCACAAGCTTGGAGCGACAACACCTTCCTTGAAAAGAAGGCATTGGCAATCTGTTCGCCAGAGGAGCAACTGGAGCGGCTACTTCTCATCGTCGGCGGGCGCATTCTTGATCGCAACGAAAGAGATGTACAAGACCTGGCAGTGACACAAGAGATCGACCACCTTCTACAGCGCGCATCATCCTGCATGGCGCCACAGTGGTGGTTAGTACCTGAACCATCACAGAAGAGCGTCGATGATCAGATGTGGACACGTCAAATCATGATTCAGGTTACACATTATTTCCTATTGACACAGCTACATTTCCCATATCTCATGGACTCTTCTGACAGCCACACCGTCACGTACAGCAAGATGACAGCGATTAATGCAAGCCGGGACATTCTGTTCCGTTTCCTGGCTCTCCGTAGTGACGCGACGTTAAACTTCTACTGTCGCGGGGTAGACATTATCGCCTTCTTTGCCAGCGCAGCTCTATGTCTAGCGCACATTGCCGGCAGCCATGGATACCAGACTCCCTTTTATTATCTCACCCACCAACGCGTCAGTGATCGCGGCTTGGTAGAGAAGACACTTGAACATATGGAACGAACTTCCCGCAGTAGCGATGACTTGATTGCTTCCAGGCTTATCGATCTACTTCACACTCTTCTAATCATGGAAAGCACCAGCAAGACCGGCGCTGTAGTTACCATGGACTTCACTCCTGATGGCTACTCTGAAGATAACGAATGCAGTGGTCAGATCAGCGACGGCGGGAACGCACTTCACATCTTCATTCCACACTGTGGAAAAATTGATGTTACGCGAACAACCGTTGATGTCGACCCAACTTTCAGTTCGCAATTTAACTTAGACGTGGAATGCTTCGATCCGATATGGGTTTCCGAAGCAACTCAGCCAATAGTCGATTATGTGGGAACCCAAACACCAGAATATTCTGAGTTTGTGGGAGATGGAAGGCAGTCCGAAACGCACGGATAGATTTATCCTGCGGGAGTTACACACGTGGAGTCGACTGTGGAGCCCGTCATGTACGCATCGCAAAGGCGAGCGTCTCATCGCGCAATGCCGAACCGAACCGATCAGTGCATGGCACGGAGCTACTGCAAGGACTCCGAGGTGGCGACATGCTCATTCTTTGACTTGACGTAGTGCAGGCGACACTATTTGATGTCCTATCTGTGTATCGTTTGCGCAGGGGATTTAGCGGACCCTTCAAAGGGAGGTTCTGTTAGCCTGGCTTCGGACGATAGTCTAGTTCCGTTCAACTTGTGATCAGGGCCTCGGACTTGATTACTCAAACATCTTTCTGGCTAAATGAGGATTCTGAACGGTTTCTCCACGAGGGATGCGATCACATGACTCAGTGGTTCCCGTTATTGAATTGCGTCCAGCGAGCACTCGTCGGATGTCACTTGGCGTTTTGGTGAAGGCAGTGCTGGACCGTATTAATTGAGGCTTATGCCACGCGACGACTACATCCCTTTGGGGGTTTGACGATATATGTTGATCACGCTATTGTTGGAATGCATCGTTACTTTCACAAGTCCCTTCCACAGGCGCTTCACGCTCATTAGCCGGAGGAAGCAAATACTAAAATGATCCAAAAATCTGCTAACCTGTGGCAAGAACCTTCGAAGAGAACTCATTCTCTCCTTCGCTCAATTTGTACGTCAGTCAAAGCAGTGCGACCGGTTACTGCTAGCTTCATATAACGCTCGGTGACGATTGCGTACAAGCTTTGTGTTACAAGCTTCATCATTCCGGAACTCGCAATCAGGAGAAAGGGGTTACACGCATGACTTCCCAGCCTCTCATCTGGAATTTGAAGGCGCTAAGGCTGCACAGACGTCCCACTCTCTTGCCCCGATTGACTGATGCTCACCAAATTGGGTGCATATACCTGACGGCGATGAATCCGGTTGGCTTTCGAGGCCTTATTGCGTGGAACCACTTGCCGTGTGGACCATGAAACGGCTAGACTCAAGCGCGTGTTACCTAGTCTCCAAGCCGAGAATTCCACCTATATCAGTTATCATTATAGTTTTCGAAGCCATGGCGGTATATAAGAGACCGCGCTCGTCGTTAAAGCCGAAGTCTCAGCCGTGGACCAACTTCACCAGTACCGCATCTTCTATCAGACATCTGTCACTGCTCGATTTCAGCACCCGTCTCAAGCGCAGATTCGACATCTGAAAATGCGCTATACGCTCGCCGCCTTCGCCATCCTGGCTTCGGCCGTGTTCGCTGGTCCCGTAGCTTTGGACACTACAGCGGGTCACGTCGCCGCTCGTGGAACTGCGAACACGAATGCAGTGAATTGGAACGATTATGGATACTCCTCATACGATGACTGGAAGAAGAAGGGCGGTGTACGTAATGCCACAGGATGGGTGTTCGTTGCTGGCGGGGATTTGAGGTCCTCAGATTTCAGCAGCTGACTCAGACCTATCCCTATCTGCAAGCATCACACTAACGACAGTAGTGGAAGGACTACGCAACTTGGAAGAAGTACGCGGAGGAGTACTGCCCTTGGGATGGCTACTCATCGTGGGACGATTGGTGGTAAGCTTCTTGAAGATCACCTCTACAAGTACTATAAACTCACAATTCTACAGGAGCAAAGATGGGTAAGAAGATATCCAGTGCGAGCCTCACATGACTTGCTAGCACAAGAAGACCGTATCCCTATGTCTTCTGACACGTCCACTACACAAGCACCCACACCCGCCCGGAATACACACTGACATAGCGGTGCAGGTACAATTGGTGGCGCAAGATCTCTGGCGATAAGGACAACGAATGGGATCACAATGGTGACTTTGACTCCTGGTTCAAGAAGGACGGCTACAAAACGACCTACCTTGGCAAGGATGGCAACAGCGACTGGTACCAGGACAAGGATGGCGTTGGATGGCATAAGAAGGACGATAAGTGGGTGAAAGACGATGACTACAGCAGTTCTTGGGGAAAGTCGGATGTAGACTGGGAGACCGAAGATGAGGACGACTGGAAGAGCGATGACGAAGACAATGAATGGTAAGTCAGCCCTTGGATACGATGGAAGTATCTCTGGCAGGATATCGTTCTTCCCTCGCCCAAAAGGATGGATGAGAGACCATTCCCAACCTGTATTGACCCCTACTGATTTTGATTCAGGTTCAAGGACAAATCAGGGCAAGGATGGCACAAGTCTAAGCCCAGTGGAAAATGGGAGAAGGATACTGCGGAGGATTCCGACAAGTGGAAGAAGGGAAGCAATGGAAAATGGTCCAAGGGATCTGCTAAGGAAGAAGCGAAAAAGTGGAGCCATTAGAAGATGCGGCGGGAGTCTCAACACCCTAGTGCTTCCGGATGTCTCGCACAGATGATGACAGCTGGTGGTTGGCAGGTATTCACTGTTGCTGCGGTCAGCTTGGCGGCTTGAGTTCGTTTGATAATCTTGCCATGGAATCATTTCATAGCTTAACTTATAGTCTCTCATTCAATCTCTCTCATTGTGATCGGTGCTTTGACTTCCAATAGTCAGGCGTGTGACCATAACAAGCTGAAAGGATTCCCGGGCCCGAGCCGCACGAGCGCCGCATTCTACGACCTGCGATTGCCATTCCAGCTACCTTTGTCAGTCCAGCCGAGCTAGGAGACGATATGAAAAAGAGCAGAATGTGATCGCGGTGCGAGCAAGCGATGGTTAGGTCATTTTTGGCAGAAGCGGGGGATAGACAATGAAGCGGCTGGGCATGCGTATGTGGGAGTCGATGAAGCTGGAGAGTCTACCACTTTTACCATAGGTAGATAAACGAAGACAATCGTCGATGCAATGATAGTCTATCACTAAGTGAACGCTCTGGCTACCATCGCAATTTTTCTGCCAATTGAACGCGGTACTGTGATTGTTGAACGTGCGCCCGCTTCCAATATCAATTTGATGGAAGACGACGCCGATACACACTACGAAATTACGAAATGAACACAATTCATCTGGTGCGGCTGACCCTCAGATCTGGAAAGCACAAACTCCTTCACCATATCTGCCAATACATACCCAATTGTCGAAAGCATCTTTAGATGTTCAAGTCGGTCGCGGGCTGGGAGGTCGCCGACAGCGATTTCACCTCCTCCTTCTTCAACTTCGAGACCTCCTCGTCGTACTCCTTCTTGGGGTCGATCGACTTCAGGTAGTCCCTCAGCTCCGACATGGTGTAGCCGACGTTAGGGTCCACCGGGTCAATTTCCTTGAGGTCCAAGCCGACCAGCTTGTACTCGTCCGCCAGCATGTTGGAGTAGTAGTCCTCGCCGAACTGGGGCACATCCGACGACGCGGCGTCCGGGTTCAAGGACCCATTCACCACGAAGTCCCAATAGTGGTGGCGGTACCCCTCCTTGGCGTTGGCCTGGGCGGTGGCGTCCAACTTCAGTTGGCTGGAGGTGGGCCTGTCGAACAGCTCGAGGAGAGTCCTCTCGTTTGGGTTGGTGATCAAGCAGTAGATCAAGACGTCGAGGCCGGGGTTGCAGGAGGGAATGTGCACCGCCGGGAACTTTTTGGACCGCACGACGTCCGAGACGTACTGCGTGACGTGCGTGTTGATGAAGTTACGCACGGGCTGGAACCATTCCTTCGCCTGGTCGTCGGGCTCCATGCTCTCCATCGCCCTCAGCACCCTGTCGCGGTTCTTGATGACGCTGAACAAGAAGAAGACCATGAACCGGGACTCCCCGTTCAACTTCGCGTCCGCCATGCGCTTCATCAAGATGGCCCGGTAGAGGGCGCTGTTCATCTTGCCGAAGGTGGCCCACATTTCCCGCTTAGACACGATGTACTCCTGCAGGGCGTTCGACATCGACAGCCTGTTCAAGGCCTCCTGCACCGACATGACCATGGTGACCGGGCTGTGTGTCATCGAGTTCTCCGCGGGGTAGGCGATGGGGACTGCGTGCCCAAGAACTGGAAGTTTCAAGCCGTACAGCCTGGCCCGGGTAATCCAAATCCGCAAGTGTATAGAGTGAGTGATCCGAAGACGAGGAGGGCTACTGTACACGATAGCAGCCGGGCCCGTAAGGCAGAAGCTGGCCCACGGGTGGTCGCGCAAGCTGAGGCGGGAAGAAGCGGCACTAGAGGCTTGAGTCTTGTGAAACGCCTTCTCACGCACGTGACTAGGTACCCGCAGGTGAAGCTATAACGTCACTACCACATACGTCTCCTGAGCAACCCGAGACCGTGCGTATAAAAGCCCTCCACGCACCCCTCTCGCTCCGCCAGACCACCCTCAACTGCATCAGAATCCCCACTGCTCTGCCTCACAGCCGGTGCGAGCTCGTGCGCCAGCATGGCGCCATCCGACGCGGACTTGGGAGCGAACATCTTCCGTCGTCTGCCGCTTGAACTGAAGTTCATGGTGTTCGAGCTGCTTCTCCCAACGGAGGACGAGGACCTCATCTTCCGCACAGATACGAGTGACAGCCATCTGCAGATGCTTGAGAAACTTCAGCGTGGGACGAAGCAGCGACCTATTGGACCGAGACACGCGCTCCCCGCTTCGTCTTCTACAGCGATCGTAAGTCGTCTTTTACACTGCAGCTACAGCTAATGCTGACTGGGGAAAATGCAGGTGCCCCGCGCCGCGCTTTATTCCAAGCCGTTCGTCGTCTTCCAGAGTCTTTCTGCCGGACGATCACGCGAGTGTGCCTGCCGAACTTCAACCTGTACTATTTCTCAGATGATATTGATATGCGAACACAAGCCAGAATCGGAATGATTCACCTGATGAGTCTGACATCGATCCGTGAAGTTGACGTCGAGCTCAACCTAGTCGAATTCCTGGGAAAGCACAACACCTCGGATCTCCTTTCAACTGATCTCCACCATACCGAGGATCTGAGGATTTACTCTCAGGTTGCGACCTTCGATCTTCTGGAACATTTCCGTCACTGTGAGTACACGTGTGAGTCTCAATGCACTTGGACAGCATACTGACAAGATTCTAGTCCTACACATTGGAGATATTCAGATTAGGGTGCGTTGGAGTCGAATGCCCACAATAGAGCGCTGGATGGAAGACCTTGTCAAGAAGCCTCAAGAGCGTAGGCGATTGGAGCTGGACTTGCTGAATCTACTGAGGGAGAAGACCCCGGCGAAGAGCATTGAAGATGTGCTTGGATGGGAGTAGCGAGATTGAGCCCGGGCGGTCATGAAGAACGGATATCAGCATGCCATTTGGTTTGATGGATGAGCAAACAGCAGGAACGTCCAAAGTCTTGGTTTCGTGGGTTACAGTCCTGAACGAAGTGGTGTTCGTCATCGTACGGATTGACCTGGGTGCGACTAAATGTTATCGATTGTTTCGTGTAGCGTAAACTGGGATGCGATATGAGCATCAGCTACCGCAGTCTATCTCTTTCTGCACAGCTTCTCGGAAAGAGCAGATTCTTGTGGTTGATTCTCACTTCTTCCGCGAGGAGGTTTCATTGGATAGAGTCAGGTTAATTAATGCATCTTAGAGTGCTGTTGCAAGCCGCACCAGATAGAGTGAGGTGCAGGCCCAGTTGCTCCTTCTGATAGCGTTGTGGAATTCCCTATCAATCATCCATCACACGGTATCGTCATTGACGACTGTTCGCTATCTGTAATATTATCCATCAATAGCCTGGACAGGCGAGTCGTATCGTTGGCGGGTCCATCTGGCCTTCCGCGTTTTCTCGCACAACGCTGTCATCTTTCATGGAGTGGCCTGTGGAATACAGTGCATAATCGAAGATTTTGAGTAATCCCCATACCACAGGAGGATAGGCAGCGTCCACACTTCTGTGCTAGTGATGCAATAGGACGGTAAGGATGATCATTTTGACTTCTTCAGCCTCGGTCTTGGCTTTGAGATACCGAAAAGCCTCTGATACAATGTGTACGCGGTTGACGTGTTGATACCGGCACGAGTCACGCTGATGAGTGTGGTTTGCGCGGAGGTTGGGCATAGAGAATGCATCTCGTCATGCCGGCAGTGGGCTCGCATGTCGGATTGATAGACTAATTGGTGTGTGACAATAGATGCCGCTTGGGACGGTCGGTGTTTTCTTTTTTTTTCGGCTTCTTCTCTTCCATCTTTTCCTTCTGCTTTGGGTTTCGCCAACGTGCAGTCTGCCAGTGATACTGCATGGTGGCTGACCTAGTATTTATCATCCTCTCAGTCGAGCCTGCTGTGCTCTTGCAACTGGTTCTCGAGCACGATGTGGTGATTTCGGCTCGCGTTCATTTGTTTGGGCATCATGATCTGATTCGGTGGATACTGTGGTCGAGTCTCACATATCTCGCGGTACAGTTTCGTCACACAGAGTCTGTCTTCGTGCCTCTGATGGCGATACGGGGCTTTGGTCGCACATTAGATCGTGTGTCGATGTCAGCTGTAGGAAGGAGGGTCGAAGATTAAAGAGTCACGTGACAGTTCCCCTGCTGAGGTGTTAGAGTAGTTGCACGCGGATCCGCTTGCCAAAGTCACGTATAATTGATAGAAAAACACAATCTCAAGCAGAAACTAGTGACAGAAAGATCATACACATATCGCGACACTAGACCTGTCCCTCGAGCTCGAAGAGGAGGATAGCTCAGGAATCCGCAACATCCTCGGTCTCGGCGAAACCCACTTCCGCCCAAAAGTTCGAGTCGCGCATCCAACCTCCCGTCCAAACACGCATTGCCCACGCACCCAACGCACCATGATCTGCCGAACCTGCCTCCGCGCAGCCTCCCGCGCACGAATATCACCACCCTCCTCGATCTCCGCCTCGGCTCGCGCCTTCTCCTCCGCCCCAACCCTCCGCAACGCGACCCCCATCTCCGCAAGCAGCACACCCGCGCCCCAACAAGGCTCGCCGTCGTCCCGCACACCGCCCGCCGCGACATCGACCTCCGCCGCGCAGCCCTTCAGCGAAGCCATCACGCCCGCGCCAAAGAAGGATGCCGCGCCCCCAGCAGCAGAGAAGAAGGTGCCGCTCGTGCGCAGCTCCGTCGCGGCTGGGACGCCGCTCAAGGGCCTGAACTTCCTCAAGGACAGACAGGATCCTGTGGCCATGGCGGACGAGGACTATCCCGAGTGGCTGTGGTCGATACTGGAGCGGCAGGAGAAGAAGGGGGAGAGCGGCGGTGCGGGAGATTTGTTCTGTAAGCTCACCCTTCCCCTAATTGCACGACACATTGCATTGCGTGTTGGTTGTGAATATGGTTTGGATAGTATAGCTAACGCGGGACAGCTAAATCAAAGAAACAACGTCGTCTGGCTGCGAAGCGCCTCCGCAAGGAACAGCTCGCGAACCCGGGCATGCTCGTCCCCAAGGTGCCGATATACGAGCAGACGATCGATCTGCCTGCCGGAGATGGGACTGTGGGCGGTGCCGTCAAGGCGGGCGAGGCGAGAGGAGAGCTGACCAAAGCGATGCGGGATAAGAGGCGGGCGGCAATCAAGGAGCGGAATTTCTTGAAGGCTATGGGTTAGAGTACGCATCGCGAGCTGTTGGTATGATGGAACCGGGCCACACTCCAGCTGCTACATAGGAGATGGGAAATGTAGGATTAAAGAACCGGGACGTGTTACATCGAATGCATGGAAGGCTTGGACGCAGGAGGGAACAACTGTACGATCTGTATATATTGTATCAGTAAGAAGCGGCCGTCGAGATGGGCTACAAATTATCGGAATTACTACGTGTACACATAACCCCGTGCAGAACGCTCAAACAATCTGCCAACCATCGCATCCGCCCCCTGCAAACCGCCAGATGCTAAATCAAAATATATGTACTAAAAGAAAATCCACCTCCGCCACGTTCTCAACCTTGCGATTAGACTGACTCCTCGACCGCCGCATCGACCTTCCTCGACGCCTTGACCAGCTGCTTCAGCCTCTTCTCCATGACCTCGCGTCCCTCGAGCGTCCTCCACACCTGATGCGGCGCCTTATTAACGACATCCCAACCCACCAAATTGTCTGTCAACTTGGTCGAATCACGCTGTTTCCTTTCCCACTCCCCATCACTCCGGCACTTGATAGCGCTGCTAACGACAACCAGCGGCATCTCAGCGCTCTGAATATTCCGCGCAGACACGACCTCGTTCTTGCTCAGCGAGTCAGCGACCAGATTCTCCTGCAGCTCCGCCTTGATGAATTTCCCGCCCTGGTACGCATTCCGTCCATATACGCGGTCTTGGCGCGTGCGGCCCTTGAAGATGGCGCCCGCAAGACGCGACATGCCGAGGGGCGAGAGGATGCCCCAGCCCCAGAGGATGAAGCCGCGACCGGGGTTGCCGAGGCGGTGCAGCAGGTCCTCGTGCATGGGGTCGACGAGCATGAGCCCCGTGACCTGCTTGAGGTGGCGGGAGCTGAAGATGCGGGAGACGATGCTGCCGGTGCCGGCGGAGACGAGGATCCAAGGGCCTTCCTCGCCGGTTTTGGCGAGCGCTTCGGAGAGCGCGTCTGCGGACATGCCTGCGCTGTGCGGCGAGGGCGCGTTGTCGGACCAGGCGTAGCCCGGGCGGTCCCAGTAGCAGTAGCGAGAGATGGAGCCGTTCTGCACGGCGTTGTAGGCCCAGTGCTCGAGGTCGTATTCCGAGGGCTCTTCGCCGGCTTCGAGGATAATGGTCGGGTCGCGTTTGCCGTGCGTGTAGGTCACGTTGCCGACGCAGCCAAGGTGGACGGCGTACTTGTCGCCGTCGACGAGGATGCGCTCGCCGTGCATTTCGAGCGTGGAGTCGCGCGCGCGGACGCTCAGGGTGCCCGTCATGAGGATGGCGACGACGATGAAGGCAACGGTTAGGATCGTGGCTACGAGAACCGCGAGCCATTCTTTCAGCGTGCGGCGAGTCTCCGGGCGCCCGGTCAGACGTTCCTCTTCCTCTTTCTTGCCCCATGCGACGACTCGGTCGGTGATGATGCACCATATCGCGATGAAGACTGCCCAGACTATCGATGCGATGCCTACCCAGCCTTCTTCGAGCCGGAGCCTAGGGACGGCCAGGATCAAGATCATGTCGATGATGAGGAAGACGGCAATGATGGTCGTGGTGACGCGGAGGGCTTTGGCTGGTGCAATGAAGAAGATGATGGCAACTAGGAGGTTTCCAATGGTAAGACAAGTGAAGGCGAAGTCGAAGAAGCCGCTCCCGCGAGAGTGCATTCCTGGAGGTGAGATGAATATACTGATTAAGAGTAACGTCCACCAGAGGCACGAGATCATGAAGAAGAGTATGGTGAAATAGCGGAGGAACCGAACAGACCAGAGATTGTACGGCGAGACCTGCCGTTCGTTTAGCAATTGTACAGTTCATAGAGAAAAAGCAGACGCACCGCTGGGTCATCGGGATCCAGATAGCCATCTGAGTTCGGCGGCCGTCGTCCCTCGTCGAGCAGTCTCGTCCTCTCGGTGGGTTCCTGGTTGCTTCTTGGTGCCGAGCGCACACTTCTCGTGCTCCGCGAGGCATCTACCGAGGCAGCGTCTGTTCGTAGCGCGGACTCGCCGTCGTCATCGTCGGATTTCTTTATTCCCCACATGTTGTGCTGTGAGCTTTGAGAGCTCCGGATCCGGTCGCGGAGCTTCGCGTGTCTGAAAGATCGAACACGAGGGTATCGATGGCAGAAAATAAGTGAGGGCACGCTCTAAACAGGTTATATGTCCAGCAAAGATAGCCTCCCCAAGCTTTCAAGACGCATGGCGTCGGGGGCGATCAGATGGCGGGCGCTAGAGCAACAGATCGACGTCATGGGTCTCGAATGCGGTGCGAAATAACGACCCAGACTGTCAAGTACGCGGCTAGCGCATCATTGTTGTTGCTTGAGCCGCCACAGAAGGCTGCTCCCTCGATATCATTATGATTCCCACGGCTGCTGGCGATCCTGTTCCACAAGAGATTTGCCTGGAACAAGTCGAACTACGCCCCTCCGCGGGCGATCAGTGACGCAGGATGGATGCACCCTCTCGCTTACCCTGGAGTCCGCTGCACCCCTGTCCCTGACATTGGGTAACCCCCACCTAGCATACACAATACACACCAGCAGCATTTCGCCTGCAGTTCCCATTCTCAATTGGCACCCTCTCCATGCGACGGCCGAGTCCCTATCATCAGCAATGTCCGACCTCGCCAAATCCTTCGCAAAGACCAAGCTCTCGTCGCTGCCCTCCCCCGAGCCCCTCACCGAAGACCCCGCCGACGCCTACGAGGACGACAGCTCCTCCGCAAGCTCCATGAGCTCCACCGGCACCGTAATCCCCACGAACAGCCAGCGCCCCGCGCCCGTTCTCCACTGGTCCGACTACTTCAGCCAGGAGTTCTACCTCGAGCGGAGCGCCTCGCCGCCGGGCGCCCACGCAAAGTTCCACGTCTACTTGACCCCGCCTGCGACGCCGAAGGCGAACTTGCTGGTCCTGCACCATGGCGCAGGCAGCTCGGCGCTGAGCTTCGCCCTGATGGCGAAGGAGGTTAGGAAGATGCTGCCCGACGTGGGGATTCTGGCTGTTGAGGCGAGGGACCACGGCAGCGTGGTGTGGGACGCCGAGGGCCACATCGACAACGACCTGTCCGTGGACGTGCTGGGGAAGGACCTTGTCGATATGATCCAGCTGACCAAGAACAAGATGGGGTGGACGGAGCTGCCGCCGGTCGTGCTCATCGGACACAGTCTTGGCGGTGCGGTGGTCACGCACGTGGCGAACAAGGGGTCGCTGGGGCACAAGATGCTGGGCTATGCGGTGCTGGATGTGGTGGAGGGAAGCGCGATGGAGGCGCTGAAACATATGCAAAGTTATTTGGCGACCAGGCCGAAGGCGTTTCCTAGTTTGCCGGCAGCGATTGAGTGGCACATACGGTCGAGGACACTGCGGAATCCGCAGTCGGCGAGGGCAAGTGTCCCCAGTCTGCTTCTGCAGACACCGGACGGGAAGTGGGCGTGGCGGACAGAGCTGGGCAGCACAGAAGCATACTGGGAGAACTGGTTCAACGGCATGAGCGCGAAGTTCTTGGGCGGGAAGGGCGCGAAGCTGCTTATACTTGCAGGAACAGACAGGCTGGACAAGGAGCTCATGATTGGACAGATGCAAGGTGTGTCCTGCTATATTCATATTTTGTTGAGGTATCTAACGCGGCTTAGGCAAATTCCAGCTGCAAGTTCTCCCTGCAGCGGGACACTTCCTCCAGGAGGATCTCCCCGAGAAAACGGCCGAGGTGGTTGTCGAGTTCGTCAAGCGTAACGACCGTAGTACGCTGATTCTCCCGCCCAAGGTTTCGGACCTCCTCGCACAAGGCAAAAGGGTGTGAGCTGCGCCTGACGGGCGGTATTTACCTCTTACTCTGACCACATGAGATATCCTTAGGAGCAGCCTAAGATGACACGACCTGTTGTGTCGCAGGCTTCAAAGCTCCTCATGTCTGTCGCGTGTTGGGTATGTGCCAATGCCTGCGAGGGTTCTTTCTTTTAACGTCCAACAGCCTGAAAGGGACCACACGCGCCAATCATCTTCCTTATAGACTTGTAGATGCTATGTCGCAACCAAGGAAACGCATTCGAAGACGTAAATCAGACCGCTGCCGCTTCTGCGTCGACGTTGGCAGCGGCATCTCCGTCACCCTTGGGCTTGTGCTTCCGCTTCCGCTTGCGAGGTCCCGCATCCTCGCCATCCGCTGCGGGAGCGTCGGTCGAGTCTGCCACCGCCACCGCCGCTGCCGGCCGCGGCGGTTTCGGTCCTGTAGACTTGGACTTGGTCTTCTTCATGCTTAGCGGATTGGGTTCTTTGGGACCCCTTGGCTTTTTCTTCTTCTGTGGCCGGGGCTCTTCGGTCGTTTGCTCCTCGGCGCCGTTTTCTTCGTCGTCGCGCTTCCTCTTCGGTGGCTGGTCGGGGTTGCGCTGGCCCTTCAGTCCCAATCTGAACTTGTTCTTTTCCTCCCGCTCCCTGAGCTCTTCCGAAGCAGTGTTCATCGGCTCCATGCTGTGGCATTGTCAGTAAAGCTTGCTGCTGGTTGGGACTGGACGTACATCATGACAGCGCGTTCCAGGTATATAAGAGGCACACCAGGTATGGTGCGCAGATGAGCCCGCACTTTCCGATCCTGTGATGCAACTACATATCTGTGTTTATTTATCTTGCTGTCCTTCGGGTCGATGACAGCGGAGAGACATTGCAGCGCGGAAAGCGGCTCCTCGAGCTCGTGGTGGTTACAGCGGCGTCGCTCGAGGTTGTCTTGGGCCCATTTGATGAGCGCATCGTTCTAATCATTTGAGCATACACCCCAAAAGTACTGGTGAGGATGCGCGTACCTTTGGCTTCGCATTATACAGCGCTCGCATGCAGCATTGTGTCACCATGGGTTTTATCGGGCCTTGGAGACAGCCCTGGAGCCGCTCGAGGAGCTGGATCTTTCCCCGCCAGCAGTCTTCGAGGATTTCGTGGTCCACTAGCACCTGCGCGCGGGTCAACGCTGTGTCAAGAAAGCGCGGACAGCAGAGCACATACCTGGTACGGACTGCGGAAGCCAAAGGTCACTTCATACTGGTGCATGAGCTTCCGGTAGGCTTTCGCGCGCTTGAGCTTCATGTTTTCGGAGGTAGAAGGTTCCTAAGAGGAGAAGCGTTCTCGGATGTATAGTTTCGAAGGCCGTTCTCGAACAAGTTGCCTAGGGCAGCAGTGGCGCAGGTGCAAGATAACGACGATAGTGCGCGCGATCGGTCGTGTGCGATTTTCAGGAAGCTAGGTATGGGACTCTTCCGCGGTGCGTGGCGGTCGGTCGCGGTAGAGAGAGTGGAATGTTCGTTTGCAACCGCCGTGAACTTTTTTGGCTCCACTCTCCACCCATGACGGCCATTTTGCGCTAGTGGGCCCGACAAAGCCCCCACAGGTGCCGCCGCGCGCAGAGGCTATGCTCCCAAACAGTAACAACCTGACGGAAACATGGTGCGAGGGGGCGCTCGCTGACTGCGTTGAAACATATCTAGCCCCCGCGCCCGGACTCCTGACATCGCCGAGCCACCTCCCTCGAATGTGTGCGACACCGCAACAACATGCCACCCGCGAACCCAGAAGAGCCCCCTTCCGCCGACGACACGCAGCAGCCACACCACGCACCGCAGACGCACGCATCCCCGCCAGGGCCGCCGCCTGAGGTCGAGTACGACGACTTTGGGCTGCCCGTCAGGAAACCCCGAGCGCCGCCGCCGCCGCAGCCTGAGAGTGACGAAGAAGACGCGGGAGACCAGCAAGACTTCAAGGATGCAATCTCCAAGGCGGCTTCCACGGCACAGCTTGCCCAGCATGCCAACGAGCACGTGAAGCCTCCGCCAGTGGTGGAGGAGGAAGCGAAGGAACCCAAAAGCCAGGCAAAGTCAGAGGAGGTTGCGGGTAGCAATGGCCACGTCGAAGCGGAGCCAGCAAAGGCGGCAGCCGCCCAGGACCGCAAGCAGCAGCCCTCGAGCGCGCATGCGCGTACGGCCTCGACCAAGTCCGCGACAGACAAGCGCAGCAGCATCGTCCACGCACACAACCCCGCGGGTATCTCGGAATGGTCCCACATGCAGGTCGCCCCGCGCGCCGCCTCGGAAGAGGTCAAAGAAGACGAAGACGGCGGATGGCAGACCATGCCCGCATATGCCCGCTACGACATGTACGACGACGACAACAGGCTCATAGCCAAAGAAAACACAGAGGAGCTCGAGGACATGCACGGCTACGGCAACGTCGGCGGGGCGGCAAAGGGCTACACGCGCGTCATCATGGACGACGACGTCGAGTCAGTGACGAGCATGGACGACAACACGGCCTATCTCTTCAAAGAGCAGAGCACCATGCTGCACGACGAGGACGAGGCTGCTCGCGACCCGCTCGCCCAGATGCAAACCACCAAGAGCCTCCTGACCGAGGGCCAGCGCATTGCCTATGTTGGTTTGGTCCGGCTGGCCACCGTAGAAACCGCGAGGCGATTCGCCAAAATGGAGCGCAACAGGAACACTAAAAAGGTTCTGGGCATGGCCCAGGAAACCACGCAGATGTGGTCGCAGAAGATGATGGTTCGCTTGTACTCACACATGGAAGTGGACGAGTCGGAGCAGATCATGATCGAGCAGCTCTCCGAGCATGGCGTCGTGCCTGCTGACTTGACCCCGGCCCTGATGCAGAATGCGCGCGTGAAGAACCCTGCTGCTGAAGCTCCCGAGTCCGCAAAGGATGTCGACTCAGCTAGACCATCCATTTCCTCACCTCGTCTGGATTCTCCATCCCACAAGGGCAAGTCGACCTCTAGTCTTGGCTTGGAAGACGAGGACTACATGAACAGCCCTCCTCCACCACCGTATGCAAATCACTCTGGAGACGATCTACCCGCGGTCCGCACACCGTCTCAGCTACCCACGACCTCAAGCTTGGATATCGACCTTCGCTGGACTATCCTTTGCGACCTGTTCTTAGTTCTTATTGCTGACTCTGTGTATGATGCACGCTCAAGACAACTGTTGGAGATTATTGGCAAGTATCTCAGCGTGGACTGGCTGGAGATCTGCCGATTCGAGAAGCGAGTTACAGAGGCCCTAGAAATGGAGGAAGAAGCCAACAAAGAGAACTGGAACGAGGACGAGCACATGGCAAGCCGGCGGAAAAAGGCGCGCAACAGGCGTCTAGCTCTCATGGGTCTTGCTACTGTTGGTGGCAGTCTTGTCATTGGTCTTTCTGCCGGCTTGCTGGCACCGCTCCTTGGAGCTGGTCTTGCAGCTGGATTCACTACAATTGGGGTGGCTGGTACCGGGGGCTTCCTTGCTGGCGCCGGTGGGGCAGCCATCGTTACCACTACCGGTGTTGTGACCGGCGGCACTATTGCTGTCAGAGCCGCAAACCGACGTACGGGTTCTGTCAAGACTTTTGAATACCGCCCGCTTCATAACAACAAACGGGTCAACCTCATCGTCACGGTAGCTGGCTGGATGAATGGCAAACTTGATGACGTTCGCTTGCCTTTCAGTACGGTTGATCCTATCATGGGAGACATTTACTCGGTACACTGGGAGCCTGAAATGCTTCGGAGTATGGGTGACACCATCAACATCTTAGCTACAGAGGTGAGTGGGTGGCTTTCGTGCGTCCGAAGAGCCCAACTGATCTCTACTTAGGCTCTTACCCAAGGTCTCCAACAGGTGCTTGGAGCCACAATCCTCGGTGCCCTCATGTCCGCCTTGACGCTGCCCCTTGCATTGACAAAGCTATCCTACCTGATCGACAATCCGTGGGCTGTCTCCCAAGCCCGCGCAGACATGGCTGGTCTGATTCTGGCTGATTCCCTCATCGATCGCAATCTTGGGGCGCGTCCCATTACGCTTGTCGGTTTCTCGCTTGGCGCCAGAGTCATTTTTGCCTGCCTCAAAGAGCTTGCTAATCGAGGAGCTGTGGGTCTTGTTCAAAACGCATACTTGTTTGGAACGCCCGTCGTGGCCAAGAAAGACGAATACACCAAAGTACGAGCTGTCGTTCCCGGTCGGCTAGTCAATGGTTATGCGAATAATGATTGGATTCTTGGTATGATTCAGAATGGAGGATCAAGATGCGTACGCTAACCAGATAATCAGGGTATCTGTTCCGAGCAACCAGCGGAGGCATCATGCAGGTTGCTGGCCTCGCCAAAGTTGACGTGCCCGGTGTCGAGAACTTCGATGTGACTGAATTCGTACTCGGTCATATGGCCTACCGAGCCGCGATGCCTAGGCTACTGCGCGAAGTCGGCTGGCAGGTCGAAAGCGACGAGTTCTCCGAGATCGAGGATCCGGACCCAGAAAACCACGAGAAGCGTCAACGGGAGCTCATCAACGAGATTGAGGAAGCCCGAAAAGAGATGGAGAAGAAGCAAGAAAAGAATCGCTTCAGCTTCTGGCGAAAGAAAAAGGTGCAAAAGAAGGATTGGGAGGTATACGACGAGAAATCGCAAAGCGTAGTCGACAAGGACCAGGACCCGGCTAAGCTGGCGGAGAATCCAATCATGTTCGACATCGATGCTATTCGTGCAGAGGTCGCGGCCTTGTCGTACGATGCTGCATATGATGATATTGCGATCAAAGAAATCAAGAGCACGCTGCCGCCCATGAAGATCGATATCTCGCAAACTTCGTCGAATCCACACTCTTCTCTCAGGGAGACAAAGAGCTACAATGACAGTCTCGGCGTGGCACTGCAAAACCCTGCTGGTAGCTCCAGCAATCTCTCCACGTACTCGGGCGCCTCGACCCCACACCAGAATGGCGACCGGAAGAAGAGTTATGAAGAGTATGATGAGGCGGCTGATGCCGATATCAGTATGACATTCGATACATCCTTCAAGGAACTGCCGTCTTCGAGATCCCCCGCGAGATCACCACTCCCGTCTACACACAAGTCTTCCAGTCTTTCGGTTTCCGCTTGGGATCCGCCAAGTTGGAAAGATAATCCCGCCGAGCGTCCCTCGTTACGACCCTCTATGACCGAGCCCTCTGCCCAAGGCGCCAACATGGCGCCTGCGTACAATGCGTGGGCAGACGAATACGACGACGAGTTCGGCAAAGAGAAGGAGCTAAAGATGACCTTCATGTAGCGGTCGCTACTTGCTGTCTTAAGCCAAGCCTTGGATACAAGACCTTTGGATACTTCTGTTGTTTATGATCACATCTTCAGCGCGCATATAGGGTCGGTGTCATTATTTCTGGTGCATTCTTGAATACGGTGTTGGGCGTGTGCACGGGGTAGTGCTTTTCCGTGCATGCATTTCTTGCATAGAGAACGGGCAAGACCTTGGGTAGGACATGATCTTGTTCTACGTGACCCATCGTTATGGCAGACGGGCGAGTGGAGGGGATGTATATATACCTCAGACCAGGTATCTATTACTATAATATAATACACCAACAACATGCATGGATTCGGTGATGTCAATGCGGGAATCTCGTGCGACGTGGTAGTCTTCACGCGCGGACGTGATGTGGACAAAAATTTATGCACCACGGAACCAATTGATGTCCGTCAGCGTTCCTAAAAGGGCACATCCCGCTCTTGTATGCAGGTCGCCCTAGCGCACAGCCTAAACACCATCACCATCTTCCTCGAACACAATACGCTTTTCTTGTACAGCAGACCCTCCTATTAGCCTCGCAACTGCATAAACTACGACGGCTGCTATACACCACCAACATCAAGATCATATCGCAGTACAAACCCTCCCGCCACAGCGCGCACTCCAAGAAAGAACACAAAGATGGGCCAGCGCTCCTCGCTCGTCCTGAGCTTCAGGCAGACGTTCTTCCTCCCCACGCCATCATTCACGGAGAGGGAGTTCGGTAGTCTAGAAGGCACGGTGAGTGCCACGTCCCCACGGATTCAGGTCCCGGGGCCCCGGGGACGTCCAAACCACGTGACCATCCTCCTTCCACCATCGATCACTATTAACGCAACCAGGTCACCATCCTCACAGGCGGATACGCAGGCATCGGACTCCAACTCGCGCACATCCTGTACGCCGCCAACGCGACACTGTACATAGCAGGCCGCTCGCAGGAGAAAGCAAACAAAGCGCTCGACGAGCTGCGCAGCGCGCATCCGCACTCGACAGGCAGGGTGGAGTTCCTGCAGCTCGATCTCGCAGATCTGACGAGTATTAAACCCGCGGTGCAAACTTTCCTCGCCAGGGAAGACAGACTCGATGTACTCGTCAACAACGCGGGGGTTATGTGGCCGCCGCCTGGGAGCGTGAGTGCGCAGGGCTACGAGCTGCAGACGGCGACGAATGTGTATGGGCCGTTTCTGCTGACGCGGCTGCTGCGTGGGGTGCTTGAGCGGACGGCGGGGGAAAAGGACGGCGGGGAGGTGAGGGTGTGTTGGGCGGGGTCCATTGGGGTAGAGTTGGCTGCGCCGAGGGGGAACGTGGTGTTTGAGGCGAGGGAGGGGGGCGAGGTTATTCAGGAGGGGCTGGATAAGATGGGCATGTATGGGATGAGTAAGTGTGCGAATGTGATGTTGGGCGTTGAGGGCGCTCGTCGGGATGCCGCTGATGATATTGTACACGTCGTAAGTCACCCCAGACGGCTTTTTCCCTTGCCTACTTCTCGGCTGACGCGCAGTAGTCCTTCAACCCGGGTAATCTGTACTCTGAGCTCCAGCGGCATGCGAGCTGGTTCGAGTACTTCGCCCTCAAGGCGATACTGTATCCGACCAAGTTCGGCGCGTACACAGAGCTCTTTGCGGGGTGGAGTCCGGAGATCACGAAAGCTATGAACGGGTGCTATGTTGTGCCGTGGGGGCAAATCGGGACGTATAATGTAGGGATGGAGAGATCGATGATGCGGAAAGAGGATGGAGGAGAGGGGAAAGCGGAGAAGTTGTGGGAGGTTTGTTGGGGGGTTACGAGGGGGTTTATGTAGGCGGTGTGGTGCTTTGAACGCATGGGTGGAAGGGTGGTGATGGTGGCTGGGTAGGAAGGTGATGTGTGTCTGCTTCAGCTAAGCAGATATATCCAGATGTTGATCTGATGCGTGAAGGCAATGGTGGAACACAGTGAAGTTTACTGTCTGTGGTTGTGTGGGGGCACTCGTGAACATCCTTGGACATAGTTGCCGAGCTTTTAATGCCGTTCAGCATCGTCTGCGATGCAATAACTTTGTTCAAGTGGTGCTAACGATCGCGCCCATTGTAGTAGATGTCAATGACCATGGCATGTCCAAGCCTTTGTATAGTTTCGACAAGAGCGTAGGAGAATCCATTGATAGCTTCATGAGGATGGAAAGCGCGCGATTTGCTGTATCCCAGGCTTGTATATGTTATTACGGTGGTACCGTGTTTTGTCTCGATCTTTGAGAGATCAGAGTACCAAGTTCCACCACATTTAAGATCGCGGGGAATGGTGGCAGTGAATGATTCCGAGGACATGGAAGTAGAGTACGGCTGCAAGCTTCTCCCAGACCGGTATGTCCGATGAAATCGAAAATAAAACACCAGGTTATTCCTTGTCCATAACTAGTGTCAAGTCGGCATTTTCAATGGCCTCAGTCCTTGTTGAGGTGGGTATACAAACCAGTCCGGTCGAAGTCTAGATCGCCACAGTGAGTTCTCTAACAAAACTCTACCGGGTTCGTTTGAATCCAAGGCCGTAACTGATACACAACACACTACTGGGGCATGGGGAAGTGGGGTATCGTGGGTATGGGGAAGCCAAGCATGACTCGCGGTACTCCGCCGAGGCTCTAGAGTAATCGAGGCCAGGCTGAAAGTGATCTAGGGTGGGGGACGGACATCCTATTTGGTCGGCGTTGTGTAGACTATCCGAATAAATGCATGTTAGGCTCTTGCCAAGATGATCGCGTTGCTATCTTGGGTATGTGCCAAGATAGTTGCGATGCTGGTCTGCTCGGAGCCAGATTCGAATTGCTTCGAATCTTCTGTTTTAGAAGTGAATCCGACGTCCGTTAAATCTGGAGTCTTTGCTCAGGCTTAGCTCAAAACAATAAGCTGCATTTTGAAGCCTTGAACAATGTGCATACCCAGTAAAGTCACGACAGGTGACTGTTTCAGGCATAGAAGCATTGCCGAGAGTGCCATGTCCGGAGCTTCTACGGCGGACAAGATGTGAGCTGAAAATGTCTGCAGCCGTGCAGACACGACTGCCGCCTTGTAGCGTGTCTGATGACAATTGCTTTCTGGGCGTTCGTGGCTGGAGCTATACGGCGTAACTCGTATCCCAGGTTGCTATCTTCGGCGACGCCGGGTCGCTTGGACCCGCGTCGTCTCACCATTAGACTCTTTGAAGGACTGCCACAACTGGTTAAGGATGTCAAAATAGTCCGAAGAAGTTTGTGGTCTTTCCAATATCGTCCCCTCTGCGAGACAGAGCTTGGTTCGTGGCGGCCACTACCCAGTACCGCAAAATCTGGGATAAAAGCGTTTTGCTAGGCTCAATTGGGAGAGCGAGTTAGCTAATCAGAGTCTTAATTCTGACTGAAGTAAAACAAAAAAGTGGGCCATGGGGCTAAATATTAGTATCTAATTGGCTGCTCCACACTCCCTATTGAGCCTAGCAAAACGCTTTTATCCCAGATTTTGCGGTACAACGTTGAATGAGAGATGAGAACAACAATTCATGATCATATAGAAGGTTCATTAACTTCTATGCTCTCATGCCGTTGAGCAGTGCTTGTGAGGCGGATCGGAAACCCCGTTTTACTTGGATCGGGGAACTCTGTCTTGGTTGAAGCCAAGAACTGTAGCGGTATAATCACGAGGAATTCGACCCCCATCTCAGCCCCAGACCGCCCGGCGGAACTGACAGATGCAAGTAAGAGGGCATCCCGCTTGCCTGGAGTCGTGGTGTCTCGTGCTCGCGCGAAGCTCAACCTTCATCGTAAGGTTTCCTTGGCATGCTGCAAGCCACTATTGGTGATGGACTCTTCGCTCCATGATTCGCCCTCCGAAACGATCACTCCAAAGCGCCTACACCAACGAAGTGTATATCAGGCCACAAAGCGTGCCTTGCTACTACATCGTAGACAATGAGTTGAAGGCGCAGATGGCCCTCAGTGAGATAGCTGTGTTTCTAAGATCCGCTGCTTGAAAATTGCCGCCGAGAAGCGAAAGATATCGAAGGCAACAAAGGCCCGAAGTGTCTTTCGTTGTTGCTGCTGACGATGATGGCAGCTTATCGTCAAGACTCCCGATAACTCGGGAGCGCGGCTGATCGCCGCTATGCTGGAAGTATGTGATCCCTTTTGGGGTGGTCTCTCACGTGGCGACTTAGCGATACAAGGTTTTGCAAGGATGTTGACTTCGTGCGGAGAAGGACAAGGCACCCAGAGACCCGGTTGAGGCAGCGTCCTGCATGCAATGCCGTGGTCTCCTAGAGTAGCCTTTTTTGCGAGGTTTCGGTTTGATTGACCTGCAGGGCGAAAGACTGCATGATGATAAAAGGTGACGGCATATGCTGCCTTAGACTTCTCGTATCAGCGAAGTGTGCCCTGCAAGGTGAACGGACAGCACACAGCGCGTCGCCTCACAAGTTCATATGTGCGAGTGTTCGGGATGCCCTTGGATTGGATAACAGCGAGGTCTTGGCCGCCACTTTGACGCAGCGGCTGAAGTGTTAGCGATCAGAACCGTGGTGGCTGCTGCGAGATCTGTTCGCTTATTTGCCGAAGCCTAGGGATTCGACGAGGCACGTGAGAAGACGAACCACCTTAGGCCTAGTCGTGTTCCAATGCGGTCCACTTCGTTCCAGACTTCGTCCTCAACCAGTTACCATCACACTTTGCTTCTCTCACAACCCGCGTGTAATCTTGATCCTGGTGCGTCTTTGATGCATAGGGCTTGTGGCATTCAGGGCTTGATCCAATTCTTGGCCATTCGCATTGCATCTATTTCGGTCCCGTAACTCGGAGCTGGAAAGCCACACTGACACGCTGCGTCGAATCCGACCCACACAAGCGTTCGGCAATGCATGCCTGAACCTTGTGGTGAGGAAGTCTACCTCATATGGCTACAGACCAGCCAGCAGAAAATCGCCTATCGCGTTTGCTGCCATTTACTGCCCAACCTCAGCTGTGGCTGATGATGCCAAGGGACGGCCAAGGCATGGCCATTGGTCTTGTATCTGGGTTTCGTCTTACATTACCAGAACGATTATATCTTGAGCAAAAGCTTGTAAAAGCCTACAGGTGTTCGTCTGCTTGGCTTGATAGGTCTGTTGCCAAGCCAAATGTCTCGAACATTGCAGAGAACAAGGAACACGATTGCTGAACAAGACCTTTCAACACTGAGCCTCATTGCCATTGCGTGTTAATCATACCATATGCGCTTGAAAATGGGAAGCTGGACGCAGATGAGGTCACTCTGGGATACATTTCTGCTCTGACAATGGCAGGTAAACGAGGGGTCCGCTTATCAGGTGTCTCTAGTACTTAAAGCATCCTTTGCTTTTGATTAACCGCTAGATCTGACAGAGCATTGTATTCATCACAGCGCTCGCGACTTTACCCAGTTCGTATGATCGTTAGACTCAGACCATAGACGAGCTGGGCATATAGCGTGTGTAGCGTGGAATGCCCCACGCAGCTGAGATACTGTAGGCGCCTATCCGACAGGGTCCCTCATGTCTTGCCACGCGCTTTCTGTCAGATACCGCTGGAAAAAGCTTGCTCCATTGTCTCAGTGGCGCACGTGGCTTTTGCACCAAGCTTAGGCTCAAGTGCAAGCTCCTCAAGGACATATTGGCAAAAGGCCCCAAGCGTATACGAGGTACTTGTCCGAGCCACATCGCCGTCTGCACACAGTCTATGCATCTAAGCGAGCCTGGAGCATGGCCAGAATCACTGAAGCATCCTTGCAACGGAGCATCCTCCGGGATGGTGTGAAGCGGAAGCACGGATACACTGAATCTAGGCCTTTACTGCGCGGGGTCCGAGAAGTATGGATTTAGAATTACGGAAGAGCATTCACAGCGCACATACTGGTCTCTGTTGCTGTATAAAGTGTAGTAGGAACGCCTCCCAATATGCTTTCATCTAACAAGTCTCTCAAACCTGCTCGTGGGTTTCTTGGTCAACCAGTCAGCTACGATGAAATACTACCTCCCTATTGCAGTGGCTTCTCTCTTCGCTGGCCAAGCTCTGGCCGGCGACGACAAGTGGCTGAGCCCGGTCTATAAAGAGATATTCCAAAACGAGCTCCCAATCCCACCACCCAAGGATAAGAAATACTCCTACTACAACTCGACCACAAATCGCTACATTGACTACTACGAAGTCGAGATCAAGCCATTCGAACAACAAGTCTATAAAGGTTTAAAGCCTGCACAGCTTGTCGGTTACGGTACGTCAATTCCATCGGTGTAAGAAATTAAGATACAAAGCTAATGATAGCAAAGATGGCATTTCACCTGGTCCAACGTTTGTCATGGAGAAGGGTCGAGAAGCTATCGTACGGTTCGTGAACCACGGCGAAAAGGACATCTCCGTCCATCTGCACGGCTCCTACAGCAGGGCACCTTTTGATGGTACGAGGCGCCCCGGTGCGAAGTCGCTATGGTTTAGACATGGATACTTCGTATCTAGCTCCACTCTTGTGCCCCGACTGACTTTGTGTCACGAGTATAGGTTGGGCTGAAGATGTGACCAGCAAAAATCAATACAAGGATTATTACTGTGAGTACAGGATCCATTGTGGTTACTTGTCTCACTGACACGATACCAGATCCGAATCACCAGGCAGCCCGCACACTCTGGTACCACGATCATGCCATTCACCATACGGCTGAGAATGCCTATTTCGGCATGGCTGGGTTTTACATCCTGCACGACGCGGAAGAAGACAAGCTTAATCTTCCCGCTGGGCCCTACGACCTTCCGCTAGCCCTGGCTGCGAAGCAGTACAACTCTGACGGCACACTTTTTAGCCCCGCAGATGAGACAGTCTCTCTATACGGTGACGTCATCCATGTCAATGGCCAGCCATGGCCATACAAGAAAGTAGAGCCACGCAAGTATAGGCTCCGGTTCTTGGATACATCAATCAGCCGTGCCTTCAAGCTCACCTTCGAAGATTCGAAGTCGAAGAAGCTTCCCTTCAATGTCATCGCTTCTGATGCCGGGTTGCTCACCAAACCCGTGCAATCCGACAATCTCGAGATCTCCATGGCCGAGCGTTGGGAGGTCGTCATCGACTTCAGCCAATACAAGGGCCAAAATGTGACATTGAAGAACGCCCGCGACGTCCAGGCAGACGAGGATTACAACAGTACAGATAAGGTCATGCAATTTGTGGTTGGCAACACCGTCTCGAGCGACGCAGGCAACGGAAATCTCCCTGGAGCGCTCCGAAACGTTCCTTTCCCACCAACCAAGAGTGGCGTGGACCGGAAGTTCAAGTTCGAACGCCAAGGTGGAGAGTGGAAGGTGAATGGTGTCACCTTCGCAGACGTCAACAACCGCATTCTCGCCAAGCCGCCCCGTGGTGCCATCGAGATCTGGGAGTTGGAGAATGGTGGAGGAGGCTGGTCGCATCCCGTGCACATCCACCTGGTCGACTTCCAGATCATCTCTCGTACTGGCAAACGCCCTGTTCTCAACTACGAAAAAGAAGCGCTGAAGGATGTCGTTCTTCTTGGCACGTCGGAGACTGTCCGGGTAATCGCTCGCTATGCGCCATGGGATGGAGTCTACATGTTCCATTGTAAGTGTACACATTAGCAGACCCCACTCATAGGGCTCGCACTCACTTTGTCTTAGGCCATAATCTCATTCACGAGGATCACGACATGATGGCTGCTTTCAACGTAACCAGCCTCGCCGACTTCGGGTATCCGGAAACCACCAAGTTCATCGACCCCATGGAGGAGCGTTGGCGCTCCAAGGATGAAGGCGACCGCTCAGCCTTCACTGATCAAGCTATCGAGGATCGCTGCCGCGAATTCTACATGCTGGATGCCTACGACAAGGTCGATGAAGTCGAGGCAGCACTCGAATCATACTATGCCAACGGCCCGCCAAAGACGACCCTCGCCACTAGTACTGTAAAGGCTACTACCACCATTCCGTCGGTTACCACGAAGGCTGCAACTTCTACTACCAGTCCGTCGGTTACGACCAAGGCTGCAACTTCCACCATCACCTCCTCGGCGAAAGTCGATGACAAGAAAACCACAATGACGGCGAAGACGACTACGAGCAAGAAACGATAAATCTAGAACTAGGGGATTGTTGGTACCATAAAAACACATCTGCAGGGCGCTTTGGAATTTGCTATAATACACATTTGCTGTCTTTGGGGAGCTACTTAGCTGCCGTCTACGAAGATCATGATTACTACGCTTAATGTACATATTTCCATAAGTTTATCGAACTAATACGGCATAAAATGTCTACCGAACCGCGTGCCGTCCATTGTAGGTGACATGATGATATAATCGCTCAGTATACAGCTCCCATGCAATATATCGCGCCAGCGCGTATTTCCAGCAAGCCTCTTTATACCGTCCGCTACAAAAGCATGGGGCACTATATTATGCACTTCTGCAGCGCTCGTCTATCACTAACGTCTGTGGAAGGAAGTACATGCGGCGGAGATCAACAACAGGGTTCACGGCTACTGCCGGTTTGGTGCAACAGAGGTTGCGACAACCTTGATGGAACACACCGGGTTTTGTGTGTTCCAAAGACCGCACTTCAGCCACACAACGCCGAGGACAAAGAACCGGGGAGGCGTAGGTTACCGTTTGCCTCGAGTTCGCCGGATGCTTAGAATCCGGGGCATGTCAATACAACTCATCAGTGGGTACTTCGTTGTTTCTGCTGGGGTAGCACAGTCTACCCAAGGTTCTGACAAGGGCACTGTAGAGTGCGCGCCCGTGAAAAATATCAAATGTGATACTTCGCGAGCTCCTGCAAGCCGCGGCAAAACTCCCTGTAAAACATATAACCTGGACAGCTATCTAGAAAAGCTTAATACTATCACCTCCACCATTTTAGGGATGCGTGCTTTTCAATGTCGAGCCCTTTCCGATGCACGGCTTGCGCATGATCCCAGTCCATCATGGTGTCTGTCGGCCACTATGGACCTGTGCACTTTCACTTGCGCCCAGCCTATGTTTCACCCACCAGCTCATAGCTCACTGATTGGTCTTATGTCACTGAGCATGAGGTTTCCATGGATATAAATCCCTCAGCAACTGCCTATCGGAATCACCCGACTTCACGACCAATCAGTTATGCAGCCTTTCAAGATGGCAGCCTCCCGGTTGCCTAATGGCTTCCTCGACTTGTCAGATATCCCGGATCATCTTCTAGCCCTGTAAGTAATTTGTAGATCCCATGTTGTAACAGATACTGACATTGATTTCAGCACCACCAGCAACGCGGCCGAATCCCCTTTGCTTCGTCTCCCGCCAGAACTGCGCGAGCAGATCTTTCGCTACGCATCAAGCGGCAATCGAGTTCTCATGAAGCATGACCCAGATGACGTCAAAGCTTCGAAGCCCTTCCACGCCGAAGTCTTCCAGGACGGCACCCGTCGCCGCTTGACGCTCTCTCATACTGGCATGAATCTTGCCCTAGTCAGCCGCCAGCTATACTGCGAAACTGTAACGCTTCCATACGTACACAACACGTTCGCCCTGGTCCTGGACATGAGAGGACTTGACATTACGGATTTTCACTTGTTCCTGTCCCTTTTCTTCAAAGTCTCGATGCCTCAACAGCGCACTGCGATACAAGCGCTATTCATAAGGGGAGATGCGACCACGTTGGTGGAATCAATACTTGCCCTGAAGGCCCAACATGCGAATGTTACGTTGCCCGGCTTGCGGAAGGTGATCATCGTACCGCGACACCGAGATTTATCGCTATCTACGTTGCTAGAGGATTCAAGCTGGAAGAAATGCTGGGAGGAACAGGTGGATGTGGAGGGCAGGAAGATCGAAATGCTTATGCTACAGGGCGGGGAAAGGAGAGCATAGGGGCGTATTAGGAGCTGGCTCTGGGATGGGATATCAAGTAGGAACGGAATCTTGAAAGCAGCGTGGCAACGGGTCCGTATCTCCATGGTCATGTTAAAGACCATCTGAGTTATTGTTGGCAATCAAATGGCCTACATCCATGATTGAGAACAATTCTGTACAAATCAACATTATTCATCAGCTAAATGCATTTTCTTTTGAAACCGAATAGGGCCAACTCTCTCGATGGTCTCTCTCGCTTGAACATCCTGCTTGCACACCGGACCGGAAACGGGACTAGGCAAAATTCTGGACGTGCTGATGGGACACATTCCACGCTTTTAACCTATCACTGTACTTCCAATACCGTGGCGCTGTTTCGATGCGCAAGCTGGACAGTTTGAGCGATGTACCATACTCATCCCAGTCTCGATCCACTATACTTTTTTCCACTCGCTTGCCTCACGTGGGCGGCCCAACTTGGACCAGTTGACCTCTTCGCTATGCGACCTCCTGCGGGAAGCCTTCACTCTGTTGATACATGATCTCTGCTTCTACTTCCCCATGCTTCACCCAATGCCACGCGGCCTCACCCAGAACCCGGAATAACATCTTCTGCTACGCAACAAGCGGCACCGAGTTCCACATGATAAAGGCTATACGAAGGCCCGGGCCGCTCCACAGGGCACACGGCTGCACGGCACTCGTGCCCCACCCCTCTAGATCGTCAATGGTTGGCTCTTCGCGCGCTTTTGCAAGCCGCGGCAAAACGCAGTAAAGGAACTCGATAAGGTGCCAAGTCAGTCGCCAGCGAGACCGCGACGCTCATCTTCGCGGACAACACATTCGCCTTCGAGGCCGACGTCCTTCCTGTTCGAAATAAGGCATGTGAGCTGTTGCCGCGTTCCATGACTGCGCTGAACCACGCGCAGCGCGCTTCTGTACGGGCTTTGAAGTTGATGGGATACTATTAATTAACTACGCGCTTTAACCCGTGGGGCGACAATGGCCATTCGCCTATGCACGCGGCGTTCCGTGTTTGGGAGGTGTATGGCTTGTTGATTGCTTCGTGAAAAATGTGGCTGGCATTAGTTTGGATGCTTCTCCAAACTAATGCCAATCAAGAGGGTGACGGGAAGGTCGGGATCGCGCTCTATTGATGTATTATCGAGTTATGAATGAGGTATGAATGAGAACACTAAGCAAATAGTTCATGGGTACTAGGTACGGGACGTTTAGTTTGCGCTCGCGATGACTTCGCTCTTCTTTTTCCCCTTCGCCTTGTTCGACGCCTTCCTCTTAATACCATCTGCCACCAGTCCTCGCTCTTTTCGCAATGCGTGCAATGCTTCCTCCGTCAGCCCTTGTCGGAACATCTGCTCTACAACGAGCTTCTTCCGACTCCGTTTGTCCCCTATACTGATTGTGATGCCGGCCGAGATGTTGCAGCTGATACTGCACGTCAGGATGACCGCTGTGAGTGCTTTTGGACGTTCCTTGTAGTATATGCCCCATGTGGTGCCGCCGAGGGCCATCTGAAACAGCGAATGGCAGTCTAGGAGCACAACGATAGCTATGAGGAGCCGGACAGAAAAAGCGTTATGCGTGTTCGTTTCGTGCGGTTTGTAGAACGTGTGTGAGTTGGCGAGCTTGTTCTGATGATGCTCCAACTTTTCCTGCTCGGCTGTGGTGAGGACTGGCTGTTCGGCCTCGCCGTCCTGGTCCTGGTCAACCTCCCAATTGTGCGTGTCTGGAAGAGTCGGGAGCTCGTTGTGGTTTCTCAGTGCGGGGAGCCCACGTTCTTTTCTTAGTCTCCACGTCTTGTGTGCATATTTGGCAACGTATGTCATGTGGTAGGTATCAATGGCCCTCCACGGCGCCAGACCGATGCCGACCACACAGAACAGTGCCGTCAGGATCTGATCACATATCTCAATGAAATATGCTTGTCGGCCCCCGACACCGATCCAACCGATGAGGAAAAGGACCCAGGCAGCACCCCAGAATGTCAAAAGGAAAGCGTACAAAGTGATGAGAAATCCCACTGGCTTGCGCACGTATCGTCCGAAACCGCGCATACTACGTCTGAACCTTGCTCGTCGAGAATGTAGCAGGTGCCGCACGCGATCGTTGAGCAATGCCTTTTCCTCTGCTGTCCACCCCGGTAATGATGCGCCATGTGGAAGCACGGCGTAATTATGGCCTTCGGAGACGCCAGTAAGGACCGAAGAAATAGTGTTTGTCCGTGACAAGCGGTTTGGATCACCCGGTCGCAGATGTCCAGTGGAATCTTGATTCGTTTTCTCAGTTGCGGCCCCTTCCTCCGCACTCTGCTGCCCAACCGCTTGCGTTTGTGCCATTTCCTCGTCGCTCGTCAATGCGGAGTGCGAGAGCTCATACGTGGGCCGACGATCGTAGAAACGTCCGAAATTGGGGATAAAGAGGGAGTTTTGAACGTTATTCAACGTCGTGAGCGTTGACACTTCTGGGTCTATACAGAACATTAGCACAATCGACACAGTGCTTTCGAACATGCATACCAATGACATCGAGCACGTCCACCACATCCGCATCATAATGGCCTGCCGGGAAGTTTCGCGCATGACGTAGACTGATGGCAGAGACCTGCCGCCCGAATGCTGGTCGTCGGGGGCTCTTTTCCGGTACCACTGGAGTGTAGTAGCCCACTTGCGGGACCGAGTATCCCGAGCCTTCTTCATGTAGTGTCTGCAATGGCGTGGCCGATGCATGTCGGCGTATTTCCAAGTCTTCCACCTCCTTCAGGAGCGCGGGCTGCGGTCTTTCTGGCTCGGATAAGCTGCGCCTGCGATTTCCCTGCGTGCCCGCATCGTCGTCATGTAGAATCGGATCAGCTGCCGAATGACGGATGCGTATTGAAGGCAGTCGCTCGGTCTGCGTTCCAGCAAACGATCGAGGGGGTTGCGGAAACGGTATCTGGTGCGTAGTCGTCACCGTCGGCGATACGATTGTGGTCGTATGAGGCGCGCTCGTTGTCACGGTCGTGCGAGGACCATTCCCCGTGTAGGTGGTCGTCGTAACGGTCGGACCATGATAAGTGGAGGTAGTGGAGACCGTGTTGGCGCGTCCATCGCGTCTCCCGGGTTGGCTCATCCTTCCCTGACGCTACAGTCGCGCGCTGCACCGTACGGGTGACACGCACACACTTTGGTTTGGAGTCGGAGGATGAGTAGGTCATTTCTTCGGTACGTTGAAACCTGACTGCGTGCCAAACTCCGCGGCGGTTGGCGATCCGCGGGGTGGCAGGAAGGAGCCAATCAGTGGCTTCACAGACGCCTGTTATCCGCGCCAACCTTCGTAGAACAGCCTTTTGCCATCCTTCTTCCGCACTGGCCATGCAACAGGAGGCCGGACACCAGATGGCCACAATGGTTCGAGCAATACCACTCTGGGCAATCTGAACTGCGATACCATAAGTAGCTGGTCGCTGGCGGCAATCAACGGCGCCCGTCGCCGACACCTCCAGCGCTCGCACTGCACAATCGCACCACGAGGCACCGCTTCCACAGTCCGATATGCACCTGAAACACAAGCACAGCTGACGAGCTTCATCGTGTGAGAACTCCAGAGTTCGGTAAACAGTCCACGTGCAGCACGTGTGACTTTATATGGTTGCGCATTAACGCCCCCAAGCGGGCGCAATCTCTCACAACTCCAATCTCCGCTACCTCAAGAAGGCCGGCACATCACCACGCGATGCATACATGCCATGTTCGATCAGAATATCGGGTCCTAATTGGCTATGCATATGGATCGAGCCATTATTCTCGATGATTCATCTATTTTCCACGTCCTTATTTGTGAGAACACCAAAATTGGGACACATGGAACCCCCTAATGACGCAGCGTGGGGGCTGCTGTCCTCATAGGACACACCTCGATGTCCGTCCTCAGCCTCAACACAGCCTTGCGTTGTTGACCGTTTTTCTGTTTCGTTTTAAGAAACACGGTCGCCGGCCTGTTTGATAGTTCCCCTGTTCGGACGTTGAACCATACACTCCGCGACTCAAACCTCTAGTACTGGAGCGGCATTGAGTTTAACAACTGTTGTTCCAGGTATTTCCAGACCTTCTGTCACAGCAGAACTAGATCCGCTATTCCAGCTTATAGGTGCCGCACCTCGTGCTCAGTATTGGCAGGATGTTGCCCAATCAGCTTTACTTGGCTTCTCTTCTAGTTCCTGTACGTATTCCGTTTGTTCGTTGCTGCAAATGTCTAACCTCATGCTTTTTAGAGTGCTCTCGCGCTCCCTGCTGCTAAAGCGCGATCCGACTACATATCATCATGTGGCCCAGATTGGATGGCTGTCAATGCCGTGAAAACAAATAACGGCACTATGCAGCGGACTGGATACAGCACTGCAGTCGATTCGTTTTGCAACAAAGCTGCGGGTGTCTCAGTAGGCGCAGGTGCTTATACCTCTATGGCGACGCGCGTCTGGCTTAACTACGGTAGCAACCCGGAGACGACTGGGCTGAACGGTTGGGTGTACTTTGAGATCCACAATAAACAAAGCAGTGCACACGTAGTAGACGGTGAGATCAGGAACCACAAGACTAGATTCCCGATAACTGACACGAAAACAAGCTGAGAGCTGCAAAAAGTGTCTGAAGAAGCTGTCCGAGAACACCAGTGGCAACTCATGCTACGGGCCATCCAACAAGGACACAAAAGGAGGCACTTGGCAGGTTGGGAGTGATGCTGTCTCCTACCACGCACTCGCGAACAAATTTCCCCCCAGCTCCGATGCTGTGGATAAGATTCTCACGCAGACCGGAGCAATCTCTGCATTGGGCGACGGCGGTAAAGGTAATACACTGGATCCTTTTCCAACCTACGCCTTCAACGATGTCACCCCCTTTGCATGCCACTCGCACAACGACTATACCCGCGACAAAGCGCTATATTCCGCTCTGAGCGCCGGCTGTATCTCCGTAGAAGCGGACATCTGGATCCATGGCACGAAGCTCGTTGTTGGGCACACCGATCCCGGATCCAACGGCCAGACCTTCGTAAATCTCTACATCAACCCTTTGAAGAAGCTCATAGACGAGCGAAAAGCAGTTTTCCCTGCGAAGCCCGACCAGCCGCTCTCACTGCTAATCGACTTCAAAAACAGCGGCTCAGATGCGGATAAAGCATGGGACCAGCTCGTTGCCGATCTCCAACCGCTTCGAGATGCAGGCTACCTCAGCCACTACGACGGCGGTTTCAAACAAGGTCTTGTTACTATCGTAGCCTCTGGCAATGCAATAAAGGACCTTTCCTCCTCCGCGCCGTCGCCCATAGCCAAGGCACTTTCTGATGCGACGAACCCTCAGCGTGCAATCTTTGTGGATGCTGTTGTCCACAAAGACATGTCACACTTCGACTCGTCGAATACCTACTACGCAAGCGCGAAGTGGAGTGATGCAGTACCGAAAGGTCTGCCGATTTCCGGGGATTCGAAGACGAAATTGGATGAAGCGCACGCGAAGGGCTTCAAGGTGAGATATTGGGAAATTCCGGGGAAAGACAGCTGGCAGCAGATCGTAGATGCTGGTGTGGATCGGCTCAATGTGGACGATCTCCAGTATGTTGCAGGTCTAGATTGGTAGATCGATCTTTCAATACTATTAGAAGAACGTATGCTCTTATCGAGACACCCAGTATACTCAAACGAAGAATATCAAGAATGTATTCATGGATTCATCTGTCAAAGACCAGTGACCAACCGACCATACTAGCGCACATAAGGCTACGTGACGCCAATGTTTACATTACCTTCACAGTGCGACACGCCACCGTAATCATGATTCCAAATCCAACCCCTTGCTTGCCTCCGCGCCTAAATTCAGTCTCTTCTCTCGCGCCTTATCCAAAGCCTCCAACCTCCTCTTCGCAGCAGCTTGTTTCCTGCGCATCCTCGCTTGGTTCGCCCAGTAGCTGTACTTCCTCCCGGACCCCACATGTCTCGCTTTCCGATCGTCGTCCGAGTCTGGGAGGTCCTCGAATTCGCCGTTCGACTGGGTATCCACGAACTTGAGCTTATTAAGCTGATCGGCCTCCTCACGTGCCGTGCGCTCACGTTTCCTGATGATGCTCGCGATGAAGTCGATGTCGCTGGGCGGTTTGGTGGTCTTGGACTTCGCATGGTTGGATGCGCCGAGGGTAATCTTCCTGAGGAGAAAGTAGACGGCTAGGGAAGAGCTGTCAGCGCGCGCCCTCAAATCTATACGGTAGATGCAATGCTCCTTGGTTGGGCTAGGAGCAGCAGCAAGCGTATGGATCTGACTGGTAGAAATGCTTACCGCAACCGGAAATACCGAATAGCAGCGCGATATGCAGATTGGACACCATCTTTCCGACGCACATGGTGCTGAATGCAACTCGCCAGGAGCGGATTTGACTACTCATCGTTTGTGCGAGTGGTTGTGTTTATTGGATTAGGTGAGTTTGGTGCAAACGCGTGGGAAATGCGGCTGAGCTTTGGTGAAATGCGGGTGAAGGCTTCCTGATCATAATTCCAGGGGCGTGAGGTAGCATATAGCGGAAAGAGCAGTTCAGCTGTCAGTATCTGCATCTTCCGCTCACATAAACGCATTCAACCAGCCTCATCTTTGAGATCGTCGGCGTGCATTCTTTCTTATCTCGGCGGCCAGCTATAGATTCAATAAATGTGTTCTACCTCAGAGCTTTTTCTGATGGCTGTTGTCTTGAGGTTAACCTCTCACAATTCACCTGAGCGCACAGACCCACGCACAGACCCACGCACTACTACCGCTCCTGCCGCCTGGGTTATGAAAGCACGGGAACACACGCTTTTTTGGACATTTAACCCTTCCACTTTACTCCATCGACGAGTCTTCAGTCGACGAGCACACAAACATGGCGACAATCCCGACCGCGCTGGACAACTCCGTCAACAGCTTCGAGCCCCTCTTCGCGCAACCGCCTGCCATGTCGGGGCCCCCACCCTCAGTTTTCGCAAAGTTGCCGCTTGAGCTCCGTCAACTAGTCTACCACTATGTACTAGTCGAGGACAGCGATGAAAAGGTCATCAAAGTTGCCCTGAACGACACGCAACTCATATCGGATTCGCTCAAGAACGCTGCCGGGGCAATACTCGTAAACAAGTCTATGTCGAACGAGGTGCTCAACTACGCCTTCAGCATGTTCGGCTTCTCACTCAGTGACCTTGAACCCTCGAGCTATAGTAGTAAGTACGAACAATTCTAGCACCTCTAACGTTTGAGCGATTACTCTATGTCACTGAAGGCAAGAGACTTGGGCGCTGGTCCCATCTATTTGAGAACTCTGCAATAGCATTGGCTCTTCGCTAACTTCATGGATCAGTACTCCAGAAATTCTGCGATCGTATCGGCAAGAAGAACGTCGAGCTCATCAAGGAGATAACTATTCCTCATCTCCTCGCCCACGATGTCGATAGCTTTCAATGGAACAACTTCGATGCCGAAATCGACCGGGAATTGTACTGGGCATATGATATATATATCTACAACAGGATCTTCGAGCTTCAGGATAAGAGACTGCTGAGCCGGTTGCCCTCATTGAAGACCGTTAAAGTTGGGTTGAACTTTGCATGTGCCAGCAACGTTCTTGTGCGGCTTTATGATGCAAAGGTGCCTAAGGGCATTTTCGAATCTCTATTCTCACTCCCCGGACCCGGTTTCCGATATGAAGTATTTCCCGGACTGTTATGGCTGCTAGCAGAATTTCGCACCAGGGACATCGACTTTGGCATCTACTGGACAGATGTCTGGCAGACTGTGCATATCTCGAAGCATGGAGACTCTTTCCCAATGACCGAGGAACAAATTGAATTCCAAAAGTGCTCTGTGGTGGATGTTCTGAATCTGCTGCACAACTTTGTTCAGGATTGGAAGACATGTCCTGTCTCTAACTTGGGCACGCTGCCTGACGACCTCTTCGCATATGGGATCTCGGATGATTACCTCGACGGTACGAGGCCACACCTGTGCAAGGAATAAGTGCGAACGTTCTTTCCAGTTTTCGTTTTGTTTGCACGAGCTGCAGGCATGCTGCGAACGTAGAGCTTCAGACCACATGCTAGATGAACCTCACAACAAATCGATGTTAGACGAGGGTCTCTAGTATGCTACTTTGACAGCGAATTGATACTGGGTAGTCGGGGAAGGAACGAAAATTGATATCAAGAAAGCACCGAGGTCGTTGTCTTTAGCACCAGCAAGAGCGAAGAAGAAAAGGCTCGTCAATTCGGCGCGTCGGAGATTTACCTACTGAACGAGTTCGAAAACGTTGAGAACCCAGGCAACACCCTCATCATTGCTGAAAATAGATACCCAGACTAGGAGAAGTAGGTTTTCCGAACAATCTTGGACATTTGATGGTTTCTTCTCAAGAACGTCGTCGCTCGTGCTGGCAATATCGTACCACTGGCAGCTCTTTTTGGGACACGAGAGCGTATATCGCGACGGTCCGGATAGTCTAGTAGATAAGGACCCTACGTGAAGTCATCATTTGCGAGATGAAGAGGAATATTGCAAACGCGAAGATTTGGGCGCGAAAGCACGTGACATGACGAAATCGTGGTGCGCTAACCCTTGATTCGGCTCTCGGTTACCAACAAATGCCTGCAACTTTCCTGGCTACGCGTACTTGACATCCACACTTCTACCTATTATTCTGGTTTTGCAATCCGATGGTGTCCGGCTCAAATGTGCGATACCCTCTCATGATTCCCGATAATAATGCTGACAATGGACTGTTAGGATTCGCAAACGCCGCCGTTAGTCTCGCTAGCCGCCGGCGGTGTAGCAGGCGGCGTGGAAGCTTTCACCTCAGTAAGAACGAATCAAAATAACGACCAAAAGAGCATGAATACTAACGCCACGTCTCTCTTCAGTACCCTATGGAGTTCGCGAAAACCAGAGTTCAATTGCGTCAACAGAAAGGCATCCCGACACCACGAAACCCATTCCGAGTAGTTACACATGTCTACCAGACGGAAGGCTTGAGAGCTTTATACAAAGGCTGTGCTGCCCTTGTAGTGGTAATAAACTTTTCATTACTTTATGCACTATTCGTCATCCCTGGGCCATTGACCTAAACACTCCTCTATACCATTACGCTCTATGTCGGAACTGCTTTTCCGAAGCTTTCTTGAAGAGCAGAATAGAACCGATTGCCAACGTGTGATAGGGATCAATAGCGAAAGACGGTGTCCGATTCCTCTTCTTCGACCAGATCAAGCATGCATTCGCCGACAAGGAAACGGGAACGCTGTCACCTGGCCGCAATTTACTCGCTGGCATGACAGCTGGTGTTGTCGCCAGCATCACAGCTGTCACACCCACAGAACGCATAAAGACGGCTCTGATTGACGATGCTCGTAATGAAAAACGGTTCCGCTCCGGATTTCATGCCACGCGCGTCATCTGGCAAGAGCATGGGATTCTGGGCCTGTATCGTGGCTTTGCGGGGACAACGCTGAAGCAAGCCTCCGCGACCGCGTTTCGCATGGGAACGTACAACATCTTGAAGGATTACGAGAAGACTAGGGATATTAAACAAAACACCCTGGTGAATTTCGCCAACGGGTCCGTTGCCGGTATTGTAACTACATTAACAACGCAGCCATTCGATGTCATCAAGACCAGAAGCCAGTCTGCGCGCGGTGCCAGCACAGCGGAGGCCGTGAAGAGTGTATTAATCGACTATGGAATTCGAGGCTTCTGGAAGGGTACGACGATGAGGCTTGGCAGAACCGTGTTTAGTGGAGGAATCCTGTTCACGAGTTACGAGGCGGCGGTCAAGATAATCGAGCCACTCTACTCGGGGGCTAAGCACAAAGTGGTATCCGAGGTGGCATAGATTCTATTCCTAGATTTCGTCCAGCATTGCGTCTCCCTCTGGCTGCCCAACCCTGCAATTTCCATTCTACGATGTTACATTGTACTCATCGATCACGCTGACCGGCTTC
Organism: Karstenula rhodostoma CBS 690.94; assembly: GCA_010093485.1. NCBI lineage: Eukaryota > Fungi > Ascomycota > Dothideomycetes > Pleosporales > Didymosphaeriaceae > Karstenula > Karstenula rhodostoma. Next base: position 1,044,480 of record MU001504.1, read on the forward strand.
ACGAACTTCCCCAGCGGCTTGTACTCCAGATGGTCCAACCCGAAACCTTTCGGTCCTCCTATCTCGATGCCCCTAGGCGTAGTCCACCGTTCGCTCGCCGTAAGGCCAATCACCAGTACCAGTAACCCATAGCGATATTCAGGTGTCCCAATGGCTTCACCATTCTGCGCATCTATAACCGATATGAGGTCTGGTACAATAGCCAGCACATCCTCATTTTTCTCATCGCCTGTCTTGCTCTCCACGCCCTCGTGTAACCGGACTGCAGCAATGTTTTCGTTCTTGAAGGGGATCTTGATCTTGCCAGTAAACTCCGTACCATCAGTGCCCTCGACAATGACTTCGCCATAGATGTGGCCCATCCAAAGCTTGCGCTCTACGCCAACAATCTTGCCTTTAAAGAGGACACGTCCCGTCTCCGGACCTCCCACAGCATCGATAATCGACTCGGCGACATTATCGATACGGTTCTCTTTCCGCGCGCGAGCCACTTGTCGGCCGATTCTCCAGGATAGCGAAATTGTATGCTCAACTGCCCATCTCCGGGTCTCTGCGCCCGTCACTGGGCCATCGGCAGTGCCTACGTGGGATCCCATTTGACTCAGCGCAGCTCTGATTACTTGTTCGACTTTCAAGTCGCTCGTCGCAGTCGGCATGTATAAGACGTTGCCGTTCCCATCTGCCACAGAGACAGGCGCGAATACGATTTCTCTCTCGCCGAACACAACAGGAGTTGTCTGCCACTTCGTCGGATAAGCACGTCCCATCCAGTCACCATCGACGCATGGAATATCCATGTTAGATGACGCACCCAGTACCAAGCCTTGAAGTCCGTTGGAACCGCCGATCTCTAATGGTATGATGTGCGTTGCGCGTCCGCCCGGGAAGAGTTTGTACATGTGCTCTTGGGCATCCATCATCCTATATGGTGTGTCAGTAATGCTTCTCGCACGGCTACCAATTGCGATGACAATGGAACTTACTCGTCCCCGGCCAGTTTCTCGATGCCGACAGTAGGACTTCCTGCGCCACCCCCACTCCCTATCCGGTCACTATCCTCCAGGTCATCTGGGCTCACAACGCGTATGGTAGCGCCGTTTCGCAGCATTTGGCGCACCCGCAGCATAGTAGAGTAAGGCGAGCCACCTCCGCCGGTCCCCAAGATGTAGCATCCGATGGTGATCCACTGAAGGTCGGTTTCAGAAATATGCCATTCTCGCTTCAGTACTTTTGGCCGGTAGCTTGAGAAATCTACATCCACCGCCATGTCCTGTTCAACGTTTGTCGCTTCAGTGGATGGAGGAGTGCTACTGCCAGGCGAATAGCTTGGCTCTGAACCCTCTTCGTGAGCAGATTCGATATGCAACATAGCAAAGTCTGCTGATCGTTCATAATCGAAGTCTCCGGCTGCTCTCACGATAAAGCGAGTCTTATGCGCGATGTACGGCAGCGGCAGTGATTCTACCTCGACGACCTCGACAGAGTCTGCTGAGGCGCCTGCTTCGACTGTCCTTCGTTTGGCCTCCTCTTCTATCTCGGCTTGCAGCTCTTTGGGACTAGTCTTCTCGGTGGACTTCACCGTGTCGATCACGGCGCTTACTCGTGCCATCGCAGCTCCGATTGCGTTAGCAACGCCCGACCACTCTGGTTTGATGACGCGACTTGCTCCTCTCAGCTCGTCGGGCGCGATTACAGCACCTCCACCAACAAGCAGTACAGGAAGGTCTTCGGGAGAGGTTTTCATGGTGTCGATGATCTCTTCAAGCATGCGTTTCGTTTCCGCTTTGAAAGCATCAATGTCGTCGCCTTCCAGCTGTCCTCGGACCTTGCTTGGATCCCCAATCGAAAGGTCTTTAGCAGCTGCGACCGTGTAATCCGTTGCTGTCGGTACGTCTCCACCGAAGACCAAAGCTTTCTCTGGGAGCTTATAGCCGACAGACTCTGGCCCAACATGCAGCTTTCCATCTACCCTGCGCACGAGTGAACCGCCGCCCAAGCCGATACTTTTCACATCGGGATAAGAAAAGTTCATCCGGACGCCAGAAAGCTCAGAGTACGCAGCCTGTTGCCTTGGGAAGCCGTTGGCGAGGAGCAGCCCTACGTCTGTCGTGGTGCCGCCGACATCGACTACCATCATCGCCTCGCCATGGTCCTGCTTGCCAACCAGAAAGGCAGCTCCACGCATGCTGTTCGTTGGGCCTGAGCTGAAGGTGCGGATTGGTAGGCGTGCAGCTGCATCTCCAGAAAGGATTGTGCCGTCGTTTTGCGTGATGAATACGGGACAGTCCAAGCCAAGCTTCTTGATGGGTTCTTGAAACGAAGCTATTGTCCGTCGTGCAAATGAAAGCACAGAGGCGTTCAAGATGGCGGCGTTTTCCCGCTCCAGGAATCCCAGGTTCGCTACTGTCTTGCTCAACACAATGTCGACATTGCCCAGTTCCCTCTTGACGATTTCAGCTGCTCTTTCTTCCTGCTTCTCTACCGTATCGATAGGTGAAAAGATTCCGATGATGACGATGCTGCTAATTCCCTTCTCCTTGATGATCTTGCATTGTTCGACAATCTCAGCTTCTCGAATGTCGGAGATGAGGTTGCTGTCAACTTCGAGACCACCTTTAAGCAGCGCATGATGCCCGAGTATCAGATTGTGTAGAGGGGTGGGCCAGTCGATGCAGGGTGGCGCATGCTTGCTAAAGGGGGCACCGAGTCGAATGACAGCAACGCGGGAAAGGCGTGTATGATCCCTTGTTATCACTGCATTGACAAAGTGGGTAGTTCCAATGGTCACGCTTGCTACTGATGATGGCTCAATCGATGCGGATTTGAACATCGTCGTGATTGCCGCCGCGATGCCATGGCTGGGGTCTGTAGTCGTTGGCGCTTTGTGCCTACAATCGTGATCAGTGATGCACCGCAAGTAGATGCCTTCGTGTTCATAGCCCGAGATAGGCATGGGGTCACATTTCATCGCTTGTGATATTGACGGCTCTCACTCACCATGCGACTATACCCCTGCCAGCCTCTTGCGATTTTGTGGGCTCAAGAATCACCCCGTCAGTGTTCGTGCTGAGAACATATTAGTCGGTTTGGGGCGGAGGCGAGGTATTCACTCACCCACCGACATCTACGCCGATTCGTAGGCTTCTTTGCCCAGACACAGCACCCATGGTCGAGATTGTTACCTCGAGTAATGGCGGGGAGAAGAGGGGAATAAGCAGCTCGGAATAGCTTGATCAGATAAGATACGTCACAGCCGAAAATCGGACGGTAAAACCCCGAGGTGGGGTAGACAACCCACAGCTCCACTATCCCTAAACTTGACCCCAAGCCGTTGCATCACAGGGAACACCTCGATTCTTATTCGACGAATCGTCACATTCACTGCTACGCGCTTTATCAATCAGAAAATCATCGTAACCCCGCACTAGCTCTTTACTCGTATCACAACTACTGATCTGCACGTTGAGATAAGCGCAACAGCAGCTCGCCTAACTTTGTTTATCATGCGTTCCAATCCCGTATCATTGGATGCCACAGGCGGTGCTCTCTTCATGTTCCTCTTCACCCCTCCGATTTGACACCAAGCTACACCATGGCCATCCGCCAGCGCTTCGCGGCCTTGAACGAGAGTGTTCGGCTACAGGGCGATGCAGCACAGCACGAGCAGACAGATGCCTGGAGCAATCGCGATCTCATCCCCCTGCCCCCCTCGCGGAGGACCTGGGGCTGGTTCAACTTCTTCGGCTTCTGGTCCATAGCCTCTCTAAACCTCACCAACTGGCAGACACCGAATACATATCTGAGTAGGTCCCCGTGAGAAAGAACAAGTTCTTCGTTCTGATAAAACACAGCGCAGGGCCTCTCAGTACGCCAGGCTATGCTGGTTATCGTTGTCGGCCGCGTGCTAATCGCTATGTTCTCGACTTTGATAGCGTGGGCAGGTCTGAAGTGGCACATCGGCTTTACGGTTCAAAACCGATACTCATGGGGACTGAGGGCAAGCTACATCCCACTTTTGCAGCGCATCCTTCTGAACTTCATCTGGAATGCGGTCCAGTGCTGGAACGGAGGCCGATTATGCGCAGTCTGCATTACTGCGATTTGGCCCTCGTTTGCACGGATCGAGAACACATTTGGCGCGGACATGCCAACGACTACCTACGAATTCATTGGCTTCGTAGTTTTCTGGTTTCTCTCAACGCCGTTCCTGTGGCTTAGACCAGAAAAGTTCAGGATCCCGTTTTTCATCGTGTGCACGTGGTGTAGCGCTGGCATGTTGGCTTGGATGATTTGGGCGCTGGCTGTTGCAAAAGGCGTAGGGCCCCTCTGGAATACAGGTCAGCAAATACCGACCGGGTCATCCTGGAGTTCGTCGTGGCTCATCATGGCTGGGATCAATCAGTCTATTGGCGGCCTCGCGGCCGGGATTACAAACGGCTCGGACTTTTCGCGATATGCTTCAGCTCGCAGACACTACGTTATCGGCACCATTACCAGCTGTCTGATCACTGGAATTCTAGTGTCGCTGGTTGGACTGGTCACTGCTTCAGCTGCACAGAAGATCTACGGCGAGACGTATTGGAATCCTCCCGACCTGCTTATGGTCATGATGGACAACGGCAACGGCTCATCGAAGGCACGCGCCGGGGTGTTTTTTCTCTCAGCAGGCTTCGCATTCACCGCGATGTTCGAGAACATATGCGGCAACACCATTGCAGGCGGCATCGATTTGGCCGGCCTGTTTCCGCGCTATATCGACATCCGACGGGGCGCCATCATCACGTTCCTTGCCGCCTGGATCGTCCAGCCCTGGCAGCTGATCAACCGCGCGACGACATTCATTGCTGTCCTGTCTTCCTTCTCCGTGTTCCTGGCCCCCATGATTGGGATAATGGCGTGTGATTACTACATCCTTCGCAAACGGAAAGTGAGACTCAGCCATCTCTACCGCACCGAAGATTCCTCGTACTACTTCTGGAAAGGGATCAATTGGCGCGCAATCCCAGCGTGGGTTTGTGGATGGGCGCCCACAATCGGCGGGCTCATCGTGACTGTCCGCATGGACGCGAATCCGTCGAGACCACTGCTGCAACTATACTATATGGCCTTCCTTATCGGTAAACATTCATACCTTCTAGCCCCATATCATACACTAATAATACCAGGCTTCTTCATCAGCGGAACAATATTCTACCTGCTCAACCTCGCCTTCCCAGTCCCCGACATGGACCAGATGGATGATGTCGACATATACGGCACATTCACCGCGGCAGAAGCACGCAGGCTGGGCGTCGCGCCCCTTACTACCCTGGTTGGGATTACGGGCAAAGAAGAGTACGTCCAGACGTCGGTGGCTGGAGGGGAGAAAGGAGAGGGGTTTTAAGGGTGGAAGGTCTAGATGCTGGTATGGGATTATTTTTTGTATGTTGGATTCTTTACATGTGAGGGTGTGTTGGGAGGTTGGGAGGTTGGGCTCAGCCGCGGGCAGTCCGTCGAGCTAATCAATCACATCATCCAACCAAGCCTCCTTCCACACAATTCTTTCCTTTCCTTTCCAGCAGACCCAACCCATACTCCCATCACCCTCCACTTCATCAACCAGATATAACCCAGATAACCCGTCCAACTGTCCTGCCCATTTCAACCATTTCAACCCCATTATCAAACGTACCATATCCCCGACAAAAACACAGAAAAATCTAAACCCCATCTAAAAAGCATAACTTTGCCTTCTTCCCGAGTATCACTCTCAATACCTCCCTCCCTCCCTTTCAGCGAACCATCTCCACAATTATCTTCCTCTTCCGCAAGCCCTGTGTTGGCGCAGCCAATGGGTTTACGGGGGATTGCTATTTGCGCAGCCGAGGGGGGTCTGTTTTTCTGTGCTAGAATTTGGGGATTGCGAGATAGGCACGTACGAAGGGGGTTGTAGAGTGGCGTTTGGGAAGATGGACGTTACTATCTATGACCAGGAGGGGAGTGACTTTGCTTCGAATGGAAATGACATGTATGCGGCTGTTGTTTGTAGGGAGGTGAGATGGGGCGTTTTGTGGTGGTGCGGGATGAGGATGAGTAGGAACAGGCTATTCGATAGTGGTAGCAGAATGTGCTATAGCAAATGAACTGCCTGTTGTTGGTAGTTGGATGGTAGGGTCTACGGGTTGTTTGCGGTTTAGTCGGTGAGGTTTGACGCAGCGGGCGGGAAGTGTGGGTGGTATAGGTGAATTTCCTGTTGTTAGTAGTTGGGACGGTAGAATGTGTACAGGTTTGGGGTTTGATCGGGGAGGTTTGCACAGCTTGTTCATCGCACATGCGTAACCCCTCTTATGCGTGGATGGAAACCCATCCACAAACATCACGCCCCTCACCCCTTATAAAACCCTGCTCCCAGACAGCTCCCAAACCCACCCCAACTCGTGCACAGAACATCTGATCTGCTGCGCTCAGTACCAACATGTCGACCACGCACCTCACCTCCCAAGCCCAGCGCAAAAAAGTACACGACTACATGTCCATCATCCAATTCACCCCCAACGGAACCAAATACCACAACGCCCAAGCCGCCCGCGCCGACCCAAACCAACGCTTGACAACCGTCTTCGGCATCGACAACGCCTTCACCACTTATGACAAAAACGCCGCCTCGGATTTCAGAAGAAAGGCAACCGTCCTGATGAACCTCGCCACCAAAAGCGCCACACTCGACGCCAGAGGAAATGTAAAAAAGGGAGACTATCCCTCGGGTGATTGGTCCGACCTCCGCGCGTGGGCGGTGGAGTACTGTAAAGAATATAAGACGCGTCTTCCCGATCGGAAGAGGGTGAAGCTAGCGCAGATGGTGCAGTTCGTTACGCTGAAGGTGTCGCTGCGGTACCTCTTTCCTGAGCACGCATTGAAGAGGGGTGATAGCTTTGAAGACATCGTGATGATTGGGCGGCGGATCAACGAGCTCTGGGTTGCGTCGAAGGAGGATGAAGGTCAGCTGCCGAGATGGGAGGACGAGGGGGCGTTGAATGAGGCGCTTCGACGCGTTACCACGCCAGCGCCGGGTGTTCTTTTTCGGGGCGCTGGGAACGTGCTGCGGATACTGCACAGGTTGACGTTTGGGGTGTTTGATGCGCTGGGCCCGGTGTGTATGGGGACGGCGCGGTTTCTGGGTGAGGCATGGGGGAAGGTCTGTCGCGGATGGACAGGAGCGCCGGATCATGGTATCGCGCAAGAACCGCCTGAGCCTACGATCCCGCATCGCAACCCTATGAATTTGATACTGCCCGCCTACGAGACCATGTGGCGCGTAGTCATGCGGTGCGTCCTGGAGATGCGATACCGCAACGCAGACCGCGGTCCCGTGTGGTGCGGTGTACTGTCCACATACTTGGAGAGTCTGAAAGATCCAAACGTCATCGCCGAGCCGCACAACAGCTTCCAGGATGCTTCAGCCGACGGCGTAAGGCCTATCGATATCGTGAAGGAGGCGCTACGCCTGTATCCACCGACGCGGCGCGTGCACCGCGTCTACGATGGTGAACGCTGCGCTGCGGATATCGAGGAGTGCCAGCGCTTCCCGCTGCTGGGCGGACGGGACGCACTTGTCTTTCGTCCGGAGCGTTGGCAGGATATATGTCCCGAGGAGAGCGTGAGGAGGGACAGAGAGGGATCGAAAGCAGCAAGAACGGCGTTAAAAGAAGCGGAAGAGAAAGCCGGGTTTTTCCCGTTCGCGCATTGGTGCCCTGCTGGGAAGGGGGGCACGCATGGCTTTGGGCTCAAGATGGTAGGGCTTTTGGTCGCTGTTATCTGCGCGGAGATTGATGAGAGTTGGGAGGTAGACGGGTATGGGGAACTGCTCGATAGAAATCAGCCATTGAGCGCAGAGCGTACGGCGTACGAGGATTTAGAGCTGATGAAACCGTAATAGCTCTCGTCATTGACAACATTGCAGCGAGGTGGTCGGGTGGGGTGGTTTGGGATTGAGGGGTGATTTGTGTGACCGGAGAGAGGACGATTACATCAAGGGCTGGCTAGCGGCCATAGCTTAATTCAACACATGGGACTGGGCTTTTTTTGATTTCATTAATAGTGTGTATTGTCAAAGTATCCACATAAGAACGTGAAACTTCCTCTCGGAGCGACTGTTAGACCTGGGGCGTGGGTGAAGGTTTGCGGTGGGTGGTGATGCTAGCAACGTTTTCAACGACTGGAGCGGACAGGTGCTCTCAACCGCAGAGCCATGCAGGGTGGTATGACTTTCACGCTACGTTATTGTTCTGTACCATATTACCAACAGCACGAACAAGTTCCAAAGAATCCACGAGCGTAAAGGACAATCCTCCGCCATCAGCGCTTGCAAACTGCGATCGCGTTGCATATATGCATCTTACAGTCAGCAGAAACGTATGATTTCCATCGAAATCTACACTTTACAATTGCCATTCGCGAACCGTGCCGTCCGCCAGCCCAACCGACAGGCTAGAACCTCAGCCAAAGCGCCGCCAAGCCTACCCAAACGCATCCGCCCGTCAGTCCGACGAGCAACATAAGTGTACATGGTCATGATACAGATCTTTTCGCTTCCGCAGCCATATCACCCGCTGCCTCTATGCCGCAGCCTGCACCTCGGCCACGGCCACGGCAGACCCGTTGGACTCCTCCCTCTTCACCTCGCCGCCCTCGCCGCTGCCCGCCTCGGCCAGAACCTCGGGCCGCCACACCTTCAACAGCGCCCCCGCCTTTGCCTTCGCGCGGTCGTTCTCCCGGTACAGCTCTGCCGCAATCTGCACCACCATGTCCTTGACAGGCGGCCGGAACATGTGCAGGTACTGCAGGACCTGTGTCGCGAGGCCGACGCGCTCGGGGTCCTGCGCCACCGTCTTCATGCGGGAGAGGATCTCGTAGTCGAGGGTGGGGAGCTCCGAGTACAAGCGGATGAGGCCCTTGTCTGAGGGCGCGACGTACGGGAGGATGCCGTCGATGAGGCGGAGGGCGCAGCGCTGGTAGTGGCCCTTTGGAGGAGGTAGGCCGTTTGTGGTGGATTTCGGGGATGTGGTTGCGGACTGTGCGAGGATGGCGTCGTTGTACCATTCCTCGTTCAGCCAGGAGACGGCCACGTCGATGCGCTTTTTCCAGTCGCGGATGACATAGTCGTACAGGAGGTCTCGTATTGTGTCGCTGATGGACAGGTTTCCTTTGATGTTCTTCACGGCGTACTCGTCTTTGATGCCGTCGTCTGGGTCATCTAGGCCGACGCTTGCGCGTGAAGCCAGCCGTGAGGCGATGGTGATCCAAGCGTCCCTTCCGTAGTCGCGTGCCGCGAGGCGGTTGAAACCACCTTTTGTGGCCTTGACTTTTTCTTCGAGCTCACCTATCAGCCCAAATGTGCGCCGTACCGCTAGCTCGCCGTGTTGCTGTACCTCTTCCGGTGAGAGACGAGGAGGTTCAGGCAGTTTGAAGGCTGCTGGTGCAACGTGTGTGATGTCTCCGGTGCTGTCAAGTCTGTTCGCAACTTGCTCAGCGTCCTCTGGCTCGTAATCGTCTGGCTCATACTCGTCCTCGTCGGCAGGTACAGAGGGCTGTTGTCTCGACATAGAATGACTGAGTGTAAGGTAGCGACTACGGACGACCTGTGGAAGAGCATAGTGTTAGCAGGTTTCTACCATGAGACAAAATTATGGTGTTGGAGTGGGAAGATTGGGTGGTTCCCAAAGCAAGGGTCACGTGAGCTCGCGTTCACACCTGACCTCGGAAACTCCGCTTCCGACGGGGGGTAGCCGTGATCTTGGCAAGCACCACGCATTTCACGTACATTGGTAGCTTCAAGAAGCTTCTTCTCGTCAATCGACTGCAAAATGGGTATGAGGATCTGCTGAACAAGTGCAGGATCCTGAAACATCTTGACATCAAAGTTCGCAGCAGCGTTCTCTGGATCTATGGTGAACAACTGACGATAGCTCACGGGACCAGGAGGCAGAGGGGGTACTGTTGCAGCGAGCGTTGGAGGTTGAGCACCCAAACGCTGTCGCTTTGCAGGGTCTAAACCGTCAGTGGGTTCAGTAGGAGCTGGCCGTTTGCGGCTGCTCTCCTCCATTATATCCTGTCGCATACGATGCATACGCTCCAAGAAATGCTGTATCCGACCGTTGTTGGGATCATTTGGCCGCTCAGTGGTGTTCCTATCTAGGTAAGTTTCGTGCACGGAGGTGCCATATGACAGCAGAGCATACCTCTTGAGGATGTTCACAAGCAGAGCTCGTGTTGTGCGCTCTATGGCCTTCATGCTGACCTTGTTCTTGGGTGTCGTGGGCGAATTTGCTAGCTTGAGTGGATTGAAGTTCAGCACGCTGTTCAGGACCTTGTTCGCGACAACCGGTCGTCGATGGATCAGGACACCCAAGCTGTTGAGCACAGAGGTGACCAACAAAGCATCACTGTATCCGGTCAGATATGTCCCGCCACTCGGTGCCATGCTATCTGACCTATGATCTCCATGTATGATATCTAGCAATCGATCTAGCAAGCCGTGCCCTTCAGCTTCGAGGTGTACGTATGTCAAGAGCGGATGATCGCGGGGTACGAGGGCGAGCGAAACGTCGCTGTGATGGGGCCGCTGTAGTATGTGAGCTAATTGCGCGCGTGGCCGTGGGTGTTGGCATTGTACCCTAGGATCTATCACGCCTGGTGTCTGCACGAGCACCACCTGCTGCACGAACTTGACGCAGCATATTCGGACGCCTGGGGCGGCGGTGTTCATCCGATTCAGTATATTAGATTTGATGTCGATCATGGTCTGCCAGTGCTGTATGTCGTTGGGGTCGGAGATTCTGCAATCAAATTCAAACATGAGACAGCGTTCTCAAGCGCGCAATTACGGGGGACAGTGGCGGGTTCCAGCGTTGTCGCGCATTCCTCCACAATTCGAATCTACCTAGCCTGTAGGGGTCACTTACGTGTGCCTGTATACCAGAGGATAGACGGAAGCTGCCGCCTGCACCGCGCCCTTGATGACGCCTCGGTCGTGCACCTCATCCAGATAGTACTTGAGGGTGTCGAGAACCAGCAATGCTATGGGCTGTTTCGCTTCTGCAGACCACATGGGCGACGCAAACATCTCGGCCAGGAAGTCGGCGCCGAAGCGCTGCACCTCCAGAGAGGCATTTGAATTGGGGCCGATGAGCGGCAGCACACCGGGCATCAAGCTGGGGTAGTATTTGCTGTCGGTCAGCGCAAGCGAGCGCGCATGCTCTAGGTGAGTGTTCGCCATGGTGGAGGTGTAGTGGGCAACAGTGCACGATGCGACGGGCTTTGTTCCTGCGATGGAGATTGTATGTTGAACACGCGCCGGTGCGGCTGCGCAGGCCAGCAAACGCGCGACTAAGCTGTGATATCCTCCGCTGGGAGCAGTCTCATCCCCGGCCGCTTCTGCAGTGAAAAGAAGTTGAAGGAGCGCGTGAAGGGAAGCGGTGCATTCTACGACAACGCAAGGAAGAGAAGGAAGGGACGCTGCAGGGCTGGCGCGTGCTCGGGAAAGAGCGAGCGACGACGGGTGCCAAGGTGGGCCGTGCGCGGCGCCTCAATGGATGCATGATGCATGGCGAGACATGCAACGCTTCCCCGCCGCCGAAAAGCTGATCGCAACGAGCAGTCGCCATGCCTTAGTGAGTGCGCTTCCTCTGCGGCGCCGCCTGCGATGCTAACCGCGGCAGCAAACCCTTCCAGTCGACCTACTACGATGAGCGCATGCGGCAGTCGCCCGCGCTGCTGCGTGCCCGCGCCCCGTACCTGATCAAGAACACCATCACGGGCTTTGCCATCTGCACCATGGTCATTGGCATCTGTACGGTCTGAAAGCTGCGTCTTTGCGCCAAATCTCACGCTTTGCAGACACGTACACCATCAACGTCATCTCCCAGGACGAGTTCGACGACGTTGTGGTTCCCGACGAGCCTGTGAAGCGATCCATCCTCCAGATGCAGCCGAGCTCTCCGAGCACTCCGAGCACCACCCAGAGCGTGCAGCAAGCCGTCGCAGCACGCAAGCAGTAGACCGGGCATCGTCGCAGAGATCGAACGAGTGTCCGTACTGGTCACGGCAGAGTGCTGTCGGAGACATCTGCAGCTGTAAATTGTGTATAAATACATGGGCATTGTATGGCGTTGGGAGATTCTACGGGGGGAATACAACATGATTCGGTCGCGCGTCTAGCCAGTTATCTATCAGACATGCCTCTCCATGCTACCCATGTTACAACAGCAAGGCGCACACTCGACGTGCTGACAAAGTACAGCCGAGCCCGTGCTCCGCTTCGCGTGAAATAGACCGAGGAGCTGGACGATGCACGAGTTTGCGACCCGAATTTCGCAATACCAAAATTCTCACTTGTCATGCGAGTTCAAGCGGCCCAGACATTGAGACATGCCCGCGTGTGGACACGTCGACCCGTAGCCAAGAGCCATCCCAAGCGCAAAAGGGCAGGACCTCCAGGAACAAGTGGCGCAAACCCTTGGCTGTGAACACCCCTTCACGCGCTTCACACGTACAAGAGCACGTAGAGCGGATACGCCGAGTACGTTGAGAGTGCAGGCGCCACTGCCGCCTCGGTTCAACGCCCCCACCAGCCTTCCTCCGACCTCACACCAACCCACCCGCGCCGCCTTTTACCATCTTCCATACTTTCAAAATGAACATGTATAGCAAAGCCGCCAGCTAATGAAGCGATGATAGGTCAATGATAGGACGTGCATTCTAGGGGAGCTCGGTTCACAATGAGCGTTCAAAGTCGACATACCGTACTGCCAGCACTCACATCTACGCAGGAGACGGTCGACGGCAGCGACGCGCTTACAACCTGGAGGATTCAGATCGTCTTGAATAAATGCCATTCTCGCACAATGTTGCGCCGATACTTTCCGTCCAGACGATGCCATGTTCGCGAACGCTGCAGCCAAGGCCTTATTTATCCTGCAATATCAACCGTCACCTTCCCAGTTAAGCAGGAGAAGCTCCTCTGCTCGCGGTAGCACTCACAACCACCCAAAAACCAATCTCTCATAGGACCCGCAATGACACATACACCCATCGACAGTGTTACAAACATGTCAAGACTGATTTGCACCGCAGAAGCCACGATAACTTCCATACTACGTTCAACAAGGCCAGAAAAACGCCTCTAGGAACCCAACATCGGGCTTATGCCAAGCGATATCGCAATATGCCAAGTGATTGTTCTGCCCAGCCAGAAGCTTAATCCAAATAATCTCACTTGGAATTGCCTGCTCGAGGGACCGAGTGCCGTGCCACCTTCCCCTTGAAGACCGTTTATAGTGTTGTATGCATTCCCCTGCCTACCGGTAGGTCTTGGTAAGTCTAGAGCGAGTCATTCAGGCCCTCTACCGATAAGTCGCAATCGGTATGGACTCTCTCGCCACAGTGAAAGGTTTGTATAAATTCGACAAGCACTGCACGCATATGAGCATGTTTCAGCGGTTCAAATCCTACCCTGATACCTGGTAACCCGAGCATCATGAAGTACGCTGCAGCAATCGCTGCCCTTGCGGCGGCGGCGTTCGCCAAAGAGATCCCCAAGGACCCGGAACGAGCTGCTGACCTCTATGATTCGGGTGTCATGCATGAGAGGATCATAGCCGACAAGAACGCCCAGTGGGACCTACAGGCTGAGATGGGCGTACTCAACGCGCTCGATGGGCCCAAGTTCCCTGAGCTTCCCTTCGCTCAGTGCAAGGACGGATTGGCTGCCCCGCTGGATCCTTTCCACAGCAACAACGCCAGCACCAAGTTCCGTTGTAACAACGTAAGTCACGGCGTCTATCGAATATAGTCAGGCATTCATGTGAAACAGATCAACCTCCACCACTTCCTTTCCCACACCGACCTTGGATCCACCGTTGGCAAGGGTTCATCGTCGTGGGGCTGGGTTTCTGATAACGGCCGAGAATTCGCCATCATCGCTCAGGGTGACGGTGCTGCTTTCGCCGAAATCACTTCGGCTGGAAAGCTCCGATACCTCGGTCGCCTGCCCCAGACCACTGGTGTCGCTCCCAGCCAGTGGCGCGAGATCCGCACATTCAAGCACTACATCATCGTCGGCAGCGAGGAGCCTGGTCATGGCATCCAGATTTTCGACCTGAAGAAGCTTTTGGACATCGACTACAGGAAGGGCCCCGTCACCTTCAGCCCTGACACCGACCTCACCGGATATTGGAACGACCTTCCCCTTGGACGTGTGCACAACGTCCTCGCCAACTCTGCCAGCAACTTTGCGTACGTTGTTGGTGCTCAGCCCCGTAACTCAAGCTGTCTCTCTGGTCTCATCTTCCTTGACCTCACGGATCCTTCCAAGCCGAAGAACCCGGGATGCGCGAGGGACGACGGTTATGTGCACGATGCCCAGTGTGTTATCTACAAGGGTCCTCACAAGAAGTATCTCGGTCGTGAAATCTGCTACGGCTACAACGAGGACTCCATCACCATCTGTAAGTCCAGCCACACTTGCCCATCCCAACTCTACAAGCACTAATACGTGCAGACGATGTAACCGACAAGCAATTCCCCGAGACCATCTCCATCACTTCGTACGAGGGCGCCACCTACACCCACCAGGGATGGCTGCTAGACGTCAATAACCAAGAATGGCTCATCTCCGACGACGAATACGACGAAGTCGAGGGCCGCGGCCCCGCCGCCAACGGCCGCCCCGTGACCTTCATCTGGGACATCCGCGACCTCGAGCACCCCAAGCAGACGGGCTACTACCAGGGCCCGCGCAAGAACATCGACCACAACCAGTACATCTTCGGCAAATACAGCTACCAGAGCCAATACACGGCTGGTCTGTCCATCCTGGACATCAGCAGCATCCCGACCGACCCAACGGGCCGCGGCGTCAGGGAGGTGGGCTGGTTCGACACGTACCCCGAGGACGACAACCTGCAGGGAGGCGGCGAGCTGAAGTTCAGCGGCTCGTGGAGTAACTATGCCGGGTACCCTAGTGGGTTCATCCTGATCAACACGATGGACCGCGGGGCGTTTGTGGTTAAGACGCAGAAGCCGCTTCCGTAGATGGTTCGATGTAACGTAGTAATGTTTGATGTAAATTACGATCACACGTCCCTTTGAATACGCACAACCCATTCTCGAGTGGGAATGTTAGCCAAAACGTTTCATGGCTATCGAAGCTGAGACGAAACTGATCATTTCAGACCTCGACTTGCGAACTCAACGTACCCCGCCAGTTGCTTGTTTCCTGCCTGGTCTGGAAAAGGCCATGGGCCCTACGGAGTACGAGATGGGAAACATGAACTTTGTTTCAGCCCCAAGCGACTCATCAGAAAAAAACTCCTCCAGCGCCGAACCGTCTCCCAGTTCCCCATCTCGTACAACCCGTGACGGACCCGAGTGCAAAGTTCCTCGCGCCCAGAAGTATCCGGATAGACCGAAGTGCTTGATTCCCGCAGCGAAGCGACGAGCGAAATGCCAACCTATCTCAAGTGATTTAAATATTAGGAATTCAAGAATGAGAAAACGACCAAGTCTACTGCGAATCCCCCCACCCTCCGTCCTATTCACGTCATACCACACCTTTGCCAGCACACCTCTAATAGCGATAAAGGCGTATTATCAGTGTGGTCAGCTATATCCAACATAACCGCCTATACTGTCTCTGCTGGTGGATTAAACAGCAACACCGGCCACGCACCTACACTACAGGCGGCTATAACCCATCCTCCTCTACTCTCCCTTGCTATGTATAAAGGATCTCCCTCGCCGCAGCTAACACACCGCGCGAGGGCCTCTAAATCCCTAACTGGGTGTAAAAAGGCTGTATATCCGCATCCTCTTCTTTGTTGTTTGAGAAACTTAACGTCTAGACTGTTACTATGGATTGTAACGTTTGTAGCTTGATTGAGGGGAGCTTGTATCTGGGTTGTACACTTATTCTAGGATGTAGATTGATGCCTTTAACGTCGGTATCTCTATCTCTGAAGGCTGAGACGCTGTATCTTGCTTATGCTAAGGTGGGCATAGGTGGGTTTAGTTATAGAAGGTAGTTTAGAAGGTAGGTAACTTGTTTGGATTGGTGTATAGACGATTGCGCGTATTGCTTCAATGCTCATGTTGTGTGCTGAGGAGGTTGGTTGGTAGCGTAGTAGTTCTCTATCGCACGGGTGGAAATCCATCGCACGGTGTTAGAAAGTTTTATCCATGCTGAGGATTTCGAGCCCGTAAGTGGTGATATTCAGGATTTGGGAGCCTCGAAACTGAATCAGAATGACTGGCGGCTAAGATGGAACCAGTTTGGCTCGAGTGGGATGCAGGGTTTGTATGTATTTGCGCGGCCATGATCACGTGGTAGGACCAAAGGTACCGTGACGGAACATGGGTGGGTGGGGAAGCGAACAGGTCGCGGTTGACTGGGAATCGGCAACATGTATCATCCAATAGGGACGCGCCGCAGTTCACATCCCTTGACGAAATACAATTCAGATTGCCTTTTTCAATCCCTGAAAGACTGCCTAGCTAACATAGCTATCCGTCAAAGAGTCGCAATCATCGCAACGTTGTCATTCCGCCATCGTCACACCCGCAAACTCGTCCATCTGCATATTTCCCCCTCGGTTCCGTATTGTATACCCTGCCTCCTATTCCGTCGTGAATGTCGTTTCGTCCCACCCAAGAACTCTTTTCAGGCGCTTTGAAATCTGCAAGAGCTTCACCCCTTCGATGCGCGACTGGTGCGGGCGATGAATCGTCACATCCTTCTGTCCGGAATCCTTTTCTGAAGGTCTGAAAGTAAAGACGGAACCGAACTTGGGGATGATTGAAAATTTCAAGTCGGCCATGGCCGCCGTGAAAGCGTCCCAGGTGATTGAGCCACGGGCCGCGGAGGAACTCGACAGGAGTGTCGAAAGGGCGGCGAAGGTGGACTCCTTGACCTTGAACGTTTGTTGGGAGTAGGTGGGCTCTTCCCTGACGCGCGTGCTTACCTGTGGCGTGATTTCGTATATAGATGAGTGCGCTGGGCGCGTCTTCTCCTTCAGTCGGCGCTGCTGTACTCGCTCCTCAAAGTCAACAGGGGCCGTGGGGGCTGCATACTCCATCTTGACCTCTTTAGACTTTGCCTTTTGTTGCTCATGTTGATCGTGAATCTTAGACACACAATCATCGACCAAATCCTGGTATAGAAAGCCAAGTTTTGTGCCAATCTTCTCCACGACATACGCATCAAGTGCTTTGAGGGCGCCATCGGCCATTCCAGGCTCTAGTAAGTTGTCGATGGGAATGGCAAAGTCGGACAGATCGAGGCCGATCTTCAACTGGCTGAATTCCTCCTCGACTGTATGAAATGCCATAATGAACGACTGTCCCTTCTTGCTGTTTAATGCAGGTAACGGCACTGCTGAAGACAAAGATCGGATAAAGGTGACAACCACGGCGAGTTCGCCTAGAGCATTAAACTCGCGCTCGTCCATTTTATCCTTCTCTAAAGGATGAGCTCGATGCAGGTCCTCGAGCTTCTGAAGCCATTCAGCAGCCTTTGACCACGTTGTATCGGTTTGACAGAGTCGGAGCATGTAGTGTAGTTGTGGATTCTCCACCGTCAGAGACTCCGGGTCGCGTTTCATAGCGATACGAATGGTGCCATTTTTCTGCTTGTCAGACATTCGCTTGAACCACTTATTGCCACCTGAGCCCGTGGCTACACTCCGCCTGAACATGCCCTGTGCACGGTTGTATTCTAGGACACACACCTTGGAGAGCTCTTGCAAGAGAATAGCACGAAGCTGCTTATCAGGCGCGTCATGCAGTAGAGCTGTAAGACGATGTATGTAATTCCACACAGCTGCACTCTTAACGGCGTTGTTGATGGCATCGAACAAAGCCGCGCTGATATAGTCGTCGGTGTAGGCCGGTAGCACACGCCCCTTCTCATCGGCCACAAGTTCAGGTCGTGTGAAGAACCAAATATTCGTTTCATAAGCGAGAACTGTAGGCTCCGTGCATATCAAGTCAATGTATTCTTCCAGAGACGATCGTCGATCAAGCGAGCTTTTGAGCAGGTCGGCAAGCTCAACCTTCTTCGGAGCTGCATGGAAAGATAGATCGGACAGCGCTGCAGTCGCGGCCTCGGCAGGATTTTTTGGTCGTGTTTTCTGGTCACGAGTGGTGGAAGCAGCTTCGAGGATGTCTTCGATGATAATGTTCAGAGACTGCAGCAGGTACTGTTGTCGAAGTAGAATGAGGTGACCGGTTGATTGGGGCACAACCAGTTGAGCCCGGATGGCTGGAGCCATGGCGGTAAGGAACTCCTTTTTGTTACCACGCGCGGTGACCTCGACTGACTTGCCGTAGCTCTCCTCGTCGAAGAACAGCGTATACCCATCTTTGACTTTATGGGTGTCTGTAAGCTCAAGGTTCTTTTTATTCATCATATCGACGATATGTGCGTGGTCTCCAAGACCACCATTGACTCCAGCTTTGTACTGCTCTTGCAGCGAAGTTGTTGCTCGATGTTTGAGCATGTCGAGAAGGAAGTCGGAAGAGGGAGCTGTGATGTCCCGCAAGTTCCACTCAGGCATGAATTTATACACATTACCAAGGCTTGCATCTGTGGGACTCTTCAGTACGTTGACAGAGCCCGCTTTCAAGGCCTCTGCTCGTTGTGCTTGGGGGAGAGAACGCCACATTTGCTCAACGCGAGGGCCATGGCGCTTGTACTTCCGCGTCAAGTCGCGATGGAGTGCTTTGATGGCCTCATCCATTGCGTCCAAGCTGGGGTCGAGAAGGTAATGCGTGCTGGTGGTAGCTGTGAGTGTGACAGATGCAACAATCGTTTGACCTCGCTTCGGGTAGTGGGGCTCTCAGATGATAGGGAGCCAGTAATAGAAGTCTTTCGAACCCGAATTGTGTATTGTTGAGGTTGCTTGGATGACAGCGAGGGTGCAGTATAAGAGGGGCAATGTAGGGTTCAAGTACGGTACCCGCAGGTAGGGGCGTTCAACCGGTTTGGACCTAGCATGTCTTGGCAATCATGTGATTCTTGCACCTGGGTAAACTTTGAAGTCGCTGCTATTATGCCATAGAGCTAATAGAATATCGTCTAAGATGATAACGCCGGCTATGCACACTTTCCTTGCTAAATGATTACATAGCCCAAGTAAGAAAAACCAGCAAAAAGCCACCCTGGGTATATGCAACGAACGCATCCCTGAAAACAACATACAGATTCCTCCTGCTAACTCCGATCATTATCATGTGTCTGGCCCAGGTGCCGCATTCTCCACCTTGATTGCTGGTGGCGGAGGTTCCTCTGGCTCATATACTGGCCTACGAGGCGGAAGCGGTTCGTCTCGCTCCTCATGGTAGACGTACTCGGGCACACCCTGGTAGTGGCGTGCATGTGGCCGTTCGTAGGCGACCGGCACGTATTGAACACGCTCCGGTTCGTACTCTACGTATCGTCCGTAAGAATGACGCGGCGGACGAGGGTCTCGAGGTACTTGGATGACTTCATACTCGTCAAGTGGGCGTCCGTACTCATCGACATACATGGGTGGCCGGCCTCCGCGCGGCTCCTCCGTATAACGACTATCAGCGTAGCGATATCTTGGCGGCGAGTAAGGGTGTAGACGATCCTGAACGGAGACATAGTCTTGTGGAGGACGACGAGGTTGAAGGGAAGTCTCTTCAGCGGCTCCTCTTTCAACGCTTTGATCCCGAGAGTAGGTAGAATCCTGCTCAGCGCCTGGCTGCGGGGTCTCCTGTTGGTCGATCCGGCGGCGTTGTTCTTCATATCGTTTACTCTGCGAACGACTCATACTGGATCCTCGAGCATACGGCTCTTCACGAGCCGCGCCCAAATATCTATAGTAGCGGGAGGGAACATGATCATTGTATTTGTCCCTTCGGCGCTGCGGTCCAGGTCTCCTTGGTCCCCGTGTATTGTCCGGTGTAGGAACTTGGCGTCCGGAAGAATGGTATTCATCGTTCCTTGATCCATTAGACACAGTAGAAGCTGTGCGGTGAGGCGGCACATGAGCTCGACGCTGTTCAGGTATAACTTCAGGTACAACAAAACTGGGCGGCGGCGGTGTGTATCGAGTTCCATCATCCAGTTCCGGACCTGCTGCAATGGGCTGGTGTACCTCAAGACGTGGCGCTCCTTGACCTGCGGATGCCATTGTTTGACTCGGAACGAAGTCTTCCAAGAATCGGTCGGCAGCAGATTTGCCATCCACAGGACTGGGGCCGACCGATCCAGATTCCACCCTAACCTGATGTCCGGGGTGCCTAGCCTCATCTTCTACATACCGGACGTGGCGAGAGGCAGGTTGATAGTCTTCCTCGTACCGCCCGGCACGGGGATGTGCGAACGTAACTTCATCACGACGATAGTAGGCTTCCTCATCGCGATATAGAGGTCGTCTTCTCTGAAATTCCTCATACACTGACTCCGACTCCCGGTGGTGTCGAGATCCCGGAGCGTATTCAATGTATTCCTGTGGACGGTCAAATTCCTCACGACTAGGGTCCAAAGGCTGTGGGAAAAAATGTTTGTTAGCTCTTTTCACCACGAATGTCGGCTTCTGCAGCTGACCTACCTGGTAACGTGGCTCGGCATAGTAGCGCTGCCTATGGTCCGCCGGACTGCTACGGTAAGAAGTCCTTCCGTTGGCCCTCCTTGGTTGTGTGGAGAGAGCAGGCCGCAGGGGGTCATACTCATCCTCCGTTGGTTTGGATAGCTTTGGAGAGCCGGTATACGGTGATGCCAACGATGACGGACCGGGTCCTCCGGTCGATATTCCCGGAGTCCCGCCATCATTTGCAGCATCTCTTGGATCCTTAGGCACGGACTCACCACTGTCTACCTTGCCAATTTTGGGAAGTGGGGTAGGGAACAGTTTTGGAAACACGGTAGCTACCGTATGTAGCTTGTCGTCGTCCATACCAGGGGCGTGAATAAGGCCGGAAATGAGGCGGTCGCTCGGAAGCTCTATCATGTCTTCCTTCCAGTCCAGAGATTTTGGCAAATGACCATTCCCAAACAATGGAACCTGGGATCCAAGATGCTGAGACTTAAAGTGCAAAAACAAACTCGAGACTGTGTAAGTCTTTCTTTCCTCGTTACGAGGACCGTGAGAAACTTCGTCCTGGCAAGCTTTGCACGAAAGACCTGGAGCGTTTTTCAGAGCGCGGGGTACCTGGTGGCTAGAAAAAGCGTCAATGAAATGGCCCAAGTTGGGCTCATGGTTGTAGTCGACATGGAATTTGGAGATGACACGCTGCATCAAAACGTATATGCGGAGACTGTTCGGAAGATCCTTGACACCAGAGGTTTGCTTCCAGATGTCCAGGGCCATTTCGATGACTGTACTCACCTGCTTATCGAATAAGCTTGTGCGATGGTTAGTGTCATCTGACCTGTGGGACATGTCTCTCATGCCAGCGGCAGCTTGTGATGGACCAGTTGGGGGAGGTGCGATGGCCGGATTGGACATCGCTGGGGAAGTCATGTATCCATTTCCCGGGTGTGCTCCATAGCCGGGTGGTGCCATGGGTTGGTATTGATAAGCATCCATGGAAGAACCATACGACTGGTTATACTCGTACCCTGGCATTCCAGTTGAGCCCATTTGAGGAGGAGCAAACGGTCCCGCGTAGTGGCCACTGTACTGATACGGCCCAGGACTTGCTTGGGGAAGATGAGCTTGCATATGAGGAGTGGATGTTCCCGCACGCGAATACCCACCGTAGTAAGCGCCATAACCGGAGTGGGCAGCAGAGCCTAACGCAGAGTGGAAAGCAGGCTTGACAGAAGTGGGGTCTGGGTGAAACGGGGTTTCCTCTGGCCATTCAGCTTCTCTCCACGCGACAACAACATTGCCAACGCTGAATGCATTAGTGTGCTTAGCTCCAAAGTGCTGGACAACACCCTCGAAACCGTAGAATTTGGTGTTCCCTTCACAGCCAGATCCATAGCACAGGAACAGCTCTTTCCGGAACTGCTCGGTTAGGTTTTTGATTTTGTTGTCATATACCCACTTCATACTGTCCAATACAAGCTTGGGCCTGCTGGAATCCGAGCCATCGTGGGATGTGTCTTGGGTATGTCCATGAACAGTTGTTGCGTTCTCATTGGCAGCCTCGGCCTTGAATGTACGACGCACGTATACCAAGACATCCACGGCGAACTTCGGGCTGCTGTCGTAAGTTACTGCTCTGCCGCCGTCCCAGTCTCTGTTGATAAAATCATCGGCAATGGCGCTGAGTTTGTCGCGAATGGGACGCTGAGCTTCGTCCCATTCCCGATCCATGATTTCTTTGGATTCCTTGGGGTTTACCTCCGAGGGACGACGGTCTAGATTTTTGGGAAGGGTCGTGAGACGCGACACGTGGTCAGCCTCCGCTTGTTGGGCAGCAGGGAGTTGGGCAACAAGGCGGGGCTCAAGCACGCTCCACGCATCATCAGTCATTGGCTGGGATATTTGAATGGCTGCTCTGAAAGAGTCCATGTGTCGTAACACATTTGGTGGAATTGAAGGCCGCATCTGCTGGCACCGTCGTTCAATATCCGCTTTGCGGTTTGCTTTGGCTTCATTCGCATCATGAAGTCCGCGCGGATTGCCAGGTTGCGGTGTGTATTGCTGAGGAACGGTCGACGGGCGCGAATGTATGTGAGGATAGTTTGGAGCTGAATCCGTTAGGCTGTATCCAAGGATGTGCGAGGACTGCAGCGGTGCGCGACCTTCCTGGACAGGATCAGAGGTCGAAAAATACTTACTCGCTGGGAGAGGGGCATGGATAACAAGGGAGGGAGTATGGTGCGTTGGTGATCGGCCCAACTCGCTCAGAAACGTTTGTTGGGGAGCAGGCGTGCTCGATGCTGCTGACTTTGTGTCGTTATGGGCCGACCACGACTGATACTTATCCTCCCAGCGCGCCCAGTTTTCTGCCAACTTCATACGCTCATGCCCGCGGGCGTCTAGACCTTTTGACCATTCCTCTGCTGCGGCAGGCCCGAGAGCTAATGCCTCGTCCAATTCATTGCTGATCTCTTCCACCTGTGGCTTATAGTAGTATTTGACAAGCTCGACACCGGCTGGGATGTTTGCAGCCTGAAGCATGTAGGCAGGGACGTAGTTGCGGTCGTTCGTCATGAAGGCATAAGGCAGGGCGGCCCGGAGGGCGGATACGCTGGAGAACAGCAAACTCGTGTCCTACAGGGTCAATGCTTGTTCATCGGATGCGTTGGTTCTACTCACCGTTTGACATCTCCCTGCAAGACACTCTCCGCATGCCCTGATCCCAAACGGCCAGATGGTCCGTACGCCGTCGTTGCCAGGGCCTTTGCGCCAAAGCTTGTCCCCTGTTCTTGTTGTTCCCCAGTCGAGCTTCTGGCAGAATTGGCATCTCCTGGACCAGACGAGCTGCCAGATTTGCAGCTCAGAAAACCCTGGAAGCGGTTTTGGAGACTTTACAGGAAGTGCATTGCGGGCTGCAGCCCAGACAGAATCAGACTTTATGAGACGTAGCGACCCAGGGTCTGGGTCCGAAACAGAGACGTCTTGCACGTCTGTCAAGTAAGAATGAAACGATCGATTGACTTGAAGCAATCGACCCAAGTCAAAGAGAGAACAGCGAAGAAACACATGCTGCCATATTGCTGGTGGGAGACCAGCACATGGCTTACGCGCAGAAACACCAGAAGACGGAGCGTCAAGCCTGCGCTTCTTCAGCTGGGGCAAGGCAGGCTCTTCTGCCTTGCGCTTTGTATTCACGGCATCGTCTCGGTGTTGTGCTGGGGGAGTGTTGGGCTTCGACTCGGACCCGTAGAAATCCACCGAGGAAGCCGTGCTGGACTCGCGATCGTCCATGGTTCCCTTGCCGGGCGAAGCTCACAGATGGAGCTCCACCAGACGCGCGCGACAGGCTGGCGACATGAATCGGCGACGGGGCGGTTGCGCGTGAGAGTGAATGGTGCGTGGGACGGTAGGAGATGCGGCGACGGGGCCTAGCCTTCACCGGAAGGGACGTGAACGCAAAGGATGGTTGGGATTGCGGGGAGGATTCACATGGCCTAGAGTTGGTGTCGTGAAGTCTGGCGAGGAAGACAGGCAGACGGCCGGGTCCCGTGAGCTCCCCAGAAGATGGCGAGCGCTCGGCCGTTGTCAGCCAACCGTTGCGTGAGGCGTGCCGCGGCCAGTGCGCTCCAACGACCCCAGTGTTGCCAGCGCCCTTGCTCGGTCATGTGACTGATGACGCGGTGGGCTTGGCGGGCTCTGCTGGGGAAACAGCGGCCCGAGGAGGTTTGAGGCTGTGCGGTGGTGGTGGAGCAGAGCTGTGCTCATGCATGCACGCCCACGTAACGTACACACCACGAGTGCCTACGTGAACACGCATCCCCTGCCTCACTGTGCGCCACGCTCCCGGCGGCTCTGAGACACGTTTAATCGCGGATCCCTCCCCGTGCCTCCTGGACATCCTCGACCCCTCCACTCCCGCCGTGTGCCCAAACACAGCTTTACACCGACCTCGCCATGTCCTCGCTCAACACATCGAGCAACGGCCCAAACATAAGACGAAGCTACGAAAACGTGGTCAATTCGCCGCCCCCGTCAGGTCCCCAGGCGAATTCGCCCACCTTTGGCCAGTGGGCCCTCTTCACCGTCACTGCTCCCCTCGTTAGCGCCTTCCAGCACGATGGCGGCAAGGAGAGCGTCCTGAAGGTCCAGACGACCGGCGAGGGCGAGCTTGCCGATTTGATCGACGAATTCTCAGATGGCCGCATCCAGTTTGCATTCGTCAAAGTCAAGGACCCCAACTCTTCGCTTCCCAAGAATGTCCTGATTGCTTGGGTACGTGGCTCGTGGAACCCGCCAGAAACTAGGCTGACAGTGGTAGTGCGGCGAGGGTGTGCCTGAGCGGACCAAGGGCTACTTCGGAACCCATCTTGGGGTTGTCTCCAAACTGCTCCATGTACATCATTCCCATCGGCTCCGCACCTCGAAACGCTGACCATGTGTAGGGATATCACGTCCAGGTCACCGCACGGTCGGATGCTGACCTCACACCCGAGCGCATCGTGCAAAAAGTCTCCGAGGCCTCCGGCGCAAACTACTCGGGGGCTCCGAGCATCCCTTCCTCCAACAAGCCTCCGCCCGTCGCCGCGAAGAAGCCCGTTTTCACACCTACGCAGGTAGGTGGTGGGGGTGGGGGTGGGGGTGCTGGCTTCAACCCGCTAGCCCGGTCCCGAGTAGCGCCCAAGCAGGACACCGACGCCGATGGCTGGGGTGCTGACGCCCCAGAGGTTACCCGGTCGCAGCTGCAGAAGGTGGAATCTGCCTACAAGCCGACCAAGGTCAACATAGCAGAGCTCACCTCCAAAAGGGAGCCGTCGCGTTACCAGCCCCAGGAACCGCAAGCTACGCCCCCAGACGTTGTCAAGGGTGACTACCAACCCATTGGCAAGGTGGATATCGCCGCACTTCGCGCCCAGGCCAAGTCTTCTGCGCAGGACGATAGACCCACGGTGGTCAAGGGCGCATACGAGCCCATCGGCAAGGTCGACATAGCCGCTATCCGGGCCAAGGCGCAGGCACCGCCGCCTTCGTCTGGCCTTACACCCGCAGCAACCGGTTCCTCCGCCCGTAGCGACGAGAATGAAGAGACTCCCAAATCTCTTACGGAGCGATCGGCCGCATTCAAGCAACCAGAGCGGCTGACGAGTCTACCGAAGCCTAAAGTTGCCAACAAGTTTGGCGGCGCAAGCGCATTTACTGGTACGAAGGCTCCCACGCCCAACGAGTTTGGCGTCAAGCCTGCCATACAGGCGACCGCCCCGATTGGCAGCGCCAGCAAGACTTTTGCGGACCAGGGAGGCAAAACACCGGCGCAGCTATGGGCAGAAAAGAAGGCGGCTCAGGGTCAGCCTGTCAAGTCATTCACCACTGGCGAGAAGGCCGCGTCCCCCGTGCAAGCTCAGAAGAGCGGCGGCGGCTGGCAGAGTGGCTACACGGGCAAGTCTTGGGCAGCAGTACAGACGACCCGCACCGGCCAGTCTGCAGCAAGCAACCTCAGCGAGCAGCGTACCGGAGAGCAGGAAGCACCCTCTTCTCCAGGCGGTGGTTTTGGCGCTCTTAAGGATCGCTTCGCGGGTGCTGCCCCTATGGGCGCTCCCACCAGCCGTCCTGTACCCGAGCCCTCAGCTCCTAGCCCGCCTGCGTTGGATAACTCGAACAAGCCGAACGCGAGCGCACGAGGTGTCCCCATGCCAGGACTACCCAGACGTCCTGCAGAACCTGAAGAAGAAGACGACGATGTGCCCTCCGTCCAGCATCAACGCCTTCCTTCACCTCCACCCCAGCCTCCACGCAGCCCTTCACCGGAGCCTTCTGGTTCGCCTGTGCGCATAGCTATGCCTGTCAGCCGCAACGCTGCACCTGCAGAGCTTTCGCCAGCCGAAGAGCAAGCCCCGCCTATGCCCACGCGCGGGCTCAGTCAAGCTGCCAAGGAGCATCGTGACCTTTCGCCAGAGCGTCAAGTGGAGTCAAAGGACCCCGCACGAGGCGCTGGCGCTGCTGTTGCAGCAGCCACTTTTGGAGCTGGCGCTGTCGCTGGCGCTGCGGTCGGTGCTGCAGCTGGTGCAGCGGCAGGCGGAGGCAGTGGTGGCAAGCGTGCTGTCGCCCAGTACGATTACGAGAGAGCAGAAGAGAACGAACTTGAACTGCACGAAGGTGAATTAGTCACTGACATTGACATGGTAGACGAGGATTGGTGGATGGGTACCAACTCCCGCGGTGAACAAGGTCTGTTCCCGTCCAACTATGTTGAGTTGGTCGAAGACGACGGAGACGATGATGCCGGCGCCGGCGCACCTCCGCCCCTGCCCACTCATCCTGCTGAAGAAGCACCCCCAGCAGGTCCACCGCAGCCTGCTGGTGGTAGCGGTGCCACTGCCGTTGCTATCTACGAATATGAAGCCGCAGAGGATAATGAGATCAGCTTCCCCGAGGATGCCACAATCACTAACATTGTAAGTCATCTTATTCCTTTGGTTCTTCAGTTCTCTAATCTGTGATCAGGAATTTCCCGACGAAGACTGGTGGCTCGGCAGCTATGGCGGCAAGTCCGGACTTTTCCCTGCCAACTACGTGCAACTCAATGAATAAATCCTTGGCTCGGGTGGTACGTCGTGTGGTAGCGATGGGGTTAGCGAGTATCGGTTTTGCATGCACGTGGGCGCGTGTCGCTCCGCTTGTTGAGTGAAGGTCACCGCAAGACTGGGCATCCTTTGGAACAAAAGTTTAAAGCAGATCAAATGTAAATGTTACCTCTCACCTGTTCCGCTACGCCAAAGCGTCGCAAGGCACCGACATATTGACGTGGAATATAACTTTACGCAGCTGAAACCTCGATGCAATAATTCTTACGATGACCCCTTGCACGATGGTTCTTTCCACACCCTAACCACGTTTTCACACGAGTTTCGAAGCCCTTGGCTCCTCAGCCGTTTCTGGCTCTCCCGATAGTTTGGCATCCCAAAATCGCCTCTTCGTCCGCTTCCCCCCGCTCATCCATCGTTGCCCCAACAGTTCAGAGACCTAATTCTTCTTCCTCGCACCACTCTTTCATTCCCTTCTTCTCTCTTCCACCACAAGTGAACAGAATACGGCATTCGTCTTGCTATCGAGTCATCCCGGCTGCATCATCCACAAAACTGTCCACTCGTATCACCTCAGACTCATCATCGCTCTCCACACCAGACCCTACTACAGTCCCTCTACCTAGCCACTCATCCAAGGTCAAATTTGATACTTCGCGCGCTCGGGCAAGCCGCGGCAAAACACGGTAAAGGAACTCAGTGGGGTGCCAAAACACAAAGATTTCAAACAGATTCAGTCAAGGTCGTCGAGTCAACCCAGGGCTCATCAACGCTTTCCTGGTAGACACAATGCAATCGGTATCCTGTACTGCATCCCAGTCTAAGCACTTCACCCACCATGATGTTCATCCCCCCAGCCATCACCTCCTTCTTCGCCGCGCTCCGCGGCCCCGACCCCACAGACGTCCCCGCCCAGATCCAAGAGCTCCTCGACAATAATGCAGCGCAACAAGACCACATCTCCACCCTCGAGCTCGACGTCATCTACTACCAAACGTGCAACGCCGCGCTCCACGCCAACGAGCAGGCCACGCAGAAAGACATCTCGGAGACTCTCGCCATCGCAGACAAGCTCGTCAAACCCCATCGCGACTCGCGCTGGGTAGACGAACAAACCCGCAAGGCAGTGCCGCCGTGGAAGCAGTACTGCGCTTCTGTCGTGCAGGAGAACGAAAAGCTCGCCCGTCAGGCGGAGGCGTGGGGGGAGCAGTTCGCCGCGCTGAACACGCAGGTTGCAGCGCTAGTGAAGGAGATGCAGCAGAAATTTGAGGAGGTGGCGGGTGTGACGGAGCAGAGCGAGGGCGAGGTGGAGCGGTTGAGAGAGGCGAATGCAGCGTTGGAGGAGGAAGTGCAGTCTACCATCGACCATCACATGAAGGATAAGGCGGAGCTTGCGGAGGTGAAGTGGGGCATGGAGGAGTGGAAGAGTGGGGTGCGGAAGGCGAATTGGAAGTGGCAGATGTGGTTTATGGCGAAGACGAGGATGGAGCTGGCGGAGAAGTGTATAGTGGGGCATAGGGCGCAGGTTGAGAGGCTGGTGAAGGAGAAACACGAGGCGCTCATCGCGGAGAGGGATGGTGCTGTGCAGGCGAAAGAGAAGATGGAAGGGGAGATGGAAATGCTGAAGCAGGACCTCGCTGGTGAGCAGTTCCTCCATCGTGTCGCCATCGATGTCACGCAGAGGCTGCAACAAGAACTCAAGGACGCAAAGGATGGCTACGGGCTTCTTTACACCGAGTATGTACGGCTCGGCGAGGCGGCCGTGCAAAACGAAAAAGTCTACAGCTTGTGGTCTCACGCGCAATCGGCGGAGCTGTGGGAGATGCACCGGCTGCAGCTCGAAAACGCACAGGCCAGCAGAGAAGCAGAGATCGCCTATAATGGGCTAGCTGCCGCGTATCGCGAGATGTTGAGCGCATGTGACGACTACAAGGCAGAGGTAGATACGACCCAGGCAACTGTTGATGAGATGGAGGGCCGGCTCCAGGCCGTGAAAGCTAGAGTCGACGCCTTGAAAGAGCAGCGCAACGTGTTTCAGCAGCGCGAGAAGGTTTTGGAGGAGGACCTATTGCATTCAAAAGCGGATCGGGATGCTGTGCTTGAGAAGTTGGTGGTGGCGTTGGAGCAGAAGAAAGAGGCGTTAGAGAGCCAGCTTGAGGCTTGGAAGATGGTGGATAGACTGAGAAAGGGATAGGTATTGGATGATGGGAAAGAGATTGATGTTTTTGATGAGGATGAAGATGTTGTGCCTGAGGCTGAAGCAGAAGCTGACCCTGAATACCAAGGGCTTGGAATTACTGAGTATGAGGAAGATGATGGAGAGGAGCTTGGAGGGTTGACTGTGATTGGATCTGAGGATGAGGAAGAGAATGAGTACGATGATTGTGGCGAAGACGAGCGACAAACTGACGCTGAGTATGACAATCTGAGTGAGGGAGATGCGAGCGCGGATGAAGAATGGCGACTCTAGATTGAGAGAGACGATTAATGTGGTTCACTTCAGGTCCATCGCATGTAATAGGAAGTTTTGTTTCATCATCTTCAATTATCAACCATTCTATCATACAATGAAAGCCCTCTTGGGTATCATATTCTCATAGCATCATGTCTTGATAGAACCCCTTATTTCTTGGAATCGCCAGTGTCGTGGATAGAGTCGGGAAGAGCACGCTCGAGCTTCTCGGGGACAGCCTTCTGGAGGGGCTTGGGGACGATGGAAGCGTCGCCGCCGTCCTTAGCGTGTGTCTGGCGGCCAGTGCCGGAGCCGGTGTCGTGAACCTAGGGAGGTCAGTCTGAGTTGTGACAAAATATGGGGATGATACGAACCTTGTTGGGCAGGCTCTCCTCAAGGCCCTGGGGCGCCTTCTTCTGGACGGCGTCGGGGACCTTGGATCCGCCGGTGGCGTGGGAAGCACCTTGTCCGTGTTCGTTCTGCATGTTGATGGTTGAGAAGGTTGGTTTTGGATTTGAGTTGTTGTAGTGGGAATGTGATGAAGTTGCTGTTTACTGATGGTCACAATATGCTGCGAACAAACGTGTCTTTATACGCCGACAGTTACCATAGGTACACTACTCTAATAACACTTGCGTCACGGATGTCGTCTGGTCTCAGCCACTGTAAGCGTCCTCATCGCGTCATGAATAAACTAACCGAGTGCGAAGTCGGACTGTTTTCTGTCCGCAGGCAGTGCAAAGCCTCACGTGCTGCGTTACTGTCGTCAGGATAATGGTCTTCCTGCAGAAGACCCGCTAGGAGCGTCATGCTTCCTCAGAAGCGAGTTGCCTCAAATAGCGTGCATTGACATACGCATGTTGTAATAAGGGAAACTCTAGGCTTGCAGGGAACAGCACAATTAGCTACCATAGGTACTGATGCCCGCGGGCATACAGCTGAGGATGCCATACACAAGACCTGGGAGTAAATCTATGACGCTGCGGTAATGGCTTGGCGATGGCGCTAGGCCGCTTCAAGTAATCATCAAGAGGGCGACGAGCAGATGGCGGCTTTTGGAGGCGTTCCGAATCCGATGGCAGAGCGGAGATTCGGTACGAACGCGCAATACGTGATGCAACTGCTGCCTACGTGTCCTTTCCGAAGATTGGCAATGTCATACAATTGCTTCTTCGGCAGCGACGACAGTATGACCTCATGAACCGTATCAGCCTCTATGGACGCACACCGTTGAGCCATAACACTGACAGCATGCTGGTATCGTTCTTCATAATTTACACCACGATTCATAAGTCCTTGGGTCAAGCGTTTTTCGTTAATGTAACGACCATAGCTATCGTAGTACATTCATGGAGGTTCACGCCGAGCAATGCGCTATCACAGGAGTCTCCCCATACTAGACGATGCGAGTCGCAGTGTGGCATAAAAGAAGAGTAATCTTGGTCGACTTATCAGTGCATACGAAGCTTTCCATCAGTGATGGCCAGGTGGTGGAATATGCTGCAGCTCGATCGGGTGTGTATAAGCCGAGTGATCTGAGTATGATGCACTATCGGAGAATGGATTTGGTGTTGTAGGTTCAGAGTGTTGCGGCGGGGGTGGTGCCATCCATGACTGTCGAGGGTCATGAGGAGGCTCATTCCTCATAGGCTCGAAGGATCCTGGGGCACCAGAAAGCGGAGCGATGTGCCCAGTATACGTTCCCGAATGTTTTGCATCCACGTTCTGTCCGTGTCCGATCGCATTGTACTTTGTTTTTTTTGCGCCAGTGGATGAGGACCATTAATGCCAGAGTGACCAAGACCCCAGCTACCGCAAGGACTCCAATTGCGATTCCGATCTTGACCGCAGCAGACCATTTCTTCTCCACCTCTGGGTCTTGGGCATGTGTTTTCGTCGATCCAGGCACCATGTTCGGGGCACTCGTACGGTCCGGCCGAGCGACTATCAATTGATCGGTGGAAGTCATCGATGGCTGGAAAGCGCTCGCTGTGGTGGCGCTGGCTCGGTGATCGTTCCTCTCCTCGGACAATGTCTCGTTGAATGTCTTGCCGCAATCTTCGACATATTCGCCCTGGTTTCTTGTTAATTTGTGTACGATCGAAAGAGGTGTTCTATACATAAATCAGCACAACAGAACGCGATGTTTTCGCTCGTGTAGGCACGTAGAAATCTTTGAAGCAGCTTGCTACGTCATGTTAGCCATTCATCACCTTCCAGCAGGTATAGGAGCACGCACTCCCATATTTGTCCTTGCAGCACGTTTCTTCCCGTTTGGGCTCGTAGCAGATGTTGCTAAGCCTGTCCGATGATTCGCACAGTTTTGCTCCCACTTTGTCATCGTCTGGAGCGGAGTTACAGGCTGCACATGAAGTTGCGTTTTTGTCCGCGCAGATCTCGAAGACGGGCGTAAGATTCCGTGTTATTGTCCCCTTGGTAACTCCACCAAAATGTCTTCGCGGTCACCAATGGAGCCGAAGACACAGCAAGGTACGCAACAAGAAGGAAAAGCAACATTGACGGCAATTCGTCGAAGACAAAACAACTGACGCGGAGAGACGTCGAGGGCGACGCCTAATCATAAACAGCATGCCTAGTGCGGCGGCATAGCTTTAGCGCATGCGTTGGTTTAAATGCAGCGCCTAACTATACTTGTTATTCCTTGTAGGCTCGTTCATGGCTGCAACGCAGCTCAGAATGTTGCTTCACAATGGGCTGAACGCACTTTATTCTGGAAGGCTTTATTTGCTGAACTATCCTAAGACCGGAAGCAAAGAATGACAAACGAAGACGTCCTCTTACGTGAACGTATACACCGGTACGGTACTGGGTCGAAATGATACACTCATTATAGTTCAGGTCACCTTTGAGTCAACTATCGCGATCGAGTGCCGAAGGCCTCATCTTGCCCAATACCGCTGGATTTGTCTATGGATGCTCTTTACCTAAGATCAAAGTGGGAGTTAAGAATATTTACCTCCAATCAAGGAGTAGCAAAGGTCCAAGAGGGCCGTCGGTCGACTGTCCAAGTCACCTCAACCTCATTATGTTCTGCGATTTCGTAGATTGCACCAACAACGCGTTCCACTGTGTCGCTTTTGATCGGTATTCTGTGCGCCCCCTCCCACTCGACCAACATTGCACTCCCTTGCTCACAGTACTCTTTGTACAGCCTTCGGTGCAAATGCAGACCAGCGTCGGCCATACCGTGGACATGGAGCGTCGGTTGTCTCAATATTGCCGCATCGTCAATCTCTTCCACGAACTGAAAGCCTTCCGATAGACCTGCAGCGCTTACCAACGCGTGGCTTCCGAGCAAGCTCGGATTGAGGTTGGACAGGGGCGCACGGCCTGCTAGCAGCACACCGAATCTCCAATTCAAGCCCGGTATACCGATGGGTCCAGTATCCCACTCTGTCTTTCCCTCCCGCACTGCCTTTGACTCTCTAGCTTGTTGTTCTAGCAGCAGACTCGCGCTCAGCTTCGCTCCTTGACTGAACCCCATCAGGCCAACCCATTCGCCCTGACCACCGTCTCGATCGTCGTCTTCTATTGCCGTCCGTATTGCGTATCCTATCTCATCTATGCAGGTCTCGGCGTCGATTTCCGCGTGCTCGGGCAGCCACCGCAGCCACCGTCGGAACGGCGCATACGAGCCGTACACTTGAATGATATCGGTGTGGGGATCGCAAAAGAACGGGCCGTCAACCCACACGAGGCGGAACGAATGTTGTAGGTGGCGGATGAGCGAGCGCGACTGGGCTTTGAAGATGGCAGCGTTGACGCCGCCGCCGTGGAGGCAAAGGATGCGCGGAAGGTGGGAGGAGTCGGGTATTGTAGAAGGAATCTTGGACCCCGGTGTCGGCATGTTCGAAGATTTCGCTGGGTCTTGTTGTCGGTTACTATGATCGCAGTAACATGAGGGCGATTAGCAGGTATGGTCAGAAAGGGGTGAATCGTGTTGCAGTTAAGAGTGTAAGCTGGATAGGAATCAACGAAACGGCAATAATGTCAGCCGCTTCATAAATGTGAGACACGTAAGAATAAGTCAGCAGTTTCGAAGCCAATTCTTCGGGTAACCCTTGGTGCATCTCGGAGTCCGATGGTTTTTCGGTACCGGGGGATATCTTATCGCTGGCCGCAATATCTTCGCTCGGAACCGTCTATTCGGAGCCAGGGGTTGCCTCCATCAGCATCTACAACGGCATCGCTCGCTACATTTCGGTGAAGAAATGTCGAAGAAAGGGTGTGCGAAGCAACAACGAAGGTCGGCTGGCGTAGGAGGAGAGCGGGGCCGAGGCTGCCTAAATACAGCAACGCGCTAGGCCTGGAGCGATGCCGACCCTCGCTCCACCTGCCAGCTTCCTCTCAATAACACTACTTTCACGAAGTCGACCAAGAGCATTTGCTTCCCTGTATTTCTACTTCCGTAAGAACCCAGGAGATTGACATTGGCCTCTTCCAGAACACCACCACGGCATGAATTTCGGGATCATTCTGGCAGACAGCGCACCCAAACGTTTTCAAGTGCCGAACAACAATCCTTGGCATACCCTACCATTGAAGCATGGCTAATATGTACACTTAGCACCTGAGTGCCCCAATACCTCTTGGAGTGGTTATTGGTTGTGGACCAGTCCGTAGGACCCTGACGAACAGGGAGGGCATGTCTAGCGCTCCCCACGTTATTGTTCTTTGCAACAGCCAAATGGTACCACAAACCAAGATCGTGTGTTTAACGAGTTGAAAGGTAGAGTCACCGAATTCAGATTGTTGGTTGTGCACAAAGTGAGTGGATGTCATCCCAACTGCATCTCCCTCTTTCGGTATTTTGGGCATCATTTGTACACCTATCCGTACATTTCTCATCTGCGCATACGAATAACACGTCCAAATCCTTGCTTCAACCATTCACTACATTCTTCTACGCTCGAATCGTCGCACTGCTTGGCTTCTAGCAGGCAAACTTTTGCTTGGTAACCCAATCGCACATGACCTTGCCTACGCAGCTGCAGCATTTGCAAGCCTGATCATTTCGTCAGCAAACAAACTTGTAGATATGGTCGACGCACTGAGGTCTCACCCGCTTCTTCTTTTCTGCATCGTCCTTTCCTTCAATGCATTGCAAAGTCTGCGCGTTGCGAAAGCCCATCTTGTTATAGCAGGCGTTGGCGTTGATGACACCTGCGCACTCGTCTGTGCGAACCAGCTCTGCAGTACACTCTGGATACGATTGTGCGAGTGATGTCGACACGAAAACGGCAAGTAATCCAGCAAAGACCCTCATTGTTGCTGGTTTCGAAACTTCGTTGATCAAAAGACTTGAGCGATTGGTAAGAGGACGTGAGCGTTTACCGAGCGAGTTCCTTTGGTTGGGACCATCTAAATATTCTCGGAACAACACCGACGACGTTGATGAGAAGTTCTGAGTGATGCAGGTGATGCATATCACACCGGACGAGAACGTGGCAACACTCTGGGGGGTTAGGCTTTCCGTGCAATGAGGGTCGGCACGATCTGCCCGCTCATCAAATTGGCAGTGTGACACCATCGCCACGCGAAGTTAGATGCGATCCTCTTGCCTCTGTGCTACATGAACTGGTGAACTGGCGCCGTATTGGTCAAGTCAAGCCTTCTTTCTCGGCGTCGAGCCTAACATTGGTCATATCTTAATATCGACCTAGATTAACCTCAACTCCCGAAACCAGTTTGCCGCTCAAAGCATGCAAGAAAGTGAGCAATCAATTAAATGAAAAGGTAGACCAATTTGTAATTCTCCGTTGGTGCGTCAGTAACACGGCAACTGATGTTCATGGCTTCTTGTCCTTGCCTGTAAAGATAATTACCATACGTGACCGAGCTTGAATCCTGAACCTCTTCAGTGTGTAGGGCGTGGTTTTTACAACTCTCTCTTCATTCTTGGAAGCTTGAATCCACATTGCATTGAGTTCACGATGAAGGGTGTCTTTATCGCTGCCCTGGGGCTGCTTGCCCCAGCCAATGCTCTGCTCCGCTTCGGCTGCGCAAAGTCATCTATCCAACGTTTGGACCCATTGGTCAATCCCGGACAGAGTCCTTCACCCCATCTGCATCAGATCATCGGAGGCAACTCGTTTAACATCTCGATGGATCCAGCGACTCATGATCTGGTCAAGGGATCTACCTGTACGAGTTGCCAGTTCACCGAGGACTTGGTATGTATAGTCAAAAGCTGGGTGAGCTTTGCTAACAAGTGAACAGTGAGTTCCCAAGATGTTTCAAGAGCATGAACGAACAAACCTTTCCCTCAAACAACGATTCGTGAATCCTGCTCTAGATACTGACGATGCTGATTATTGCACAGCTCTAACTATTGGACCGCCGTGTTGTACTTCAAGGCCAAGAATGGTACCTTCAAGAGAGTCCCTCAACGCGCCCAGCAGGGTATCGAAAGCACTCAAGGGGGGATGATGGTCTACTACATGTCTGACGCGCTCTTCGATAACGCGCAGAAGTCCAAGGTTACCGCCTTCAAACCCGGATTCCGCATGCTCGTCGGAAATGTCAACTACAACAACCGTGAGGAGGCACGAAACTTTCGCCAGCTCACCTACATCTGCATGCAGAATGAAGGTACCCGCGAACCGGAGACGATCAACTTCCCCGCCAAGCCATGCCCTGCTGGTATCATGGCCAACCACAGGGTAAGTTAGCGCGACTTAGTCGAACGAGCAATGAGAACGTGGAATGTGTCGGTTTCTAACGGAAACAGTTCCCAACATGCTGGGACGGTGTTAACGTAGACTCGCCCAATCACCAAGACCACGTCGCGGTAAGTCTCACAAGTACCAAGCAAATATTTCCTTCCATCAAGCGAAAGAATGTCTTGTATGAAAGAAAATGCTGTTTCCTTCATTTTCTTAGTCGAGACAAGTCCAGTCCCGTCACTCTACTTGTTAGAGAACTACACTAACTTTGTGCCTTCGGGTACGGCAGTACCCT
The DNA here is from genome assembly GCA_010093485.1 of Karstenula rhodostoma CBS 690.94. Lineage (NCBI taxonomy): Eukaryota > Fungi > Ascomycota > Dothideomycetes > Pleosporales > Didymosphaeriaceae > Karstenula > Karstenula rhodostoma. The sequence goes on from MU001504.1 coordinate 1,081,082, forward strand.
GAGACAGGTACATTCGAATCAGGCGGAGCCTGTCCCAAAACGCACCCAGTTCGGATCCCGCAAATCCTGCTTGAGACGGTCTGGGACACCAAGGCGTTCAACAACAAGGCAGACTGGCCTTCAGACGGCAGCCAGCCATTCGTGTGGAGCAGTGGTGACAGCACCGGATACTCTTCACATGCCGACTACCTCTTCGGCTGGAAGGATGATAGCTTGCAGAAGCATCTGGACGGCCATACGTATGTTTCAGCGCCGACCTTGAAGACGCAGAGTATTGCGGAGCAGAACAAGTGCACTGTCAAGGATATGGTGGGCGAGGACTACGATAGTTGTAAGTGCTCACCCTTTCCAGGGACGCATGGATGTGCTGACCGTGTTTTGTAGGGTTGAAGGCTTTGCCTGGTAACGTTATGGTCAGATAGGCAGAAGATCCGACTCACTTGGGATGTCGTTCCGCCACTCTGATTTTGTGATGGTCGATTTTACTTCAATCCGTATCATTCAATCTGATAGCTCGTCGTGCTCTGTACTTTGCTGTTAAGTTCTGCTATATTGTAGAGATTCACTATGAGGTAGGGTGGCTCAATGAAGTAGGGGGGATAAGAAGGTGTTGTGCTTTGCCAATGCGCAAAGGGACCAAAAAAGCGGCTAAGGCGCGCCCAGCGTCTGTGCATTTCTGCTATACTTCGAGTGACGTCTCGCTGCCTTCTTAGCTTATGATTGTGCGTTCGTTTTGCCTTTCGAGATCGCCCTGGTATACCTGTGTCGAATGGAAGACCGCGATCATGATGAGTAAGCGCGATGGTTCATCATAGTGTCTCATCTTTCTAGGAGCTGCGCGCCTCTATGATACACATATGTTCTCTCAACAACGGTTCGCCAATCGAATAGAGAGTCCCATCACGTAATGAAGTGTATATCAGAATCGTGCAGGAAAAATATGATCGACACATGTGTATTCGAAATGAGGCAACTACTACGACTATCCCATGACGCCTGGACGGTTGGGAGCCGACGCGTGTTGTTGTATTTCCCTCAACGATAACGATCAAAGGCGCGGAACTAATTGGAAACGCAGGTTTTAGGAAATATCAAACAGCAGATATGAGGTTGCTGAGACGTCAAGGATGGTAAGTGGCTGCGGAATGTTGCGTGCAAGCTGTTGGGAGGGCAAAATCTAATGGCGCGTTTCATCGAGGTTGTGCAAATTCCGAAAATACAGGATCGCACGCATTTCGCACCTGGGCAGGGTTCGCCCTGTGGTACGCGTAGGCGCGGTGTGGCCCACACTTCAACAAAACACGAACCTCGCTCAACGAATGAGCGTGCCAACTATTAGGAGGACAGAATCTCACGGTGCGTTCATGAAGGAATGTGCAAAATTCCAGTATGTAATGCCGGGCCCCGGGGCTGTATCGCACCTGGGCGGGAAAGTTTCGGCTAGCTCGGGTTCGGCGCCACCACAATCATAATGGGTAGCCGGACACTGTAATCGCAGGATGGTGTCGTCATTACTCGTTCTTGAGGTAGCAGAGATAAATAATAAAGACATACTGTACGCACAATGCTTGTTCCATTGAACTGAGCCGGCATCGCTCCACTGCCAGCGGGAGCCCACGAACTCAAGTGAGCGATCAACCGAAGGGGTCAACCGCCTGGCCGAGTCATTGTATTGGGCTTAGCTTAGCCACACACTTGCTGATCATTCGCTTAATCGATTTGATGGTTGTTGGACGTCCACACTCTCAACATTCCCTTCTGGTATATAAAGGTAATTTTGACCAGATCTTTCATCAATCAAACAACGGTCTTATGGTCTAGTGGTATGATTCTCGCTTAGGGGTTTACCTGAGCACGTTTGCGAGAGGCCCCGCGTTCGAATCGCGGTAAGACCCGTTCTCACCGCTCAGCGGTTTCTTTTTGGGTTTCCGGGCCATGTAATGCTACTCTTTTGCTCTGGCATCGTTCAAGCGCTGTCGAACACGGCAGATGGTGCTCGCTTTTTTGTTACTGCTATCTTTGTAAGCCCGTCACTGTTGGTTTTGCCCGCCCCGGGCACCGAAGTGTCCAGCTGAGTTGGGTGAGCTAGCCATGACCTATCATCTTCCTGAGCCACAACCTTGCGTATATCGGCAGCAGCGAACTTCTAACAGTGATATATAGATCAGGTAGCTTTTTGCCTCGAAGGGTGTGCGCGTCTTCCTTGCATCAACGAGCGCTGCTGCGATCTTACGTATCGTGTGGCAAAAGGACATTGTACGTTCACCTCACCTCGCATTCTCACCTAGTAGCAGCCTGCTATCACTCAGCATCAGTAGTAGCGACGGTTTCTTAAGATGAATGCTTTGCCAGAGTGCTCACACCCCCCTCCCAAAGAATCCGATCATCAACGCCAATCCCCGCGACCACGATGCACATCACAGTCTGGAACTTTAATGAAGGTTTACGTATATTCGTCTGGTAAGAACCAGTTATTCTAAGTTAGAGATGTAACAACAGAGACAAAGAAAATAGGAGGAGACTCTCATGCCAAATACGAAAAAAACAGGTACCACAGAAGACGTCGACGCCGTCAGAAATTCACGAGAAGCGCTGCTCTCTCTCAAAGTGGGGAAGAGGCTGGTCTAACATCGGTAGATAGCCTTCAAGGCGGGGAAGAGGCTTATTTGGTGTCGGAAGACGCAATACGCATTAGCTGACCACACTTCGAGCAAATGAGGGATCCGTTCTCCGTCTGGGTCTCTTTGTCATTCGTTCCGCCTGCCGACTCCTGATTTCCCCACTCCTGCGTATCCCCCGAGTGGTCTGAGCATGTACCCCAAGATCCTTGAGACTGCGCTGAAACCGCCTCTCCATTGTTTCTTCCAGGCAAAGGTCCCCAGTCGGGAAATGTTAAAGGCCCCTGTGGCTGGGCTGATGGATGCTTCACCAGTCCAGACCTGTGGTTTTCGATCATTTGATCCGTCTCTCCATGGGGTCTAGGCTGCGCGTTTAACCATTCCCTTTTGGCGGTTTCTGCATCAGGGCAATCCTTCGCGTACGCAGGCTGGTCGGAAACCAGGTTAGGGTCGGACGTCCACGCCTGTGTATCGCGCAAAGCGTCTTGAAGTTTGCCCTTGATCTCTTTGACAGCTGGGAGGATTTTCTCGTATATCTGGAGCATGCCCTTGAAATACGGGTCGTCGTCCTCAATACCGGTTTCAGCTCCCGGATTACGGAAGGCGTGAGCAAAGAAGTTTCGGGCCTGTGTCACTAACGGGTCCGACAGGCCTCTCTTAGTGGCTGAAATTACCGACCACAGCGAACAGTAGTGTGGTGATACCGGAAACTGTACGTTCTCGTAATCTTTCCATCGTTGTTCCATAGCCATGTGCAACGAACTAACAAGGTGCTTGGCAAACACATAGTCATGGGCTTCACTACTGTCGGATGCCATCAAAACCTGGTTATAGGCATTTCCCTCCCCTTCTTTAACACCTTTGGGACGCTTGTTCAGGTCATTTTTCTTGATCAAATCGATGGCCTTTAACAAGTCGTTATGCAGAGCTCCCAGAAAAAGCGATAATCTTTTGGCCCTGGAGCGCTCAATAACCATGGCACATACCATGTTATACACGGATGTCTCTGTATGCTTCTGTGCAGTTTGAGTATCGAGGTTACTATTCTCGAGGGGGTTTTCCTGGTTGGCGGAGGTATCATGGCTATTAGAGCCGTCGCGCTCGTTAGGTACATCTTGTTCCGACGCCGTCTCGCCAGGAGCATTGTCTGTTGGCAGTAGATGTGGTTGTTGGTAGGTAGCTTGCGCGGTCGTTTCTCCCTCGGTGGAATCAGATATGCGGTTCTCGGAATCGGAGGGAGTATTTCTTTCGGGGGTATTTGAATCCATAACTACTATCTATTAATAGAATGGTGGTTTCGTCAAATAAACGAAAATTTCTTTGATTCAGCGTGCGGCGATTGGAGTGTAGTGTTTATGCTGAGATTGGATGGGTGAGCGGTACATGTTCAGAACAGAGTGAGGAAGGAAGCGTTATATAGAGATGCAAAGTGGTTGAGAGAGATAAAATTGGAAGCAATAATATTGACAGAGACAATGTTGAAAGAAATAATTTTGAAAGAGAGGTTGTTGAGAAACACAATATTGAAAGGACTAATGTTGAAAGAAATAATATTGAAAGGATTAATGTTGAAAGGGATAATATTAGAAGAGAACATGTTGAAAGAAATGATGGCACGTGCTCGGACTGTTGGGAGGGTGAAATTGACGTAACGTTTGAGGAGGATCCGTGGTTGTGGAGTATCGGATCGCTATCGCTACCGCCCAACATTCAGCGCGCCGCTCCTCTACGGAGCCACACTGCTGGGCTTACATGGCTGGACACAGGCGACCTGAAAGGGTCAATTCCATCAGATAGATGTCCGCAAGGTGCAAATCCAAGCGATTGAATGCTTACATCCAGCTTCTGCGATGAGTGTCAACATAAAAGTGACTCCAGGACTGTCTCCGTTCAATCCCATAACTAGGATTCCAGTCCCACGTCTCGGCGAGCCAGGCAGCTATCGAGTCTTCGGCTATCGGGTCCTGGTCTACTAGCGAACCAGATGATTCGATAGCTTCTTCTTCCGTGACCCAGCCCGGCTGTTGAGCGGCAACGGGAACCTCGCTAGCTTTAATCTGTCTCTGTTCCTCAGCTTCTGCCTCCGCTTCAGGAGTATCCATACCATACTCAGGTCGTTCAGAGTGAGAAAGCTCTGATTCCTCGGTCTTCCAAGCATTCTCATCAGATAAGCCGGCCTGCAGCTTCTCTATGAGCACCTCGAGGACTGATACACAGCTAGTGTATATAGTTTGGACCTTTTGATAGTACTTGAGGTCGTTGCCATAGACAGTCCGCAGGAACGCGTGGCTGAAAAAGTTTCGACAATCTCGGAAGTCATAGTCGCGGAAGATACGGCCGGCTTCATTCCACAGGGAGCTAGCGACGGATGAAGGTAAACCCAAAACCTCCAGATTCTCATGTAATAGTACATGCGCTGAAGCTACAGATAGCTTGGCTTTGATCGCCGCCTTCGGCCCAGGGTTTGTACTGAAAGAAGAGATGGCCCTCCAGACGCGTCCGTTCTCGTATTCCTCTCCATGGTCTAAGTACTTGTTCTTGTCATTAACTGCCAGTGGCTTCGTCAGCTTGAATTCCTCGATAGATTCTAGGCTCATTGACATTGTATCGTGCATAAATTTCAGTTCCTCAAGTACAGTTTGAGCTCTAGATCTAGTGATCTTTACACCGCAGATAATGTTGAGAAGGCTTTTGGGGGCAGTAGCTTTCGGACTACGAGCCACTGTCTCGGTATGTTCGGTCCAGCCGTTGGATTCGTCGATTGAAGCTTCGGGAAGCATATTCTGTGACATGTTGAAGTTTCGTATAGAATAATTGGCTCAGTAAGCTTTTTAGAATAAATAAGCCGAAACTCAGTAAGGTGTTTGTCGTTACTGTCCATGCCCCATACTGATAAATATATAGAAGAGAGTGTACACAATGCGTTTCATCATGTAGACATCGTGTAGGATCAATAAACACAAGTAACAAAGGCAGACAAAGAATTAGCTGGTAAGTATCATGAGATGACATTGCTGAGACGAAGCTGACCTCAATGGCATGCGCATGAGAAGGCTTGGGTATAATTCCCGACGACCCCGCCGCCCCTGAAGGGACGACCGAGTTGAGGCTGTAATAGTGAGGCCTAGGAGAAGTGAGAGATATATACATGCCCAACAACAAATACACGTATCTGTCAGACACCTATAAGCGCTGCTTGTCTCAAAATCACGAAACCCAGCAATCGACAAGCCAGAAACCAAGCACAAACACCGAAAAGTGAAACAACAATTAGCGATTAACAATTACCGAAGTAGTAACGACCGTATAGGCTACGAACATGACTGACAAGCAGCAAAGCATACAGTGATCGACCCTCCGAGGTCCGGTCCAGATCCCGTAAACATACGTCCGTGCGAGTAGCCACCGTCCTCCGTCCCTCCTATGACTTAGTAGTACTTGGGGTTGGATGGATCCGTCAAGTCGAAAATGACTGCAGAATGGGGCCTAGCGCCACCCCTGTTACCCCCGTTGCCAGACTGGCTGAACACCTTCTCGAAGTCAATCGACCTGTTGAAGCTCAAGCCACCATTGGGCAGAATGTCAATCCACTGCGCCCTGTAGTCTGCTGGTGTGTTGACAACACCAATCGAGCCTGTTTGGACGAAGTAATCCGTGACGAGCAGATTCTTCTTGTCGGGCGAGATCTTGACGTAGTGCGGGCCAATGATGCCCTGATCCTCATCCGGGTTATCGAGGCGCTTAACGTTGTTGAGGTCCGAGATGTCTAGAGCAGCCACGTGGTTGCCGAGCGTCAGGGTGAAGTAGGCGAGCTTGCCGTCGTCCGAGATGTCCGAGTAAATAGCGAGGTTGTCGCGTGCTCTGGGGCCGAGATCGAAGAGAAGCTCAGCGACACCCTGCTTGCCGTTGGAGGCTTTGCGGAACGGATAAATGATCCAGACCTGACCTGGTCCGACAGCCGTTGCAAGTGCCGCCGACTCAGAGTTATCTGGAATGAATTTGACGTCCTGGATGCCTTTGCCGTCGGGAATCGTGATTGTGGAAATGATCTTACGAGTTGACAATTCCCAGAGACGCAGTGTATTTGCTTTCTGGATGCCGATGGCAGAAGCAGGCTTGAGAATTGTCAGTGGCACGATAAAGTCACTCGTCAGGATGATGTTCTTCTTGAAGTCGATGCTGAGACCATGAGGCGAGAATTGCTCGCCGAGGATGTTGAGAGTAGAGCTGACATCTTCAGGCCATTCGTGGATGATATTGAAATTGGCATCGGTCTCGATGAGACGGCCTGGTGAAGTCCCAACAGCGGCTAGATACTGAGTCAGTCCCGATTGCAAACTGCCGATGCCGGAGTGACTCACAGCCCATATAGGTGATGAAAAAGCCTCCATCAGGCTTAGCGCGGATCTCGTCAGTGATGGAGCCAAGTAAGGCTCGGTTGCTCTTCTTAAACTTCGGTTGATATGGGTTGGTAGTGTCGAAATAGTAAGCAGTGTCCTGGATTATGTTAGACTACCGCGTGTCGCCGCCGAAGAAGAGCGAATAACCTACCTGAGTCTTCAGTAGAGACAGCAGACCACCGCCGACCAATGTCTTTCCATCGAGCGTAGGCCCAAGATGATGCGGGCTGTTGCCACTGGAAGGTACATCCGTGATCCAGAGAAGAGTACCGAAGGTGTCGTCGTCGAGTGAGTAGGTCGCAAGGAAATCCTTGTGGTTGTTGTCACCTGCGCCAGTCCAGAAGTAGCCAATCTTCTTGGGCTTGATCTGTTGATTGCTGGTGAAAGGAGGACTGTCGAGGGGAGGGGTAGGAACTTGAAGAATAGGAAGAGGCGGGGCATTGGTAGCAAGAGGTTCAGTCACACCAGGAATGGCCGGAATGAGTGGTGGTAGAGAGAGAGCATTGGCCGACGTAGCCAGTGCCACGGTAAAGAGCGCTTTCGACAGCATATTTCAACAAGAGGTGGCCGATCAGAGCTGATTCAAGGGGATTTGAGCAAGTTTCGTGCTTGATGCCTCTACTTGAAATGTTTCCATCTCAATATTTATATTGCAGAGCACTCATATCCACCGGGCCTGCTTACAACTTCTCGAATGCCACCGTCCCTGCCTCTCGAGCATCCTCATCTCTCCGGTCAATAGCCTGGATGGTGCTATCAAGCCAGCTCTTGACGTTCGATGTCGAGTTTCTCCCACCTCGTCGAATGGGTGACGAGCACCGTGGATCCCAATGGAGCCAATCGCCGACCAAGAGCTTGAAAATGTGACCATATTGGTGCAAGGGCACGTTCAAAGACGGCACTGAGTACCACGGAGATATTGAATTTCTCATGATGATCGCCAGACTGCATGTCCTTGCATTTGGGCTAAGGCTGTTGCGGCAAGGTACATGGTCCCGTGGGCTGAACACGGCAGAAGGGTGAGGCTGTGGGTGCCAGTTCTGGACGATCTTCTCAGAGATTACTGGAGTAGGCGGGCTACGTGCTGTAGAGTTGGGCCAGCCAAGCATGATCGACCAACGTTCCTGCCGCTCGAACGCATGCAGTATCGGGTGAGTAACTCGCCATAGAGGCAGGGTTGGTGCCTCTGAAAGTTAATTCAGCCCCCATTCGTTGAGCTAGGTACTGCAACCCCTGAACGAATAGTGGGATTGAGCGCTCGGAGAATTGCGATCCGGATCTTGCGCAGTCTGAACGTTGCCTTATCGAAAAGAAGAGTCCGCCGATGAGCCATTGGCCAACCAAGATGCCATTCGCGGGGGGTTGAGCGATAACACACATGCTCTTGCTAAATAGATTCGCTTCATGAGAGGGCAGTGCCCTAGAGGCTACATCATTTGATGCAAATCAATATGATTTGTCAAAGAGAGAGAAAGCCGCCCGCCCAGCATGAGGTACCTCAAACGACGCTGGTAGTCCGTTCACACATCTTTGGAATGATCGGTACAGGTCGTACAGTAGATGCCGAGGGTAGCTAAGGACAGCGTCACGAGAGATTAGGATGTCCACCGGCCAGCCATCGTTGATGGAAAGTGTACAATCACGGTCTGAAATGGTGACATTGGTCCCGAGAGCGTTAGCGCCTGCTCCACATCCCATCTTTAAGCTTAAAAGAAAAGTGCAGATCTTGTACGCTTGGGCTAGCCTGGCAGCGGACTACCGATTCTGGGGTCGATCTGCACCGACAAGCACGAATTGCCAAGGGGAACAATCACGACATTCTTGGCGGTATTACGAACGCATGTTCGCCGACTAGTATCCTCGCCATCCCTTAGATCGAGGAGGCAGATGGAAAAGGATTCAATGAAATTAAGCAGTTTTTAGGTTGGTGGCATGGGGCTGCAGGCAGCGATGCACAAAGTTCGGTAAGCTGATCGCGCAGCTGCAATCTTCCAACCTAGGCATGCAATTACCAGGATCTTCATTGTGTCGTCTTCGTGCCGGCGCATGCAGGAGCAGCATTCAGTACGTCAATGATGCCATCTTCTGCATGCATTGAATATATATTGTGTACTCCTGAGGCGTAAGTTCGAGGTACCTTGCTTTCTCTGCCTGCATCTTTTGTCTCTTCCGCTCCTGCACAATGAAGTTCCAGGTTGCTGGCGCTGCCCTCCTCTCAGCCTCTTCGGCATTTGGTGCTGTCATCAAGCGGGATGATGCGCAGTTCAAGAACGGCCAACCAGTTGACGGTAAAGGCAAAGGTGCACCCATCCTAGGTATGTCGGACAAGTGCATCGAGGCGTTCCTTTAACCAGTTGACATAGGTGGGACAAATCACCAGATTGATCTGGCCAACCTTTCCAACCTTGGAGAGCAAAGCACCGACTCCGGCACCGTACCCAATCTGAAGTGGCGCTTCTCCGACTCCAAGACCAAGATTTTTTCGGGCGGTTGGGTTCGAGAGCAAGTCGTTCAGGATCTGCCACAGAGCCATGACATTGCAGCCGCGCAGCAGCATCTGACAAAAGGCGCAATTCGCGAGCTACATTGGCACCGTGTGGTAATTCCGCTGCAGCCAAATGTGCTTTCGATATACTGATCGGATCAGGCTGAGTGGGGCATTGTGTATGAGGGCCGCATCCTTGTCTCTGCCGTGGACGAGAATGGAAAATACCAGGTCGACGAGCTCGGATACGGTGACATCTGGTACTTCCCCAAAGGCCAAGCACACACTATACAAGGTCTGGACGACGAGAACGAGTATCTTCTGGCTTTTGACGATGGCGACTTTGACAAAGTGGGGTAAGTCGATAGCACTAGGTTGCACTCCTTTGTCAAGACCTAAGGCCCAATGATCTGACACCCTCGCTAGGACCACCTTCAACCTTGACGACTGGGTTGCGAAGACGCCGAAATCCATCCTCGCAAAGAATTTCGGTGTGCCGGAATCGGTTTTCGACAAAGTCCCTGAGAAGAACCCTTATATCTTGAATGCAACGACGAGCACACGCAACGTCACTGGAGGCAACGGCGAACTTACCGGCAACAGCTCTTATGTGTACCATACCCTGCAGCACGATCCTGAGCCTGTACCTGGTGGTGGTGGTGTCTTTTACAAGATCGACTCCACCAATTTCCCGATCTCGAAAACGATCGCTGCAACTTTTGTGACTCTCGAACCCAAAGGACTCCGTGAGTTGCATTGGCACCCTACGGTATGCCCGTCCAGACTTCGCGAAGCACTCGATCTTCTCTAACGTACGGCAGGCTGAAGAATGGTTGTATTTTCACGAAGGGGAAGGCCGCGCCACCGTCTTCATCGGCTCCAGCAATGCTCGCACCTTCGACTTCTCCGCTGGAGATACTGCTGTGTTCCCTGACAACAGTGGTAAGTGAAACTCGTTACTCTGCTCTGGTTCGCGAAGTAGCTCACAATCGCAGGCCATTACATTGAGAACACCTCAGCCACGAAGAATCTGACCTGGATCGAGCTTTACAAGAGCGACCGTGTAGCGGATGTCTCTCTCGCGCAGTGGCTGGCTCTCACTCCCGCCGATGTTGTCGCATCTGTTCTCAAGATTCCGATCGACGTTGTGGACGACCTGAAGAAAGAGAAGCAGGTGCTGATCAAGGGGAACTGATGGGGTTGATGTAAAGCATGCTGGACAGTGGTGATGGTACTTTTTTCTGCAGTGTTATGTACCTTCTACTCAGGGAGCTTCTAAGCTAGAATAGTAATATGTATTTCTGATAACACCTGACCATGTTTTTCCGATGCAAGTCATGGTTGCTGCTCTCGTTCGGAGGATGCTCACAAAGTAGACGAGGTCTGCTGCATACTGCTGGTAGCCGGGAAACCTGAGGAACGATGATGATGTGTTCCGGCACTGCAATTTTGATGTAGGGAGACACGAGGATGGGGATTAGAAGGTAGTAATTATTAATTAGGTGGATATTGCGTCGGGTGCAAATTGGTAGGGGCCGGTTGAACGATAGTGCGTACCACTGAGGACCGGTGGGCAGGGATTGCATCGCGGTTGTGATGTTGCACACAGGGAATTTGGCATGACGTCATCGTGGTACAAAAAGCCACTCGTGTTTGGTGAGAAATGACAGGATTGGTCCTCGTGTAGCAGATTGACGCAGCGAACCGTTCAATTTAACAAACATCCGCACTCAGGTCCATTACACTGTGCGCATGATAGGGATGAGAGTCGGAACGCGAAACGGCCACGGACGCGTCAAACGCTCGGAAACAGTGAAACGAGCACTGGGCAAACATTCAAGCTTCCAACGCGTTTCGATGCGATTCACAACCCGCTGCCTCCCGCGATCCACGGAATCCGGATGCAAAACGCACGCGCTGAGTTGTCCGTACTTTGTTCGCCAGGCCAGTCATGACCGCTGTCATCGGGATCTGGTCGCTGTGCCATGTGACACCTACCTTTCCGGTTCATCCACCCTGCATACCGCAGGGCTGGACAGGTTTCCATGCCACAGGTCAGCCCCCTGACACACTTGCAAACTGAGCTTGTTCGCTTCTTCAACTCAACGAGGTGACCCTTGCAACACCCGTCCTTTTACACTTACCCCCGCACGATATGAACACTTGAACGGCTTTATTCGATGCATATCCACAACGAGGTCCGCGATCGAACTCAATGTCCATTAGGGGGCATTTGGTATACATGCGGTACGCCTGCGTACGCAGGTTGCTGTGCCGTGAATCCATGCAATCAAGGATGTCCTCAGGATCAAGATTTTACACCACCACCGCAAAGCAATGGTCCGTACATTTCCACCTTGGACTTGCGAGACGTATTCGTGGCTTTTGTATTTCTTGACTTCACAAAACGCTTTGTGAAATGGTCGTACATGGGTGATTAGCACCATTTGTTTCATCACGCAAAAGCACTGCGAGAAACTCCTTACTCTTCCCTTGGATATTTGCGCAAGTTCATGGGGATATATCTCTCTCCATCATCGCTAAACCTTCTCTAGGGACACTATCAACCGGCACGCCTTCTTCTACGTCGGATCTGTCCATCTCGCCTACCTCACCATTAGCACATGTCGAAACCATCGTTACGATTTCTATGGGCCACACTATTCATACCACAGTCACTGAATACTCAGCGCCAACCTCGCAGCCAACCTCCGATCCAGCATCCACCGACCAACACGTAGGCCATGTAGGCAATAGGAGGCATGTGGGCGCTATAGTAGGAGGTACAATGGGCGGCGTTATGCTGTTGGCTGCAGCTGTCTTCTTTCTCTTCCTGTTGCGTAAGAGAAGACACACAAAAGAGGAGCGAAGGGCTACGCTTCCTCCAACATATCCGGTAATACGAGGAGGGGGAGATATGTCGGAACAACTGACTGGTAAGTCCTGCCGCAGCGCACATACCTTCCAGGTCCATAGATATCCGACTGACGTCTTTTAGGTGCCACCCCGATCAGCAGTGCTAGGACAAAAAACATCGCGAACGATTCAGCTCATACAAGCTCCGAATCTATTCCTCAACTAGATGGCATCGCGATCATGCCGCCGAACGAGATTGGTTCAGATGCGCTTGGCACCATTTCTGAGCTTCCAGCCGACGAGAAGCATATTGATCCATTTGAAACACCAACATCGGAAGTAGCTGAGGTCCCCCAAGAAGGAAATATCGACGGCGGTCGTGCATGTCGCGATCCCAATAACCATATTATGAGTTGGGCAAATCTCAATTCGACGGGCAACCGGAATGCGATGTCACGACTCTCTCAACCGCACGCGATCCCTGAGGGTGGTGTATGGGAGAGTATGAGGCCCACCAACAAGATGTAGAACTTTGTAGTGTTGCAATACCCCGTTTCTTTGATATAATACCCAGCTATATCTGGTTGGAGATATAAGCTCCGTGTGACTAAGAAGATCAAGCATGATTCTTCAACCTGCTAATAGATTGTTGACTCTTCGCGCGCTTTTGCAAGCCGCAGCAAAACGCTATACAGGAACTCTGTGGGGTGCCAAAACAAAAAGTCAACCTGCTAATATCGTATGAAGAGTATGCACACCACTGACAAGATTATCATGCGATTGTGCTTGTTCTTGCGTAAATGGGAGTACCGGGTCAGGTGCTTCAAATGTTCCCCCGCGATTGTTGACGAGTCACGTGCAAGATCTTGGCGTGGGCGGTTGACAGGTCCCACCGAAATTGCAGATCAGGCAACGTTTGGGCGCGCAGTCACCTATTCACCCTGCAAAAGTGCTATCCCACACCTACAGTACCTTTCGTTCCACTTTTTCAAGCAAAGAACAAAATCTGCACATTTTCCAGCTTCTGGCATTGCACAGCTGGGCTACCCCGCTGACGTCATTCTCGAGACTTCGCAACTGCCACCCCATAAACGCCTGTCGCGTTCCCGACTGTTTGCGGCTACAATGAGTGAGCAAGCAGCAGCAGCAGCAGAGGAGACGCCGTCAATACCACGCTACTTTCGCAACGATGCCGAGCTATCACGGCGGGAACCACACAAGCAGCTACTAGCCTCGCTCAATCGTCTGATCACCGACTATCCTCCTCACCAGATACCTCCGGGCGGCGGCCTTTACTACGGGCCTATTTCGGTCGCTTACCTGTTCTATGCGCTTCACAACATATACCCTGACCTGCTTCTGGACGACTATCCCATGAACACTTGGTCTGCCGCATATATCGAGCAGGCACAGGCCAACATCAAGAAGTACAAAGGGCCTTCTCCAAGCAAATGTGGCGTGAGCGACGACATAATGGCTCTGCTCGCCCTGTACGCCGTGACTGCTAAAGACCCGGATACGGTGAAGGAACTCTGCGATTTTGCGGCTGTGACGATCGAGCCGGAGGCGTCCAACGAATGGCTCTACGGCCGCGCGGGCTATCTGTACCTGCTACGACTGGTTCGTGGAGCTTTCATCGACAACAAGGAGATTACCGAGCTTATCGAGGATACCACGGACGAAGTTATTGACAATATTATGGCCAGCGCACGCCCATGGAAGTGGCACGGCAAGGCGTATGTTGGTGCTGCCCACGGAGCTATTGGTATCATCACCCAGATTGTTCTTACCGACGCTACATGGGCACCAAAGCTGGAGGCCGAATTGGGTGCATTGCTCAGCTACCAATACGAGAGCGGCAACTTCCCCTCCTCTCTCCCACCAGGGCGGGATCGACTGGTCCAATTCTGCCACGGCGCACCTGGCGTAATTGCTTCGCTGATCTCAATCAAGAAGTACTTCCCAAAGCTCGAAGAGCGCATCGAACGTGTGGTTGCGAAAGGCAGGGAGTGCATCTGGGAGAGGGGGCTGTTGACTAAAGAGCCGTGTCTGTGCCACGGAATCAGTGGAAATGCCCTAGCGCTGGACGGAGACCGATTCGAGCATTTCCTGACCTATACTACTAGTGGCGAGATTAAGTCCATGGCTAAAGACGGCATGTTGCAGAAAGCGAATGACCCGTCTGCGCTGTGGTGCGGCGAGGCTGGTCGTGCATGGGCGTGGGCGGTTGCCGATAAGGGACTGGAGAAGAGGTTTCTGGGATACAACGATATTTGAACGCGGAGAAGGCGAATCGCAAAGCTTTCCATGGGAACACGATGTAACGAGGGCACGATGCAACGATTTTCTGTCGAAGGCGCAGCAACCATGGAGCCTGATGTATACACTGGTACGTGCAACGGCTCCATAGCGTACGGATGGCCACTGGTTGGGTCCAGCAGCCATGATTCCCACTCCCGGGCTTACGGTTACTACATTTCCTGTTCCTGTTTTCATTGAGCGTATCACCAAGCATCGAGGCAACGTTGCAAGTCAAGCAAACCTCCCGGCTCTGTCCTTTCTGACCGCCAGTCTTGTGCCGTACTGTCGAACCCTCGTGAGGTTCTAGTGACGCCTATCCCACGCGTTCCCAACGTGACGCACGTGCACCTTCCCGTTTCTGCTTGCACAGTGATCGCATTCTCGTAGACCACAATCACTGTTCTCTCTGTCTCGTCTTTAGCAAGTCATAACGCGTCGTAGTTCGCACCCAAGGGAAAGTTTGACAGCTGGAATACGCGTAGAATTGGTTCCGGCGCGGCTACCATCGGACCACAAAGCGTGGAAGGAGCGTTGGATGTGACGAACAAGCCAGCCGGCGGGGCTTCGTCCCACAGTCACCACCAGAGGATGGCTCAGACACTCACCGATAACCTTCTCCACTCAACGCCTTGCCGCTCCCTTCGCATCTGGCGGTCAGCCTGTGGTGGCGGCTTGTTTGTTTGCTTTGTACCGACATCTGGCGCGGGCATCTCCTATATCCTCTCGCTGAACCTCACTCGTTCCTTCCGCGCATTAACGATCAGGAGTGTTCGATCGCTGTCTCGGCCGCTCGATTCTCGTCCCAACAACGTTCACCTCTTCTCCCATCTTCGTCTGTGTGTGTCACATGTCTGGCTCCTTGCCCAGTGGCCCGTAATCAACCTCGCGAAGACGACTACTCCTTGTTCGCACCTTGAAGCACGACCGTGGTCCACCTCCTGTGACAGCACGACCATAGCCGACGAGGCATCGCACTAAGTAAGTCTTCAGGATAAGCTGATGTGGATGATTTCTGACGAAACTTGGTCCAGAAGCAGTGTCTGGTCCGTCAAACTCGTCACTGGAAGCACGCAGACGCAACATGTGGCGGTCCATCAGTCTCCTTTTCGCAGCTGTGCTTGCTTCATTAGCCACATGCACGCCTATTGACTCCGCTCCAGTTTCGGTGGTCAGAAACGTCGCTGCCGAGGGACATCATCTCACAACAGGGATCGGGACGCGGGACAGTGGCAGGTACCTATGGGACAGAGCCAAAGAGCGAAAGTTAACGAGTTCAGGCGGACATCCACACATCAGACGAGAGATCCGCGATCTCTATTCAAACCATCCGGAGCAATGGGCCTTGTATCTACTGGGTCTGCTCAAGTTCCAACAAGTGGACCAAGATGACCCTCTCTCATATTACCGCATTTCAGGTTGGCACGAATATTCTACCGCTGTAAGCTCAGTGCTAAGATGCACGCAGGGATACATGCTCAGCCGTACGAACTCTGGCAAGATGCGCATGGCGTGCCAGGCGTTGGCGTTGGCGCTTATTGCCCTCACATGAGCCGACTGTTTGTAACTTGGCATCGACCATATCTAGCGCTGTTCGAGGTATGAAAAAAGCAGGGATCCTACGTTTGACAGTCAATCCGCTGAAACTGAAGCAGCAAGAACTTTGGAAGCACGTCAAGTCCATTGCCGACCAAGCTCAAGTAGAACGTGAGCGGTGGGTTGCAGCCGCCGATTCATTCCGTATACCTTACTGGGACACGGCGCGAGGCGCTGCAGACGGCGGGATTCCGGGATTCCTACTGTCTCCAAGATGGCCAGTCATCGGACCCAATGGACAACAACTCATTGACAACCCGCTTTACTGGTATCAATTTCACCCACTGAACCCAAAGGATTTCTCAAACGTTGATGTCAGTTATTCAAAAGTGTGATTTGCGGTAAATGCTAATTGTCTTAGATCGGTCATTATAACTACACTCTGCGTTGGCCAACCACTCACAAATCAGATGCAATCCCACAGCTGAGGGATTGGCAGAGAGTGTTTACCGAGGGCTCAAAGTCCCGTCAGAACGATGTTCACTCCGCTTTTCAGTGGGATGGCTCCTTCCAAAACTTCTCTGAATCTCTAGAGAATGCGCACAGCACAATCCACCTCATTACCGGGGGTTATCCCAAGGATTCGAATGGACAGGAAATTCATGGCCACATGTACAACACAGAAAACTCAGCTTTCGACCCCATCTTCATGCTACACCATGCGTGAGTCATGATATCTCCGGGCTCGAGAAGTACCAACTAACTTCAGGTCGTAGGAACTTTGACCGCCTTCTAGCTCTATATACAGCTGCTAACCCTAACGCATGGCTTGAACCCGCAGCTGTTGGTGGCAATCGAAACTGGCCTACATTTTGGATTCCCTCGGGAGGGGCTACCGATGCAAATACTGGACTTCCACCGTTTTGGAAGAACGAGAACGAATTCTGGACGTCTAACGATGCTCACCGCACTGATGTGTTCGGCTACGCCTACCCAGAGACTCAGTATTGGAACTTTGCGTCGGATGAAGAGTGGAGGAACAACGTCAAAGGCCTGATACAGAGTCTGTACCCGAATAGTGCTCGGGAAACCCTGGCCAATGCTGTAGCAACCGATAACACCTTGACGCATGTTGTGGATGCGGACAGCTCGTTTACGGATTGGATCATTCATACCAAAGCGTCTGCAACGGATATGCCGTCAACTTTCAGAGCCATGGTTTCACTTGTTGGGGACTTTTCGTCGGATGCAAGCACCGAGATCGGCATGTGGATAAGGATGCAGGTTGACGGCTCTGGCGACGGCGCTGGGAAACCCCGCCAATCTGAACGCAGAGGGAAGCGCTTCAGCACGACGGAACAGAGCCTGACCCGTGCGATCGATCTGACCTCGAGCTTGTTGGATCAGATCACAGCTGGCAAGCTGGAGAGCCTGGACCCGGAGGCGGTGTTACCATACCTCAGGGCCCGTTTGACCTGGAACGTCTATGGAGTAGGTTAAATTGAGAATATAGTATTGCCTGACACTGACTGGAGACAGGGTATTGATTCAAAGCGTCTGACGCCCGCGCAGCTAGAGACTTTCGCCGTTGAGGTCACTAGCACAAAGGTCTACATTCCCAAGGATCCTTCTCAGCCGCTCGAGTATAGCAGCGATACAACATCGTACCCCATAGGTAGGGTATGATAATGCGATCTTTGAGTTGTCGAGATGTGGAGATGTGGAGCATTTTTGTTTCTCGACCTATTTAGTTCTGCGACATTTACAATGAGCGGGGCATACTGCTTCTCAATGCGTGTGTTGGAGGCGTTTAGATCCAATTTTGGGAGATATCCGGGGGCAAACTGGATTATGTAGCTGTAATGGCAAGGACGTAATGTGAACGAATCGTGCGCTTTTCGCAAGATGGTGCTTGCATCGCTCCACGAACGCAGTGTTCTGTTCCATTGGCCCCACTTTGCCAGCTGTGATTGGCCAGTCCTGTCAACCCTGCCGTTCTGCTGGACCAACTTCAACCGTCTCTTCCGGCCTCGGTCATACACATACATCAGCAACAGTCACAAGGGGAACATCGATTGCTTTTTTTTTTCCTTTAATCCGCCGGGCCATTTGTTCAAACCCTTGTAGTATCTCCACCGCGGCCGTGAAATACTGCTCCTCATTCACCTAGAAGCATATGATAGCATGTTACGTCCCAGGACCCTCCGAGCCACCCATCCCAAGACCACAGCATCCAGAACCCCAACACAAACCCCACCACTACTCCAAAGCCGAATTGCATCTTCTTCTCCCTGCCCCTTCCCCCACACCACTCGCACCATGGCCGCCCAACCCCAGAAACCAGACTGGTCCGCCACGCAATACCTAAAATTCGCCACGGAGCGCACCCTCGCGGTGCACGACCTCATCGCCCGCGTCCGTCCCCACGTCCACACGGCGTCCCCACGCATCTACGACCTCGGCTGCGGACCCGGAAACAGCACCGCCGCGCTGCTGGCTGCGTTCCCCGGCGCGCGGACTACAGGCATGGACAGCAGCGGGGCCATGCTTTCGCGCGCCACGGCCGCCGTGCCAAAAGCGGCATTTGAGGAGGGCGACCTCGCGACCTTCGACACGCCCGCCGCGGACGTCGTCTTCAGCAACGCGGCGTTCCACTGGCTGCGCAGCGCACAGCGCATGCCCGCGCTGCAGCGGTATTTCCGCGCTCTGCGGCGCGGCGGCGTGCTCGCGGTGCAGGTGCCTGATAACTACGACGCGGCGACGCACCGTTTGATGCGGGAGGTGGCGGGCCTCCGCGGGGCGGCGTGGGCGTCGTTTTTCGAGGGTGCCAATATTGGTGATGTGGGCGATGCGCGGCGGCCGGATTTGGATCCCGTTGAGGCGCCGGGGGTCTTCTACGATGCGCTGGTGCCGTGGGCGGGGAGTGTGCATGTTTGGCGGACTGAGTATTATCATGTGTTGGAGGATGCCGGGGCGATTGTCGAGTGGGTCAAGGGGACGGGGTTGCAGCCGTATTTGCAGAGGATAGGGGATGAGGGGGCGAAGGAGGCGTTTTTGGAAGAGTATGAGAGGAGGTTGGCTGAGGCGTATCCCGAGTTGAAGGATGGGAAGGTGTTGCTTGGGTATCCGAGGTTGTTTGTTGTGGCGGTTAGGAAGTAGGGTCACGATTGAGCATCGAAGGGATGGATGTGTATCAGGAGATAAACGAGGACAAAAGGGTATAGTTATCGTATATGTTGAGTACAATATGGGTGTGTATTGAAATCGGGGTATATACTCGATAATATCCTACGAAGGCTTTGACTTCGCCACGCATGCTGTATTGGCCGATATTCCCATCTTCGGCAGACACCGGTGAGTAGGTGGCTCCTCACCTCTCAATAACGGCAATAATGCTTACATAGTCATATTGACATCCCTAAGTCCTTCCTCAACAGACAACATCGGTGTCAACCTTTCCTAGTGCACCTAATCATCACGGCATCGCCGACAAATGTCCGCGGCACAGCCCTCGCAATGGAATACCCAGCGAAGATCTGTATTGCACTCATCGCACGTTAAGTCTTCATCTTCATCTCGATAGGCGCGCACCCAGTTGTGCCTATGTTTACGGGCACGGCGATGACGACGGTTGACGACAGGTGCTGGAGGATTGACAGCAGCTGGACGGTTCACAGCAGGAGCCGGATGGTTGCCAAGAATAGCTGGAGGATCAGCGGGGCGACCGAAAAGGTTGGCAAGTGTAGCACCATCGACGACGGCTGGACGATTGACTGCTGCTGCATTCTGCTCTGCAGGTGCACCGGGCCAAACGTGTATTTGTTCCGCTGTGACACATTTGCAAGTCTTCCACTTCGCCTGACAGAGGTAGCAGAACTGATGCTTGCAACGACACCTGAGTCTCGGTTAGTTCGTAGTGCAGAGATTGTGCTATCAATGAAGTACGACATGAACTGGTTTACACCGGATTTACGTAGGCCAGAGACCATCTCGCCAAGGGCTTGAAGAGGGGTCCCAGGTAATACGTACGTAATATGGTAGCAGCCAACTGTGAGTTCGACCATGTTCTTGCACTGCGGGCAACTTTTACACTGCTTCTTTTCCGCCAGCGTCAATAGCGCTTTGACAGCTGAGTCAGTCGGGCAGAGTCCCTCATGCTGCTTTTGCTTGCAGTTGGCGCAGGTTTTCTGAGCACACCTCGGGCAGGTCGCCACGCCCGCTTCGGTGTTGTCCCGCTTGATCCACTTTGCGCACTCCGCCATGCTGCAATAGGTGCGATCTGGAGTTTCCAGCTCCTCTTTCTTGTCTCGGAATTGCGAAACGATATCTTCTGCCAAGAGACGCATGCAAGATGATAGCTCGAGGGGTTGGCAGCAGCGCGGTGGAAACTGATCCGAGTCCGCAATCGCATGTTCGAAAATGCTCTGAAGGCAATCCTTACAGTAAGCATGTTTGGCAGCGAGTTCCTCAGTAGGACATTGGAGCTCGAGGACATCTGCTCCAGCAAACAACTCGAAACAGCCTGAGCATTCTATGGAGGTCTCGGATCCTTGATGCCCTTTGCCGATAGCAGAAATATTCAAGGGGCCTTTGAGGGCAGGCTCGACTGTCTCAGCATTCGCATCATCGTGCCCTTCGTCTCCGTTTTCTTCATCAGTGCTGTTAGACCCTCGGAAACTACCGGCCTTTGCTCCCCATTCTTCCCATGTCTGGGTCACAGCAACAGACATACTCTGAAACGACCAAGCAGGTGACCAAAGGGGCCATTTTATAGCCGGCTCATCAGTTTCAGCGAGCGAATTGGCTCTCCTGTTCGTTTTCTCCGCGGTTACGTCGCTCTTGTCCGTCGAATTTCGTGCCTTCTTCTCGGCTACCCATCTTCGCTTCACGCATCCTTCGGTTCTGTCTCGTAATGTTTCGCTGTCTTCCTCAGCCGGACGCTTTCTTGGGATGCCAAGAGCAGTGTCCTTCGTTGCGTTCTTTGGAGTTGCGTCACGCCCGTCAGCCAAGCTGCAGTCTTTTGCCTGGGGCACCCATCTCCTCTTCACGCCACCTTCACTCCTGTCTCTCAACGCCTCGCTGTCTTCTTTGGCACGGCGTTTGCGCGGATTGCCAGGGACAGCGTACCCCGTCTGCATAATTCCCAGGTCGACAGCTAACGGCACTGCGACACTGCCATTCAAAGGCTCGTCTGGGGGACGGGCCACAGGAAGAGCAGGTTGAGGAATAGGCGTCCGTCCGGCAAGCCTAGCGGCTATTGCATGATCACCTACGTAGTCATAATCAATACCCTGCACACAAAGTTCCCTAAAATTTATGATCACTCACCCTGCGCCTGCCTTTCCTCCGCCAGCAACCGCCGATGAACACTGCGCTCGCCATACTCGGTACGTAGCATTCTTATCGCCGCACACTGTCCATCAATCTCACTCCTCTTTCTGATGAGCTCATCGCGCAGGACACGGAATGCTGCTGCCTCACTGCCCGCATTGAGCGTTTCGAGCGCATCGTTGACGTCTTGGAGCTGAAGGTCGAGTGCCAGACGTGCGCTGTCCGGATCCATGACTGGGGACGCTGTGCCGAGCAGGGACGGGCAACATGCGAAAGGTGGCTTTAAATGGCGAACGACAGCGTAAAGGGGGTACAAAGACGGCGCAACGATCAAGGTGGAGGAAGATGTCGAGACAGGAATTAGTGAGTGCTGGGGAGAGGAAGTGGTGGTGGCGCCAAGACACAACACAACAGAGGGCGAGAGAAGGGAAGGAGCGACCTTGACACGGCCGATACCAGAATAGATGACAGCGACAGTGGAAAGTAAGTGTGAAGCTTGAGGAATATGCTCTTTCCCATCAGGGAGCTCCTTCCATTAACCCAACCATCGCAATTCCAGAAATCCATCAAAACAAACTGCAGCCCTTCTGCAGCGGAGGCCATCAAGCGATTGACTTGAAGCCCATTCCCTCCACTTCCTCCACGAGACAAAGCACTCCCTTCTCTCACCAAGCCCCCACGTCCATCCACTACATGCAATGCTCAAGAATCCCACTGACCCAACGACTCAACAAGCCACCCCCGTGCCACCACGAAGTAAAAGCAACGCCTCAAAGCAAATGGCACCTGGCAGATCGCAGAAAACACATGGACTTACCCAGAAACGCCCTTTCCAAATGCCTGATACGAGGTTGTATGCTTTACGCCCCAAGCCCTCCAACGTGCCAAACTCAACCGTTCCTGCGTTCATGAAAGCCGTGCCATGCCGTAACTGGTGATGCGACGGGACACAAGCATGTATGTGTACGGCGTGCCCGAGAAAGTGACATAAAGACCAGTTTTCCGCTCAGAGGTATCTGCGCTCGCTTGGTATCGTTTTGCGAAATAGACGGAATAAAATGAATCGAGACCAGCACCTCTTTACTCCTATTATTGATTAATGCCGTATGTTCATCACACGGCGCCGGCTGTGCCGAGTGATTGTTTCTGCATTGCCGGTGACCGGTAACTGTGACGATGCGGCGACCCTGTCCGGTGGCTGTCAGCGGACCCGGGCGCGGGTTGACTGTACGGGAGGTTGGGGGCGCCCAGATCTAATTGCTGTGGTGGAGTACTCTGATTGTTCGGTCCACCCGCGCCTGGGACATGGCGCACAGAGGATTCACCTGCGAATGCTTGAGGGTTGTGATCCGCTTGTGTAATGTGTGGAGCGTTACGCTGGTCTTTCCTCGAGGAGGCGCCAGACTGATTGCGCGGGGACGTTGCGGGGCCCGCCGGTCCTGGCGCTGATGGGGTTCTGCCGCGTTGCTCCCACTGTCTCATGATGTCCTTGGGAGTCAGCTCGGAGGAGCTGTCGTCGTAGAGTAGATCCACAATTTCGTCAGGCACCTACACCAAGTCAGCAAAGTCAACAGCCCGTGTGGGCGCATACTCGCCTCGCAGAACTCATCATTGTTCTCAATCAAATCGAAGACGACTCGGACAGCACCTTGGTCCACGCTCTTCATTTCCTTTTCGTTGTTCTCTCGCAAGATGTTTGGGGCCATGACTGTCGCAATGTTCCACGTGTCCATCTTGTTACCGGTTTCCTCATCTACAGTGTGGAACGACGAGACCCAATTGAGGAAACAGAACAAGACCTCCATGGTGTCGCGATGCGCCTTGGGCAACAGACAACAGACAAGGTGTAACACCTTCATTCGCTGTACCTCGTCGGTCATTTCTGTCCAGGTTAGCACATGTTGTGGAACTGTGACAGTATACGCACCATTTGCTGTCATGAACAAGCGGTATAGCTTGAGTGTCAAAACAGGATCCGGCATTAACCGAAGGAAACGCTTGAGAAGGTTCGCCAGTATGACGGGATTCTGTGTGTTGAGGTCCACCTGCTCCACACCCTTCGCATCAATCTCTTCCTCGAGCTCTCGCAGAGCCTTGAGGTTACCATTCTTACGGAAGACACCTTCGATGGACATGTCCATGTTTCTCATGGCACTGACAGCGTCTTGCAGCAGTGCGGGTACTCGGAGCGTGCCTGGTCCAACACCGTCCGTAGACTCGGCGCCAAACCTCTCCACAAGCCATTCAAGAGACTGCCTAAACGTCGCTTTCTCGGAAACGGGCTTTTCAACGCTTGTCGGTCCCTTCTTCGGCTTATTCTTGTTCTTGCCAAATCCAATTTTACCCCAGAAGTTGGTTCGCTTTGTCTCGATGAGATCCAAGAGGTCGCCTTGGTTGTACTGATTGTCATCGAGCAACAGGCCCAGTTGAAGGACCGCGAGGCTCTTGAGTTTGAAATACTCCAGGGGCGAGAGCTCAGAAAAGTAAGTTCGTGGTCGTCCCTCCACTTGAAGTTGCCCTGAAGACATATCACGGCGATGTCCGTTCAAGAGCCTGGCCTGGTCTTGTTGACCAAGCAACGCACTACCACCCGCACGGAATGCATTAGGACGCTGCTCACGCTGCTGCTCCAATGCTGCCATGCGCGCAATGTCATCCAAAGCAAGCGAATTGACAGCAAGGGTAGTACCGTCTACATCGCCAGCCTCACGTTCTTGCACGATGTGCATCCCGCCTTTGCCTTGGCTATCGCCACCTGCACCTGATGCTTCTGGGCCATCAATGATTCTAGATTGGCGAGCGCGCTTCATGGTCTGCGAGAGGTGTTTGTCCAACCGTGTAGACCGTAGGCGCTTGATATCGGTCATAGACTGTTCGTAATTTGCGTTAGCGGCCTGAGCGTCGGCCGACGAGTGGCCACCAAAGGATTTGGAGCGGGCGTCCTGTCGTAGTTGAGATGGCTCCAGATCTCCACTGGCATCGCCCAGATGATGGCCCTGTGAAGAGTCGTATCCTGCCAGATTTGGATCATCTAGAAAATCAGTGAGTGGAGGAAATTCTCTTGCGGCGTGGGGGGCGATTGCCTGATCATGGGTGTCAAGACTGAATGCTCACAGGTGCTGGTGGGTTGACGACGACTCAACAAAACCTGACTTACCAGAAGTGTGTGGCAGAGCTCCGCTGGACCGCAATGTTGCCATCAGACGAGCGTGGGCAACCTTGAGTAGATGCACGTATTGTCGCAGCTTGGTTATTTGCTGGAATCCGTTCTCCGCATCGGGCTGTGCTGCAGCGCACGCCGGGCAGAAGATCCTCTGCTTTGACTTGCTCCAGTAAGCGTTCTTGGTATCGCTGCGTAGGTCGGCTCCACAACCCCTGCAAACCATGCACCCGTAGTTGAACGACATGTTGTCAAGGTGCAAGCACTTGTCCTCCACCTGAGCATCGCATATCGGGCAGGCATCCGCCCAACGCGGAACAAGCAACAGGGCCTCGGCGGCCTGGTCTTTCTGCGCCTCTTGCTCCAGTCTCTGGTCGAGGGAATTCACTTGCGCAAGGAAGTTTGTCAGACCAGTCGCGCTCCGCGTCTCTCGCTCCAGCTTCAAAGCACCCTGTAGGCAGATGCGGATCAACAGCTTCAGATAGTGTGCTAATCCAGTAACGAGGGATAAAAGCTCTTGCGTAACGCCGAGTCTACGCACACCGGTGCCTTGGGATTGCGTCAGAAGCGCGAAGAAAGCCACGACCTTCTTGCATAGCAATTTTGCCTCGCGCGAGTACGTCAGGCCTTTTGGTGTATTCGTGGTAAGCTGTGCGTCGAGGTCGTCTGCGGCGTGGAACAGGAGTTCGACGTGGACGATGAATTTCTTCGCAGCCATGACACCGTCGACATAGGCGCCATTGCTGACGTGGAGGAGCATGTCGGAGATGCAAGTGGCCGACTTTTCCTCGAATGCGGACAGAGTCTTCCAAATCCAGTTGACTTTGGCTTCTATCTCTTCTTCTTGTTTGCGCACTCTATCGCGTACCTCGTCCGATGCGTCGGAACCCACGTCCTGCGGGCCTTGGGCTATGGGCTGGCCGGTTGAGTGCAAGCGCACGTTCCAGTACTTGTGGATCATGTAGCATTCCGGATGCCAATGCTGGTTCTGCCCATTGCGGAAAATTTCGACAAACTGCTTGAGAATCGACGTCTGGCAGCCGTTGCATCGCTGGGCGAATTTGGTCGAATAGTGGTAGTGGCAGTACACGCTGCCCTCGTGCTCGTAGTAGCTGTCCGACGCGCCGAACACAGTAGGGCAGACGGAGCAGGTGAAATGCTCGATGTGGTATTTCCGGTCTAACGCCGTGATGTACGAGCCCCGCAAAGCTTGTCCACAGTCAAAGCATAGCAGGTCGAGCCGCTTGAAGTAATCGGTCTCGCAAAGCGGGTATTGACCGGGGGGCTTGTCGGGCACGGGGAAGAACTTGGAGGCGACTATTTTACCGCAATCCTGTGTCGTGTTAGCGCATGCACTCAAACGAACAAAGCACAACAGAAGTCGCAGGGCGGAGCGAGCATCGACTCGCCTGCAGCCCAACTCCTGGTACCAACAGTTACGTACATGACATGTAAAGCATTCCAGATGGTATGTGTCGCCCAATGCGCGGACAAATTGTCCTGTCAAGCCCTCGCCGCACTTGCCACAGATCTTGCTACGACCTCGAGGCTTCTCGCGTGCAGGATCTTGTTGCTGTAGGTCTGTTGGGTCGGTAAGGGAGCGGGAGGGCGGGCCGTTGCTCTTCTGGGAAGACGGCGCCTGCGGACTCTGCATGTCGTAGGGGTTCGTGGGCTGCCGCTGGAGGCCGTTGCTCCTCTGGTGAGATGGCGCCTGCGGACTGTGCATGTCATAGGGGTTCGTGGGCTGCCGCTGGAGGCCGTTGGTGCGCGGGTCATAGGCCTGGTATTGCTGCTGCTGTGGCTGCAGTTGCTGCTCCTGGGGGGCGTCCTGGCCTCCCAGCGAAGGCGGGCCGTCGCCGGGAGTTAGTCCGTTCATGGCGGCGGTCTGCCAATGCTCGGCGCGTGTGCTGCGATGCCAGTGCGCAGACAGTCGGGGGGCGCAGGTGTGGGCGGCGAGGAGCGAGCCGGGCGCGCGAGACGGGGCGGTGCGAGCGGCGGCAACGAGAGGCGGCGGAGGAAGTGCGGAGGAATTGCAGAGGGGACGACGGCGGGTGTTGAGGGCGGATCAGGGCGCCGCAGCAGCGGTGGTGTTGCAGCGGGAGGAGGGAGGGGAGGGGCGCGGGTGGAGCGCTGAACCGTGCCCAGCGGTGAAGGTTGGCCAGCGCGGGTTGGGGTTGTTCAGGCGCGCAGTCGGCAGCATTCGTCGCAGTCGGGTTGGCGAGGGCGACGTCGAGGGACGGCGAGAGACAGCGAGTCGACGAGGGGAGGGGAGAGGAGGTGCCAATTGGGCAGCTGGGGCGGCTGAAGGGGTGGCAGGGTGGCAGGCGGGCAACAAACGGCGCGACTGGGCCCACTGGCAGGTCGTGGGGAGGAAGGACGGCGGGTCTCGGGCGTGTGTTGTACTGTATGGGGCTGCCGCCAAGCGTGCTCTCGCTCTGGAGAGTCCAGCAAAGGCAGCGAAATTGCGGCGACGATCCACACGGCGAGAGAAAGACGGCGCTGCTTATGACGGCAGGACGCTATGCCCGGCCCCGGCGCAGGCGCTGGCGCTCGGGATTACTTGTGCCCATGTAGTGCAGCGATGCATTGTAGGAGGTATAGCGTATAGCGCCCGCTGCTATTGCCCGCCAGCGCCAGAGCGAGGCGAGGCGGGGCCCGACCAGACCAGTTGAGTAGCCAGTTGAGCCACCAGCCAGCCTGAGCCAGCCACTGCAGCCAAGTCACCGCGACACGTCACGTGCTGCCCGACTGCAGCGACCGCTCCACCAGATGCGAAGCCCGAGGGCGTGCGAGACGCGCAGTTGAGCCTCGTGCCGTGCCCCGAGTCCTCCGTCGCCCGTCGTCCAGCCTCGTCCACACCCCGAATCCACCGCCGCCACCGCCCGGCTGCTCTGTGCGCGCCCGGAAAGAGCGACCGGCCCAGCGCCTTCACTGCCTGCCACGCTCTTTCACGCCTGCACGCCCTGCAAACAAAGCCACCCACCTCTGCCCCCACGCAACCGACCGCCGTAGCCCCGTTCCTCTCACCCGCCCACCATGGACGACGAGCCGCAAGACCAGCCCGCCCAGGTGGCCATCGAGCCGCCCACCTTCAAGGCCCCGCGCATGGTCTCGCGCCCCAAGCCGCAGCAGCAGGAAGAGGAGGAGATCGGCTCCGAGCTCAAGCTAGGCGACTTCGAGGGCGAGCAGCCGCTGTCCATATCCGAGGCGCGCGCAGTCGTCACCGCCGTGCACGAGAAGCGGAAACTGAAGGCTGCCGAAGGCCACGGTGTGCTGGGCGACAGGACGCACAACGACACCCAGTACGCACATGCGCGCGTTGCCTAGACGTCGAGCTTTTGCTGAAGAGCGCAGGTCCATCCAGCAGTTCGTCGACTACCTCGAGATGTTCGCGCGCTACAAGGAGCTCAACAACCTGACAGCCATGGGCGGCGTGCTCGACGCGAATCCGCAGTTCACCATGGCGGAGCGCGCCATGCTCGGTACGAAACCTGCTTCTCTGGAATGTGCATTTGGCTGACCTTGCAGGGTCGCTGTGCTGCGACACGGCCGACGAGGCGAAGACGCTCATCCCGTCGCTGGCTTCCAAGATGGACGACGACTCCTTGCAGCCTGTGCTGGATGAGCTGCAGAAGTACCGTATGCATATCCCGTTTCACACCCTTCACCTGGCCGTAACTGACTTGGTCATCAGAGGATCGCTTGACCATGTGAGCTACCTACGCGCACGCTGAGAAGCACATCCACTCTACGAGTTCGAGACACGAGACCGCGCCATGGAGGCAGAGACCTCGAGACGGAATCGTACGAACGATGATACACGGCATCGCGAATGACAGTGACAGCCTCAGGCGGTGAAAATGCATGATCGGGAGCTCTGGCTTTTGCGATACCAACCGATAGACGGGCCCCGCTGGGTCAATATAGCAAAAATCTATTATTTTCAAAGTCACAAGACGCATCTCGGGCGGTAGCATCAACTCTGGACTTAAGCTGCATCTCGACACCCTCTTTATATAGTGATGATCTAATATTATGTATATTTTTTCTCTTATTATTTCTCTCTATTGGTTCCAAGTATCTATTAGATACTAATAAGATTTTTTTTTATAGAAATAGTATTATTCTACGTGATCCTGAGTAATCTTAGTACCTACTTAAATCCAACGAATTTGCCACCGCCAGCGACGCATTTTCCAGCTCTGCGTACGATTCTACCTTCTGGCTGACTCGATCAAGGTTCTAGCTCGCTTCTACTCAACAATCTCCTGTAAACCGCTCAGTAATAATTATTGGATAAATAGGCACATCTACATCGCCCCCTTACTTCTCCGCATCATGCTTAGCGCTCGCCATCCTATCTCTCATCCAGCACTTCACACAAAACACGCCACTGATGATGAGCCCCAACCCGCTCAGTCCGACCGCCATGTACAGGGCGGCCCTATACCCCCTCAGCGTATCCTCGGGCGACGTCCCCCCATCCACCACATACACCTCCACCGTCCCCGCGAACCCCAGCCCCAGCGAAATCGAATAATTCACCACGGTATTCACCAGACTCGCCGCAATGCCCTGATGCTCCTTGGAAACGGCGTCGGAAAGGATGAGCGTGGCCGCCGGAAACGACATATCCATGCCCCAGGGGGTGACGACGGTAGCGAAGAATAACTGGCCCCAGTACAGCTGGTCGACGGGACACGTCATGATGAGGACGGTGCCGATGGTAAAGCAGGACAGCGCGATCATCATAACAGGCGGCGGGCCCACGCGGTGGATGACGAGTCCTGTGACGAGCGCCGCGATGCACCCGGACGGCACGACGGGCACCATCCACGCCGTCGCGAGTAGTGGTGGTGCATGCCGCAGCACCTGTATAAACTGCCACGTGTAGTAGTACCAGATGCCGAAGCAGGCCCAGCCACACGCGACGCAGGCGAGCACGAAGGCGACGTCCGTGGAGAGCGCGTCGAAGGGGATGAGCGGGGTGTTTGACACGCGCAGCTCGATGTAGAAGAAGAGGGGGAGGAAGACGAACGACAGGAGCAGGCAGACGCAGACGTAGGGTTTGTCCCAGCCGACGAGGGGGGCCTGGTTCCAGGCGAAGTTGAAGAGGACGAGGGCGGTGACGCCGGCGAGGGCGCCGGGGAGGTCGAGGTTGGAGATTTGCTCGCGCGCCGACATGTGCGAGAAGCGAGACTTTTTCGGGGGGTCCGGGATCAGGAAGAAGCCTGCAGCGCTGAGGAGAACGAGGTAGACGGCGCAGGCCCAGTAGGTCCAGGGCCACCACGCGAGGTCGAAGAGGCCGGCGAAGACGCTGCCGATGATGCTGCCTGTCGGGGCGCAGGCGCCGAAGATGGCGAAGACCATGTTTTTTCTCTTGCCTGGCGCGTACGTGGCGCCCAAGATGGCGAGGGCGTTGGGCAGCATGATGGCGGGGCCGATGCCCTCGAATACGCGCGCGAAGGTGAAGAGGACGTGGTTGGAGTAGGCGGACAGTCCTAGGACGAGAGACCAGAGAGACATCCAGAGGAAGCCGATGAGCAGCATGCGTTTGTAGCCGAAGACGTCGCCGAAGCGGCCGGAGGGGAGGATGAAGGTTCCGACTGTGAGGGAGTAGCCGGCGATAAGCCATGGCAGTTGTGCGTCCGAGAGACCAAAGTCGTTTCCGATGACATGAACAATAGTCTGTACGTTTCCCAGACCAGCTTCTGTGATGGCGTTAGGATAGGCGTTGTGGAGTGGAAGATTGTCTTACGCGTCAGGAGCTGCGCGCTGCAAACAATAGCGACGAAGATGATCTCTCGCGGCAGCGACAGCGTCTCTGCTATCGACTTTGTCCTCGTCAAGTCCATCTCATTTCCCATCTCCCCCTCGTTCGGCACCGAATCGCCATCGTGTTCTGTCGGCGACAGCGACGCACTGCTGTGACGCCATGGTGGTTCCTCTTCCGCCTCTTTACCAAACAGGTTCGCCGGCACGTCCTGATCCGTTCGCTTTTCGGATATACTACCCACCATCTTGACGTTACGAAGCGAGCAGGTACGTACCTTCTGCCATCGCGGGAAGGCTAGACCTTTAATACAGCAAGTCATCGAAGCTATGCGTGTTCAAACCCGGCCCGTTACCTCGACTGTACGTTAGCGGCCCACCGCGGAAGCCGACCCGCACCTTTTGTCAGATATGACAGAGCGCCTGGACGCGTACGGCTTACACGATGCTGAGGTCGAGTCGCGCCGAGTGGAGCACTAATAACACGACTCCGAAACCCGCCTGTTGCTGCCTGCCAAAGCGCAGAGGGCGATGCGCGTGCAGCATCTTCGTGATAGCCAAGTGTGCAGATATCGCGGCTAATAGCGCCGAATGAGCAAGGCTTGGGCTTTTGCAACACCTTGTTTGAACGTTGGGTTGGGATGGCGATGGTATCGAGTCAGTTAGGAGAAGTGGGAAATGGGTATGTTCTTAAACAAAAAGGAAGCACCTACCTGGCGCGATGAGGCATAGTGAACAAACCTGGGTGCATAGCATTAACGTGTAAAGTTACCTAACCTTGTTTATCCACTCACAACGCTTCCTTTTGTATCAGGCAGCCCATGTCCATGTTTGTTTATCACTTTACGGGATCCTACTTTGTAGTTCGAGTCAACAATCAGAAAACCACGTGTAAAGAAGCCTTTTGCATAGCTCGTCCGTATACGCATCGCAAACAATCTATAAGCCGAGTATCGGCACTAATGCAAGCACATTCTTGTGCATACACCTCGTACGCCGTGAGCCTCGCGCCGCCTATGTTCCCAACACGCGCCCATTCCATTGTTTCACCCAAACCTTCTGTCTCAGTGAACGTATCGCCGTCTATGTCTCTAGGTTTCGATGTCCGTCGATCATCACCTAAATTTTCTTGATTAGCCGCTCGAGTCTATACCTATGTTACTCCTCGTCGTGGTAGCTACAACTAGAGTCCCGCCACCACAGGAAGCGACACTGAAGGAATCCATTCTTGAGGAGGCCACGCTTCATGGTGGGTGGTGCACTGGTGATGGTGACATATAGATAGAGGCCCGTCTGATTCGCGAAGCATGTCCAGGATCATATTAGACGCAAGGTACGATACGTCCGTCGATTCGTCCTAATTGTAGAACATTGTGCCGTCAGTGCAGAGTTCAGTGAGGTGTTGAGTTCAGGATGACAGTGCGTGGAGATGGGAGCCGGGTTTTCTAGTGTGAATGGGGACATAGCAGAGTAGCCCAGATAGCTTTACGGCTAGAATTGTATACGTGTTGAGCTTATTGAATCGTGTTTCGGTACCGTAGAATTGCTTATCGCGTGTTGAGGAGTTGGTACGGCGAGAAGTGGGTTGCTATGCGTACACGGACCGCAGGACGGCGCCATCGCAAGGCAGACCCAACAAATATGTCTTTGTCATCAACCTAAAAACCAATCCAATCTCATCATACTGCCCTCCTTACAGTCATAGGCATCCCATCAATCGGCTTCGCCTCAAATTTGAAGACCGAGAATGCTCTGTCTCCAAACACGGTATCCAGGTCAGTCCACCCAAATCTTTGCTTTGTAGGCCTCAGCCCGCTACACTCGAAGTCAAAGTCCCTCACCGTAAGCAGAAGGGTCAATTTCATCTCTGCCATCGCCATCGTCTGTCCCAGACACGCCCTCGGCCCGCGCTCAAATGGCCGCCATGCGTTCCGCGGCACTTCATCGCGAGTAAAGCGGTCCGGGTCAAACTTTTTGGGATTAGAATAGAGCTTCGGATCATAGTGCATAGTATGTTGCAAGCCCGTGACAAGCTGGCCTCTAGTGGTGAGCTGTTGGCCTTTGTAGGTTAAGAAGCCTGTGGCATCTTCCATGCGGGCTGAATTGCCGATGGGGTACATGCGTAGAACTTCTTTAAGAACGTTCGTTGTATACTCGAGCTCATTGACCCTATTCGGCTCTGCTTGGAGTAGATCGTAGGTGGCTTCAACACCAGGGCAAAAGACGGTGTCATGCTCGCGTCGTAGTTTCTCAAGGACCTGCGGGTGTACCGAGAGCAGTGCATAGGCAAATATAAGTGTGGCTGTCGTGGTGCCGGAAGAGGCTAGCAGAAGGGTTCGTACTTGACGTCAAATCAGAGAGCGAATCTTGATGTAACTCGAGAAGTATCACTTACCTTGTGTGATTGCCATGTGCATGAAGGCGGGGTCAAGAGCTTCTCTTTGCGTCTTTCGAACTTCAAGCAGATGCTCGCGCAGAATAAGGTCCATCGTGCATAAGCCCCGCTTCTGGTTGACATCCACATTATCCCGCTGGAGCTTCTCGAATCGAACGCGAATCATATCTGCCAGTTGAGCTTCCACATCACGACTCAGTCTGTTCATCCTCCAACGGGCAAAGAGTTTTCCCACGGGGTTCCAGGAGTACATGATATAGATGTTTTCATCGCACGCCGCATGAAATTTCGCCAGCATTGGCGTCTCCTTGCGCTGTGTATCGAGTGACTCCTCGAAAATCGATCTGGCAATGGTATTGAGCACAAGATTTGCAAGGACCCTTTCAATCTCGAACACCTCGCCGGTCGCAGCCATCTCCTGCAAGATTGATCGGAACACCATCACCTCTTCCGCCATCATACCAGCCATACTTCTTTGATGTGAGACCGAGAATGCAGGAGCGATCATGTTGTGCGCAGCTTTCCACGCCGGCCCGTTTGCTGTTGCAATGTTGCCTGTTCCTAGGACAGTATCCATGGATGTGGTTGCTATGATGTGTTTTGGGTGGTTCTTCAGGACCGTAAATTGGTTTGCCTGCCAGACCCGGAGGTACAAAGTCAGTTTATGTCTCAAATAAGGGGAATGATAGTACTTCGCTGGTGTCTCAGCTAAGCTAAGGAAAAAACTTTTCTTATATCTTAAGTAGATATATCGCAGTTATCCTCGTGCTTGGCGGAAACACCCTCTTCGTACCGGAGAAACTTGCCAGATCCGGGTCCGTAACAATCAGTTGCGATGGGCCAACTGGCCATAGATCCAGATACCAGGCTCCGGGCATGTCGTACTTTTGCGAAATCGTCGTGATAACTTGCTGGTAATGTGCACCACTGGGAAGAAGACTCATCGGTTCCCCGAAGAGCTTCAAGTGGCCCCACAAAAAGCTGTGCGGTGGTGTAGGCACATCACGGTAGAAACGTCTGTGCATATAAAGTTTCACGAAGAAGTACGCCAGAGAAGCGATCAACCCGGACAAAGTGAGTG
Source organism: Karstenula rhodostoma CBS 690.94 (assembly GCA_010093485.1). Lineage (NCBI taxonomy): Eukaryota > Fungi > Ascomycota > Dothideomycetes > Pleosporales > Didymosphaeriaceae > Karstenula > Karstenula rhodostoma. Next base: position 1,115,014 of record MU001504.1, read on the forward strand.
TAAGCCATGACGGTTTCTCCATCGTTATCAATAAGGAGCGAAGATGCGAAGAAGATAACACTGGAAGGGGGTGGATTGATTTTATACCGTATGAACTCGTCGATAGGCGTTTCTATTAGCCAGATTCAGTCACTATTGAAGAAGCGAGAGCGCTTTTCCTAGAAATACTAGCGTCTCTCTATATTTTGTTAAATAGCGAATTAGAGTAGCTCTGCCACGTCTTAATACAGCTAGTACAAAGCCTTATCGACAAGTTGTTACGGTACAGCCCCGTCTCGCATCAGCGCTACGCGTGCCCTGCCTCGTTGGGCGTAGCTCACTTTCCATAGCGTGTACTATAAAATCCTAGAATCTACCCAAAATAATTTGCGCAACACTAGACAGAAAACGGTATATAAATCGTTGAGCATCGTGAGTACGTACAGGCTTGCGCAGGGTTAATGCTTGATGTTCGTGTCCTGTTTGGGAAGCCATCACTCCCGTCGAAACCACCACGCCACATCTCTAGAACACTAGGCTACCTCTTCCTTGGGGATTCGCTCTCTAGCCGCAGCTTGCATATAAGCATCGAGTAGGCCCATCAGCACCTTGTCCGACCCTTCTTTTAGCCATTCGGAATCATGTGCTAGTGCTATGTGGAAGCTATACTCTTTTTCCAGCACTCGAATCTTTGAAATTGTATCTTTGGCAGCCTCAATGTCGGCGTGAAGCGACATGGTGCCTTGTCGGTGCGGCACGCAGAACTGGGCGATCTCATGAGTGCCGCTGAGAATGCCCCTGGTTCATTCAGGAAGAGATCAGTACGTTTCGGGGAAGCGCACCTTGAGTGGCAGCAGTCGCTACCTAGCAGAACCCAGTCACCGCTCTCCAAACGTGCCGCTGCACACAGATTTCCAGGCATGTGTCCAGGCGCTTGAATTACCCAGAAGCTGCCGTCGCCAAAGTAATCCTTGGCTTTTTGGAAAGGTCCGAACGGAACCCACGGACCGTCAAGCTCTTCAGCTCGTTCAGTCGCTTGCTCAGGGTCGAAGAACCGACCGTCCCACTGCGCTGTTGGGTCTGCAAGGTGTCCAGGCGCGCAACCTGCCTTTGTTCCAGGTCCGAAGTATGCCGTTGCGTTAGGAAATGCATCTCGGATTGGTCGACAGTGATCCCAGTGCGCGTGACTTTAAGATTTAGCGATGTGATCAAGCTCAGGTGTTGACGTTTTGCACCTGAAAATTATTGTTTTGATCTGAGCAGATGAGACGCCTCTTTCGCTTAGCTGCTCTCCTATGCTCTTTCTTGGACCTGAGGGATTCACGTAGTCCAGCATAAACTTGTTCACCCAAGGCGTGTACAAGGAACGATCCTAGAGTGTGTGAGCATATCTGTCTTCTAAGATGACGAAGCCTACCTCATCAAGTCCCAGGTCCCACAAAATGTGCTTATCGCCATGGGAGATGTAGAAGGCCCAATTGTACATTCGAAACTTGGCATTGCTGACATCTGCATGCAGCTTATCTGTGTCCGCGATGAAGCTGCCTCCATCCAGTAGCGATAGGCCAACGAACGCCATGGGCTGCAGGATAGGGCTCCAAGACATCTCTGCTACTCGGTACAGGCGCTACAAAGTCACTTGAGTTGTGAAGCCCAAGTGTAAGTACGGCCGAATGTCTTAAATGGCGGGCTCCACATATTACACTATGCCTTTGTAAGGTAAGTGCAGCCTAAGTACACTAGGTCCTGATCTTCAAATGTAGGCATGCTGCGTGTCGCCTCAGCCTCCTCAAGTGATACGACTATAATCCATCGCTTCTAGGCTCCGCCGGACCGATTGTCGTCCTTGTTGAAAGTATTCACACCTCATCGCAGGTACGCGTGAAGGAAAAGATCTCCCAAGAGCTCTCCCCACATAATCCCAAATCAGTAAACGGCCCGCACCATCGACTAGTATCTAGCCCCACCTACTTGCGACATAGCGGGGTAGGTGTCTGCGACGGATCAACAATTTATCTCGCAACTTATTACGCTTCCTCGAGATGCATACTTGTTCTGACGAGAATCTACCACTGTGGAATTAGCTTCTTGTTATCGGAACCGTTGGCCATTGCTGAAAGATACTTCCTCGCTCAAATGACGACAACTTACAAGCACAAAGACCTCGGCGAGGTGAAGGGAAACAGTAATGATGGCGTGGTTCAGTTTTTAGGACTCAAATACGCTTCATTGGAAAATCGCTTTGCAGCACCATCGCTGGTAACCGATTATGGTTCTGGACATACAGACGCCACCAAATTCGGGTACACACTATGCCCGCAAGCTGATAGACTCGTACTCATCTGAAATAGACCTCCTCCCGTCTCACCTATCGGCGCTATCAATCACGAATTCGGCTTCATACAACAGGAATTGCCATTGCCTCCGAACGTTCCCAATCATTCAGATATTGAAGGTCTTAACCTTAACATTACCGTCCCAAAAGGCAAGAACGGTGAAATCGACATCAACGCAAAGCTTCCAGTGCACGTTTTTGTGCATGGAGGCGGCTTTGCAGTGGGTTCAAGCTGGTACCCGCACTATAACCAGGCGCCACTCGTCAGAATGTCAATCGAGAAGGGAACGCCCATTATCGGTGTGACTATCAAGCATGTAAACTGCACAAAAGATCATATCATGGTCGCTAATTGCTACCAGCTACCGCCTAGGCGTGACTGGTTTCATGACTTCGAAGGAACTTCGAGGCGCCGGTTACAAAGCGAACAATGGTTTCCACGATCAACGCACTGCTCTGCAGTGGATACGAAGATATATCGGTGGGTTTGGCGGCGATCCAGAAGAGATCACTGCTTCTGGAGAAAGTGCCGGTGGCTGTATGTACCTTCATCGGACCAGTGGCAAGAGCTAACGATAATAGTTTCTGTCCTCATATTACTCACCTCGAAAGAGCCCCTTGTGAAGAGAGTCCTGAGTACGGGAGGTGCAGTCCTTCTGTTCAAGCCAATCCCGGAGGCTGTAACAGAAATGGCATACTCAAAGATCATCGAAGCGTTTGGGTTGAAAAATAAGTCGCCCGAGGAGCGTATACAAGCTTTGCTTTCCCTCCCTGTGGATGATCTTTGGCAGAAAGTCCCACCTGGAACACCGCTTACCCCATCAATCGACAATGAAATTGTGCCTGGCGTTGCGACGTTTCCTGGAGTGTCTTCCCAGTCAGAAGACCCGCAGTTCCCCCTTCCCGGTCGGAACTGGTGTTCTGCAGTGATGATAGGCGATTCGAAGCTTGATGTCAGTAACTCGTCCCTCCAGCTCACAGCAGAGTACTAACCAATCAATCAGGGCAGCATCCTTGCGTATATAGGACTTGATGCGAAGCTGCCCAACATCGCATCGCAGTTCATCGAGTCAGTCAACAAGACGTTATCGGGGCATCCTGACGCAGCATCGGCTCTGCTTTCGGCCTACAACATCACATCTTCAAGTGAAGATAACGAAGCACTTCTCTCCATCCTTCGCTTCGGCACAGAGATCAGCTTCTACGCGCCCTCCCTTGCTTTCGCAAAGGGCTGGCCGCGAACAAAAGGCAACAAGTTCTTCCTCTACCACTTCAACGAAGGCATTCCATGGGAGGGCAAGTTCAAAGGCGAAGCAGGGCACATTCTCGATGTTGCGTTCCTCTTCCAGAATTTCAACGAGCACCTGAGTGAGAAGCAGAAGGAGGTTGCACGCGCATACGGTGAAGACATTATCGAGTTCATCAACGGCAAAGATCCATGGCCGCCTGTTGAGGGCGAGCAGTTTGGGGCAAGGGTCTATGGGCCAAGCAGTGAGGGCATCACGGCAAGGTATGTCGCGTCGGGCAAGCCCGCGGAGGTTGGAAGGCACGACCGTGTGCTCAAGCTGGGCGAGCAGTTCGGCTTCGACTTGGTCATGGACGCGTTCCAGAACTTCGCGTTTAGTCAATAGATGGTGATACATAGAAATCGGCATTGGGGAGCCCGTTGCCGTTTCCAGTTCCGGTAGACTAGCCTCATCTATTTCTAGTGAGGGGCAACCTGTGAGGGGCAAAGTGGACATTCTCCCCGCCGTATGTTGCGTGTGGGGTGCGGGGAACTCCAACAATCAACAAAATCGTTGGTCAATCATGGCAACAGCATCAACCCCTGTAGATTGTGCGTCTGCAAAGGTTCCGGCGACATGGTTCACGTGAAATTCAATTCGGAGCTTCTTAGCACCCTCGACGGCAAGGTTGTGGTGCTCACAGGAGGAGCGACAGGAATCGGGAGGTCTGCAGTGACGCAGTTTGTTGGCAAGTGATCTCCACTACCTATTTTGAAGTTGTATTGTACTCTGACTTCGGTACAGAAGCAGGGTGTAAAGTCGTCTTCGGTGATGTCAACGAACCAGCGGCGCGCGATCTCGAGTCTGCCCTCGGCGACGCGGTCCGATTCCAACATTGCGATACATCTTCCTACCGGTCCCAGCTCGATTTTTTTGCTTTAGCAGAAGATACCTATGGGAAGATAGATATCGTCGTTGCCAATGCTGGCGTGGCGAATCATAAGGATATCTTTGACCCAAGCTCAGATATATCATTGGAACCCAGCATGATGGAGGTCGATATCAATTTGAAAGGTGCCATTTTCACAGCGAGAATCGGAATGCACTATCTCAGGAAGATTGGAGGCGGGGATCTCGTTCTTGTAAGCTCCATTGCGGGCTTTAAGGAGTGCGGAGGGTTAGCACCGTACACCGCAAGTAAACATGGTGTATTGGGTCTTATGCGAGGATTGCATATCGTCGCTATTGAGGAGAACATCCGGATCAACGTCATATGTCCATGGATGACGAGTAAGTCTAATGCTCTTCCTCGTTGTGAAATGGTTCTGATCAGCGCGCAGAGACAAAACTTGTCAAAGGCATCGAGGCCGGCTGGCGCGAACTTGGTCTTCCCGAGAACGAACCCGAAGATGTTGCACGCAGCATAGTCCTCTGTGCTTCTGCTAACCGAAGCGAAGAAGGCAAAACTCATACTGGAGCTAGGATACCTTTTGCAGGCAAGATACTCTGGATTGCGGGTGGCGAACCCTACGAGATTGAGGATGCAATACAAGATCTTGAGCCTCAATGGCTAGGCGAAGAGAACAGCAAGGTACTTGCCAAAGGACAAGCTTTTCTTGCAAGTCAGGGCACAAATTGGGATGCAGACAAGCTCGAGCAGAAGACGCCATAATTATGAGCTCATTCAATATATGAACAACGTATTCATCTCTCCACGGCATGCATCTCTGTCACTTCCATGTGCTTCCACCATCCACGCTATCCAGAGTCAAATACGCAGGCGAAGGCTTGTCCTCACTGATGTCGCCCCACGCGCTCCAATGTTTCCCAACCAACTTTTCATTCTCCACCTCATCTGCGATTGCGATTGCCATGTCCGCAACGCTAATACCCGTCAACCTCCCCTCAAAGATATTGCCCCCTTGCTCCTCTCCGACAAGTACCATATCATCAACGCTCACCTCATATCTCCCAGTCCGCACTCCCGGCCTATACAGCGCAGACGGCGACACAAACGACCACTTGAAAGACATATTGCCATCGAAAAACATGTAGGCCGTGCGTCCTGCCTTGATAAAGTCCGTTGCACGATCCTTCGCCTTGATAGACGCTTCGTATTCCTTGATAGTTTCCTGGTGCTCGGCCGTAGCGCGCCCTTCTCGCTCTGCGAATCGTGCGTCACGGTATGCGCGGAGAGCAGTTCCCATAATACCCAAACGCTCTTCCATGTACACAATGTGTGCTTCGGACGTTGCAATTGCGCGTCGGTAGGCCATGAAGAAGTCGGGGTGATCGACGCAGCTTTCAAGTGTGCCTGGCACGTGGAGTGATCCCGCGCCACCGACGAAGAGGAAGTACTTGACCTCCGACAGCTTCACTGCGAGAACGATCTTGCGAACGGTTTCGAGGAATGGCACTGCTTCACTCAGATGATCGTTATGAAAACTCGCGTAGTGCTTACTGTAAAGTAACGCATCTGCACCTGCAGTATGCGGGCCATACTCAGATACTAGGACATCGATGCCTTCGAAGTGCTTTGCGAGCGATGGGAAAGAAACTGAGTCGATGTCGATGGGACGGGGAAAGTAGCGCTCGTGCGAACCGAGCTTCTCCGGGTTACGGGAGATCCCGATGACAGTGTGACCGCGGTTTAACAGCTCGACACAGAGGTAAGAACCTCCAAAGCCTGCTGGACCTATCACTCCGACTCTGAGAGGCCTGGAAGGTGTCATGTTCGAGGAGTGGGCTGGCGATGGTTAGCGAGAGGCACAATCGCTTCAGTATGTGACATGTGGGGATCCCGGGGTCGTGGAAAACAGTAGGGAGGCGCGCTTCAGTATAACCAAAGATTATACCTCAAGTCCCTGAGCTACAGAATAATCTTAGCCGGGGCGAATTGCTTCCCTTGATGGAGGAGACGAAGCGGGCGTCTCGACGGCAACTTCTTGGCTTTCGGGTCTCGTATGGACCTCTGCGTTCAATACTTGCATCGAGGAACGACGGGCGTGGATGAGGGTCATATTGCTACCTTCTACAGTACAACGCGCTTACCTCCTGCGAACTAGACCCAGCTGTAGATTGGACGTTTGGGGAAATATGGAGAATGAGGGGAAGATGTGGGGCAACGGGTCGATCACAAGGACTAGCTACCTCACCAAAGGTCACTACTCCACACTGTAAACAAATCGCTGCTGAAGCTTCGTCTTGATCTCTATGCTCGTGGAGTTTTATCCTTGCAGAATGGCAGAGAACTATGCTTTCATCGGTAAGTCGGATGGCTGTTTCTTTCAAAGTTCTGACGCTCGTAGGCCTCGGAGCAATGGGGTACGCCATGGCCTCAAACATAAGAAAGAAAATGCAAGCATCCGCCACTTTCTACATAAACGATATCAATGCCTCTGCATGCGCGCGCTTCAAAAACGAGTACAGCGCGTATGGGCCGATAGAAATAGTATCGACCGCACGCGAGGCAGCAGAAGATGCCAAAGTGGTCATATCGATCGTGCCTGGAGCAACAGATGTGAAAAAGGTCTATCTGGATGAAAAAGATGGAGTGATTGCCGCGAAGAAAGATGAAGAAAGAGTGCTGTGCGAATGTAGCACCGTTGATGTAAAGAGCACGAGGGAAGTCGGTGAACAACTACAGAAACAAGGATTAGGAACATACGTGGACACGCCAGTCTCTGTCAGTACACACGCGTCTGTCACTGATGTCTTCCGCACACTGACGCTCATCCCCAGGGCGGCGTTCCAGCAGCCGAGCGAGGCGACCTCTCCATGCTCATCGGCCACCCCAAGCCCTCCGCGTCCAACCCCACATCCAAGCGCCTCGAAACCGCCCTCTCAATGATGGGCTCTCCTCAAAAGTTCTTCTACCTCTCCTCCCTCGGTGCCGGCCTGACCGCCAAGATCTCAAACAACTACCTCTCCGGCACCATCCTGCTGGCCACCGCTGAAGCCCTCGCCATCGGCGTCGCCCAGGGCCTCGACCCGAAGGAACTCTACTCCGTGATCCGCGCGTCGACAGGCCAGTCCTGGATGTGCGACCACGTCATGCCGATACCGAACGTGACGGATATATGGGTGCCGAGTAACAGCGGGTACAAGCCGGGGTTCAAAACGCAGATGATGCTGAAGGACCTCGGGCTCGGGATTGAGAGCGCGAAGCAGGTTGGGCTGCGTCCGGTTATGGCGGAGGCGGCGTTGGAGGTTTGGGAGAGTGCCAGCAAGGACGAGAGGTGTTTTGATCGCGATGGGAGTAGCGTTTATTTGCATGTTGGAGGGAAGTTGCCGGAGGGGTATGGGGATAAAGGCAGGAAAGGCCAGGATGGGACGTGGGAGTTTGAATAGTAGACGTGGCAAACGTGATGGAATGACTAGGGATATTGTTCAATCTATGCAGACCCCTATAGCGCCGAATGCTAAACTCAGAGCCCAATGCTAATACAAACAAGGAATGGAATGCGGGAAACAGTCTATATGTCCATCTCCTTCAGGTCATCGGCGACCTTGAAGGGCGCCTCGGTCTTCGCCTTGACCTCGTCTACAGTGACACCCTTTGCAACTTCTTTCAGAGTGAGCCCCTCGATGGGGCTGACGTCGAAGACAGCGAGATCGGTGATGATTGTCGATACGCATTTCTGGCCGGTGAGCGGGAATGTGCACTGCTTGAGGATCTTGGGGTTGCCCTTCTTGTCGGTGTGCTCCATGGTGATGACGACTTTGGTTTGCGAGGGGTTCGCAACAAGATCCATGGCACCGCCAATGCCTTTGACCTTTCCTGGAAGCATGAAGTTGGCAAGATCTGTGCGAGATTACTGAGAACGCACTTGAAGCGAATGGCTGGTGATTTGCTTACCTCCGTATGTGTTGACCTGCATAGCGCCAAGCATGGCGACGTCGATCCTACCTGACCTGATCATGCCGAAGGATTCATGGCTACCAAATGTCGAGGCACCCTTGATCAAAGTGACGGTCTCCTTACCAGCATTGATAAGGTCGGGGTCCTCCTCTCCTGGCTTGGGGTATCCGCCCATTCCCAGGATGCCGTTCTCCGACTCCAAAACGATTTCGACGCCTTTGGGAAGGAAAGCTGGTGCAGCGAGGGGCATGCCGATTCCGAGGTTGACGTACATGCCATCCTTGAGCTCCTGTGCTGCGCGCTTGATGATGCGCTCGCGTTTCTGGGATGCTTCAGAGGAGCCTGCTCAGACATTAGTCACTGACGGAATATGTGCGAAGCTGTAGGCCGTGCTTGCCTTCAAGGATCGCGCGCTTCTGTTCTTCGGGATCTTTGTAGTGCACCAAACGCTCGATCTGCTTCTCTTCGGTACTCTTGATGACTCTCTTGACGTAGATACCCTGCAGATGAATTTCTTCAGGTGAAATGACTCCATCCTCAACAATCTCGTCGGCTTCAACGATCGTCAACCTGGCGTTTTTTCCCATCGCTTCGTTAAAGTTATTCTGTGCTTTGCGGAAAGTGCAGTTGCCGAGACGGTCCGCCTTCGCGACCTTGACGAGCGCGTAGTCTCCGAAGATGGCCTCTTCCATCACGTATGCCTTGCCGTTGAATTCGCGTGTCTCTTTTGGCGGTGCCATTTTTGCGATCGTTCCATCTGTATTATACTGGACGGGAAGCTCGCCCGTTTGCACTGCAGAAACCAATTAGCATTCGCGACGCCAATTCTTCGTAGTTCGACGTACCTATTGTTCCGTAGGCAGCGGGCGTGTAGAAAGCCGGTACACCTGCTGCTCCTGCCGCACACTTTTCGGCGATCGTTCCTTGCGGCGTTAACTCCAATGCTAATTGTCCCTTTAAGTACATCTGTTCGAACGTCTTGTTGTCTCCAATGTAACTGGCGATCATCTTCCCGATCTGCTTGGTATCCAACCATTGGCCTAGTCCCACACCAGGCATGCCCGCATTGTTGCTCACAACCGTGAAGTTCTTGAGGTCTGAACGGTCGCGCACCGCGTTAATGAGTGTGTTTGGCACGCCAGAAAACCCGAAACCACCAACCAGGACAGTCGTATCCGATTTCATGTCCTTAATGGCTTCTTGGGCGGAAGGGTAGATCTTGTTGATCGCAGCGCGGGTAGCAGTGTTGGAGAAAAAGCGAATGGCAGGCGCACTGCGGCGCGCTGCGAAAAGGAACGTTCGTTGCATCGTGGAAAGTGCCGTTGTGTGTGGATAATGTCTCGACGTAATGCTCTGCCGCTGTCGCTCGGAGCTCTCCAATACACCTCCAGGGAACGAAGATGTTCTATGAAATGCGATATATAGCTAGAAAGTTATCCGTAAGCTACAGAGACCCCGGCTTCAGCTCCACGCGGCTCCGCAATGTTCAATGCACAAGGGAAATGTGGGAATGTGGGATGTAAAGGCTGCGTATGCAGAGTGTTTGCGTTCCCCACACGACTTTTGAGAGCTTGCATGTCGGAGCTAAACGCAATCAGGCGTACCGAAGCACATGCCGTGCCGGCGCCGGTGGAGGGTCCGCGGTCGCTAAGGACTCCACATTTATGGCGGAAGAGAACTTATCCGCTGTTTTGCCTGCGGAAAAGTATTTTAATCTTTCTTCCAGCCCGCTGAAGGCCCCAGAGCGCTGCGCTACGGAAACATTTCCCAGCCTCACGCTCCGGAAAATACAAAGACTGCTAGGGTGACCATCCTATCCGTGGCATCATCTGCTCCAGCGGGTAGAGCACCCTGATAGCCGCGCGCAACACCATTGAAACCCTAGTACAGATCGTGCACGATATTTTTCACTGGATACAGAATAAGCCTCAGTCTTATTAACAAATCGTGCTCACTTACAATTCGCAAAATCCTTGTGCTCTTTGCTATGCAGTGCACGCGAGGCAATGGCCTCTTCCTCCGCCTCGCCGGTTGGGACGTTATACTGCACGTGGTTAGCCGCTTCAAGACGGAGAAGCTGGCCTTGCTTACAGCAGTCAGCGTGGTTTTGTGTCCTAAACCTTCAACCAATTCGGCAATAGCATCTGCCACCACATGGGAATCTTTCTCGTCGCTTCCGGTGCTCTGCTTGCCGATGTACGGAATAATCCTCGCAATCTGTTTCGCTTCGTCCGGATTGCTTGCCTTGAAATGTACTGTGGGGGCTAGACTGAGACAGCTGGTGATACCATGTGGTATCGAATAGGTTGCGCCGATGGCATGACCGATGCTGTGACTGAGGCCTACGCCGCCCGTGTACAGGAACGGGAACAACGAAGCGTAACATGCGAGGAAAAGCTTCGTACGGATGTCGGCATCGTTCGGGTTCGCTTTTGATTGTGGCAGATAGGTAAACAGATCTTTGATGGCCTCCAGGCACATGCGTTTCGTAGGGATCTCGGATGCAAGTGGGTGGTACATGAGCTCGACAGCGTGGTCTAACGATCGAATCTAGAGCTCTGTCAGTTTACGAGTCCGGGTGGAACGTTGAGAGGCCTTACTCCAGTACTTGTCCACAAGCTTAACGGCGTGTGCAGAGCGATCTCGCCATCATATACCACAGCTTTGGGAACGAGCTCAGGATTGCTCACAGCGATCTTGTGCTTATCTTCAGTTGTAAAGCCGGCATTTTGGGTGGTCTCTGCGACGCTCAAAGTGGTAGGCACTGCAATGCTCGGTATCCATTTGCCAGTCTCTTGATGGATATTGTACGCAATTGCCTTCGCGGAATCAACTGGTGATCCACCTCCTATTGATATCAATACATCGCAACCAGACTTGGCCATCAGGGCGGTCGCTTCGCGGATATCGCCAATGGGGCTACCGTAATCAGCTTGCTAGAATTAGGAATGCTCAGTTGTACTCACGCATGTTGACCGATTTTGCTGAAAGTGCCGCCATGGACCGATCCCAAACTTTGCTCGATTTCCTTGATGACTGGTGTCTTTTCGTAAAGAGAGCGACCAGTGATGATGAAAGCTTTGGAGCCACCGAGCTCTGACACCACATCTGCAAGCTGCTTGCTGGTTCCTGATAGATCTTTTTTAAACCATGCGCAAGTCGATAGCCGCTCAACATACCTGCTCCATAAATGAGGAGTTTGACGGGTGAAGCTCGGTACACTCCCTTCAGCGAGGAGTCGATACTTCCGTTCTGGTACTTGCTCGGCAGAGTCATCTTGTAAACTTTCTTGGCGTGGTTTCAAAGGATCGTTCAGGAGAAGCGGCCTCTTTTCCGCCTTTGCTTCACGAAGAACCTCGTTGTTGTGATTCGTCATCGAGGGGTAGCTCCAGTCCCGCCCCACATCCTTGCTGCCCCGCCACGTCTGCTGCATTGCGGCTGCGGAGCGGCAATTCCACCATTACTCGGCGTACAGCCTCCAAGTTATTGATATTCGATATGTCTGAGAATCGGCAACACAAGTTAGAACGCGATTATGGCGGCTTTCAACAGAATCACGCGCAACGTGTTGCATAAGAGCCCCAATGATGTCGTTTTGCTCTCTGCCGTACGATCGCCAATAAATCGCAGCTTCAAAGGTGGCTACAAAGATGCGCATCCGGAGGACATATTGATGCCTGTAAGGTGCAGTGGAAATACTTCCGAATCAGCTGATTGACATGCTATAGGTCATGAAGGCCGCTGTCCAAAGAGCGCGAATTGAGCCCAAAGACGTCAATGATGCATTGATCGGCAACGTACTCGCCGAGCTCGGCTTTGCAAAGACTGGTCGGATGGCGCTGAATCATGCTGGATTTCCAAATTCGACTACCTTTCACACGGTCAATCGCCAGTGTTCGAGTAGTCTGCAAGCCATCACCCACATATCACATGCGATTATGGTGGGTCAAATCGATGTGGGACTCGCTGGGGGTGTCGAGAGCATGTCAAGAAATTACGGCTCACGAGGCGTCCCAACTGATGTCTCGCCAACTTTGCTGGGATCAACTGTCAAAGATGCGCGGGACTGCCTGATGCCTATGGGTATCACTTCGGAGAATGTCGCGGAAAGATACAACGTTGACCGGAAGTCGCAAGACGAATATGCTGTACGAAGCCACAGCAGGGCAAGCCATGCGCAGAAGGAAGGCCGATTTGAGTGGGAAACCGTGCCTGTTACGGTGCAACGCATGGACGAGACCACAGGCCAGCTAACAGGATTCGAAGTCTCCAAAGATGATGGTATACGGCACGGCTTGACATTCGAGAAGGTATCAACGTTGAAGCCTGTTTTTGGCGAGAATGGCAAAAGCACCGCTGGAAATTCGTAAGTGCACTTTGTTACAAGCACCAAGCCGCATGGCTGACATCGTAGATCTCAAATCTCTGACGGTGCCTCTTCAACGATCCTTGCTCGTCGATCCTGGGCAGAAGAGCGCGGGTTGACGCCATTAGGGCGTTTTGTTGGGACCCAAGTCAGTGGATGTGCGCCGGATGAGATGGGTGTCGGTCCCATATATGCAATCCCGGCATTGCTCAAGTACACGGGGACTGGGCTGAAAGACGTCGATATCTTTGAATTGAACGAGGCTTTCGCCAGCCAGATGTTAGCATGCATCCGCGCGCTCGGTTTGGATGAGGAAAAGGTGAATCCAAATGGCGGCGCGATTGCTCTGGGACACCCCACTGGAGCAACGGGTGCACGTCAGACTGCAACTTTGTTTGGAGAGCTGCGTAGGCAAGACAAGGAGGTAGGTATCGTTTCCATGTGTGCAAGTACTGGCCACGGCGTCGCGTCGCTCTTTGTGCGGGAGTCATAGCATGTGGAATTGGCGAGTTGTGACTGATTCCTTACGCTTAGCGTACTCGCTGCATATTGCAGAGCGACTTTAGCTATGTACAGGAATGAGCATCGTGTTGAGCATTGTGGACGGGTTGCTCCACATCGCGAAAGTAACGCGACCCCACGTAGCTGCACGTGAGCACTAGCCGCAATGGGTATAGAGCGTTACAGAACGTCTCTCCCCACACTCCGCCCCATCTACCGGCGGCCATGGACCCGTGGCTTGTTACAGTCAATTTGCATCTTTTGCTAGCGTTCTCGCTCTTGCTTGCTGTTTCTTTACTGCCTCATTCTTTCGGCAACTGCTCGTAGCATCATGTTTCTCATCCGTCGCGCACCCTTGAGGGTCATTCCCAAAATCGCTGCGCTTCAGCAGCGACGAGCGCTTGGTAGTGTCAGTGCCATTGACTCGGCCATCTTTAGGACACTGTTCGGCACCGAAGAGATCCGTCAAGTCTTTGACGACAAAGCCTACTTGAACCGCTGTGTTGACGCTGAGACGGCGCTGGCGCGAGCGCAATCGCGATGCAACGTTATTCCATCTCACATTGGTGAAGTTGTGACATCCAAATCCCAAGGTGCGGAGCTCGATTTCGACAGACTGCGACGAGAGACCGAGATTGTTGGCTATCCCATCCTCCCACTGGTACGGCAACTTTCAGCACTATGCGGGGAAGAGGCTGGTCGCTACGTTCATTGGGGTGCAACAACCCAAGACATCATGGATCTCGCGACCATTCTCCAGATGAAGCAAGGACTTGAAATCATTGAAAAGACTCTGAGATCTGTTATCAAAAACCTGGAAATCCTGTCGAAGAAGCACCGAGACACCCCAATGGCTGGTCGCACCCACTTGCAACATGCATTGCCCATCACCTTTGGGCACAAGACCGCGATCTGGCTCTCTGGGTTTCAGAGACACCTTGAGCGTTTAGAACAACTCAAACCTCGCGCACTCATGGTCCAATTCGGCGGCGCCGCAGGCTCGTTGGCGTCGCTGGGCTCTGGCGACGATGGCATTCGGGTCCGAAAGGAGATGGCTCGGGATCTAGGCCTGACAGACCCTCCCATCACCTGGCACGTCGCGCGTGATGGTGTCGCTGAAATCACAAACTATCTCGCCCTTGTTGGGGGCAGCCTGGGCAAGCTTGCGCTTGATATAATCATCATGTCGTCGAATGAGTTATCGGAGGTGTCTGAACCTTTCGTTCCTCACCGCGGAGCCTCATCCACTATGCCACAGAAGCGGAATCCCATCTCCAGCGAAGTCATATTGGCTGCTTCTAAAGTACTACGTTCAAATGCTGGCTTGGTTCTTGATGGGATGGTCTCCGATTTCGAACGTGCTTCTGGGCCCTGGCATCTCGAGTGGGTGGCTGTACCTGAGTCCTTTGTCCTTGCTGCGGGTGCCCTCCACCAGGCGGATTTTGCGTTGTCTGGCTTGGTCGTGAATTCGAAAGCGATGCTCGATAACCTTTACTCCACTCGGGGGCTCATTGTGGCGGAGGCGGTCATGATGGGGCTTGCTCCGCATGTGGGTCGCCAGAAGGCTCACGATATCGTGTATGAAGCTTGCCGAGAAAGTATCGAGAACGACACCAGCCTCCTGGAAGCTCTTCAAACGCGAGACGAAGTCACTGGAAAGATATCTCACGGGGATCTGAGCTCACTGTGCGACGCCAAGAATTACCTCGGTTCCTGTGGCTTAATGGTCGACGAAGTTCTCGCTAGGTCTTTGTAGTCAGCTTTGCTGTTGTGTACGGAGGTACATTCAGGATGAATATGTTCAAAATCGAGACGCTAGGAAATATGTCATTTCCTACATAGCTTTCAGAACGCGTGGCGTCCACATTAGCATTTCCAGGTTAGATAAATTCGCATTCATCAATGACCCTTTAATATCCCGGGTTCAACCCAGCCATGCTCGCAAACACTATCGGTCCTCGGACACGGTTTGTCTCATTGAACGAGTCAATGCGTACCAACCCCGCCGTTCCTTGGAGAGCCAGGTCGCCCCACATCACGCGGAACCCACGCCGGTCAGCAACGGCAGATCTAGTGCTACGCCCCTGATAGCTGGTTCAATATAAGTCGACTTACTCTGATCAGAAGAGTACATTCACAAACATTATCTCTACAACATGCCTGAATTCAAGGAACGCCAACTGGTTACGGATCCTCAGAAAGCCTTTCATTTTACCGATCTCCAAAGGCTAAAGCCCACACGCGAGAATGACCCCTACGAATACCAAGCAGGATGGGGTAACCGTCATCAGTCGGAGCTCATCCCAGGAACTCTACCTGTAGCACAGAACAACCCACAAGAGACTCGTTTTGGTCTATATACTGAAGGCATCACCTATTCTGCATTTACCGCACCGCGACATTCAAACTTTAGCACGTATATGTACCGCTGCAGGCCAGCGGCCGCTCACAGTAGGTCTTTTCAACCCCAAAACCGGCTCTCCGACTAAACACACGCAGAGGGTTACGTGCCTATCGAGACGAAGTCAAACATCCAGAACTGCTTCCTTTCAATCAACCCAAAGGTTGAGACCTTACCAGAGCAAGCTGAATGGCATCCATTCCCCCTCCCAAAGGACGAAGACAAGATCGATTTTGTAGATGGTCTCCACACGCTGGCGGGTAGCGGCGACCCAAACATCAAGGAAGGTATCGCCCTCTATGTCTATATGGTCAACTCTAGCATGGAACGACGAGCATTCTGCAACACTGATGGAGATTTTCTCATATGTGCCCAGCTCGGCAGTCTCGATATCGTTACGGAAATGGGAAAGATCTATTTACAACCAGGAGAGATCTGCGTTATACAACGAGGCATTAGATTCTGTCTGAATCTGGCCCCGGATTCCAAGGTTGCACGAGGCTACATTACCGAAGTGTGGGGTTCCACATGGGTGCTCCCTGACCTTGGTCCTCTAGGTGGACATGGAATGGCGAATCCGCGCGACTTCCTCTACCCTGTCGCTGCCATCGACGACGAGCTCCACGTGGATTGGCAGATCGTGAATAAGACCAACGGCCAACTCACTGCCATCCAACAGGACCACAGCCCCTTCGATCTCGTCGCTTGGCATGGCAACGTCGTCCCTTACAAGTACGACCTCACCAAGTTCTCTTCGCAAAACAGCACCTCGATCGATCACACGGACCCATCAATCTTCTGCGTGCTTACTGCTCCATCACGCGATCCGGTAACCCCACTGGCCGACTTCCTGTGGTTCGGACCTCGGTGGGATGTGGCAACGAACACTTTCAGGTTGCCATACTTCCATCGTAACTCCGCTTCGGAGTTCCTGGCCTGCCTATACGGCCAGGGCCTTGGTAGGAGTGATGAATTCCTCCCGGGTGGCGGTAGCTTCGAAGGATGTCACACTCCTCATGGTGGCTTCCATGAGGGTTACCAGCATGGCATGAGAATTCACGAGAGTGTTCCCGAGAAGATTCTCACAGGTATAGACATTCCCCATCAATCACACATACGTTGGCTTATGAACAATAGATCAATTGACCATCATGGTCGAGTCAAGTCGTCTATTTCTCTGGACTGAATATGCCCGCAAGGGCTGCGGTACGATTAGTACTGCAGGTACTGACTACAAAGTTTGGGATGCGCTACCCGTAAGAACCTCGACAAAAATATATTGAACCATGTCTAATGCCATTAGGACCGATTCTCGGCCAACTCCAAGGCCAAAGAGTTACTCGCCCGCCTCAAAGAAGACAAGATTGCGGAGAAGAAGCGATTGGCACCTTACTATATTGGCGGTTTCGCACACGGTGCCAACGCGAGTGATACTGAGGGGGTCCACTCAAAAGAGCTCAAGCCGTATCTCAACGGAGTGAATGGAGTCAGACACGACTCGTTGAACGGGCAGGCTCCGCTTCCAGCTGTGAACATTGCCTAGTTTGCTTCCGGGGGAATGGGTTGAATCAAGCGCTTATCGCATCTACATTGGCATTGCAAGTTCGGAATACATGTACTATCTCCTTCGACAAGCAACATGTTCTATGACCTTTGACAAGCAACACAATTAATTTTGGGCCTGGGTAGATGCATCGCAACAATGTGTCTGTGCCTGTCTGTTTCGGGATGGTTTAGCGACCCCACATCCTGCATGTGGGGCCAAGATTCTCTCACTGGTCTCTTTTGATATACATAATGCCAGAGACTGCAATACCAATGGCGTAAAAATCGATCGGAAATGTTCTCAAAGTCATGTGTGAGGCTTGTTGCCCGGAGCGAACGGGGCTGGTCCCTAGCGCGCGGATTTCCCGTGACAAAATGTGGGATACGGAAGCGTGGAAACGCGACAGCAAGCACAGTCGACAAAAAGACAATCGAGAAGTTACCATTGGCTGGCATCAGAGTACTTGATATGACCAGGGTCCTTGCAGGAGTAGGTCGTATCTGATCAGGATGTATTGTAAGACATAGAATAGTGACACCGTCCAGCCTTATTGCACACAAATACTTGCAGACCTTGGGTATGTTCTTGATATCGTTGGAGTTGAGAGGTACTGATACATTTCTAGAGCAGAAGTCATCAAGATTGAGCATCCAACACGAGGAGACGACACACGTTCGTGGGGCCCGCCCGATGCGCCTTACACGGATGGCGTTGAGCGTCAGTTTCCAGGAGAAAGCGCGTATTATCTCTCCGTAATAGCACTCACCTTATTTTCCATTTTAAATTTGTGTTCCTAACAATCCAACAGGTGAACCGCAACAAGAAGTCCCTCGGTCTCTCTTTCAACAATCCCTCTGGAATTTCCATTCTGCATTCGCTCGTCCAGAAGTGCGACATCCTAGTCGAGAACTACCTCCCAGGCTCGCTTGCCAAATACAAACTGGATTATGCTACGCTTTCAGAACTGAACCCCTCTTTGATATATGCCTCCGTCACCGGCTATGGGCAGACCGGGCCATACAGCAATCGGGCAGGATACGACGTTATGGTCGAGGCCGAGATGGGACTTATGCACATTACTGGGGAACGAGATGGTCCACCAGTGAAGGTCGGCGTAGCGGTCACGGATATATCAACAGGAATGTATACCGCAATCGGAGTGCTGGCAGCGCTGTACGCGAGGCGAGAGACAGGTCTTGGACAGTGGATTGATGCGAGTCTTAGCGACTGTCAGGTCGCGGGGCTGGCGAACATCGCGAGTAGTGCGCTGATCAGCGGGAAGAAGGATAGTGGTAGATGGGGGACAGCTCATGGTAGGTCTAATTATCGTCAAGCAATCGGATTGATCACCACTGACATTGTGAACAGCATCAGTAGTACCGTATCGCGCGTACCAGACCAAAGACACGAATGTTGCGGTGGGTGGCTGTAACGACAAACTCTACGGTATCTTATGCGACAGGATTGGCAAGCCGGAGTGGAAGACAGATGCGCGCTTCGTCACCAATGCGTTGCGGGTAAAAAACAGGGACACGCTTGACCGAATCATCGAAGACGAACTCAAGACCAAGACGACGAAGGAATGGCTAGAGATATTTGACGGCAGCGGCATGCCGTACGCCGCTGTGAACGACATTCAGGGCACTATCAACCACGAGCACGGTATGTTGCAAGCCACTTCTCAAAATTACTCGTGTCACTAATCATTCTTTTAGTCCTTGCCCGGAACATGATTGAAGAGATAGATCATCCGAGCTGCGGTCCGATTAAACTCGTCAACCACCCTGTGAAGTACTCCAGAGCGGAGCCGAAGATCAGGACACCGCCTCCAATGCTGGGCGAGCACACAACTGAAGTGCTAAGCGAGCTTCTTGATTACAACGAAGACGATATACAGGATCTCAAGAGCCAGAAGACGATTGCATAGAATCACGCAGTGTAAACCCCTTCCCAGACACGTAGCCAGCATGATCTAGCATTTTCAAGGTCAATGAGATAGAATGTAGATTTATTTTGCTTGTTGGAAGCACTAATGCAATTCATTCTGCGGTTTGAACATTCTTCTAAAATCGTAAGGGCAGTTTTTTTTTTGGTTATGAATGACTCCCAAAGTTTTCTTCGTGTGTGATTCTCTGCCATCCGAACGACTGGGGTAGCATCGTCGGCTCCCCACATGTCGGTTGCTCACCCCTGCACCTCCACACCAATCACTCTGGCCCCACATACGTCTCCCCACATCGTTCCCAAGTCAGGGACCCTGCAGCAACACCACTATCACAGCTACCGGTAGAAAGGGCACACAATATGGATGCGCATGCGATTAGAAAGTCCACTGCGGCTGTGCCAGGCAAAGGGTGGGGACACTGTAGTGGACTTTGCGCTATGCGTGACATCGTGGAAGCTCTGTAATGTCTTCATGTGGACCTTAGAGGTTGCGCTGCAACATCACTCTTGTATGGGCGATATGGCTTCCAAGACGGCACGGAATGAAAGTGCAAAGCCGGAGAAGAAGAACGTGCTGCCTTTCCGGTACCAATTCGCTGCTGGAGCTGTTGCAGGCATCTCAGAGGTGAGCTTGTTGACCATTTGGCAGGCATGTTACTTATACTGTATAGATCCTGGTGATGTGAGAGACTGTCTTCAATTTGTAGTCTTGCCAAACTAAGAGTGTAGGAAGGTACCCGCTTGATGTGGTCAAAACGAGAATACAGCTGCAACATGGCGTTGCGAAAGATGGCCAAGGCTACACCGGCGTGCTGGATTGCTTCAGGAAAATCATCAGGAATGAGGGTGCATCGAGGTTATATCGTGGGATCACAGCACCGATATTGATGGAGGTACCTAAAAGGTGCGTTCTTCACAACCAGTCGAGACTGAGACTGTTCACTGATACGATAGTAGAGCGATCAAATTCTCGTCGAACGACACCTTTGGCCCCTTCTACCAACGACTCTTCCACGCACCAGCCCTTACGCAACCACTCGCGATCCTCACAGGAGCAAGTGCTGGTGCAGTTGAAAGCCTGGTAGTAGTGCCCTTCGAGCTGCTCAAGATTCGTCTGCAAGACAAAACATCTGCATCGCGATACAACGGTCTTGTCGACTGCTTCAGCAAGGTGGTGCGGCAAGAAGGGATTCTAGCACTGTACAATGGCTTTGAGGCTACGCTTTGGCGACACATCGTCTGGAACGCTGGATATTTCGGATGCATCTTTCAGGTGCGAGCTCAATTGCCTGACCCGTCAGAGTCTGCAAACCCGAAAGCACAAAAGACCGTTAACGACCTGGCGGCGGGATTTGTTGGAGGCATCGTGGGTACCACGTTCAATACACCGCTTGATGTGGTCAAGAGTCGGATCCAAAGTGTAGCCAAAGTTGAAGGAGTGAGAGGCAAATATCAGTGGGCATGGCCGAGTTTAGGGGTAGTCGCGAGAGAAGAAGGACTGAAGGCTTTGTATAAAGGCTATATAGCCAAGATCTTGAGGTTTGGACCTGGCGGTGGCGTTTTACTGGTTGTTTACTCTGCGGTGATAGACATGTTCGGGAAGGTTGTGTAGACATGTGGAATGTGAGGACAGAACCATGATGCACCCAGTATCTTCCGAAGAGTATAAGGCAGTGATAGCGTGCACGATGCCAAAGATTGAAGGTCTCACGCTGTGTATAGCTCATCATAGTCACTTGGCCATATTGGGTAGTTTTATCGGGGTGTACTTTGTCGCATCTCGGAAGTCGGGCTCGTATACAACGCTTGTTGAGAACCGGGTAAACCAAGACAAAGGTGTGACCGGCCCGTGTATATAATGACGAACCTGTCATCCGAAGGCCCGAGAGATCTCCTGAAGACCAAGCGCTATTGACTTGGTTAGCACTCTTACTCAATATATGCGTGAAGCTTGATCGACGGACGATGCGACCCAGATCTGGAATTGTAAGTGCGCGTGAAACATTTATATGGCAAGTTGATTGTCGATGAAGATTTGTTAGTCACATGCAGCAGATCCTTTGCTTCTCTTTCCGTGAATTGCTTCTCGAAGGAGTTGCGCAGGAATCTGTATGCCCCACTAGTGCATGCCTCGACAGGGTCCCCCACATGGTACCGGGTTGTCCGGATTCACGGGCTCGACACCAGCCCTTCAGCTACGTGGCTATGGTCAGCTACTTCTGAGCTTTGCCAGAAGGAAACAAGTTAGAACGAAGGCTGAGACCGGCGTCTGCGGAAGCTTTTACTGCGGACAACTTTGACGCGCTTAGATGCTGGCGGACCTGGAAGCCAACATTTGATATGCAACTGGATGCAGCTCCCACTCTCAAGTTGAACGCTCACAGGCGTTCCAAATGAAACGGTGAGACTGCAGACAGCATGCAGCATGCAGCAGTAGGTAGATGAAGGATGAATATGGCGGGAGGGTGCATCCCGGGCTTATATTGGTCCCCTGCGAGTCATGGGTAGCACCTTCCCCGCAATTCAGATCGCCAACCGCGCCGTCGCTCCAGACGTGTCGCCCGGCACTTCGTTCGTCTATTCACTCTTCAGGACCCTTTCCGACGACATTGGACCGCTGAGAGTATCGCTGCTCTCCCGCGGACTGACCGCTACCTCTATGGCCTTGAAACAATGCAGCCTGTGCGACCGCAAGTTCACAAAGCTTGAGCACGTCAAACGCCACGAGCGATCGCGTACGCGCCAAATGCCATCGATGCGATAGCTTTATCACGACTAATTGTACATGTAGATACGAGAGAGCGACCGTACGAGTGCCCGACGTGCAAGAAGCATTTTTCGCGCAGGTGAGGTCTATTGAGTCGTGCCGCGAAGCAGAACCAACAATGAACAGCGACGTTTTATTTCGCCACTGCAAAGGCCATGCACAGAATGCTCTGAACAGGTTGAGCAACAGCCAGCAGAACCAGCAGCAGCAACAACAACACCAAATAGGCATTGCGACCAGCGACAACCAGCAGAGCGAAACCGGACCAACACCGGAGCGAACGCCGCAACTTCCTCAAGATCCTAGCTTATCTCCATTATCAAGACGAAAGAGCTCGCAACAGCCGCCCCAGTCCGGAGAGGGACTTCACAACTCCCAGCACTCGCCAACGCTGCACGCGCGGCACTCATCCGTACAACAGCAGACATCTCCAGGCGAGAGTCGGTTAGAAGCGCTTCTCAACGCGGCGCAGCATCTCGGAACACCCGCCGACGTCCCTTGGAGATCGCCATCTCCAATCAATCTGCCCACAGATCATGAACGGTTCCTGACGCGCCACCCGGATAACATGCCTCCACCAATTGACCCAGCGATGGATATGCTTTCGTTTTCTCCCCAGGGCCATGTCTCTAGTCTCGACCAGTGGGCGTTCGAGCTGGTGCAGAGCAACCATCCGCTCCCGAACCGAACACCAGCCGATGCTTTACAGACCTGGCTTTTTCCTCTGGAAAACGATATCTTGGCCTCGAGCAGTGCGCATCATATGGTTCTTGATAGCCACTTTGACAACGATATCTTTCGCAACGGGGGAGACAATCGCGCCAGTCCGTCCGGTAGCAGCGTTTCAATCGCCAGTAGAATACCGAAGGAACGATTTGCAAGGGTTGAAAGTTGTTGGCCATCGAAACCTCGAACGCCTTCTCGCCTAATGCCAACCTTGTGGCAAAATCTAGTATCGTGCGATTGTTCCAACATACTTTCCGAGATCCCTTCTGGCGTCATCGAAACCCCCATCAGCGAGCGCGAAAGGAGAAATTCAAGATGGGGGCTTGACGAGGAATGTAGGGACCTATTACAAGGCGCCCTCAATAATGCACCGCAAGCTGGCAGCATTCGATCAGAATCGTATGGCGACACCGCATCATCAAACGGCGAAGCGGGAGCCAGCCCAAGCATCGAAAACTTCCATTTCCCGCCCGCCGAAATCCTCGACATCGCCTTGGAGATGTACCTGTATTATTTCCACCCGACCTTGCCCATCATTCACATCCCTACTTTCTCAGCCAAGAATGCTCCGAGATCGTTGCTACTCTCAATGTGTCTCATCGGTTTGAGTATTCTCGGTACAGCCGGAGCTGGAAGATTTGTATCACGAACTTTTCCTGTAAGTGGTGCAGAGTAATTGAAAACACAGGGGTGTATGCTTACCTAGTCCTACAGGTGGTCCTGCAGATGGTGTCTGCAGAGTTGCAATCTATATCAACAAGTAATCACACACCACAAAAGCAGATGCGAATTCTCGCGACTGGCTTGCTGGCACTTAACTTGGCCTCTATAACTGGCGTAAGCAGGAATGTGGCAAAGGGTGAATCGATCACTAAGGGAGAGCAGCGGAAGAGCCGAATAACCCAAGCGGAGAAGCTCTACAGTGACTTAATTACTGTAAGCGGCACAACACCACATCAATTGGACTTCCTGCTGACAGCATCAGGCTGCGCAGAAACACGGGCTCTTCTCTGCGAACGAGAGTGCAGCGCCAGATTCGTTCCTAGAAGATATACTCGATATTGACGCTCGGTGGAAGGCTTGGTGTCGGGTGGAATGCGCCAAACGGTGAGTTTGGATTGATCTGTGCTGGACCGTTGCTGAAATTGCCAGTATCATATTTGGCATGTTGGAGGTGGATTGTTGGTACGCAGCTTACCTTTCGACCTCGCCCATGATACGACCGGAATCCGTCCAAATCCTGCCCCCATCCGAATACCACTTATATCACGCGAACTCTCCCACCAAATGGTTCAATCTTGTACAGCGTGGAGCCCGAATAAATTCGAACAGAATTACGCCTTCGTACCTGCCGACACCTGGGCTGAAACTGGATTCCGGTACTCTACGTAGTCTCTTGACGCTTTTTCTCTTGCGAGTATATGAAGCCAACGATCGGCTCGCAAATATCAGCGGGCCTCAAAAGCATCTCGAGCCATGGCGGATATACTCAGAAGATACCAGAAGTCGCGAGCTCATCCCGCTTCTGGCCAACTTCTCATCATCTTCTATCGATGCATTACGGACGGCAGATCTCAACTCTGCCGTCCTTTGGCACTCTACATGCATGATGCTAGGTGCCAATATCCGCTACTTTGAGCTTGCTGCCGGACGCGCCGGCCCGGGACCCGCGGTAGCTGCTTTGGAAGACATCTCGGCATGGTCTCAAACGCAGTCGGCACGAAGATCGGTATTGCATGCCGCTCACATTTTCAAACTTCTCTTCGACCGCAAAGTGTCCGACATTGTCAACCCGCACAGTGTTGTCGCTCTATTCCAGGCCGCGCTTGTCCTTGGCCTTTACATCTTCACCCTTCCTCCTACGACTACTTGTGGCATCAACGACAACTGCATCGAGCTACTTGACATTGTCGATTGGACTCATATCGGCCAAGTCGGCCTCATCGATTCACCTCATTCTCCAGGTGCATCTCTTGGTTTTGGCGATGCCTCTGTGGTCAACTTCATTCGGAATGGAGGTCCCTTCAGCATCACTGGAATCGCACTAGAAGGAGGGTACCTTGCGGCACGGCGCACACTTCTACACTGCGCCGACTTGATGGACGGTGTTGGCCGCTGGAAGAGCAGAACGTTCTCACAAATTCTTCATATTATGAGCGATGATCTAACGGAAATGGATGGGGATAGTGATGACGCATGACGGTTACCGTCCTCTTCCTTGTGCTTGTCAATTACAGAGCTTAGGGACAGGTGGGGAAGGGGATGAATGTACAATCTAGATCAACTTTGAGGTTATGACTGCATAGCTGGGTGTTTGTATATACATTGGGACGATTTGGATCCTTGCGATCTTGGGAGAAAAGTAGAGCTTCATGTCCTGAGATGGATAGCCATCTTTCTAGGTCTGAGCGCGGCGGTGACGCTTCAACACTGCGCAATCACACCGCCATATCACAAGTATGACTCTGGTCTTCAGTGGGGTGACAAACGATTTCGAATGATTTGACTCCAATCGCTTGTACTAATGCGCTCCACATGTGCCCGATGCGAGGGGGTGGTTCCAGCGCACGTGCGATTTTACCCCAGAGATATGTGGGGTACCCCCAAAGTGACATGGGAACACCACCGTGTCGCACATCGCCATCTTTTACAGATTACAGTGAACGCAACTCGTCCCAATTCTTGTTTTCCCATCTATACCTCTTCCTGTCTAAAGCCTATCGTGCTATACATGACTATGTTTATAACACTCGTCGCTGTGTTGCTCATAGCAGCATCGCTCCTCTACTACAGACGCACACGTACACTTATACCAAAAGGCCTCTCTCCCGCCCCCGGTCCCAAAGGGCTCCCTTTAATCGGCAATGCCCACCAACTCGGTCCGCAACCCCAGCGCCAAATCACCTCCTGGGCGCGGACATATGGCGAGATCTACAAGATCCGGCTCGGATGGAACGACTGGTACATGCTGTGCTCCCCCTCTGCCGTAAAGGAAGTCATGGACCGGCAATCTAAAGATTCGAGTTCGCGAGCACCGATGCCGGTCGCTAACGATGCGCTGAGCGGGGGGTTGAGGTTCTTGTTCATGGAGTATGGGCCGGAGTGGAGGAAGCTGAGGGCGATAAGTCATAGGCTTTTGACGCCTGGCGTGACTAAGACATTCCAGCCAAGTCAGGAGTGGGAGGCGAGGATGTTGCTGGAGGAGGTTTTGAAAGGAGGCGGCGCCGAGGAGAAGGGGAGTGAAGTTGGGTACAAGGCTGTAAGACGATACACTGTCAGTGTTATCATGACGAGTACTTATGGGAAGAGGATCAGTGATTGGGTCAGTATCTCTCTCTTTACTCCGTGACTAAGCCCAAGGTTTGACCATGATCACAGGACTGCGACGAGGTCAAGGAGATATATGGTATCATGAACGACTTCTCCACCATTGCCGCTCCAGGCGCATATCTTGCGGACACACTTCCATTTCTGGGTCGTTTACCTCCACGGCTCCAATGGTGGCGCAAACCACTCAAGCCGTACTTCGATCGTCAAGCCAACCTCTGGATGTCCCTATTCTCCTCTCTCAAGACACAAATGGAAACCAAACAAGCACCCGAATGCTTCGTCAAACAGCTGATCGAAAGCAAGTTCGAGGAACAGGGTGTCAGCCAGCTACAGGCGGCCTTTCTTGCAGGCTCTCTTATAGAAGCCGGAAGCGAGACTACAAGCGCAGCAATTAATAGCGCCGTGCTGTATCTGTCCGCCTATCCCGAGGTCCGTCAGAAAGCTTTCGAAGAACTGGACAGAGTAGTTGGACCTTCTCGATCACCCATCTTCGAGGACGAAGAGAACCTGCCGTACATACGCGCCATCGTCAAAGAAACGATGCGCATCCGACCCGTCACAAACATTGGGTCTCCGCATTACACGACTGCTCCCATCATCTACAAAAACACGTATATCCCAGCAAATTCAATAGTATCGCTGCAACAATACCCCATCCACTACGACCCCGAACTCTTTCCGGAGCCCACGCGTTTCAATCCCGACCGCTACCTCACATTTCCTGAGAAAGCAGGCTTCTACGCTGGCGGCTCGGCGTCATCGCGCGATCACTGGAATTTCGGCGCTGGGCGAAGGATCTGCTCTGGTCTGCATCTCGCGGAGAACAGTATGTTCATTGTATTGGCTAAGCTGTTGTGGGCGTTTGATATCAGACCGCCGGTGAATGAGGCGGGCAACGAGACGGAGGTTGATCTAAGCGATGATGCGTTCGAGCCGGGTGCGAATACGATTCCGAAGCCATTCCGTGCGAGGTGGGCTGTTAGGAGTGAGCAGGTGAGGCAGACGGTTGAGAGAGAAGTGATGGAGGCGAAGAGAGATGGCTATGTGCTAAGGGGAGTGAAGGTGGGGGAGGACGGCATTGAGGCGTAAAGTCGCTGCTTTGTTTTGCTATAGTAACTGTTATGGCGAGTATGTCGAGATATCAACTTCGTTTTTCGGAGGGTTCGAATCATGTCACAAGCCGTGCCCGTGTTAATTCAAATGTTTGGACTCAACCTGCGCCTTCTGTTTACATAACGCGCCTTCCCCAAACACAACGGCACAACCCTTGGTAGCGCGCTTTACTCATCATAAACCGAGAACGACCTGCTGCACTTGGCTTCACGACTGTGAAGGTTCTCATCCCTACACTCACCTGCCGCCCGCACCTCCACCCGTTGCAGCCATGGCATCCGGAAAGGCCAATCCTGCAGGAAGCCCGCAACTCACCGCCGAGGAATTCCAGGGCGAGACAACACCTAAGCTGCAAACGCAAGGTTCTGTCAACATGGACACCAATGCTCGAGAACCTGAGTCGCGCGCGCTACCGGGCCAAGCTGCAGAGGGGAACGATTTCGCAACGAAGCAGTCCCCAGAACTGGCGCAAGTCGGAGCAGCAGATTTATTCGCTGAGCACTCTCCCGACCAAGAAGACACTCGTTCTACATCCGCCGTGTATTTGTCCACCTCCTCATCAGACGGTGGCATTCAGCTACACGATCCAGGCAACGCAGACTGGCGTGTGAACCCGACCTTCATTTCAGCTACGGTCGGCGACGCTTCTACACCGTACCTTAGTACGCCACCAACATCAATCAGTGAAGTCACCAGCTCTTCACTGCTGCAGAAATCGCAGATTGATGGCCCGTACCATTTCCGGGAGCGTAATCCAGGCCGGGACTCGATCAAGTATGATGAAGGTGATGATGCCACCGAGTACGGTGAGGAGGGTTGCGTCAAGTACAATAAAGGAAACGATGATGCGAACGAGAGTCTGTCTTGCAACGACGACGCTGAGGATGTGCTGAATCCTCCAGTTGACGGGGGAGACGGCTTTGTTGTTCCACACGTTGACGGAATCACTTCGTTCAACGCGGACTTGGACGGCCTCATGGAAGTTACGCTAGATGGTGTAGGTAACCCCAGTCTCGGCGACGCATAGCAACTGACAATTTGATCAGGTCACCCCACCTCGCCGCGGCGCCTCTCCTCAATCTGTTCGCCGCGCATCCTCTCCTACAGGCCAAGTCATGTCGCACCTTGCCACCCCCGGCTCAATTAGCAGTATCGCCAATCCGCACGTGAAGTTTGCGACCAATGCGTCCCTCCAAGATACACCGTTCAACAAGACAATGAAGTACTTCAAGCAATTCAAAGATAAGGAGAACACGCCCTCGAAGTCCCGTCGCAACGCTTCGCTGCCAGAAGAGATTGCCGAACTCGCGAAGGATGCACAGCAAGAAGGGATCGAGGACGAGGCGGCGCTGTGGGATCAATATAGAGAGCTTGATTTCGCCCCTCTAGATTCGGTCATGGATGGCCAGATCGCCGGGGACTTGATCATGAATACTCCGGCGCGCAAGACAGTTGCTAGCATTGCGGAGAACTCTAAAACAATCGATATGCCCCAGGTGGTTAGCAGCAAGCCCAAAATGCGCGGCTTACCTGGGGACAACAAGAACAACGACCAGACATCTGCTCCACCTAGCTTGGATGACAAGGTCATCAAAGGGCATGCTAACGAGACCGGCCCAACTTACCTCGTCGACATACCCGGACACTTCGATGACGCATTTGAACTACGATTCCGCAGCAGAGCCTCTGTTGGGCTAATTGCGTCCTTCTTGCGCGAGCGCGGTGAGGCTCTGGACGCTAGTAAGGACGACATTGATCGTCTGGTTGAGGTGCGCTTCCAAGTCTATATACTGATTTTATTGCTAACATAACCTACCAGGAGTTCCTTGAGTGCCCCAGCAACTTCACCATCAGGGGCCACTCCGACACAGAGTCGTTGTACGCTGACTCAGACCGCGATACGAATTCCGATGAGGATGAGAGGACTCTGGGAGCTGGATCTACAGGTTGCGACGACAACGACTATGACCACGATGCGGATGATCACGCGCAGGAGAAACAAGTCATCTCCTATATAGAAGACCCTGGTTTGGTGAAGGCTCTCGGTATGGTCCCGGGAGCTATGTTTTGGATCGTCGCACAGCCGGTTGCGCGTTGCTCCAACAAGATTATGGGCACGACCAGCAAAGCTTTCGATACGGTGTTACAAAAGCTGACTGGCCTGTCGTTGGATGAGCCACCTACGTCTGAGTAACGCACCCTAGTGCCGCCTTCGCACCTTCGCAAACTGGAGTCGAGACGTTACCCGTTGATTTGGAGGTTATGGAATCGGATGGGTTTGTTATTGATACAAGCGGAAATCGAGTAAATGGGGCGTATAGATCAATTTGTCTTACGGCTCATGGCGTCCTGTGCGGCGTTGCTGTGCTGTGGGTTTGGGGGGCATGGCCTTGACTAGCCTGTTTCCGTCTCTGTGCGGAGATGAAGTCCATGGGGTCAAATGATTGGCGTGCGCAGACGACTTCTCGTAGAGGCGGACATGCATGTTAACATGCAGTTTGCTGCGCATTCGGAATTGATTATCGCCACTAAGTCGTATTTCCATACGTCATACCTTGCTAGTGACTGACGTCGGGGGAACTTACATTCCGATCCAACGACTGTTCAAAAAACACGGCATGACATACATTTTCCCCGGAACTCGCCTGCATGTATTTGCCATTGCACTTGAAAAATCATCATCAGCGTCACGGCATGACCCGAGCGACCACCTCAAGACCACACTCAAGCAAGCAAGCCTCGATCCATCATGGCTCTCTCGGCAGGTAGCATGCTATTCAGCCTCATCGCACTTTTCACAATGATCGGCCCCTACGCTGCAGACTGGAAGTGCGCATGCTCCCCGTCCCCGTCCCTTCACTCCACCCCCACTAACCCCGCCAGCGAAACGCACGTCAAGAACCCAAACTGGCCGCCCCACGCGCGCTTCCACAACGGCCAAACCATGTCCACGGGCCTTCTCATCGGATTGCTGACCCTGTACTACACGCACACGGCACGGGCAGCGAGTGAGAAGAAGGTCCATCTGAACTTCGTGCTGGTGCTGGTGCATCTGTATTACGTGCCCGCGCTGAGTGGGATATTGTATCCCGGCGCGTTGTGGATGGATCCGGAGTTTGGAAATGGGGCGCCGCAGCTGAGGGGGTTTAGTGGGTTGTTAGCTGTTGCGTGGGGGGCGTGGTGGTTGGAGAGGCGGAAGTTGGAGGGGTTGGAGGGGAAGCGGGAGTAGAGAGTGTGAAGAGTCGGGGTGGAAGATGGGCGTGTCAGGTTGAGTTAGGTGGGAATCAGAGATTCTTGGGTGAGGTGAGATTGCAGTGGGAAACCGCGTTTGTCCCAGCATGAGGTGGGTGGTTTATATGGCTCTAGCACCTCAACAGAACGACCCCGTCAAACCAGTTCACTCTCCAAAGCGCTGGCCCGTTTGCTGTCTGGGTCACGTGATGACAAGCGAGAACAGAGTATGATATGAATATGAGACGTGTCTACTTGCGGGTGCTCCTGCTAAACTGTCTCTCGTCACTACCTAGGTACGCTTGGGCCCACGTGTCTTAGCCCGCCCGAGCATAAACAACTTCCTGCTCTTGCGGTAGTACCTCGACTCCCGCTCTGCACATCAACACGACCAGAAAAGGGTGGGAGCTCGTTTCCTCACAAAGGCGCGCGACTCGCCAATCCCTGCGTCTATCAACATCTCGCTGGCCCGGGCCGAATCATTGATCTCTCCGCGTCAAACTTCTTCTTAGCACTCACTCACTCACTCATCTGCAGCCACTCGAAATATCAACCACCGAAATTTCTTCACAAAGGCGCACGACCCGCCAATCCCCGCGTCTATCAACATCTTGCTAACCCTGGCCGAATCATTGATCTCTCCGCGTCAAACTTCTTCTGCGCACTCACTCACTTATCTGCAGCCACTCGAGATATCAACCACCGAAAATTCTGAACCATTCGGCATTGCTATACGTGGGAATGGCAGACCAGCTGTCCAGCGGGAAGGTACCTATGCGTTCATCAACAAACAATACTCACATGGACCATGAGTTAGACACACTTCAGTTCGCCTTTGGAGATATCGCGGTGGCTTCCAACAACGACCAGGTATCCAAGATGAAGATTGAACCAAACCCCACCGGAACTAAGTTGCTGCACGACCTGCCACGCGATATAGTCACCCTCAATATACTACCTCTCTGCAAACC
This sequence comes from Karstenula rhodostoma CBS 690.94, assembly GCA_010093485.1. NCBI lineage: Eukaryota > Fungi > Ascomycota > Dothideomycetes > Pleosporales > Didymosphaeriaceae > Karstenula > Karstenula rhodostoma. The sequence goes on from MU001504.1 coordinate 1,146,311, forward strand.
TCGCGATCTTGTCGCACTAGTCCAGACCTGCAAAGCCATGCCGGGTCTGGTGTCTCCGCTCCTCTACAAACGTCTCGACCTTAGCGACCGGCCTAGCCATTTACCTCTGGCGATTCACGCTCGTGTTTCCTTTGCCGAGCGGATGCAGAAGCAAAATAGAGCAATTCAGGGCCTGCTGCGCGATCCCGATATCGCAAAGCACGTACGCATCTTGAAGTTGACCATTGGGGCAAACTACAGCTTGCAATCCAGCCAAGATCTATACCGTTCGTTCGAGCTTCTGGAGAACGTGGAGCACGTGGACATCCACGGCATACTGCTTCGCGGCTTCGCGCCTGACAACATGCCCCTTACCCTACAAAGCGGACTCGCCAGGAATATCTTTCCACATGCAAAAACGATCAAGCTCCGTGGCATAATCCTGTTCTGGCTCGTCGAGCGAATTCTCCTGGGGGGACAAAAGCCGGAACTGACGACTGTTGAGTTGACTCGTCTCACACCTGGTGCCGCTCTGTGGCCTGAAGACAGCAACTTCCTCTTCCACCGCCACGGACAGGCCTACCTCGCCTATTTCGTTCGTTCACGAGCTCAGAGACTCGAGCGCTGGGCTGTCGATGGTGAGGAGCGGGATACTGGACCCTACGATGAAGATGTGGTAGACATGAGCCTGGAGGATATCCGGACTTATTTCTTGAAGCCGCAGGTTGCAAGGCACTTCAATCTGTGGCTCGAGGGGGTTGCGGCCCATCAGAATTGAGACGTGGGTCGACCTTCAGCATTGCCCCGTTCTCCATGGTTCTTTGCACATGCAATTAGGCAGTGCTTCATGGGAGACGATTGAATATGACGAGGGGGTTTGTCGTGGAGGTACGGTGGTTAGCTGGAGGGAAGTAATAACAAAAAGACAGTTATCGTGTCTGTGGATCGCCGTAGCTATAAAGCGCGATTAACTGTATAAAAGCGCACCTAAGCTCTGCGCATCTTCCATCACATTCACCTTCATCTCGCATCCTTGTCGTGCATACTTATACCAAATATAATACTTCGCGAGCTTCTGGAAGCCGGCATACGTATACCACCTGCGTAGACTTGCCCCGCCTACAGTAATTATATGTCCTTCTCGTATGGCGTCATCGTATCTGCAGTGGATCAAACAAGAGAAAACAAACACACTGGGCAACGTCGTATTGCTTTCCACTGCTAGATGCGAACTATGGTAGTCTATATTACGCCGAGCTACTGCCCGTCGTCCACAGAGATAAGGGACCGTGGGGACACTCAGTACTGTGGTTGCAGCCATATGTTTTCCTAGTGGGTACCGGAGTCCCCACCCTGTACAAAATCCTCTAGCACTCTCTAGTATTATAAAAATAACGCTAATTTCTTTACTATACATATCCTATATATAAATAAAGGACCTAGATTTAGTAGCTAATTATTATTAATAGAAGTACCTTAGTATTATTATATATTTTACGTATGCCAAAACATCCTATCCTGGCGGACCTACTAGGAAAATATATGGCTGCAACCACAGTAGAAGCTGGGGACCCACCTAACCATTCCCGGGACCGCGACACTGTCGCGGCAAAGCCGTCGGGAGCCAAACTAGGTATGGACAAGAACGACGGGCTAGGGTTATGGTTCTTGAGAGTGAACATGTCCTTGCTTACTCTGATGGAGGTAACTCTGCTTGCAAATCTTGAGCTCGGGATAGCGACGCCGCACTATGGAGGTAAGACCCTGAGGCTGGTCGTGAAGCTGTGCATCAAGAATGACGCCTCTACTAGTATATGTACGCTAGAGTTGGATGTAAGCCAACGCCTTCCCTATGCAAGCCGTTCTACGAGCTGAGGAATTATCTGCAGCGGGACGATCGGTACTCCAAGTCCCAGGTGATACTCTAGGAATGGGTATGGTGATGGGAAAGTATGGTGGTGATGCTGCTGCTGCTGCTGCTGCTGGTGCTGCTGGGAGAAAAATCCGAATTACGTGCCTGTGTCTCGGGTGTGAGAAGCTACAAAGAAGGATAGTGTAATGAGAAGATTACAGCCGTTACTACCTACCCTTTGTTTCGTTTGATCATGCAACGACCCCTGCGCTGCAGTTTGGCGGCCATTCGTATTTTGTGCCTCTCAACCCGCTTCTCGTACATCGCTAGAGGGTATGCGACGCTGCGACATTTTCAGCCTGCAACCCAGCATACAGTGCGTCAAAGGGCATACCTCCTAGTGAGTATATGTATATTATGTTTTCTCCGTAAGAGTGTGCCATCTCGACGAACATATTAAATGTGGGCGAAACTATGCGTACCCGTAGATACTCCTATAGTCACAAGACATGGAAGGTTATTGTAGCGAAAAAAAACTTAATACCCTAGCAACCTTCGCATTATAGATCTCGCGAAAGCCAAAACCAAAAGAAGAAGGATTTATGCAGTAATCGGTACGGTATTGTTGACCAGGAGAATAGCAAAAAAGAGTTGATGTTTTGCATCGGCCGGGCTAGTTATTATTAACGAATGCATTCTTTGAGGCAGGAGGCATAACTCACAATCGAACCCGGGGCTAGCCGAAATTCCAATTACCAGGAGCTGTAGTCCTGATGCTTGGCAACGGCTAATTTTACCACTAAACCACCGATGCTATCGAAGGTGTTGCTTTCTTTGATGTCAATTGTTGCTGTACAGCTGTATATATTGAGCTACAATGATTCAGTACATGCTGAAACTCCGATGTGTGCGGGTTCCATCCCGGCTGTGGTGGCGAAAAATCTTCCTCGCTAAAGACACTGCGCACTATCGGATAGCTACCTAGCTCGAAACACCGTTCCGTGCTACCCTTGATCATCCGCCTCATCGGGTCCGTAGGATCTGCGACAGCTACTGTGCTGCCGACAGAAACGGAATGTGGTCGTTTGGTAACGGATGTGAAGAGCATTTGTTTGGCATTGGCAAGCTTTGAGTTTTGATCACATCTCTTCCATTGGTATCGTAACAAGTTACAAGAACGCCCGCCTACATATGTGGTATCGTAGAAAAAGATAACAACGTTGCCCAGCCATAACCCAGTAAACCATAGAGATAATTTTACACTCTGTCCGGCCCAGAGGGCAGTCCCACCAACTGCACCTCATCGACACTTCCGAATTTCTCGTACTTTTTGTAGCCGCCACCACCGCTTCCAATGGTCCCGTCGCTTAATGCCTTGCTTCCAGTAGAGCCTGAGTTTCCGCTTTTGCCAGAGCTGTTTGCGGCTGAGCTGCCACGGGAGCTGAACAGCTTGCTTCCCTGCGAAGAGAGGAACGCCGCGGACTTTACAATCAGAGGGCGGTAAGTGGGCAAGCATGCGCAAAGAATGGCGATACCAGCGTGGACATCGAGCCACAAAATGTCGAGGACGAAGTCGATAGCTTGAACCCCAGCCTCAGCAGACTTGATGATGCGAATGATACCGGTGATGACGACCCTTTGCGTGTGTCAGCGGACTTGGTTTGGAACGAACTAGAACTACAGTGGTGGATAACTTACAGGCCGCCGAGGAGGAAGATGAACATGAGCTCTGCCTTGCGCGTCCATGCGAGCTTGAGGCGGGAAACGTAGAATAGCGGTAGCGCAAGCACGCATATGTCCAGAAACAGCTCCACGCTGCACACGGTGATGAAGAAGGAGCTGTAGAAGAAGCACTTTTCTGGAATCAGAAGAGGCGCCTCCCAGAGCACGCTGGGTGGAGAGCACACTGTGTCGGGTCAGCGCAATTCGCGGAATCGTAATGCCCGAGTACAGGGTTTCCCCAGCCATCTCCCATGTCTCCAATCAAAAGGTCCCCGGAGCGCGGTCTAAGACATGCAGAAATGCACGACGCGAGATGCACGACATTCTGGGATACCAGACAACTCGAATTGAACGCATGCGCGCAAGGTAGAATAACGAAGAAACCACTTACTCGCTGTTTCCGCAACAATAGCAGGAATGACCCACAGCCCGTGGGCAGCCATCAGAATGGTAGTGCAGCGTTTGAAGCTCTGGACCGGGAAGAGTCGTCGGTAGAGGAAAAGGATCGACATGTTTGTGAAGAAGATTTGGGGAAAGTAGAATTCTCCGCCGATGTAGACAGCCTGGGGCGTTGATAAGTCTTGTCATCTGCGACAAGCGTATGGAATGCTTACACGCAGATAGGTAGTCAGATGCGGATCCATCATACTCTTCATCTTTCGGCCCTCGATGATACCATGCATTTGGACGGCATATTGCGCATAGTACAGCGCCTGCGCAATGATGAGACACGCCTCGCCCCATCCATACTTCGCCTTGGTACTCCAGTTGGTAATCAGACGCAGGACCACCGCGATGGTAGTCAGTACGACGAAGAGCGTACCAACGATGATGGCAGCTCCGTTGTGCGCCATGAGAGATGTGTATATGTCCTGCATCGTGGCGGTAGGGGCGTCGGTCCTGAGTCGCTGGAAGAGTGTGGTTTCTCAGCAGAAGATGAGACGACAAATAGGGGAGGTCGCCGCAAGGTAGAGAGGAGAGTGACCCAGATATGCGGAGCAAATCGAGTTCCGATTGTTCTGCGTCGTCTACAAAGGGTGTGTGGTCAGTAGAGTATTAAGCGCTTGGTATGGAGCAGGGGAGGCATATCAAACGCCCGACCAGGCCCGATCGCACTGATTTGCACGTAGTCCATTGAAGCGAGCGCGATAGTAGGCGAAGAAGCAGCCTTCGGAGATGCAGGGATAGACGATTGTTTGGGACCGGACGAGCGCCTATCACATTCGAGTCCAAATGTGGCAATACGTAGATGAATACCGATGCGACAGGCTACATACGGGTTAGTAGGTGGCTGTGGTGAGTGCATGGGGCCCTAGTCAACGCGGTGCGGGATTCAGAGATTGTTGAGATTAGAGGAAGTTCAACCCCACTGCACGGCAGGCATTGTGGCATGATTCAGCCTTGTTGGCGGCTACGGGAGGAACTAGTCTACCGTCACACCCCGTGAATCGAATCCTTCCGACACGGCCCCCGCATTTAACACCATGGCGATGTACGTATAGGAGCTAATCAGAAAGACCAATACAGCGCTTTCTTCCTGCCCAAAATGCTCTCTAACCTGGCTCCAGATCTTCTCACTCACAGGTCCCTTGCCGCTTACCATCGCCAGCGAAAGACGGTATGCGGCGATCTCGGCATCGGCAAGATCCACAGGCTCTCGTCCTGCCAGGGCATCTGCAATTTGTTGATCGCTGAGTCCGATGAGCCTCGCCAGCCGCGCGTGCGCATATTTCTCGTACGCCGCCTCGAAGTGACCCCCGACCGCAAGAATGGCGAGCTCCTTTACGCGGATAGGCAGGCGTTTGTCGGTGCCGACCTTAATTGCGTGGTCGAAGAATTCGGTGCCGGTAGATGGTGCGTAACTATAACTCCGGCTCGCTTAGCAGTGATTGAGCATGGGAAGCGGTCCCCTGTGGCAAAGAAGGCTGCAGTGCCAAGGCCATCTCACGCGAGTTGAGATGCGCAGCCAAGAGTGCAAGTCCGTAACACATGTGATAAACTTACAGCATGATAGTGAAGGGCCCAATTAGGGCTCCCTCGTCGTCAGCCCATGCGAAGGGTGGGTTCTCTCCAAAAGCATCTTTGGAGACTGACGTGACATGGTCGTGAACAGGCTGCTGGGCTGCGGTCAACGCGGAGGGATTGACAAGAGGAAAGCGAGGCGCGGCAGGAGTTTGTTCAGACTCCATGTTGAGATGTTCCTTCAATGTTTGATGATGGTCTGATGTCGTCCAAATGGATAAGTTTATAGCGCGGGTCGTTTCGAAGACGATTGAGGCGAAGTCCGGAGGGTGAATACGATGCCTGTTCAGCCCTGCGCTGCACGCGGAATTAATATATTTTCGGGAATAGCAAATGGCCAGGATGCCGTGCAGGATCAACACCTCTATATTAACCCACTCGCACGAGTCGGTAAACGCCGAATCGTTTCATGCGTTTGGTAGGAGACGCTGATCAAGGATTCAGAGGAGCTGTGTTATGGTGCGAGGAGAGCCCGAGACAGAAGACCGCTGATCATTGAGCCTAGAATGCCTACATGGGAACCCATTTGGGGCATTTTTCACAGTCTATTGCTGAGTGCATAGGCACTGTCGCCATAATGCGAGGAACATGCTTGCCCTCTTCTCGACTACCACTAGAAATCCCACGAGCCAGAAATTTGAATTAGACTTTCTCAGCGAAGGTCTTCAAGATCTTCAACAGCTCATCTTTCTTCTCAAGTTGAATCCAGTGACCGCTTCCTTGAACGAGTTCAAGCTTGACATCTGTCAATTTTCCGCTCTGCGCAATTTGTCCAGCCACCTCGACACGGGTGATTGGATCCTGGTCCGAGTTGACAAAGACGGTTGGCAGGCTGACCTTTTTACGATCATCGGGGATGGCAGCTTCGTCTTCGTCGTTCAACCCTCGGATAGTGACCTTGTACCTATGGGGCCAAAATCAGCTCTAGATCATGGCGCTAGTTCAAGGGGGTTAGATACCAGCTCAAGGGTCCAGAATAGCCCTTGTCACCGATGATCTTGTTATGCGTAGCGACTTCGGCCTCGGAAAGCCAACTGGGAGGGTCCGATTGTTTTCCGGAGGAGATCCAAGCTTCTGCAGCTCCGTAGGGACACAAATGCTCACGCTGCACCTCGGGGGTGCTTGGGTATAGTAAGGACGTAAACGATGCGTTCTAGAGACGCGTCAGCTATAATCTCTAGACTCTCTAAAGTCTACATCGGGAATCAAGGACATTTAGTGCACTTACGTTTCTGTTGCCGATGTCCGCAGCGTCGTCTCGGTTGAAAAACAGCCAGTATCCGAACACGGGATAGCCGAACAACTGCTCGGTGAGACCATTGATGGCATCTTAGAAGCGTGAGCATACATCAAGACTCAAAGAGAATGCGCTGGGATGAGCGATCATGTTTGAGCTGAAGGCGGCAACATCGATCAAGATTCCATAGAGGCTCGGCCACCTACCTAGGCTGAACTGGCCAGGTTCCATATATGGAACAGAGAGGAAGACTAGCCCCTTCAGCAATTCAGGATAGTAGTTGTAAACACGAGAAAGTAGTCCCGAGCCCCTAGTGCAGTCGTCAGAAGGACGGCTTCGGCGAGCGTTCGCAGAGCATACCAGTCATGCGAGACGCCGATCACTGGCGGTACGCCTTCTTCTTTCAGGATTTCGGCAATATGCCCAGCTTGCGTCTTGAACTTGTATCTCTCCAGCTCGGCTGGTGAATCTGTTCCTCCATAGCCAAGCAGATCTGGAGCAATTACGCCGTGGCCGAGTTGCGTCAGGCTGTTTATCTGATGGCGCCAGTCGTAGCTCGAGCTGGGGAAGCCGTGGAGGAGGAGGAAGGTAGCCTTGGAAGGGTCTTTGGCAGCAACAACGACGTAGGCATATGTTGTGCCGTCAGAGGTCTTGAAAGACTTGGACTTGTCAGGAAACTGCTGGAGGGCCATCGTAAATGATTCAGGTACAGCAGGAACAGAACAAGGCCGGCAACAGTTGGATATATAGGGGTACGGGTTGAATGTCCGTAGCCAAGGAGAAGCTCAGAAGCTCGTGAGATTGGGAAAGCGAGGGGTAAGTGACTGCAAGCCGGCGGCGCGGTTCTATCTGGCGTTCTACATGGAGGAAACTGCGTTGCACTGACCCTCAGCATCTCTTTTACTTCCTCCCCACAAGGCGCCGAATGCCTTGCACGATGTCCTGCACGGCCTTGTCCATGCCTGGGCCTGGGAGTTCGTGCGCGCCTGGATGGAATATCACCGGACCGCGGCTGCCAGCATCGCATTGTTCGTAGAGCAGCTTGTTGCGCTCGGGGTTAACGGCATCCTTCGTCCCCCATACTGTTTGCAGGCCACCGGATCAGCCGACGTTCTGCGCATGCAAATAAAGGAGCAGACTCGCCGTGCATTGTTGGCAAGCGGATGATGCCGGCTTCAGACTGGGGATCCAAGTCCCGAACCTCGCCCTGCGCGAGGCCCGCAAGGCTGTGCGCGGGCTCGCCGGAGAAGAAGATTATGCCTTTGAGCGGCACATGCTGCGACTGCTGGGCTCGATAACACCATGTTGCGGCGAGACCGCACCCCTGTGAGAAGGCCAAGATGGCGTCAAACGGCCCGTCCTGCCGAATACGTCAGCCAAACCGAGCATCCCGGCAAGGTGCCCATACCTGCTCGAGGTAGTGTTGCAAATCGTCCACGGCCTTCAGAATGGTGGGGGCGGATGTGGGGACATAGTAGACGAAGAAGTCATCCTCTGGTCTGACAAGCGAATCGATGCCCGGTGCTTGTGGCGACGGGATGGAGCCTTCGACGAACTCAAACGAGTGTTGAGGCCCAAGCTCATAGCGGATGGCAGCTAATCACGGGACGGGGCACGGGTAAGCGAAGCTCGTGTCAGGGATTGGGTTAGCGATTACCCGTCTGCAGCTCGAACAACTAGGTAATCCGCTATCAGCAGCCGTTGAGCGTGCACCGCACTTGAAAACACACCTGGTTGTTGGTCCCGCCTCCGTGCAGCATCAAGAAACGCATTGTGATGGAGTCTTCGCGTTTTCCGTGGTTGTGGAAAGAAGGGCTTCTTTCGTCGAGCTTTCACAAGTCCGAGTCCAATCTGGCCATCTCTGCAAGATCCCTCCAAGCGTACCTTTATACAGTCGCCCCCGGTTCGGAATCCTAGCTTCGCACAGTTATCAGGCTGTGCAACAGATTACGCCCGTAAACATCTCACGCTAGTCTTCCGAGCCGGGGGAGGGACGGTACATGATCGGTAAAGCATTGCCGCAGCAGCCCTGCATCGCCCCCTGCCACCATCAGCCGCTCTCAACCCTGAGTAGCACGTGTCTAGCACTGGCGTTTAGCTAACGTGAAAAGGCAATACAGGGAGCTGGACTCCGAGATGACCCACGATTCATCTGTCCATGCACACCCCGAATGGCAGGTCGGCAGAAGACGTGGCATCGCATCGTAACGTGGGTAAGGCAATGGTGAACAGGTTCTCAAAGACAGGGTGATGCTACATCGGTAATAGTGGGAGCGCATCTTCTTTATTGCCGTACGTACACTCTCCCCGTACCGATCCGTTTTGCGGCGCGGCGTGCCTGTTCTTTGCTCTGATATGGTCGTATCGCGCAATGGGGTCTCATGATAGGCCCATAGCATCTCAGACCCTCAAGTGTGCCTTGTGCACTATACCAGCATTCCTCACAGGAGCATCTGATAGGCTCCATGGGGAGGTATGCTTCAATCAAATAACTGCAGTCTTTGCCCTCTGCGGTTCGCCCTCAATCCAGTTCTTCTCCTTCAGTTCTTACTACCATAATGCCTTACGTTGAGACACCACCAGTACGAACTCCTGAGGATGGGTACTTGGACCACGAGCTCGATGACTTGGTAGATGGCGAGCTCATCGAGCCGATTGCCGTCATCGGCTTTGCGCTCAAGGCTCCGGGAGATGCAACCACCGCGGAAGCATTCTGGGACATGCTTGTTGAAGGGCGGTCCGGAGCATCAGAGTTTCCTAGCGATCGGATCAAGATAGAATCATTTTCCCAGAAAGGCATACACAGAAGCGGAGATGTGGGTTTGAAACACAAGACCAATCGTGCACAAAACGGTGTTGACAAGGTGGACTAGATACCCATGCGCCGCGGGCACTTCATCAAAGATGACATAAGAGCGTTTGACTCGGGTTTCTTTTCCATTTCACACACCGAGGCCCGTGCCATGGATCCAATGCAAAGGCTGTTGTTGGAGACGGCTTACCATGGCTTCGAAAACGGTATGTGCACTTTCTGCCACAAAGAGCTCCAGTTCGAACCCTGATCCAACCAGCTGGTATACCCATGCACGAGCTAGTCGGCTCCAATACTTCGGTATACACCGGGTGCTTCACCACGGATTACTTAATACAACTGACCAAAGACCCTCTTGCTATTCCGACTTATGCTGCCACCGGCACGGGGGCATCCATTCTTGCCAACCGACTAAGTTGGTTCTTCGATCTCAAAGGCCCCAGCGTGAACATGGATTCTGCATGTTCAAGTAGTGGTATGGCGGTGGATCTCGCATGCGAGAATCTTCGCAACGGGACCACAAAGATGGTACGATGACCAGTCTCCCGCGCCACCCGAAGAAAGCAGATGCTGACTGTTACCAGAGCCTTGTCGGTGGTTGCAACCTCACCTTCTCCGCCGAATATTTTACCATGCTCACCAACCTCAACATGCTGTCCAAAGACGGACAGTCGCACAGCTTCGACCCTCGAGCCAACGGCTATGCGAGGGGTGAAGGCTTTGGTACGGTAGTATTGAAGCGAATGAGCGATGCCATTGCAGATGGTGACACCATTCGAGCCGTTATAAGGTCAACAGGGTGCAACCACGACGGTAAGACGCCAGGCATCACCCAGCCGAGCAGTGAAGTCCAAGAACAGCTTGTGCGGGAGACGTACCGGAAGGCTGGACTATCCATGAATCCGACGCGTTTCTGCGAAACACACGGAACGGGTACTTCTTTGGGCGATCCTATAGAGTCCATGGCACTCGGTCGAGCATTCCAAGATGCCAGGTCGCCTGCTGACCCACTGATCTTGTAAGAGTTTCCGGACAGCATATGGATTGCGCGTTTGCTTATTTAGTCAGGGGTGCATTGAAAAGCAATATTGGCCATCTAGAAGGAGCAAGCGGCATTGCTGGTCTGATCAAGGCAATCATGGTGCTGGAAAATGGACTGATACCGCCGAATTTCGACTTCCAAGGTCTGAATCCAAAGATCGATGCCGAGTACCTTGGCATCCAGATTCCAGACCGTGCCATTCCATGGCCCTCGAATGGGCTGCGGAGAGCGTCCGTCAACTCATTCGGATTTGGCGGTTCCAACAGCCACGTGGTCCTGGACGATACATATAACTACCTCCGACTGCGCGGCTTGCATGCCAACCATCGTACTGTAGTGCGCCCTCGGCCACTAGCCAATGGGTCTAAAAATGGTGATCGCAACGGGAATGGCTTCTCAGATGGTCACGATGACCTGTTTGAGACAGACGGCTTCTCTAACGGTAACGGAAATGGCCACACCAACGGCCAGACAGAAGCTGATACGGGGATGCCGAAGACGCTTTTCTTCTCCGCGGACACGGAGGAAGCGTTAGGACGCGTCTTGTCGTCTTACCAAGATTCTTTCAAAGAGCAAGAGTTCCCCATCGGCGATCTGGCGTACACGCTTGACAGCAGACGATCACATCTTCCATGGCGGTCATACCTCACACTTACTACCCCGGAAGACCTGACAAAGGTCAGCTCGCGGTCATCCATTGCTCGAAAAGTGCAGGACAAGAAGCCTCGCTTGGGCTTTGTGTTTACGGGCCAAGGCGCACAGTGGTTCGGAATGGGCCGCGAATTAATGGTGTACCCAGTCTTCGCTGAGAGCGTGAGGAGAGCGGACAAGCACCTCCACAGCCTTGGATGTCCCTGGTCTGCCACGACGATGTTTACAAGCCTCGAGCATCTGAGCATTGACGATCCGACCAGCTCGCAAACACTTTGTACAGTCTTGCAAGTTGCGCTTGTGGATCTTCTCGGCCACTGTGGCGTGAAGCCATCCGCGGTTGTAGGTCACTCTTCTGGAGAGATCGCCGCCGCGTACGCTTCGGGCGCCATCTCAAGGGAGTTGGCGTGGTCGTTGGCGTACCACCGTGGATACTATGCCCAGACACTGCCATCTCGGACAGATTATCGCGGCAGCATGATCGCCGTTGGCCTTTCGGAAGCTGAGGCTCGTCCTTATCTCGAGGAAGTCATTCGATCTAATGCTTCACCTTGGGCGTTGCGGGTCGCTTGCTACAACAGTCCGCGGAGCATAACCGTGTCCGGACCAAGCGATCAGATCGATCACCTCAAGACGACTTTGGATGCTGCTTCAGTCTTTAATCGCGTTCTGAGGGTTCCGGTGGCCTACCACTCTCCGCAAATGGAAGTCATTGCAGTCGACTATGGCGACTCCATTGGCACGGTGCCGTATCAGAAGATGCAAGTTCCAATGGTTTCCTCCGTGACGGGTAAGATAGCAAGTGCGAAGCAGTTACAAAGAGCGCAGTACTGGGCCGACAACATGGTTTCGGCCGTCCGATTCGACGAAGCTGTTGCGACCTTGTCTGCCGTCTCGCCAAAAGCATTGACCAGGAAGCTCGACAAAAGCCACCTCATGACGCCTGCAGTGGACCTGCTCGTCGAGATAGGACCGCATACCGCTCTGAAAGGTCCAGTCCTTGACGTCCTGAAAAAGACCCCCCGAGCCTCCGAAGTGGATTACGACTTCGCCATCTCCCGCGCTGCGTCTGCAGCCGAAACTTTCCAGCAGCTCATCGGACGGCTGCACTGCAGAGGTCTCGACGTGGATTTGAGGCAGACCAACGATCCAAGGGGCACTCCGCGCGCCGTCGTTACCAACCTGCCAGCATATCCGTTCGACAAAACGCAGACGTTTTGGTACGAGAGCCGCATCAACCAAGACTATCGCCTAAAGGAACACGGCCACCAGGAATTCCTCGGCTCACGATCGTTGGACTGGTGCCCGCTCGCTCCGCAGTGGCGCTACTTCATCCGCACCAAAGAGCTGCCCTGGACAGAGGATCATAAGATCAATGGTGCGACATTGTACCCTGCTTCTGGGATGATGGTGATGGCCGCCGAGGCGGCTCGCCAGATGGTCGCACCCGCAGGCGAAATTGAGGGCTACCAGTTGCGAAACGTGAGGTTCTCTACCGCCTTGAATATCCCGCCATCGAGAGGCGAGCTCGAAGCACGCATTGGCCTGCGCCCATTGGACCATGCCGAACATAGCTTTGAGTATATTCTATACTCGGTGCAAGGCGAGAACGGATGGGTTGAAAACTCCAGAGGCGAGATCCAAGTCTATCTCAAAGTTGGCGGCGATATCTCCCACGCGATTCCAGGTATAGATGCGTCTCAAGCTTCCTTAACCTGCGATGAAACTCTAAACACCGACGTCTTCTATCAGTATCTCTGGGAAATGGGCTATGGATACGGTCCATCATTCCAGCTTGTTCAGGACATCCGACACGACTCCGAGTACAGCAAGGTCCTGGGCCAGATCAAACCATCAGTGACGACTGTAAGTGAAGACGCGATCGTGCATCCTGCGACGCTGGATGCAATCATGCATCTCGAATTCGCCATCCTCTTCAACGCCGGCACGGATCGTCGTGGAACTTTCATTCCGACTAAGATCGACAACCTCTGGATTTCCGACAAGGGTCTCAACGTTAAGGATTCCCACGTCAATGCAGTCACCGCGGTGCAAAGCCGTACTCAACGGCACGCTAGAGGCTCGTGTGAGGTGTTCAGCGAAGACTATAGCCGGACTCTTCTGCGGGCTGACGGAATCGAGCTCACCATGGTCGCGTCGTCAAACAACAAACAGTTGTTGCCGCCTGGCTCTGAGCATGTCTTGAGCTACGTCTGCTCGGAAGTCGATGTCGACATGTTGAATTCCGAGCAGCTGAAGGCCTATCTTGCCGAAGCGATTCCGGCTACTGTGGATCCCGTCGCGAAACGAAAGGCGATCCGAAACTTCGTCCTGCTTTCCTTGCAGAATCTAGATATGCGCTTGCGGGTTTTGAATGCCATTCCGCCCACAGAACACGGTCGTGCCTACGTGGAGTGGGCTCGGTCTCTGTGGCAGCGTCCCGAGATCGTTCTCCCAGACACGAGCTTATCGGAACTTGAGGATGAAGTCCTACAACATGGCCCCGAAGGCCGCCTCGTCGTTGAAATAAACAACAGCCTTCTTGACGTAGTGCTCGATCGCCAACCTCCGCATGAGCTCCTCTTTGGGCCGGATCGCCTGGTGCCCAGATACTACGAGGAGAAAGCACAGACGGAGATCTACTTCAAACGCTTCATCCACTACGTTTCCCTGCTTGCGCACAAGAAGCCGAATCTGAGGATCTTGGAGATCGGCGGTGGAACCGGAACGTTTACTTCGTATATCCTGGAGGCGCTCAGTGTATCTGGAGAAGACGGAATGAAGCGCTTGCGATGTGCGTCGTACGACTTCACCGACATCGGCCCGGCATTCGTCGATCAGGCCAAAAGCAGATATGTCGAATATGGTAGCAGGATGAAGTACAAGGTCCTGAACATAGAATCTGATCCAGAAGACCAGGGTTTCCAGCCTGCAACTTACGACATCGTCATCGCAATCTCTGTGCTCCACGCCACGCGGAGCTTGGGGGAAACTCTGACAAACACTCGACGACTGCTCAAGCCTGGGGGCAAGCTCCTCCTGCAAGAGCCGACCACACCGGAAGATCCCTCTCACTTTTACTCATTCGGCCTGTTTCCCGGCTGGTGGCTGGGCGTCGAAGAGTACCGTAGGCTGTGTCCTTTGGCCGACCAACCCACGTGGGATCGTCTACTCAAGGAGAATGGGTTTACGGGAACAGATGTTGTTATGCGCGACTATGAACACGACGGCGCGCATCAAATGGATTTCCTCGTCTGCCCTGCGGCTGCCAGCGATTCCCCAGCCGAATCCGCACCCAAGCACAAAGTCTCACTCATTGTTGAGAGTGGATCCACTGCCCAGCTTCATGCCGCGGAGATGGTACAGGCCACACTTCTCGCAACTGCAGGTACAGAGAGCAAGATCGTCACGTTGAGCCACTTGACGGCCGAATCTGAAGTATCCATCAGCACGTGCATCTCTCTGCTGGACTTTGACGGACCTTTCATAACCAGCATGTCGGAACAGCAGTATGAAGGTTTGCAGCAACTGCTGAAAAAAGCGACAGTTCTCCTGTGGGTCTCTCGCGGTGGTGGCGACCATCCGCACCGTCCGGGCTTCCAAATGATTGATGGCTTCGCACGGTCGTTCCGTCTCGAGGCTGCGCACCTCAAGCTCGTACATTTGGCTTTGGAGCCATCGGATGTCCTGACTGCGGACCAAGCGGATAGCATTCTTCGCGTGTTGGACGCGACCAGCACATCCGAGGACTTTGAGCATGAAGTCACCGAGAAAGGCGGTCGACTCCATGTACAGCGCGTGGTGCCGCAGCCTGCACTGCGGCAGGAATTCTTGGCCAGGATGCAACCAGAGTGCACCGTCCAGCACCAGATCACCGACGACTCGCGCTTGAAACTGGACATTGGCATGCCGGGCCAGCTTGACACGCTCGCCTTTACGGCCGACGCAAGCTGCAGTGGGCCTTTGGGATTCGACCAAGTAGAAATCAAAGTCAAGACCGTCGGTCTCAGCCAGGAGGACCATCTCATCGCAACTGGACGATTGGAAGCTCATGGTTTCGGAAGGAATTGTGCGGGTGTTGTCACACGTGTCGGTGAAGGCTGCAGGTTGCAGCCAGGTCAGAGAGTTTGGATGCACGCCAGCGGAAAATGTGGCTCCACTGCTCGCTCATCAATGCATGCAGTGGTTTTCCTTCCAGAAGACGTCTCCTTCGAACAGGCCTGCGCAGTATCTGGCGACGTAGTCACTGTTGCACATGCTCTCCAGGTCGTGGCGAAGCTCGAAATAAACGACACTGTATTGCTCGACTGCACGGGTTCCCTTCTTCGTGCGGCGTTGCAGTCTAGCAAATCATTGGGGCTGGATGTCTTCGTCCTTGCGCACAGCTTCAAGGAGAAGGTAGAACTGGAGAAGGATACTGGTTTGCCGCTGGACAACGTGCTAGTATCAGGAATGCCCTTCCAGCACCAGTTCAGAGCACTCAACGGGGGGCGAGGGGCGGATGCCGTGATCAGCACCCGGGCGGATCCGGCGTGTGCAGAAGTTCTATCAAGCTTCGGAACATACGTGCGCATTTCCAACTCTGGTCAGCCGGCTACAGCACCTTCTGCCGCAGGCAACATTACCTTCGTCAACCTGGATATCTCTGCACTTGCGGAGGCTCGTCCAAGGCTACTTCAGCCTGCTCTGCAAATTGCAGTCAATCTTGCTTCCACGGTCAGGCACGATGCTATCCATGCCTACCCCGCGTCGGACCTGACTGTGGCCTTTGAGAGGTTAGCTGATATTGAAAATAGCGAGAAGGTAGTCTTGACTTTCAGCTCCGACGAACGCGTCCAGGTAAGCCGTTCAATCGTATCGTCGGATTTCAAGCAGTACTGACAAGTTCCAACAGACCAGGGTCTTGCAGAAGGACGCATTTACCCTTGACGCCAACGGCACTTATGTCCTCACTGGGGCTTTCGGTGGGCTTGGTACCGAAGTGGCCCGCTGGCTAGCAAGCAAAGGTGCGAAGTACATGATACTTCTTTCGCGATCTGGCCCTCGCACTGAGGGTGCGCTGAAGTTAGTTGCCGAGCTTCAAGGCATGGGCGTCACTCTCGCAATGCCGACATGCAGCGTCACCGACGCGGAGGGCGTGAGAAAAGCGATCCGCGAGGGTCAAGAAGGCATGCCGCCAATCCGTGGGTGCTTGCATCTCGCCATATCGGGCAAGGTAAACATCAGTGACCATGTGTGCATACGAAGTCGCTAACGATCCTGCAGGACAAGTCCTTCGAGTTCATGTCGTATGCTGAGTGGGTGGACCGGACATCGGCCAAGGTCCAGGGCACCGACAACATCCACGCCGCACTTCCCTCTGATCTTGATTTCTTCATCATGACCGCGTCTGTGGGCGGAATGGCCGGCCTGATTTCCATGTGCGCATACTCAGCCGGAAACGCATACCAAGACAACTTCGCGAGATATCTCCACGGCAAAGGGCAAAAGGCCATCGCCATCGACTACGGCGCCGCCCAAGATATCGGCATGCTGGCAGGCCAGGATCTTATGTACAGTCGCCTCATCCAGACGGGCCAGTATACCCCGGTCACGGGCCAAGAGCTGCTAGCGATGCTCGAGTACTACTGCGACCCCGCAGTGACGGTGCAGTCTGTCGAACAGGCGCAGCCAATCATAGGCATTGAGCCGCCCAGCCGACGAATCGCCCAAGGCAAGGACGTCCCAGAAGGCCTCAAGCACTCGCTATGGCTCAACCTCTACGGCATGGGCGACTCAGACTCGACCGCCGACGCCGTGGAAGCAGGGCCGAACTCGCGATCCGCCAACATCAAGGATTCCATTCTTGCCGCCCCGAGCGCATCCGAGGCGGAGCACTTGGTCATCGATGCGCTTATTGCCCGAGTTGCACAGACGACGTCTGTACCGCCGGAGAAGATGGAGGCCGAGAGACCGATTCACAGCTATGGAGTAGATTCCTTGACGGCGATTGATCTGAGAAACTGGATTGCGAGCGCGTTTGAGTATGACATTGCAGTGTTTGAGATTTTGGGTGAAGCGACTTTCAAGGGTGTAGGAGGGAGTATTGCGCGGAAGTTGAAGGAAGAGAAGTAAGCTAGTGCACCGCTGCTGAGTCATGTGAGCAAGAGGACTCACGCATGATTTTCCGATTGTTGACACAAACCACAAAGTGGTGTCCCACAAGATAATAGACAAAGACCGCGACTGCCGCCTGATATTCATACAGACTCCCACATTTCACAGGGGAATAGATTCACCATGCTTGCTTGGTTCGTTGATCCACGCTCCTGCTCTCTCCTTACAATTTGAAATTCTCGATGAACTTCCGTGCCTCCTCTACACCGTCGTCGACCTTCTCCGCGTTCGTGCCGTTACCGATCGCGGTCGGCGCACCGGGCTTACCGCCCGTCTTTCCTCCAATGACAGGAGTGACTGAGCTGGCCCACTTGGGTCCGTCGGCACCTTGCTCCTTGAAGTACTGCGGCATGTTAGCATACATCTTCAATTCCGCAGTCATAGAAGACGTACCTCAGACACATAGCATCCGTGCGCCACCTTCCCGTCGCCCGCGCTAAACAGATACACGCTCTTATCCTTGAGAGCACTCTTCGGGCCCGACACGTTCTTGATTGCCTCGCTGATAGCCTTCGCCACATTGCTCGACCAGTCGACCTTCTGTACCAGGAACTTCGCATCCTTGTTGTTGGTGAAGTAGTTCGTCACAATATCCAACACACGCTTGTTGTCCTGCTTCGCAAACGCCTTCTGCTCGTCCAGGATGCTCTTCTGGATCTTAGCGAACCGCTCGCGGAACTGGCTCTTCGAGAGTGCGGAGATGACGAGCTGATTGAGCTCGGTCTGCATCTTCTTGGCCTCTGCCTCCTTCTCGGGGCCGAACTTGAGCTTCTCGAGACGGCCGAGTTGCGCCTCGAAGTCGGAAGCCTGTCGCTGAACATCGTAGGCTTCTTGACCTGTCACGGCGACAATGCGGCGGATGCCCTTGGCGATTCCGGACTCTTCGAGGATGACGAGTTCCTTGATCTCACCCGTCTGTTTGACGTGCGTGCCACCGCAGAACTCAATGGAAACCTGCTCCCACTGCTCGTTCTTGACGTCTGCGATGAGGTCTTCGACGGGGACGCCAACCGACACAACACGCACGGGGTCGGGATATGTCTCTCCAAAGACAGCACGCACGCCACGGATTTCGCGCGCAATGGACAGAGGGACATCCTTGGCGTAGACCTCTGAGTTCTGACGAATGTACTCGGTGCAGACCTTCTCAATCTTAGCAAGCTCGGCGTCCGAAACTGCAGCCTTGTGCGAGAAGTCGAAACGCAGCTTCTCGGGCGAAACAAGAGAGCCCTTTTGGTCGACATCGTCACCGAGCACCTCCTTGAGACCGTAGTTGAGCACGTGCGTTCCGGTATGGTTGTTACGGATTGGGTGGCGGCGGAGCTCATCATATTCTGCAATGACCTCGCTCCCTACGTTCAACTCGCCGTACTTGAGGAATCCCGTATGTAGCACGTAGCCGGCATACACCTGGACGTTCTCGATGGTGATCTCAGCTTCACCGTCGATCAGAAGGTGGCCGGTATCGTTCTCCTGACCTCCCTGCTCAGCGTAGAAGTTTGTCTTATCAAGCAGTACACCGAATTGCTCGCCTTCGGGCACTTCCTTTGTGCTCTTCAGGAACTTCTTGTTGTGATATATAGCCTTGATGACAGATGTGATGTTCTCGCGACCGAACTTGGGGGAATCGTCTGTCTTTGGTACATCGTCCATGCTATCGAGAGCGCTGAGGTCGTGTACGTCAAACTTCACCAGCGCAGCGGTAGCCTTCTTGTCACCCTTGCTAGCCTCACGAGCCTTGTCTTGCGCCTCCTCAACTTCCTTGTCGTTGATGTTGAGGCCTCGCTCTTCGGCCATGATCTTCGTCAGGTCGACCGGGAAACCATAGGTGTCGTATAACCGCCAGACATCGTCACCGGGGAGATCATTCGAACCCTTGGCCTTGGCCTTCTGCGCATACTTCTCGAACATGGCCTCGCCTCGGTCAAGAGACTTGGCAAAGCTCTTCTCTTCCTCGTCCAAAATCTCCTTGATATCCGCCTCTTTCTTCTTGAGTTCGGGGAACATGTCGCCCATCTGCTCAACAAGAGTAGGTACAATCTTCGAGAAGAAGCTGCCGATCTCAGCGTCAAAGTACTTGCGAGCGTAACGCGCTCCTCGTCGCAGGACACGGCGCACAACGTAGCCACGTCCAACGTTGTTCGGTACACCACCGTCGGCGATGGAGAACGACATCATGCGGACGTGGTCCGCAACAACCCGGTAGGCGGTATCGATGCCGTCTGAGTCTTCCTCGCCAAACTTGCCCTTGTATTCCCGCGCACCTGTGATCTCCTGAATCTTCTTGAACAGCGGACTGAAAACATCGGTGTCATAATTCGACTTGGTCTTCTGAAGAACCGACACCAATCGCTCGTAGCCCATACCCGTATCGATGTGCTTGTGGGGCAGTGGCCGTAACGACCGATCCGGCTCACGGTTATACTGCATGAAGACGTTGTTCCAGATCTCGATGACCTCGGGATCGTCCGCGTTGACCAGCGACGCAGCATTCCTGTGGACACCGTTCTCCGGCTCCCTCAGATCATAGTGGAGTTCCGAGCAAGGCCCGCAAGGACCCTGGTCGCCCATCTCCCAGAAGTTGTCCTTCATGTCTCCAGGCAGAATGTGGTCCTCGGGGACGCCGACGCTTTTCCACAGCTCCTTGGCCTCCAGGTCCGGCTCCAAGTCGTCGGTTCCCTCAAAGTACGTCACGTACAGCCGCTTGGGATCGATGCCATAGACCTTGGTAAGCAGCTCCCAGCTGAAGCCAATGGCCTCCTTCTTGAAGTAGTCGCCAAAGCTCCAGTTGCCCAGCATCTCGAAGAAGGTGTGGTGGTAGCTGTCCTTGCCGACATCGTCGAGGTCATTGTGCTTGCCGCCTGCGCGGATGCACTTTTGCGAGTTTGCGGCGCGCTTGAGCTGGGCGAAGTCGGAGGCGGGGTCGACGGTGCCTTGGAAGATGGACTTGTACTGGTTCATGCCGGCATTGGCGAAGAGGAGGGTCGGGTCGGAGAGGGGCACGACCGACGAGGACGGCACTGTGGGAGTCAATTGGTGCACTGCGGAAAGCCATGGTGGGGTGAATGGGGAAGCGACTGGACGAGGACGTGGACGAGGACTCACCAAAGGTATGGCCGCGCTCCTTGAAGTAGTCGAGGAAGGTGGTGCGCACGCGGACAGCCCCCCACTCGGGCGTGGTGTCGTTCTGCGCCATGGTGGTGTGTGTGGTGTGTAGTCGGCGGGGGTGAAGGAGGGGCAGCAGGGCTGGTCGGGACGGCGCACGCAGAGTGTGGGCTGCTGCAGGCGACGGGCGTGGCAGGAGAAAAGGATGCGTCGAGGGGCGTCGCGGGGTGCAGACAGGCGCAGAGGTCGAAGGTGATCCCGCAGCCAGTCTGTGCCCGTGACTCAGAGGGGCATTGTGCAGGCGCTGCATCGATCTAGTTGCAGCCCCGCGCGCTCTTGTCCCGTTGCAACGCGGCTTCCCCCAAGCTTCCAGAAACTTCGTCGATTGGCCGGCCCTACCGCTATATCATCAATGTCGCAGCCACCCGCTGTCGCGCTCTCGGGATCACAGTCGCCTACACGCTCTTGCGCTTAGCATCGGCCAGCGAACCGACAACGCAGAGGAGAAATCATTCGTGCACGGTGGAGGTTGGATGCATGCATGGTGCCATCATGGCGGAGGTGGTAGCTCCCGGCCAAGACCCAGACACCCCCCAACCCCAACCGCCGCGTCGCCTGCACGGCAAGAAGCGCGCCGCCGACGGCCAGCTCGAGTCGGAGCAGCGCCTGAGCAAGCGCTTCGACCTGCTGAATCTCGGTATGTACGCTCTGCTCTGCTCTGCTCTGCTCTGCTCTGAGCCCGTCGCTGACCGCCGCCCCCAGACAATGGCACGCGCCTGTACCTCCCCGTCGCATCGTCGGCTGATGCCGCCCTGGCCCCAGACCACCACCGCGCGAGGCAATCCGCAAAACCGATCCCGGTACCCGCCGCGCCCAAGGCGGAGAAGAAGCGGGAGCGACCGCGGCGACCGCCTCCCCCGGACGACTGCATGCACGTCGAGGACACGCCGCACCGCGTCTACATTGCCGATCTGGACGCCGAGCTCTCCGACATAGAGTCCGACGAGGACAACCCCATCTTCCTCCAGGACATCGAGAAGCATCTTGCCAAGATACCCAAGCATGTGTTGACGGGCCCCGAACCGAAGCCCACCAAGGACAACCAGCTGATTCTGTACAACGTGCCCGCCAGTCTGACGGTGCCTGAGGCGCAGGACAGCGTGCGGAAGGCCATTGCGGAGGCCCGCGGGAGGATAAGAGAGAGGCAGGCGAGCGGCATCATAGAGCCAACAGCAGCTCCAGGGCCAGCACTCGCGACAGTGATACCCCCACCGTCCTTTGATTCGGATGCCATGGACATCGACTAGATTCTATAGCGTAATGTATTCTTTCCACCTGAAAGTGAGCAAGCATGACTTGAAAGAACATGTCTTGGGTATTGATATCATATCTACTAACAACATTGCTCATAATGCAGTGATCCAGTCACGCAAGTCTTTTAACCCTCCCTTCTATCCAAACCCCCAAATAACACACTCTACTTCCTAAACCTCCCCGTCAACTTTGCCAACCTCGCCTGCGCCGGCCGCGGCGGCATCTCCTGTTGGAACCCGCCCTCCCCACCCGTCTGCTGCGCGCCCATCGGCGGCGGCGCCGGATGCCATCCCATCTCCACATTGCCCGGCGCCTGGTTGGGATCCATCTTGGACGCTCCCGGCGGCGGCGGCGGCATGTATCCGGGAGGCGCATCGCCGTTGTACACAGGCGGGGGCTCAGTCCACGTGCCGTCTGGGCGGGGGGTGTAGGCCTGCTGCTGCTGAGCGTAGGGCGGCTGCGCATAGTACGAGTACTGGTTCTGCATAGTCTGGCCGTAGCGCTTGCGGTCCTGGTAGGAAACCAGCCACTATATGTCATTCCGTCAGCACTTCCAGCCAGCATCAGTCGAGGACGAAAGGGACGTACGCGGTGGTATGCCAGCAGGGGCTTTCCCTTCCTCAGTCTCGCCTTCGCGTGGAGATAGCCCCCGAGGAACCACGCGAAGAAGAACAAGAAGAAACTCGCGAGGATGGCCCATTTCACTATAATCCCCGTCTGCACGGCACTCGTTAGCAGGAGGTGGGGTGAGGCGGGGAAAAGCACTCACGTCTGAATACCAGAAGCCATCGCGGAAGCACTCGACTGCGCCGTCCAGATATTGCACGCAATACCGCTTGCTCAACCCCATGATTACAAAGTGCTTAATATGAATCCACAACGTAGGCGCAGCCCGAAAGAAGGTAGAGGTGGCGAGTCGGGGGCAGCGCGGCTGTGCGCAACAAAGGGAGGCAGATGAGGGACGGGAGGCGCAGGAAAGGGTGGGTATGGTATGGTATGCGTGGGTGTATATGCCAAACTCGCGCGCGGAACAGTCGGGATTGAGCAAACGGCGACGGAGAGCGGAGGGTGGAGCGTGAGGCTGAGCGGTATAATGGAGGCTGTGTGGAGGTGCGTCGCGTGTGGCTCCCGAACGGTGCAGCGTCTCAGTTGCAGTGCTTGTTACAAGTCGTGTTTCGCAGCAAACCGCACCGGGTTTCACAAAGTCCAGCAAAGAGGCTGCAAAAGAGTTCGTATTGCACGATCGATCCGGAAAGCGTTTGCAGACGTAACGGAAAGCGCCATGTTGGACGGAATATGTATTTCTGGGGCGGTGGTTGGAGGGGTGAGGTTGGCCGGCATACCGCGAGGCTGGGAAAGGCGTGCATGACGCACGGGAAGCGGTCCGTTTGAACCCTTGCATGACGGGACCCACGCAGGGGCCGGGGTACAAAGCTTGGCTTCCAACGTCCAGCGTGTGGCGTCAGTCCACATCTGCATTCCTCCGCCCGAGAGCAAACACTGCGCGTCACCGACACATGTAGTATTCATAGGCTGCCATGGTGTGGCGGAGGCGCTGCCCAACTTGTTCCGGCACTGATCTTTTGCAATGCTCTGCTGTCGTCGCTGCCATCAGCTCCACATCTGACGGAACACGTCTATCCGATGTACAAGATTGTTTTGCAGACTATTTTTATTTTCTATCATCGAACACGCGTCGCCCCCCGTCAGGATACACGGCACACTGCATGTACCTGTTCTCGGTTTCTAAACATACAGCTGAGCAGGTCAAACATCCGCTCAGTCCAGCCCAACGCAATGCAAGCGGAAAACGAACCAGGCAAACAAACGTGATGGTATCTTTTCCAGACGCCTCTAATCCGGCCCAACGGTACCAAATAAAGCACCGCCACTACGCCATAAAGACTACACAATAATCCTCCAGCTGCCATTATGCTCTCCACACAGTATCTCTTGAGATGTATGTCCCCAACTGTTGTAGCGGGTATAGTTTTGATCAAGATAGGTTCTAGTGCAAGAGATTGCGCAAGGAAGGACTGGCACTAGCTCCTGTATTGACGCGCTCCAGCGGCGGTTGCGGCGGCGGTGCTGTGACTGCAGGAGCCTCCCTCGGGACTGGTACTCCACCAGATGGAGGGCTGACGTGATGAATTGGAGGATATGGCAATTGTGGCGGCGCATTGTAAGGACTTTCAGTAGAGCGTGAAGAGTTGTGACCATGTGCGTGGGTTGGCGAATAGGGCACTCGAGGCGAGTGCATACCATTGACCATCATTCCACCGTTTGTGAGGTGTAAGGAAGGAGGTCCATTATGATGATGCGGTGGCGCGTATGGACCTCGGAGAGGCGCAGGGGGGATGTGAGAATGAACAGGAGGTGCAGAGTACGCTGGATAGCCGTTCGTTTGATGTACCGGATTGTACGGCGCATGGAAAGGAGGCGCATGTCCCATAGATCCTGGCGGCAGATGGCCGATGCCGTTGTGCAGACTATGAGGTGGTGGAGGTCCTGGGGGGCCCCCGTTATGCCAGTGAGATAATGGGGGTGGTTGTTGCTGTGGCGGCGCCCAAGGTCCTCCATGTGCAGGTGGCGGAGGCGGAGCTGCAAAAGCTTGAACAGGAGGGGACCGCAGCGGGAGCTGTGCGGCTTCCGGATGTACAGACACCGACCGCTCGCGTTCTTCGGGTTCATCTGGTGCATTCAACTTCTTCCAGTGGCATTTCTGGCAAAGATAGGAGGCAGGTGACGGGTTACCGATGTCGGTGTTGACTCGAAGGCGAGCTGGCTGGTCGACAGATGGCGCATCCGGCATAGGATGATCAATAGCACCGTTGGTCAATTCGAGGTGATCGGGACGTGATGCCCGATCTGACAGTTGGCGCGAGCTGGGCTCAACACCATTTGTTGTTAGTGGGCCGTTCATGATGCGGACCCCGTTTTGCTCAGGGTGTGCGTTCTCTTCCACTTTCCACCACCGGGGGCTGGCGTCAATCTTGCATCGTACGCATTTCCGCTCTGACTTGGGCCTAGTCGGTTCTGGCGGTTCTTCCTCTTTCATGCTAAGCCCCGCGTTCGAGAGACGCCCACGGGCAGATGTCGGAGTTTGAGTTATGGCAGTGGACGTGCGACGATTGCCTTGCACTGGAGCAGATACTGGCGGCACTACCCGTGTAGATTGGTCGACAAGGTTGGCCTTACGTGCAGTACCCGTGAGAGTAAGATCAGCTTGTTTGAACTCTCTAGCAAACAGCTGGAGAGCGGTCATATCAGTGCCCTCTACCTCTTCGGACATCGGATGGACTACGGTCTTCGGCGTGTGGTCCTTACACCAGATCGCAGCCATCATCGTACCCGTCTCCCCGTTAAGTGTGACTGTAGGCACAGTGTCTCGCCGTGTGGCTTTGACAGGCGTCATGTCGAAGCCGAAAGTATAGCCCGCGTTGTGCGCACATCCAACATGGAAATTGGCATGACATTGCTGGCATGTGACACAAGCACCGTCATTGCTCTTGCATAGCTTGCACGTCGCATCGTACCGCAGGGTGGGTGCACCAATACCCTCGACCATATCAAGGCGGACTGCGCTGCTGAACTTGGTTTCAGGGTGCCATAGAGCGCAGTAGACGTGTACCCAGTTGTTGTCGGCGGTGCGCTTCAGCGGCTCTCGGGGTACTACAGGCCTGCCTTTCTCCTGCTGTCTGACGCGATATTCATCCCTGGCTTTCTCTACTAGCTCTTTCTCCAAGCGCTCTTTTTCCCGCTCTCTGTCGGTTTTCTTCTTGTGGGAAATCTTGGGGGGTTCGTAGAGGTCTGGTTCGGTTGTACGCAGAGGACACAGAACGCACTCATAGTTCTGGTATGAATGTTAGCCGCGCGCTCAACTCGTGTAATAAAATGCTACTTACATATGATACGCTCTCTTTCTTATCATTCTTGCACGTGTCGCAATACCATTTGATGGCCTGGCGACCGTCTTCGATACCATAGCAGGTCTTATGGACATTCATTCGGCAGGCGGCGCATTCCAGCCGTGCACCCTCGGTTTGACGACAGACAGCGCATGGCAGCACCCTAAGTCGTGGCTGCGCAGGGACGGGGGGTGGGGTTGGAGCTTTCGGCGGCGCGATGGGCTTTTCCTTCTCCTTCTTCTTGGAAGCCGCTTCGGGTAATGGGGTAGAGGTGCCACTATCAGCAGCTCCAACGGCAGCAGTGGTCTTTTGCTTCTTCTTCGGTGGCTGCTCTACCGTTGCTTGAACGGTAGCAGCCGGAGGCTCGACGTATTCCGAAACCCCGTTCATTGGTCCAGGGTTTGTTGTTGCTGCGTAAACTTCACGTAGGAGCTCTTCGTCAAATCGTCGCTTCCAGGCCTTGCCTCCGCCCTGGGCGACCTTTCGTGCGATCTCTTCCGTGTTTTCCCATTTAACGGCGTACTTTCGCCAGAGGTTTGCGCATCGTTGGCATAATGCGACAACATGGCCATTTGCTTTGTCTTTGCTAGTCCTGCCATCTGCGGTCACCGTTTGCCCTGGCGAAGCACCGGGCGCTCGCCGCCATTGGCGCGAATGTCGATTGTTGCAAAATTTGCACTGGAAATTGCGCCTTCGCTGCACAGCTTTCTCGTTGTCGAAGGCGGAATCATCTTGGTCGTCAGCGACGTCATCGACGAGCCTAGATTGAGGTTCGACCTCAGTCTTCTTGCTCTTTCCCTTCCGATTGCTATACGACCCCCAAATCTCCTTGCCCTTGGCTGTCTTCTTCCACATGTAGTAGTACCGCACAGCATCTCCGTAATGCATCGTTTTGCTCGTATGTATGCGGACACTTCGTATCTCCGAGCCATACTTGCTGACACCTTCGTTCCACTTCTTCTCGTCCTCTTTGGACAGCTCCGGCTCTTTGAGGTCTTTCCGCTTGTCGAGCTTCTTCGCGGCCTTGAGTGCTGCTTCGACGTCATATTGATGCTTGGTAAGGAGAGCAAGACACTTTGTTAGGAAGTTCGTGTTGAACGGCTCGACACCAACGTGGCTCTTTGCAAACCCCCTTGCACGTGTCATGTAAGCCTCAACTTGTTCAGGCGTGATGCTGGGTGCATCCTCTTCGCCCCTTGTAGAATGTACACCGAGAGGTGGCATCTTGAAAGTGAGCTCCGCGGTGCATTTGGAATCCTTGTTAGGGTAGTCCTCGCCACGCTGAACATACCCAAGCGGTTCATCCATCACCCATTTCGGTCGCTTCGCTTTTTCTGCCTTGTCCGCTTCGATGGCTGCAACGGTCTCTTTAGACAGCTTTGTATCTTTCTTGTGGCCAGCAGCCTTGATATAGCGCTTCTTGATCTCAGTTGGCTTCACTAGCTCAACGGGTCGCCCATGCCAGACGTTCACGTTCGCTTGATGGCGGGGTCCTAGCCGGGAACTAGCCCGTGGATATATGGCTCGGTCATCGTACTGCAGCGCATCTTCGATGCGACAGTGGATACCTAGATAGCGCATGGGCCACATTTTTGCCAGCGCGATCTCCGCTTGGGTGCCAGGATGCGGGTCGATCTGCGTCTCAGAGTCGTTGGGACTGGGAGCAGTGGTCTCCACATTCGCCTCCTCTTCCTCTTCCTCGACCATCTCCTCATCTTCTCCGTCGTCGTTACCGGAACCTAATAGTGGAGTTCGCCTGGCTTCAAGTTTCTTCTCCTGCGCCCTACTGCAGGGACCACAAGCCCATGCGAATCCGCGCGAGGGCTTTTTGAGCAAAGGCGGTCGAACGCAGTTCATGTGGTATGTATTGTGACAGACGGCGCATTGCACCGAGTCATTGCTAGAAATGTTCAGTGGTTGCTATGTGTCAATGTGTGGTGTCACTTACGTTGCACAGAACCCTACACAGCGCTTGCACGATTTCACGGCGCTTGTCAGCTCCTTGACGCGACTGGTCTCGAGGCAAATATACTTCCAGCGCTCATCCAAGGCCTTCTTGACCCTATCTGGAACGTTGATGACCTGCGAGGTAGGAATCACGTCGTACCATCGGTGGCTGAAGCGGTCGTAGACCTGGTTGAACCAGAAGCTATCTTTCGTCTTCCGATAGTCATCCAGATCGTCGATCTCGCTCCGATGCAAGATCTGACACTTTCCGCGGAGTGAGGTCAAGGGGCACAGGTCTGAATGCATCGTCGCGTACACCAAGCGTGTGTCATTGTTGTATCGCTGCACGTCTCGAGGGCGATAGAACCAATTCACGCGGAGCGATTCGACCTTCTGCAAGGGGTCGTTATTGGTGTGGAGGAACTCCATAACCCGGCACAAGTAGTAAGGCTCCCCGGGTGGCTCGCACACAAGATAGACCTGGTCTGCACGGCCAATCAGAACAAAGTTCAAGTAAAGGACGTGGCATGCGCCGTGGAACACGGAACATGACTCGGCCACGCAGGGTCACTTACCATTGATTGCAACCGTTTGGCCATCGTCCGCAACGAGGCAGCCATCCTTGAGGTGTGCGCCAGAGTTCTCGAAGGTCAGCATGTTCGTCTCCCGCGGACTGGCGGCGGCCGCGACCGCGTTCTGCGCGCGCCTCGCGCCTGGTTGGCTTGGCGCGGCTCCATTTGCGTGACTTGGGGTCGTAGCGTGACTGGCTGCATTTTTGCGTCGCTTTGGCTGCGGCTGGGGTGCCGGCGTGGTCGCTGGGCTGGCAGTCAAGGTTGATGCTCCGGGCGTGTTGGCGTTTGGCGGAATGTCTTTGGCGTTGGGTCCGGAAGCGCCCCACGACGCATTGCCCTGGCCTGCGCCGGCACCCTTCTTTCCACCTGCACCAGCCGACTGCCCGCTCTCTGTGACCGCGGAGCCACGCGATGGCGGTCCAGAGCCATTGCCGTTGGTGTTGCCGTTAGTTGGGTCGGGCGCCAGCTCAAAGTCCATCTCGACATCTTCCGCGTAGTTGACCCGCGACTTGCGCTCCGGACGGTTGCGCGAGCGCGTGCCATAGGGTGCAGTAGGCGCTTCCGTGGGCTCCTTGGTAGCGGCATCTGACGAACTCGATGCGGTAGCACTCATGGGCTGCGACTGCAGTGCCTGCTCGGTGGGAGCTGGCGAGCCATTGGACGTTTGCATGAGTTGGCCGTCCTCCAGCGATGCAGCTGCTGCAGGTGTTGACGTCCTGGTGGAGGAGGCCTTGCTGGGCGCTTTTGACGACGACATATCATCTAGCGCGTTGAGACCGGCAGCAGTGTCGAGTGCGTGATCCCCAGGTCGCCGCGCGGCAGCGGTGGGTGGACTGTCGACTTTCGTAGATGGGACTTCGCCTCCCCCATGCCGAACATGGACCATGGCGAATGCTCCGTGCAAGAGTAAATCGTCCTAGAGGACGCGCAGAGAAGACGGCAAGAGCGCCTCTAAGAGGAACGCAAGCCGTCGTGGCAGCAGGTGTAAGAAAACTCCCGCAGAGGCGGATATCAAGGCCCTACAAGTGCATACATGCGAGTTGACGAGGGAGGGAGCTCGAGAACGGCAATAGCCAAAGAGGGAAGGTAGCGGGATGGAAAGGCCGTTGGAGGAACGCGAGACCAGATTAGTAGGGGGCGATTCCAGGAGAGCGTGGACGTGGGCGCGGGCGTGGGCGTGCAAGGGGAATATGGAAGGTGAGAGGAGAGCAGTAGACGACAGATGGGGACGCGGGAGAGAAGAAGTCGGGCGCAGACGATCGCCCGCCATGCCGGTCCTACTACGCCAAGCCAAAGCATTCGACCATTGCTGATTACCGGTACGCTCTTCAGAAGCATCCCTGTCCTCTGCAAGACGAATCGTCGGTCCGGGGACTTTTAGACCAGCGATGCCATGGCCGCCTATTCTTCCCCGTGGCGCATGCAGCCACTGTGCTGTACGCTGCACCGCGCAGTAGCTTCCAGGGCCGATTTTGCAGGGTGCGGCGATCTCATCATAAATAACATGTCACCTCCATCATCGGCTAACAACCGTCTGGTTTCGGCCCAGCTGCGCCGCGGCCTCGCACACATTTACGGCGCTGTTGCACGTCGAGATGATGGGGCTTTGCACCCACAGTCCTTCTGCACCTGTTCCGAGTTCCAGGTGTTACTCGGCCGCTGCCGACTGCTTCGCTTTGTGTGCAACAGCCTCAACATGCTCACTCTCACGACCACAACAGCGGGTCTGTGGGTCAGGATCCACACACCTCCCATCGTGCACGCCTGGTGTTCTACGAGATGGTTGCTGATGGAACACACCCAGTAAGGCGCTGCTCTGACGGAAGCTGACAGCAGCCGCACACGCGAAGTGTGCTCCTGGCGTGCCGGGCGTTCTGACGAAGCGCTCGAGCATGCGGATCTGGCTGCAGGGCGGGAGCAAACATGGGCGAAGGTAGCGATGGATGGAGGCGAGGTACGAATGGGATCGGTGAAGTTCAGGAAGCCCTAAGCCGCCTTGGTCTCGCTTCTTTTAGCGCAGCAAGGATCTCGAATAGACAACATCAGTGTTGAGGAACAAAGACCCAGACCCCTCGTGTCGGTCATCGTCGTGGTACCGAGAGAACCAGCACAATGACCATCCATCTCAAGCGAGCCTACGTGGAAGAAGCGAGGATGCTTCTTGCGCGCGTGGGTCATGGCTTGCCATTGCACCAGGCCGGGCCCTCTTTTGGCTGCCACTCCCCGGACGGCCGAGTACCCAACCGCGAGACCCCCAGCTGCAGGAGTCTGCCTCCAGTAGCAGCCTGAGACGACTCACGCCCGCCATGGATGCGTCTCTCGCCGTTATCTCGGGGTTTCTGCGCCTCGCACCGCCCACAAAGCGCATCCGTTTTCGGAAGGCTCGGCGACCCTCTTGCTCGCAGGCCTCTTCTACTACTGGATGGTGATTTCGCAGCCATAGTGCAATGTGCTGTGGCTGTCCTTCACATGCACTGGCTGCGTACGACGAGCCGCAGCATCCTTCCAGCGCAACTTCTCCCTGCCGCTGGCCAAGCGCGGACAGCCGTGGGTCGAGGGGTTCGTCCTCCGTTCTTCCAAGGAGCCAGCCTGGATCCATGTCTTCCTGGAGAAACTAGACGGGCTACGACTGAACGCTGCCGCTAACAGCGGTGGCTTGACTTTTGCACGTCGTGTCCGAGAAACAGATCGTCATTTCTGATTTGATGATGCTGCTTAGCGCCGCTAACTCATTTGGACGCACGCCCAACGCTGAACTGACCTCGAGCCAAGCCTTCGCGACCCCCATGGTAGACGACTGCACTTCGAGGCACCCACGCTGCTGCATCGACATCCTGCGCTGAAGACCTTTGCAGTAGAATCATATCGCGATGTTAATGTTAATGTTTCAACTTGGTGGATTACATAGATCCACCGGCTTCATCCGACCGTGGTATCTCGCGCGCAGTGACAGCATTCAACCACTCTTCGGTTTCGCACTTCTACCTCAACCCTCAGAAACGCAATTGATGGCTGACAGACAAGGGGCCTCGAGGCGCAATTCCTGGACATCGTATTGCACCCATAGCTCTCTCTATCTTAGTTGCCATAGAGAGCGCCAAAACAGCATCACATTAGGACTTGCCTTTTCCAGGCTTCGATTCCGTCGGCGGAGCTTCCTCAGTCGCCAAAGCGAACCTTATTGCAAAATCGCGGATGGTTCCTGAAGTCGGGAGCATCGCACGTGATACTACTCCGCGGAGCATGCTGTGTGCTACAATTGACTCGATGGGGCACTGTCGCACAGCGCTACCGCAGTGTAAGCAACACGACACCCATGGAATACCCACGACGTTCTCATCCATCGGTTGGTCCATGTTCACCCTCGGGTCTAGCAAGGTAAGCCTTTCGTCAAACCGCCTTCATGATTGGCGACACTCATTATGGACAGCCGTGGCAGGGCTGCAACACTTATTGATTGTTGACTCCTCGCGCGCTATTGCAAGCCACGGCAAAACGCAGTACAGGGTACCAAATCACAAAGATTTCAAACAGCTCAAAAGTTATACATTTCCCCTATCTAACGGGTTTTTGCCCGCGCACAGGCTAGGCACACATGTCTCCCACGATTCGATCTGAATTGGACGCGCGTTGAGTGGTCGCATGGCGCTCACAATTCGGCATATTTGTCCCAACAAGAAAGCGATCGTGTCCTGACTAAGGTTTTATCGCGCGGTCCGCCAAGCCTTGCTTGCTTATCTAATCCTTCGTCTACCCACTTCCAACGCTTCGTTTTGTTGCTTTAGGGCGTTGTCTATTGCTTTACGGGATACCACTTTGTGGTTCGTGTTAACAATCAGAAATCATGGACAGCATTCTCACATAACATCAGCACACTTGAGAATGTCAATGACCATGCCAAAAATCCCAACTGCGGAAATCAGTGGCCAGCGGTGGATGGTTCCAGATAGCCGAAGTATCCATGGTTACCAACAACCAACGCACTCCAACCTACTCTTCACTCGCTCCCTTCTACGACGTTATAGTCAACGATCGCACCGAACCCTCCACGGTGCCGTTGCGACGAGGCCTCGAATGACCGGCTCCCCTCGAGAAGTTTACATGAAACAGCCAAGGTTATTGAGCCGCCACAGGACAAGTTACTAGTCTTGGCACGTGAGCATCATGCAAGGGGAAGTCAACTCGAACCGACGATGCGCATTGCAATTAAGCGGATCTACAGCTACACACCGTCACATTCCCACACCATTCCAGTGCCACTTCCACCTTAGCGTATTACGTATGTTGACTCTACCCCAGACATCAAGTCCATCATTCCACCCCGGACGCGGCTCGGTGTCCTCCTTTTGGGGCGCGGCATGGAGTCGTGGACGGGATCCTTCCCTGACGATGCTGGGCTACCAGCTAACGCTCTCCTACACCCTCTACAAGGCGAAGATGGCCAGGAGGCCGGCAAGCCCAGCACCAGCGATCTTCACAGAGTTGGCGCTAGCAGCACCAGGAGAGTCGGTAGACTGTGCACCAGATCCAGTCTCGGATCCAGAAGGAGCGTCAGATCCGGTGGCAGACTCAGCACCAGAGCGGGCAGCGGAAGCGACTGGTTGTACTGGTTAGCTCAAGATTTGTAGCCTTGATCTAGATCGGCTTACCCGAAGAGACGGCGCTTCCAGCGGCGTTCGTGGCGCTGGCCACAGCGCTGGACGCAGCAGAAGCAGCAGCAGAAGCGGCATGAGAAACACCACCTGCAGCGCCTTGGAAGTTGGTCTGGGAGCTGGGGAAGAGGCTGGCGAAGCAATCCTGCTGGCACTTGGCGTACGCCTCAGTGTCCTCCTTGGAACCGCTTCCCTGGTCACAGGCAGCAGCGCAGTTGTTGGTGTCAACGACCTGCTGAGAGTTGGGGCGAGCGTTGCCCATGCACGCAGCCTGGCAAGTAACGTCGCCCGCCTCACAGTCGAGGACACAGCTGACAGCCGGCGTGAGGCTGGCGGACGCGACGGGAGCCGAGGTGATAGAGGCGTCCTGGGGCAAGGCAAGGACGCCGGCGGCGAAAGCTAGAATGGCAACGGAGTACTTCATGTTGGCTTTGTTGATGGTGCTGAATTAACGGCGCGTAGGTTGAGAGACGAAACGTCGAAAGTTGTTGATATTAATAACCGATTAGCGAGGGTATGAATTAATGAACAGGCAAACAAAAGCGAGTGTGTTTGGAGAATGTCGAGAAGGAAAAGTTTGGTGCGATGGCAGCAGTTTTAATATTGGCTCGTCTCAGGGGGCAGGATATCAGCTTGCATATGGCTTGGACACGGTAACCATGCCAGGACTAGCTGGACCATGTGGCGCCATTAGCTCAGCTTGGTCTCATGCACTCCGGGTTTTTGCGAAAATCAATGTCTCTTGGTTTTGCTACTCTACGCCTGTTCAGGAAGCCGTGTCTCGTGAAAACACGACTGTTGAACGGTAGTCGGCATAAGTACGCTGCACCCGTCTGTTTTGCTTGGTTGGTTCGACGTCTAGTCAGACGCAAATGACATGGTCCTGGCAAGTCTCGCCTGCTGTGTGTGTAGGCACCTGGGCATTGCTTCCTTTGATCAGCCCGCGCTAACGAATCGGGCCGTCGGGTGCGGCTGCGTCAGTCACATGTGCACGCGGGGGCAAACAACGCGAACTCCGCCGACCCTTCCAGGACGCGTCTATAACACGTCCGTAGCAACAGTTGGGACGGAATGGATAGCGACGACGACTTTGGAGACGATTTTGATGACACTGCATTCCTCGAGGCGACGACACAAGCCGAGAAGGAGAACACGCCACCGGTATCGCCACGGCCGCTCAAGCGGCGAAGGACTGATCTCCAAAATGAAAGGACCCGACCAACGCCGCCAAGAAAGCATACGCGAAATCAACGTCCACGCCCGTTTGTGAGTTCTAGTGAGGAGGATGACGTCGATGAGGAGGATCACGACGCGTCTGCGCCAGTAGCAACCCGCCGAAAACGCGCCTCGACTGAACATGACAATGGGGATGATTCCACCGCACCAACACGTGTCGCATTGGCGACCCGGAAAAAGCGCGGGCGGCCAAAGATAAACGATGATGGAAACGACCGAGAGAGCGAGTCTCCCCGCAAGACCGGTGTTGCGGAAAAACGACAAAACAGGATCCACCAGCCCTCAGTTGCCCGTGACTTGACGGACGTATATTTGACTCAGCCGCCGCGAGAGGCGTCTCCGCCTTGGATGCCACGAGGAGCCATATGGCAAAAGCCAGCGACCAGCATTGGTGTACACACGCCTGTCGTTTTCGATGCCATGAAGACCATGATGATGCCTAGCAGGCAGTCAATTGCGTCAAGACCGGTGTCACAAGCCTCGAGACATTCGGAGTCGGCTTCCCCTACAAGGCCTGTGGGACTACCCAAGCTCCCGGCAGTTGATGGAACGTCGATGCAGTACGATGCTACAGAAGAACTAGCTGATCTACCTTCGGATGCTTTTGCATCTTCCCCATCTTCGCTCCAAAACCCTGATGACCTTGTGCTCGTCTCGGAAAGGCGCACCAGAGTCGTAGCACCGCAGACCGGACTGAGACAAACCACCTTATTTGGTCGCACCACTGTGAACGGCGAAATCCCACAGTCGCAAGCTAATAAGCGGTACAACTTCATCGTAGACCAAAAGGAAGAACCGCCCACACATCACAAGTTGGACCCAGAAGCGATCAAAACATGGGTTTATCCCACCAATTTAGGCACTATTCGAGACTATCAATTCAACATCGTTGCTCGAGGGCTCTTTCACAACCTGTTGGTGGCCCTACCGACCGGCCTCGGAAAAACATTCATTGCAGCCACCATCATGCTGAATTATTTCCGGTGGACAACCGAAGCGCAGATTGTTTTTGTCGCTCCCACGAAACCACTGGTTGCTCAGCAGATAGACGCCTGCTACCATATTTGCGGCATACCCCGCTCAGCCACGACCATGCTCATCGGTGGTGTGGCTCCAGCACTTCGCGCAGAAGAGTGGGCAAGCAAGAGGGTTTTCTTCATGACTCCACAAACTCTGGTCAATGATCTCAAGCATGGCTACGCAGATCCCAAAAAGATCGTACTGCTTGTTGTAGATGAGGCTCATCGCGCAACCGGTGGGTATGCCTACGTAGAGGCCGTGAGCTTTCTACGCCGTTTCAACAACAGCTTCCGCGTCCTAGCCCTCACAGCGACGCCGGGTGCTGATATCGAGGCCGTCCAGAAAGTCATCGATGGGCTGGACATTTCTCGCGTGGAAATCCGGACCGAGAGATCACTTGACATCGTCAAATACATACACCATCGCAGAGTCGAGAAGCACGTGTTCAAAGATAGCGACGAGATCCAAATGTGCAAGGAATTGTATGCACAGGCACTCCAACCTACAGTCAACAAGGTGGCTGGCTTGAATGCGTTCTACTCGAAAGATCCTCTGGATATCACTCCGTACGGAGTGACACTCGCTCGTAAGAGGTGGGCGCAAGACGCTGGTCAGCGTGCTACCCCAGCACAAAAAGGCATGGTTAATTCGGTTTTTACCATCCTCGGATCTATCTCCCAAGGCATGGAGCTTCTCAAATACCATGGAATCGGCCCATTCTACATAAAGATGAAAGAGTTCAAGGAGTCTCAGACGCAGGGCAAATCGAAAACCAAGGAGAGCATTTGCAACAGTGATGCGTTTAAGAAACTCATGGTTAGGTTGCAGACGTGGACCAGCAACGAGAACTTCGTCGGCCACCCGAAAATGGAGTTTCTTCAACAGGCCATCCTCGACCACTTTGTCAACGCTGGGGATGGTTCGGGCACCGATACTGCTGCAACACAGACTCGCATCATGGTGTTTGCCCACTTTCGAGACAGTGCTGAAGAGATTGTGCGTGTCCTCCGAAGGCACCAACCCATGATCCGTCCACGTGTCTTTGTCGGTCAGTCATCGGGCAAAAACTCCGAAGGCATGAACCAGAAAGAGCAGCTTGATGTTATCGAGAAGTTCAAGGCCGGTACTTTCAACACCCTTGTCGCGACCTCGATTGGCGAGGAAGGTCTAGATATTGGTGACCTGGATCTAATCATTCTATACGACTCGAAAGCTTCTCCTATACGAATGTTGCAAAGAATGGGTCGTACTGGGCGCAAGCGCGAAGGCAAGGTTATCTTCCTGCAAATGGAAGGTAAAGAGGAGAAGGATGCAAACAAGGCCAAGGATAGCTACGAGACGATGCAGGAGCTCATTGCCGAAGGCTCCAGATTTAACTTTCACGATGAGATATCTCGAAAAATATTACCTCGAGATGTTCAGCCGGTCGTGGAAAGACGAATTATCGAAATTCCGTTGGAGAACTCTCAGTCAGACTGGCTTCCAGAGCCGAAGAAGAAGCGAGGAAGAGCTCCGAAGAAACCCCCGAAGAAGTTCAATATGCCTGACGGTGTTATTACTGGTTTCGTTACCGCCAATCGCATGGATGAAGAGATTGCACCCAAAAGCCGAAGCACAAAAGCCGCCCGGGTGTACCCGAGCGAGGAAGTGTTGGAACTGCCATCCTTGGAAAGTGTCTACTTGGACGAGCCGGCGTTCCAAGATCTCCACTATCGTTACATCAGCGTGTTTGACGAAGATGATGAATCTATAAGCGCGTTGAATTTGCGAGCGCATCCATATCACCAACGAATACTGTCCGGGACGCACAATTTCCCCCGCCATGGTTGGGCAACTCACGCCTTTGTAAGGACTGTTCAGAGAATGCACACCATGGATGATGATCGCTTGGACGACTTTCAAAGCAAGATGCACGTCGAGGATTGGAAGGAAATGCCCCCAAACATTGTGGTGTCGGATAAGGACACCAAACCGGATATGTGGGTAGACGATGACCTGGCTTCGCAACCATTACAACGAGCAAAATCAAAAGTGAAGCCCGGATCTGACCCTAAGGCACGAGTGGCTACCGAGCCTGTAAACCCTCCAGACATGTGGGCAGATGAAGACCCGCCCTCACAACCAGCGCACAAAGCCAAAACCAAAGCCACAGCCAAAGCCAACCCGGAAGCAAAAGCAAAAGCAAGAGCTGAACCTAAACCCAAAGCCGCAGCCACAGCGTTGCCCAAGCAGGCAGCACCACGCGGACGTCCACGTAAGGATGCAACGGCGACGATAACGCCTACGCGCCCACGGAAGAGGCAACCCCCAATGTCCGAAAATCATACCTGGCGAGATTCTGGACTTGCAGATGAGGGCGAAGAATCTTCTCCACCGCCTACAGATCCGCGGATGAGGATAGCGTCCCAGGCGGAGACCATAGGTTCGGAAGATTCGGAGGGGGCGTTCGACCCGCAAGACACTCAAGCTTACCGATTGGACTCTGATCTAGTCAGTTTCATCGCCGAGGACGACGAAAACGTGGACTTGCCTCCAACGTCAAGCCTTCCCGGCAATAGTTTGAACGGCCTGGGGAAGGGTACGCAGGCGGTACTTAAAGCGGCGCGACCGAAACGAGCGAAAAAGGCAGAGAAGATCTTCACAAGCGATATCAGCGATGATGATGCAGTCGTGAGTAGCGATAGCGACGACGATGCTCCGCTGCATACGAGTAAAGCGACGACGTCGAACGCAAGAGCTTTTGTTATCGATTCTGCTTCCGAGATTGAAGATGACGATGATGATGAGCCAATCGTACCCCGAAAGAGGGCTCGGCGAGTGGTAGAGGACGATGACGATGATGAATGATGAGTTTGGTTACAGCGTTGACATAGAGCGTACAATACCCATCTGATCTCTCACGGGGACACCCAAACAAGTAACACCATTGCACATGATGTCTGTCGATCTATTTGTTTTCTCCAAACTGTTTCCAGTACTCCGGGTCGTACCCATCTACTGCTTGCGTGAAAGGAGCACCAGCTTTCACCCACCCTTTGATGCCCCCAGCCAGCGTCAGCGACTGAATTTCAGTCTCGCCTTTTTCAGCAAGATGATCTGCAAACCAGGCTGAACACCGTGGTCCCCTGCCGCTGCTTGATCCTGCAAGGGATCAGCCAAGGCCACCCACAAGAAGCCCGAGCATCGTGACATGTCACGCCATGGTGCCGCCCAACGTGCAATGGCTCGCTTGCCACAAAGAGCATCTTTATTGCAGACTGCGCGAAGGCGCGCGTGGGCTGAACGCGGCAGACTATTATTACGTACCACAGTAGAAGGCGACCTGCTTCACACCTGCGCGCTTACATAGGTCGTACAAAACAGCGGTGTTCATGTAGAAGGACTGCGCGGGGAGATTGATGCTGCCGTGGATGGTGCCGCCTTCGTAGTCGGTGCGACGCACGTCCACGACGAGGAGGTCGGACGAGGACAGGTTTGACAAGGCGGCTTCGCGTGATAAAAGGGCCGCCGTGGTCTTGGGCGCCGGGAATGCGTCGTACCAGTTGGCCTTGGGTGCTTCGGCCATTGTTGTGGAAGTGTGTTGGGTTTGGATGGGCTTCTGCTCTCACTCCACTGTTCAGCGTTGACCAACCTTGTCGGTGGGGCTCCAGGCGGCTCTCAGCCCTATTCTCCGGAGGGCGATCTGTCACCGCCACAGCACTCGCCACAGCGTCAAACAGGAGTGGACACATTTCAACGCTCCAACATGGGCCGACGGCAGCGTGATTACAATTCTCGGTGCAGGGTCCTTCGCTCCTTCATTTAATTCTCCATATCCGCGCGCCCTCACCTGTCGCTCCTTCCCCTTCGACACCTCGACCCCCGCACTACTGCCTTTCATTTATCTCCTCGTCTTCCCATATTAGGCCCTGAATACCAGCCGCCGGCCACCGCCACATCCACTTCTGCAGTTGCCCCGGGTCCACTGGCCGTTAATACAGTTGGCCTCTTTGAATACCCCGCTGTGTGTCGGCTCCGCGAGTCTGGGCGCATGATATATAGTCTGGGGTGAAAGAAGGTGAGTTCCGAAGCCCGACTTGTGCTGCTCGCAGACGTTTGCTGACATTCAAAGAGACTCTTGCTTTTCCAAAGCACAGGATGCGGTCCGCGGCTCACGTGTTCTATCTGGCCGTGTTCGCACTGCTGGATAGTTCGCATGCTGTCAGCCATGCCGCTCCCTCCAAGTCCAAGGATGCGCCGGCAGCCGTCTGCGATGTAAGCAACCGCTCCTCGGGCACCCACTGCAACTATGCGCCTCTGAGCAAACATACTAAATATTCCGTTGTACAGTTCGAACCTGGCGCTATCGTGTCCGACGCGTGTGCGAGCTACGATACCCTCGAGCAGCTCAACGAAGCGATACACCCGTACCTCCACTCGATTACGCAGAACACCGACTTCTTTTCGCATTACCGACTAAGTCTGTACAGCAAAAAGTGTCCGTTCTGGGACGACGAAGATGGCATGTGTGGCAACAGAGCGTGTGCAGTCAACACGCTGGACAATGAGGAAGATATACCCTTGGTTTGGCGCGCAAAAGAATTGGGAAAGCTTGAGGGACCGACAGCGCAGCACCCAGGGAGGCAGCAGCAGAGAGAACACCCGCAGAAGCCGCTGCAGGGTGGGTTAGGTGACCAGGTGGACGAGAGCTGCGTAGTCGAGTACGATGACGAATGCGACGAGCGCGACTACTGCATTCCGGACGACGCATCCGCGACGGCGAAAGGTGACTACGTGTCGCTCGTGGACAACCCAGAGCGCTTTACGGGCTATGCCGGCGTAGGAGCTCATCAGGTGTGGGAGGCCATCTATCGCGAGAATTGCTTCAGCAAGCCACCCAAGGTAGACGAGTCGAGCGCCCAGTCTTCTCTAGGAGGAGCGTCGCCCTTTGGAGGCTTCAATCCTCAACAGCTACAGGCCGCAAACCAGTTGCGCAGTGTCATGAAAGACCAGGCTTTTGGCAAAACTGTCAAGTCTGCTATCGCCAAGGGAGCAGACCCGGCACGGCTGGATCCTGTCGAATTCGACGACACCTGTCTTGAGAAGCGTGTTTTCCACCGCGTCGTTTCAGGAATGCACGCCTCTATCTCTACACATCTCTGCTGGGACTACATGAACCAGACTACGGGAAAATGGAGCCCCAACCTTGCCTGCTACGAGCAGCGACTGCACAAGTACCCAGACCGCATCTCGAATATTTACTTCAACTATGCCCTCATCATGCGCGCTGTTGGAAAGATAAAGCAGCACATTAAAGACTACACCTTCTGCTCCGAGGACCCGGAGCAAGATAAGCGCACCAAGAACTCAGTACTCCGCCTTGCATCAGCGCTCCCAGACGGTCCCGAAGTCTTTGACGAAACGGTCATGTTCCGCGATCCTGACACTGTTGTCCTGAAGGAGGACTTCCGCAACCGTTTCAGGAACGTAAGCCGCATCATGGACTGCGTAGGTTGCGACAAGTGCCGATTATGGGGCAAGATTCAAACCAACGGGTACGGCACAGCCCTCAAGGTGCTTTTCGAGTTTGATGAGCATGATTCCTCCAAAGACCCGCCGCTCCGTCGCACAGAGCTCGTCGCGCTCATCAACACCATGCATCGACTGTCGCATTCTCTCACAGCTATCAAAGAGTTCCGTCAGATGGTCGAAGATCGTGATGGCATTCACCGGGCCGCGGTCCCCACCGCCCCGGAGACAGAGAAGGAGGTTGAGAAAGTGAAGCAGGTACTTGGCGACGGCAAAAATACTGATGAGGCCCTTCCAACCGACGATGGCATGCCGGAAAAGCCGGTTTTCTCGCGTAACTGGAATCCGGACAACATGACGATGTTGGAGGAATTCTGGTCAGAGTTTGACCTCGTTTTCAGAGCTTTTAAGTATGTGGTGAGGGAATGGATGGATATGCCAGGGAGACTGTAAGTGGTACTATCGTCGCATTGTTAACATGCAGGTGGCTAACGGTTCGCAGCGTGAAGATCTTCTTCTTCGAAAGTGGTCGCTTGTGGAACTGGTGGCTCGGCGTAGCGCCTGGTCCACGTAGCTGGTATATCCACATCCCGCAGCATCACGAGCTGTAGAGTGGACGTTTCTATATTGTATACAAGTGCATGGCCTCGGCGTTGTTTCCTGGCGACGTTGGCACTATCAAGAGAGCATTAGAGAGGCGTTTGGGTGACGTTTTCCTGTTCGCCTTTTTACAGGCGATGTACAATGGAATATATGTCTAAACGTTTCGAAGGGCACGTGTAGTCATGCTACGTCCAGAGCTGTCCATCTTTGTCTAGCGGACCCACCTCACAGCTCATCCTTGCCCCCATTCCACCCATCCCCCGCCCCCAACATCCAATTCACACCCACCAGCTCCAACCCCCACTTCCCCACCCACTCCCTCGCGCCAAAGCTCCTCCGCTCCACGAACTCCTCGCCCCCCACATCCTCCTTGCTCAACTCCTTCGCTCCCTCCGTCTCGCGGTAAAGAAGAAACAAGTACCTGTGCGGCCTGGAATCATCTTTAGGTCCGGGTGCCAGATACTGCGTCAGTGTGGTGCCCTCCGCTGCTGTGGCGCCGGGCGCGATGCGCGAGACGACCCAGTGACGCCAGTATGCGAACTTGGGATCGTCGGGGGTTGGTGCGTCCGGGTCGATTAGGAGGAGGGTGTATGTTGTTGTGGCGGGGTGGTGGGACTGGGGGGGTGTTAATCACGTGTACGCAATCGTTCCCATCCTTGGACTGTTCAGGGAACCAAGGACGCGATGGAAATGGAAATGGAAATGTTTACTTCTGGTGTGAACGAGACGCTTGGTGCGTCCTTGACTTCGCTCACTCTGAATAAGTTCCCTGCTGCGACTGGCTTCTCGTTGAATGAGACTGAGAGGTTGACTGAGGGTTTGAAGGTCGAGGGGATGACTGGGGAGGGGAGGAGGGCTGCTTTGGAGAGGGACGCGAGCAGGGCGGTGGGTTCGAGTGATGCTGCCATTGCGGTGGATTTATGAAGAGGGGTGGGAAGGGAGAAGTGGCTACGGTGCTTCGAGAGGTGGTCGTGGGGTACTTCTTGGTGTTGAGAGGTAGACGCCGTCTATTGGTGGAAGATGTTATCTGCCAACGGGAAAATGCCGGCCACATGCGTGACGCCCTTCTCGGCCATCCCTCTTGTGTCACCGTACTGCCTGACCTAGATCGGTGTCGCTAGGTGCACCAGTTGATGGACGTCATACTCCTCTTCGTTCCCTCGTCTCACAAGGACGGAGTA
This sequence comes from Karstenula rhodostoma CBS 690.94, assembly GCA_010093485.1. NCBI lineage: Eukaryota > Fungi > Ascomycota > Dothideomycetes > Pleosporales > Didymosphaeriaceae > Karstenula > Karstenula rhodostoma. The sequence goes on from MU001504.1 coordinate 1,188,830, forward strand.
CCTGTAGAGCACGCCAATTGCCTCCTCTATTCGCACTTCTAACTGCACGCTTAGCAGGGTAGAGCGTGGAACAGCTTTCTACTTAATGCACGATATGAACAGCATAAGGTCTGCCGCGACCGCATCGTACGCACGGATGTGGTCGAATGACCCCACTGCATTCGCTGAGCCTTTATATCGCGTGTCATCGCGAAACACCCGGATCATGAGCTCGACACCAATCGACCTATCGGCGAATGGCGATCCAGGACTGATCGATCTGAAGAGCGCAGGGAATTTTGTGTATGCTTTGTCGCCTGGGAATGGAACGACCGAAGCGGCGATCACCGTGCTGGACGTTTCTGGGGGTCAGGGTTCGGCGAAACAAGCGCAGCACTTCTGTCTGGCTGGATTTGCGACAAGTTCAGCCCAAGGTATGGCGGTGCTGGTGTGAGAATTGTAGCGTGTCGAGTCTCTTCAGGTCGAGCGATTTGCTGTTGTGGGAACAAGATGGACCTCTGGTCATCTGCTGCGCCATGTATCAAACCTGTCTCCCTTTCTGCCTTCTGTTGTACTTTCTTAGCTATTAACCCCTTAGACCGTTGTCACAATCTTTGTCGCTCACTACTATTGGACAAGTCCGGTTATATATTCTACAACGGCGTCGCTACCTTGCCAAGAGGCACAGCTACTTCATCCCACGCCGAACCCTCATCACTATCCATCTGGATCAGGTAAGCCACCTGCGGGAACAAATAAGAGATGCCGACTTCAAATTCGCCCTCTTCCTCGTGACGCGACACCAACTATACAGAAGTCCTGCCCCGCGCATCAAACAGCGTCAATCTATCGTCCTCCAACGTCTTGTCCTTCATCCAGCGATCCACCGAGTTGAGAGTCGCACTGTCGACAAGAACGCATGCCATGTAGCGGTAGCTGTCGTCTGGTGCTTCTTCGCCCGATTTCAGCCACTTGTTGAAGCGCTCACGGATCTCTATCGGCCCGGCGTCTTGTAGCTCTGGGTCAGACTATGGGGTATTGTTAGAGTCATTGAGATACATTAGGGTATCATAGCTTGCATACTTGTCTAAGTGCTGGATCATGTCGCCTTCGCCCTCGCTGACTAATCCGCCATGCGCTTGGTTGTTGAGATAAGCCATAAAGCGGTTTCATTTCTCGTCGTCGCGGTAGTCGGTCCGGTAGATAACGAAGCCGATCAGTTGGTCATCCATCTCCCCCTGTTTGACACTCGTCACGGGCGTGGTGTGTTTTGCGTCTTGTTCTCGTTGGGCGCGCGCCGTGTGGCACAGTTCTCTCTAAATTACCTGCCGGTGGTGTACGCTAACTGAGCGCTTCCACGGCCCCGTTTCTCGCACAAACACGCCGCACCATCAACCCAACACCGACCTTTGGAAGGCGACCTGCTGGTCGCACATCGTGATTTCATTTACTCAGGTTCTCTTACTCGTGCTTCCTCGCGCTACGCTTCTAATCCAGGTATGCAGTAAGCACCTAAAACTAAGCATCTTACTATATATTATTCTCCGCGAGCCTTCCACTCTCCAACACTTCTTTACTCCAACGCTGTCGTGTATGCATCACCTGACGACGCTACCCACGGAGCTCCTCCTCAAAACATACGAGTTTCTGTCCTCCTTTGTCGACGCAGTTGCACTCAGCACATCCTGTCGTAAACTCCGCAGTCTATGGGTCGCTCACCGGTGCACGATCCTTGCGGAAATTTTACCTAGGCAGTTTGAGCGCTATGCCGATGCGAAGAGGCTTTTAAGCAAGCAGCGGGGATGGGAATGTGAAGGCCGGGATAAACACGAGGTGGGTATGAGGGATCTGCAACTGCTGGCGGAGAATGCGAGGCGTGTTGAGGAGGCTATACTGGACATTGAACGCGTGTTTATTCCCGTTTTAAGGGGCGAAAAGTGTGAGCATGCATGCATGCACCTTCTGAATTCTCTATCATTGATGTTAAACGAAGGCTGACTATGCTAGCAGATGTGGAATCCTGGGGCGGGAAAGAGTGTCGCATATACTATGTGGATACCTCGCATCCAGCCAGTTTGACGCTTACGGAAAGAGCAAGGGTATTTCGGGCGTACTATCAGGTCAAGCGTCTTATGTGGTGTAACGAGGATGCCATCGTCGCGGAGATGGCGTTGATGCAGCTACGGAACCTTTTCTACGTCAATGAGATGGCACACTGGGTTCGGACTCACTGTGCGAATTGGAACCTTATCTATCTGGTAAGAGCGTCAGGGAGGGCGATCGAGAGGCTGTATCAGGAGCAGTATGGGTGTGCGGCGCCGGAGTTACGGAGTCCGCGGGATTTCGAGCGGCCGGTGATGCTGTTTTTTATCTGGGATTGTTGGCAGGGGAGGTTGGAAAGTATGGTGATGAGGGGGGTGGAGGGGGCTGAGTAAAGATGTGTATGTAGGACGTCGAGATTGGAAACGAACTGTGGATGCGTGGTAAGGTGAACAACCTTACCACGGCCCCAGGGCACCGCCATCACGGTTAAGGCCCGTGTGCCAATAGTTTCGTCCACTACAACAGTCAACCAGTCTCAATCTTGACTCTTGGTCAACACCTTATAGTGCGTGGCCCTCTCTTGCTAGGTACGTTAATTACCTATTTCTCCTAATATTACCTTTCCCAATAGACACAGAACAAAGACAAAACAGATTTGCTAAAATTAAGTTGGTAAACAAAACTACATCCAATGTCTATGTAAACACCAATCAAAACGTAACACATTCCTTTTGTATCACTTTTGGACGGCAGTCTATGTCCATATTTGTCTATCGCTTTACGGGACACTACTTTGTAGTTTGAGTCAACAATCAGAAAACCAAACGTAACACAACGCGAAAGTATCCCCCACAACTGCTCCAGAGAATTGCCTAATATAGACAGCTTGTCTCCAGGTCCAATGCACGAGTAGTAGCATCGTGAAGACGACGGAATTCGGCAAGATGACATATATGCCCAAGAAAATCTGAGTAGCTTACACAGAACCCTCAGAGTCGTATGCATCGCCGATTCTTAGGACGTCGCTCGTAAAACCTACACGTCCGGGTGGCAATGCGTCCATTATCATCTGCGCGGTATAGTGTATGTTTTTCCTGGTGACCGTTTCGGTCTTACCGAATTATTCGCTCCACTTCTTGATTTGACTGTAAGCAATGGCGCGACCGCCATTCTGGTTTACTGCCCCCTCCATGAAACCGACTGCGTCTTGAAGATTCTTCTTGTTTGGTGACCCTTTCCGCAGGACTTCGTTGGCTGCAAGCGACACGCCGAATGGCCCATGGTACATCCAGAGTCTACTTCGGGTTGGGTCCGTTGGTTTCCAGAGTAATGAGTAGACGCCGGCTTGCGATATCTCGCGCTGGTTATCTGCCAATCTTATGCTCCATCTCCTCAGAAGTTGTATTAAGCACACTGTCCACTGCGGCTGGGTCGAACGCTATACGACGTACTGCATGGAGGCGTTCCTCTTCTGTAAGGAATCACGCCGTGCTGATTTCTGTTGGTAGAGACATCATCACTGTCGTACACTCGGCAGCCACTCGTGACCCCGAACATTTCCTGGACCCAGACGAGTTCATCTTTGTTGTGCCGGGCTGGGGCTTGCGCGCATGATGATTAGGATTCTCCTGGACACGATTCTCGATCGGTGTAAATACTGGGAAGTCGATGGGGAGATCGTGTATGCGAGGTTGTCGGAGGTTGGGCCAACAAGCTGTCCGCTCTGGTTCCACAGAACCAAAGCATGAGAGGATCGGGTGTTCCCGTTGGTGCCGACTCACTTCGAACCAGACAGCGTATGTCATAGTAAAAAGAAACAGTACGGTCTGCCTATATCAGCAACGCCGCACTAGAGATTTGTGGTGGCCAGGAATTGCTGCGTCTTCATTCAGCTTGCTCTAACTCAAGGGACGTGGTCCAGGTCGGTCGGAGGGTGATTGGCGGTGTCCTGCAGAAAGTTGCTGAAGTATTCCTCTCATTACCCGGCCGGATTTGCGGGTTTCGGATCCAAGTCCAAGACTCTTTCTATTTCCTTGGTGCACGCAGCTGGTGCTGCGCAAGGCGTTGCCCGCTGCTGGAGTTAGGACATAAAGTCTTCCGCCCTAATCGTCACTTCCCCTTCCGTGATTGGCTGCATGCACGAAATTCCCCCGACTCCCCGTTCAGTCAATTTCTGATTTTCTGATCGAATCGCTCCAAAGAGTTTACGGCGCCCTGAATGCGGTTCATAGAAGAGCCGGTTTCTATGATGTAACTCATTTTTGGCGTAACTATGCTGCACCACGGCGTATACACCCATGGCTCGCGTGGCTCGCACAAAATGCGTATTCCAAGCTCCTTACCAATTCCCGATGGATTTCTTAACGCCGTAGGTGGGGCCTGTTCCAAGTGTCGATAGCGGAGGCAGTTCAGAGTTATAAAGCACTTCAAGTACCGCGAGGAATGCGCACCACACACCTAGTATCTCCACATCATCAAATAAAAGCGTACCCTTCTACAACCACCGTCCAACTGAACTCACAATCCTATCGAAACACCGAACCACACCTCCATCACCATGCCAGGAGCTTTCCAGTTTTTCTACGGGCAGTTGTTTACACAGCTTCCCAAGCCCACTGCTTCCTTTGAAGGCAAGACTGTCATTGTCACAGGAAGCAACATCGGCCTCGGCAAGGAGGCTGCACGCCACATCACGCGCAACAATGCTTCGACAGTGATTCTTGCTGTACGTTCACTCGAAAAGGGTGAAGCAGCCAAGGAGGACATTGAGACGAGCACGGGAAAGAGAGGCGTCATCAAAGTATGGCAACTTGACATGTCAAGCTACCAATCAGTTCTCGACTTCTCTGCGCGGGCTGATAAAGAGCTACAACGGCTCGACGTTGCAGTTCTCAACGCCGGTGTCGCGAAGGGAAAGTGGGAAGTGTTCGAGCAAGACGAATCAACAATCACCGTGAACGTCGTATCGACATTCTTACTAGCTCTTGCACTGCTCCCCCAGATGAAGCGAACAGCAAGTCAATACAACATTCGCCCCACTCTCACAATTGTCAGCTCCGAAGTCCACGGCTGGGCCAAGTTCCCCGAGGGAAATGCTCCGGATGGCCAGATATTCCACGAACTCAACAAGAAACCCCAAACGCTTGATGATACCATCATGGGAAATCGTTATCAAGTGTCGAAACTGCTTGATGTTTTCGGTACGCGGGCAATGGCAGACCGCAAGTCTGCGCAAGCGGTTCCTGTCACCATCAACTGCGTCAACCCCGGTCTCTGCCATAGCTCGCTTTCGCGTGACGCGGGTCTCGGATTGAAAATCCTGAAGTTCTTCTTCGCACGCACTACCGAATTCGGAAGCAGAACATTGGTGCATGCTGCGGTTTCCGGTGCTGAGAGTCATGGACATTATCTGAGCGATTGCAAGGTTGAACTGCCGAGTGAATATGTGCTCAGCAATGAGGGATACGAGGTACAGAACAGGGTGTGGGACGAGCTGACAGCGAAATTGGAGGCTATTAAGCCTGGTGTGACGGCCAACTTGTAGACTTTTAAACATAGTGTACGGTAATGGGGAAGATGGAGACACTAGTTGTTGACCTCGTCAGCAGTCGATTCCTTTGTGTCCTCTTGGGGGCATTGATTCTCAGTAGACTACGAATACCAATCCGTTTGACGATCTTGCTACTCTATTTTCCAATGTTGTCAATGTGAATTGTGTTGTTGCTCGGCAGAGTGTCGCACAATGGTCCGCTACTTCCGCTAGCACAATCTAGGATTGTATGGCCTCTGTTAACTCTGCAGGAAGGACCAAGTATGTTGCGGAGCGACGAAAGACTATGTAAGAGAACAGTGTAACCATCATCCGCGACATCGCCTGCCCTGGGTAAACACACTGTACTTGTCTTCTTGAATGGGGCTGTACATTCAAGTTAATTTCAGTGGTGACACATAGGACCTTCTTTCACACCAGACATTTGGCCAGGATGAGCGCCTTTCATCAAGCCTACGTAGATAGCATATAGTTCATTTTGTTTTTTGTTGTTCATCAAACGCGCAAATTGCCCCTTCTCCACCCTCGATCCCTATCCAGCGGTTCCCCGATAAGCAAGGTAACAATGCAAACAGAACCACTGCTGTCGCCCGTTCGTTCGTCCCGGGAACGGAGCCGCTGTCGGAAGTTATAGAGTATGTATAAGCTCCAGTATGAAAAATCCCAATATTGTAACTCTTCAGCCTTCTTGTTCCCTAACACAGTGCTTCCCACTGCAATTCCCTTTTCTCGTTGAGACTACCAGGCAAGATGCGTGTCTCAGGTGTTTTCTTCACCGTACTGCTGAGCAGTGGTGTTCTTGGTGTCCACCTACCCAAGGGTGCCAGTGGTGAAATTGGCAAGGTATCACCTCCCAGATAACTTTGAAGAATGCAGGCGACTGACTTATGATACAGCGCAAAGAAGACTGCGTCAACTCCTCTAGTTCGAGTATTTCCTCTGAGTCGACCCTCGCTCCCACGAGTGTACTCTCGCTCACCCACACTGGCTGCTTCGTGAGCGCAAGCGAGACCTGGTGCCCTCCGCCCTCTGGAGCACCGTCATCAACCGAGACCCCATCGCCCCCCTCTTCCGAGCCCACCTCATCTCCACTCTCTTCATCCACTACAACCACACCCTCCCTCGCTCGCACAATTCCGAATCCCGGACCCAGCGCTACGTTTGACCCCATCTGCCACTGCGCCACAGGCAACCAGAGCGTCCCCACCGAAGGTCGTTGGCTCTGCGGCTGGTGCGGTGCTGCTCAGGGCCTTCCGAGCCATAGCATTCAAACGTACGATACGGTGTTGTGCAAGGACAACAAATGCCGCAACTATGGGGCGTTGGACGAACAGTGTGACAAGGCGAGTAACGAGCAACCACCCAACTTCGATTTATGGTGAGTTTACGCTACACCCACTGGAAGGGAGCTTCATGCTGATATATGATAGGTGTGATTGGCCGGTCAGTGTGATCGACCCGGATTGGCCGAATGAGACGGAAACGGAAGTAGCGACCAGCACACCGACTACGTCGGTCATTGTTACCGTGTCTATGCCTTGGACGAACAGCAGCTTGACGTCTGCTATATCGACTGTGACTTCTACAACTTTGACGCCGGTTCTGCCCACCAGCTCGTGCAATATCCCGGTACTAACTAGCTCGACCGCGAGCTCCAGCTCAGACTGTGAGTGCTCGAGCACATCCAGCTCGACTTCCACAACATCAGAGCTTTCAACGACCACGGAGTCTTCTACGCCCACAGAGTCTCCCATATCTACAGAGACTCCCACATCGACAGAGACTCCCACATCGACAGAGACTCCCACATCGACAGAGACTCCCACATCGACAGACGCACCGACTTCCACGTCTTCAATGACAACAGAGACGCCAACATCCACCGAAATTTCCACATCGACAGAGACCCCCACATCAACAGACGCACCGACTTCCACGTCTTCAACGCCTACGGAGATCCCTACACCAACGGACTCGCCCACACCCAGTACCACCGACTTAGAATGGTGGTCCACCCTCACCCGTCCCACGCTCATAACCTTCTCGCCAAGTTCTAGACCAACCACATCTAACGATGGCGAATTCCCCAATAACAGGCGCCAAGGGCCTCATTACGAGTGGAGCGTTACAGGGCGGAAGAAGCGTGTTGAGGCTACTGTAGTAAACAAGCGGCAGGGTTCTCACATGGAACCGAGTGTGACAAGGTGGATGAAGCGCGCTGAGTCCACGGACGCCGCAGACGAGGATGACTCCTACACCGCATCAAGTGTTACCAGGACGTGGTGCAGGTACAAGTGGTGCTGAGCGGGGATGTGGGAGCGGATACGGGGTGAATCGGCAAGGTCTGGTCGGGTATTCAGGCGAGCTGGCAGTATGCAGCATGTATAGGATGTGGACTGGTTTGTTTGTAGCGGGCTTTCCCAGCTTCTTGAGAGTCACAATCCATTTGCTTTCCATAATGAAGTCATCTACCTCGCCCTTCGCCTTTTGCTGCGCGTCAACACCTCTTCTTTGACCTCGACGACCTGCTGTTCTGGTTCGTCGACTTCCTTCTTGACTCTCTTCCTCTTGACAGTCTCGATCTTCTTCACGTCTTCGGTCTTCTCCGTACCGTCTTCTTCTTCTTTTTTCACGGTGATTACTTCCTCCTTGACTTCGGTCTTGGCTGCAACCCGCTCCGAGAAAGCTTTTAGATCAGCGGTGAACAAAACAGAGTGCGCCCACCCTGCCTCTTTGCCCCAAAGCTCGCGAAAGCGGTTCGCCACCGCGGTATACGTAGCAGCGGTCAGGCTACTGTGCTTGCCTTTTCCGAACTTGTAGTCGCGCTGCGCAATCTGCCAAACATGGGTGTCGACTGGAACTGATTCAGACCACCCGAGCCCCATCAAGCACACGCAGTCCGCGACCTTTGGACCCACGCCGTGCAGTGCAAGAAGCTCGTCGTGTGCCTTGCGATACCCCTCGCGCCCGCCCAGCTCTAATTCTCCGGCAGGCTTTGGCTCTTGGCCAAATACCGGACTCTCGGGATTGCACAGCTCTTCCAGCCAAGCTAGGCTTTTGTCTGCTGCCACTATCTGCGCCGTCTTCGCTATGTACTTCGCCCTGTACCCGAAACCCAGCTCCTTCAAATGCGCTTCGACCTTCGGGTCCGCGAGCGCTTCTGGTGTAGGAAAGTCATGGTACGGCTCGTCACCGATGTGTCCAATAAGGGGACCATAGTGCTTGCACAGATTGTGGACCATGCCTGATATCCGGCTGATGTTGTTGTTCGAGCTGCATATAAAGCCTATGAGGGCCTCCCACGGATCTTGCCGCAAGATGCGGATGCCTGTGAACTTTGGCGCGCGTTTCTTGAAGTTGGAATCTGCGAACGCCCATTTTTCATATAGCTGCACAAGACTCGGCTCCAAGTTCAGGTAGTGTTGGACGAGGGCGAGCGTGTCGTCATCAGAGACAACTGAAGGCGCATTCGAAGGCGGCGGGGTGGGGAGGGAGGAGGGGAAAATGGCGCGGTAGTGGAGATGGGTCGCGTCCTGGCGGAAGGATAGTATGCGGCCGTGGAGGGCCATGGAGTATTCATCTTCTGCAGATTTTCGCCATCTACAAACATGGTAATTAGTTGATGTTGCGGCGCGTGGTGTGGCAATCGGACCTAAACGACTGGCCGCAGCGCAATGTTGTGTTTATGCAGAGCTCGGTCAGTGCGATTGGCAGCTTGTGCCATTCTGCAGCTCGCACGGCCATTTTCCACTGTTGCGATGTCTGTCGTATGGCAGTGAATTGGTGTTCCTGCAGTAGCATCTGGACTCTGGACTCGAGCGACAGGGGTGCACGGCGAGCCAAGGCCCTAGCTGCTCCCCATCGTACTTTCTTCACGACCAGCCGCGACGCTCTTACTTGGGTACAACGGCCCCGTCTCCACCTATCATCATCGCTCTCATAAGGCGCGCGCACACCAGCCCGCCCGTTCCATTCTCTGACCCAGCCCGGCTGTACGTTCTAAGCCCACACCTGCCTGCAAACCACTGCACGAGCCGCGACTGCACCTAGACGCGCGCACGAGTTCGACAGCATGAACGGTGACGGCTATTCTCGAGGTAAGCCGGTCTAATCAGTACACAGACTGACTGGTGTACAGTACAACAAACATGACTTACTAAACTACAGCAGACGGAGGACGCTCAGGCGGAGGCCGAGACTACGTGAGTGCAGTCAGCCATCACCCACGGCGCCAGGAGCTGACCGGACAGTCCTCGAGGGATGACCATCGCGACCGCCGGGGCGACAGAGGTGACCGCGGCGATAGAGGAGATCGAGGCGACCGTGGAGGTGACCGTGGAGGCGACCGCGAAGACAGGCGCCGCCGCCGCTCGCGCTCTCCTCGCCACAACTCGCGCCGCGACTACGAGGTAGACACGTATTCCTCGAGCCGCGACTACCGCGAGCGCGAGCGCGAAACCACATACGCCCGCCGCGAGCGACGCGACGACCGCAATTGGGGTGACTCGTATGCTCGGCGCGACCGCCCGCGAAACGACCGCGACGACGACCGCGGACACGGACGCCGGGACAGGAACGACCGGGAGTTTGAAGACCGCGGGCGTGGCGGTGGAGGCGGAGGCGGGCGACGTGGCGGTGGTGGTGGTGGTGGCGGTGATGGAGGCTTCGGCGGTGGTGGGCGTGACAGGAGGCAGAAGTCGGCATCTCCTCCGTACAAGAAGCGCGAACCGACACCCGACCTGACCAGCTTCGTGTCCATCCTGAACCACCCGCGTCGCATGACCCAGTGGGACATCAAGCCTGCAGGCTACGACAACATCACGGCCGAGCAGGCCAAGCTCTCGGGCCAGTTCCCGCTGCCTGGTGCTCCTCGCGCGGCTCCCATGGACCCGTCCAAGCTCGCTGCTTTCACGAACCCCGAAACTGGCACCGCTTCCACTTCAGGGTTGTTGCCGTCCAACTCCCTGCAAGCCAGACGTCTGTTCATCTACAATATCCCGCAGGAGGTCACAAACGACGACATTGTCGAGTTCTGGAACCTGCAGCTGAACGGTCTCAACGTTGTGTCAGGACGCGATCCTTGCGTCAGTGCACAGATTGCCAGCAACCGCACCTACGCTGCCATTACCTTCAAGACCGCCGAAGATGCGACCGTGGCTCTGGCGATGGACAACATTGCTATGCGTGACGGTGACCAAGTTGGTCTTTCCATTCGACGGCCCAAAGACTACATCACTCCCGTCGCCGACGCTACAGCCACCACTGGTGATACTGTCTCCTCGCACGTCGCAGACAGCCCCAACAAACTCAGCATCACCAACATTCCTACGTATGTGGAGGAGGAGCAGGTCCGCGAGCTTGTTGAGACCTTTGGCGCGCTCAAAGCCTTCGTGCTGGTCAAGGACACTAGCACCGAACAGCATCGCGTAAGTATATCCAAATTCTGGTTGAGTGATGTTTGCTAATCCACGAGACAGGGTATTGCTTTCTGCGAGTATGTAGACCCTGAGATTGTCGAGCATGTTATTGAGGGCTTGAACTCCATCCCTCTCGGCGAAGGAACTCTCAAGGTCACCCGCGCCACTATTGGTCTGCAGCAGCAGATCGCCATTGATGGCGGTGTGGGTGCAATCTCGATGCTTGCTGGAGCCACGGCTGCCGACACCCGCGAGAGGAGCCGTGTCATTTGCTTGATGAACATGGTGACTCCGGACGAGCTCCTCAATGATGACGAATACGATGGTGAGTCCTGCTCCTCGCAACACGTGTCCTCACTCACTAATGGCAAATCTAGAAATCAAGGAAGACATCGCAGAAGAGTGCTCGAAATACGGCACTATTCTCGAAGTCAAGATCCCCCGCCCGGCAGGTGTCCGATCAAGCGCCGGTGTCGGCAAAATCTACATCAAGTACGAAGACGCCGAAAAGGCGCAGACGGCTATCAAGAGTCTTGCCGGAAGGCAGTTCTCGAGGAGAACGGTTTTGGCCACCGAGTTCTCGGAAGAGGGCTTCGATGTGGAGGCTTGGTAAACTTACCTCCGTGTGTCCCGTTCCTACTCGTGCCTCTGCATTTCTTCATTGGATTTGGGCGGTGCTTGGTGCTAGCATTGAAGTTTTGGCGGTTCGTCGAGCGGCAGCGCCGATGCGGGGGGAGGGGGAGTTGAGATGTGAAAACGAGCCGCGGGGCAGAGCGACCACGCTGAGTGGAGAGGAGAGGAGAGGAAGAGCGCGGCTCCTGTACACTAATTTGACATGAATCTTGGAATGTGCAAAAATGGACGAGATGTTTGTTTAGGGCGTTGATACCGAATGGAGAAAAGATGCGCGGTTGCGCGTGCGGTCAGTACCGGCGTTTTTGTGAGTGCGTGATGTTGGCGTCGGCCGAGACGTTGGCAGATACCGTGGTACGCACGTCTCGTCTCTGGGGGTCGATCTTCAGAGCGCAAACGGCTTCTGGGCATCTGTAGGCGGGTAGGTTGCGGTGGTGATCACTGAGCACTCTGCTGGTCGGCGGATAGGTTGCGGTGATGATCACACCTCCGAAGTAAGTCTCGTCTGAAGTTATCCGATGCCGCGAAAAAGAAAGAAAAAAAAAACGTGCCCCAAAGCAGTGCTGCGGTGAACGAAGACACTTCCAGGAGTCTAGGAGCACCCTCCGGCATTTACACTAGTCCTACTACTCTACACCATCCGCAATGGAAAAACCCCAGACGGCATAGCATCTCTCTCCAGGCGGCGGCCGTTGCGAGGCGTTCCGACCTCGCTACCGCGAACCCGCGATCGGCAGTTTACGATCGCACTGTTGGATCTGCAAAGCGTCGGACCGACTGACCGAGCCACGTGGGAAGAGAGTGAACTTCGCGTCCAAGCTTCGCCAACACCTCCATCCATGATCTCTCCACGCGTGCGGCTATTTACACAGTAGTCTGCTCCCTAAACTAAACGCCCGGCAAACTCTACGCGAGATGTGTCGTTTGAGTTTCCTTGTTCTGCTTGGGGGGAGTTCCCCACTGGTACGGATTGGTAGATAGATCGGGTATACGCGAGTATGGTGTTTACGTTTCGAGTCAGGGACGGGGTGGGGAGGGTTGGCTGCATACGCGAGTGCGAAGTAGGATATGCCGAAGTCGATCACGTCGCGCAGACAATGGCCTGAGCCTGAGCTGTGACAGAGGTTTAGCTGCGCGATGAGTGGATTTGCGAGGGAGCGCACACCGTCTTCCGATTTCATTGGTAGCGTCCTCTGCGATTAATGGTACACGTGGTGAGAGCTGGCCTTGGGGTTCTGGTTACATGCACATGCACGCACATTGTTGGCGTGTTGCATGAGTCGGTGAATGGCCAAGGTTGCTCGAAGACGCTTTGTCGTCGATGCGGGTGATATGATGTGATATGTCTGGAGTGGGTCGACAATAGAGCCTGATATAGCATCGGCAGTTAGACGCGTTGTAAAAGGTGCCGCAGGCCGAGAGCCAAGATGAAGGATGAAGGATGTTTTGAGCTGTCGTATACACAGTAGGCATAGCTGCCGTCGTATAGACACACGTAGTTGGCGTTGAATGGCGGATGGCATGCGTCGTTGAAGTTTCCTCCAGCAACTGCCGTTCCGCCGAAACTTCTGAAAGTTGAGCAATGATGATGTTTGAGCCACACACGTTTGCTGGAGCGGTACAGGGACCTCATCCATGGAGCCGACAACCAGGTCGCGGGGTGCGGCTCTTGGACCCATGTGAGGAGCTGAGAGGGCAACCTCGATCCTACGTCAGCACAAATTTTAACCTATTAACCGCATATTAATTGCGCTTGTGCCCAGAAGTCGAAACTGCCCAGCGTCGCTTACACAGTAGACGGGGGGTCTCCCGGGAGGTCTTCCGGAATGGTGACAGGGCTGACAGCAGGAACTCTTCGTGTGTCAAAATTCGGTCCTGGCTGACGGCGGATGAGCTTGAGTGCCAATTAGAGACTAGGGTCCCTGAGACGGACAGAGAGAAGGCGCGAGATTACGTTCAGGAGCATTGCGCTACTGCATCGAATGACATTCTAAACTTTAAAAAGAGGATAAGAATCTGTTTTCCGCATGGCGTGCAACCGGATTTTGCTGACGGTAGCTCGAGAGATTGAATGGACTGTTGGTGGAGAGACAGAAGCAGGCGAGCGTGAGTCGAAACATGAGCAAAACCTTGAAGCACACATGGACCAAGCCGACGTTTGGCCATGGTTCGAGAGTTGACAAAGTTGTCGAAGGCTGGGGAAACGTTTCGAACTGTATTTCTCCGAGTCTGTTTGAGTGTGTGGTTTGATGTGCGCACTGCGTTACATGCACGCACGCAACTGAAGATCCAAACACATGACTGCACAGTGCGTACCGAGTTGATCCGAGCTGCCATGGTGTGCGGTCTGTGGCTGCTGTGGCATGGGGTAAAAAGGTCTGTCCATTGCATTGCCCGGTGGACCTGCATGTGTGAAGGTCCAGTTCTGGCAGGTGGTGTCCTGTCACGAACGGGCGCTGTTGCGAGCAGTGCGGTAGACGCACGGCGACTACGGTTAGAGGTTGAAGCTTGTCGGATCGGAACGACTGCGCCCCCGGAAGTTGGGAGCAAGGATGGCGAAATGACACCCCTTGGGCCGGATGCGAATCGCACAAACTTCGGGGTCACTGACTCAAGCAGGCAGGTGCACGAGGCATGTGTAGCGAAAGAGGATATGCGCGGTTGGGGAGAGGAGAGGGCCGAGGGAGAGGGTCGAGAGAGAGGATCGCGGCCAGGTGGCTGTTGGAGGATCTGCAGCCGAGGGTGGGCCAGTTCACCAGGTTGTCGCCTTTACACACTCTACCCGAACAGCCTATGTGGGCTGCATTTCGCCATTGCATGCCCACCCACACTTCGAAGAGACCCGGCCGACGCCTGCCATTGCATCCCCAACAACCTCGGTGCGTGTCGATGCGACGTGGAAAAACTCTGCTCTTCGGGGGGCACAGTGCAATATTGAATACGGGTACCTGACATTACGTCGCCGTCGGCGAACGCCTAAGCGCACGCGACACGTTACCGCCGCCGGCTGCGAGCTGCGAGCTGCTCGCACATGCATGTGTGAGCGGAGCAGCATTCCTGTCCTAGAAGGCACTTACTCAAGAGTCAAAGAGTCAAGACGCTCGCCATGTGCGGCCCCACCAGCGGAGACGTCCAGCCGATGCTACTCTGCTCGCTTACCCGTCATCTTTCCCCTTCCACCTCCACCCATGAGCGCAGACTCGACCTCCACAGTTTGGAACGCTGCTCTTCGACCATCGACCATCCCCATGCGGCAAATCGTCGGTCCGGGTAGCGGCTACAAGCACCCTCGTCGACCCACCTGCTGCCCTCACCCTGTCACCTGTGTTGAGTCGAACGCGTCTGAGCGGCGTCTGTCCCGGACCCTGGCCTGGCCTTCCTTCTATCAGCACTAAGTTTCACGTGAGAGCAGCATCGCGAAACGTCAAGCCTAGTGTGGTGGCGGTGGACCATTAGCATCAACCTAATGCATTACAACGGGTCGCTAGTTCGTACCAGAGGCCTGCTATGTAGCCATTTCAGCCTGTCATGTCCTACAGTTTCCTACACTCGAGAATCTCCGTGAATTCGTCTCTTGCTGTCTGGAAGAGACATCCGCTCCGCCGTGCGGCAGCTCAAGGATACGATGAGGTTCGCGGCCTGCATATCGTTGT
Organism: Karstenula rhodostoma CBS 690.94; assembly: GCA_010093485.1. NCBI lineage: Eukaryota > Fungi > Ascomycota > Dothideomycetes > Pleosporales > Didymosphaeriaceae > Karstenula > Karstenula rhodostoma. The sequence goes on from MU001504.1 coordinate 1,204,105, forward strand.
TGCTTCTATCACTCGTTCCGCTGGGCTTTGCACAGCAATCTGGACACGAGTCGGCCTTGACTGCTCTCATCACACAGTTGCCTTCGTGCGCGGTATGTCAAGGGACCATGCCCTTTCCAAATCTCTCTGACCTTCCTCCAGCTGTCATGTCTGACACAGGCCATCGCGGCGTCTCCATGCGAACTGACAAACACAACTTGTATCTGCACCAATGCCGAACTGAATGCCAACGTGGAGGGTTGCGTGCTCCAGTCATGTACGCTCAGGGAGTCGCTCACAACCAAGAACCTCACTACCACAACATGCCACGCCCCTGTTCGCAGCAAAAACAACATGTTGAAGCTCACCAATATCATTCTGGGGACCATATCTGCTGTCTGCGTTCTTGCCCGCCTCATGTTCAAGTCAGTATTCTCCGCTGGTGAACTGGGGTGGGATGACTACCTGATTTTCGCCTCTGTTGTCTTCGGCGTTCCAACCACCATCATACAGGACATCGGAACAATCAAACATGGGCTTGGAAAAGACGTATGGACATTGGGGTTTGGCACAATCACCGCTTTCGTCAAGTGGTTCTACATCATCGAGGTCTTGTACTTCTTCAACGTGGCCATGCTAAAGCTATCGCTGCTGTTCTTCTTCCTGCGGATCTTCCCGGCGAAATCCATCAGACGACTCCTTTGGGCCACAGTGGCATTCGACATAATTTTCGGTATCACCTTCATAATCGCAGCCATCTTCCAATGTACGCCCATCAAGCTTTACTGGGAGAAATGGGACGGTGAGCACTTGGACGGCAAGTGCGTCAACGTGAATGCTCTGGGATGGGCGAACGCCGTCATCAGCATCGCCCTCGACATTTGGATGCTCGCTCTGCCGCTATGGCAAGTGCTGAACCTGAAGCTGGCGTGGAAGAAAAAAGTCAGCGTCGCCATGATGTTCTTCGTAGGCACCTTGTAAGTACCGCCGCTCCCCTCCACACGCGCCCCTTTCTAACATATCCCAGCGTCACCGTCATATCCATCATCCGCCTCCAAACCCTCATTTCCTTCGCCAACTCAACAAACCCCACCTGGGACCAAGCCGAGGCCTCCAACTGGTCCACCATCGAGATCAACGTCGGCATCATCTGCGCCTGCATGCCCGCGCTCCGCCTCATCCTCGTGCGCATCTTCCCCCGCGCCCTCGGCTCCACGCAGTACCCCTCGAACCAGTACTACGCCAAATACGGCTCCAACCCGCTCAAGAGCGGGCACAACGCCAGCGCGACCCGCTCGCAGATGGGCCGCGACGAGGTCTTCGCCGGGAAAAACTACCACAGCAACAACAACAACAACGCCATCACGTACACGAAGACGTTCGAGGTGCGCCACGGCGACGACGAGGAGCAGCTGGTCCCCATGGACGACCTCAGTGCAAAGGGGCAGAAAGTGCGGAGTAGCGGGTCGAGCCAGGCGAGCGTGAGCGCCGCGAGCACACCCGTGGCTGCGAACATGCCGAGGCGGCTTTCATGATATCCATTTAGAGTAGAGAATCCACTTCGTTACCATTTCAGAGAAAATGATGTAAACGTGAAGACTGCGTCGTGTTTGAATCCGGATGTGCCTCTAGGAGGTCAATTGACTTGCTGATGTATTGCAGTGGTGCTCTCTTTGGATTGTCTTGCTACTTTACCGCTCGGTGTAGCTCCCCCCGACTGGCAAGCAGGTCCTCACTCGGACAAGTGGATCAAGTGGATCAAGTCAAGCAAATCAAACAACGATCAAGTCAATCAACGACCAAGTCAACCAACCCAGCCAACTCACCCAAACCAAGCAAATCAGCCAACTCACCCACCCCTTTCCACCTACATTACCACACCGGCCACAACACCCACGACCTACCACCGAACAAACGCCAACCACCCTCCTCCGCGCCACCGCAGGGATACCCACCCACACACACACTCATCTCACATCGACCACGCAAGCGACGCTGAAGTCGCGTATCCTACCAGACATCCAGCTTTGGTCTGATCTGGGCGGGCGGTGGTTCAGCCACAGCGGCATCAACCTCTGGCACAGCACGCACAGCACGCACAGCACGCACAGCACTTTCGTACACGACAGGTATGATAAATGATGGATAAATGATGGATGCACACCCACCCATGCCACCCCATCCTTTCACAAACCCGCGAGGGCAAACTCCCCATCTTAAGACATGCCCATCCTATGCAAACGCCGACTAAGTATACAGAACACATGCCTTACCCCGTGTCCATGCTAATGCTGCGCGGTGCCTAAATAATGGAGAAACGTGAGGATACTATACCGTGCCGTGCCGTGGCGAGTCGAGGGTAGTATATCATAACATGACATGACATCGTCCGTCCATGATAGGAAAGAAAAAAAAAATATACCAAATGCATCACATATCCCCCATAGCAATCGCCCATATCCAACGCATCTACAACCCGCGATCACACATCCACACAGCCGAGATCCAACCCGCGTCTCTCCCTCTCCCCCGCGCCGCAGAGCACGCGGTGATGGCCGTCAAGCTCGCCCTCGTAACCCCAATCGACGAGCACAGGATGGCGATACGCGTCCTCGACGCCGGCAGAGACCCTAGCAGCATCCCACCCGCCCGCGCGCTCGAGCTCGATGAGCCCGCCGAGCCCGAACTCGCTGTTCGCGACGAACAGGCTCTGCCCGTCGGGCGTGAAGTCGACGCCGCCCGTTTGCCCGAAGAAGTCGAACACTTGCTTGTTGGCAAACGTCGTCGCGTTGATGATGGTCACGTAGTCGTCTGCTTCGGCGCACACGAGGACGCGCGGGCCCGAGCCGACGGGGGAGAATTTGAGCACGCGGGGGATGGAGAGCTCAGAGGAGAGGACGGCGAGGGGTTTCCACGCCCGCGCGTCCCACACGGCGATGGTGCCGTCTTGCGCGGCGGAGGCGACGTGGATGCCGTCGTCGGCCCAGGCGCATGCGAAGGCGTCGCCCTCGTGCGCACGCAGCGTCTGGAGGGTCTCGCCTGTCTCTGCGTTGGTGATTAGGGTTTCGGGGAAGTCGCCGGCGACGACTCGTAATCGTCCGTCGGCGCTTGTGGCTGAGCAGTTGACTGCTGCCTCGAACGGAAATTTGTACTTGAAGGTGTTGGTGGCGCAGTCGAGTACACGTAGACTGAAGTCGTTTGAGCTGAGAACTGCCTGTGGAGTGTATGAGGAGCGATCGTTGAAGAGGTGGACGTGGTTCGTTATGAACGACTTCGTCTCTGGAGCCCAATCTCGGATGACGTCCATCGAGGTACGAGGCCCATTACTGGAAGTAAGATCCACCACAGCGTACTCGCCGTCAAACCCACCAGCGATCAGGACATCGTCCATGGCCGCCATTGTAGTAATCATGGGCATGTTGCCGTTGACGGTATGCTTGGTCGTATCAATGATGGGTCGGGCCTCTGACCCGGATGCATCTGTCCTGAATATACCCTTCAGACGTTCTGCGTAGTATATGTCTTGCCGTGAGGTAACGGCCATCATGTTGCGTAGCTGAAAGTGTGGGCCCCACGGTCGATGTCGTTTATCCATCCTCCGGAACGAGAAGAAGTTCTCGGTTTGATCTATCGGGGCATGCCTTCTCCTGTACTGCCGCATGACTTTGGACAGTCTAGCCTTCTCTTCATCCCTCCTCTTTGACCGGAATTCAGCTCGCGGCATACGCTTCGACCAAATGATACCTTGATAATCACGGTCCTCTCCTGCTAGATTATCTCGAGTGATGACAGATAGACGATCGCCCTCGACCTCTTCCAAGCCCATCATTATGTCCTTTTGGGTAAACGCCTTGAGGTAGAAAAGATGCGGGCTCATGAACGCGGTGTTGTCCTGGAAATTTAGATGTTCTTCATAGGCGTGAGCCATGTAGTCCTGGAAGTGTTGGTGCGTCATGCCTCCGCTGTTGTTCAAGAAGTCGATTACAGGAACGGGGTCTACCGAGGGCGGAAGCGCCGTGGTTGGGGGTGTTGGGTCCTGTTCCATGGAGAGCGCCTCGAGCGCTGAGACGTGGTGATCGAGCGCGGTGTGTGGCGAGTAGAAATGAGCAGGGCTCAGAACGTTCATGGCGGACGGAGGAATAAAGGGTAGCAGAGGCTGGTCCACAAACTCCATGTCGGAGAAGTTGGTCATGTCTGGGAATGCCGGGTCAAGGCTATGGTTCTGTGCCGGTTCGTGATGGTAGGCGTCCAGCAACGTAATCCCCCCCTCGTCATCGCTGTCGGCGAGGTCGTCGTGGAAGTCTGCGGCGGCATGGCTTGTGGATGGTCTGCTGCTGGGAAGCGCAGCCAGCGTCTCGGCAGCAGACATCTCGTAGGGCGTGTACGGTGTGGGCTGGGCTGTGTTGCCCGTCGCCGAGGCCAGTGCTGCGAAGGAGGGGAGGAGGTTCAGGGTGCTATCGTGGGCCGACGAGGGTGTGCTCTGTCCGGATGGCCCCGAGCCGGGCATGGCTACCTGTCCGACCATGCGCCAGCCCTTCAGGGTGGCCGACTCTGGCGAGGAGTGTCGAGTGCGTCGGAGCTAGGGTGCGAGTGCGCGAGTCTTGGATGTCGAGCGCAGGCGGCGCAGTAGTGTGGGCGGGGCAAGGGGCACGCATGCACAGCGGCGGCTTCTGGAAGACGCGAGGCAGGAGGGCTGGCGTGGGCAGCGTCCTGCGCGCGCTGGGTGGTGTTTTGACGGTGGCTACGACATGCGAGGGTGCTTGCTCGCGGCGGCGGGCATTGGACGAGGCGACGGCCGGCAGCGTGAGATGTGGGGGCAGCGGCTGTCTTGCTGCGCCCGTATGCAGGCTGGCGGTTGAGCGACGATTGGGCGCGGCCACGGCTGCGGCAATATCGGGCGGTCGCTCGGTATTATCGTTTCGGTGCGTGTGCGGGCTCCTTGCCTCGAGTGCCGGGTGTGTTGCGGCGGCGAGGCGGCGGGGCGTCGAGGGTGGGTGAATGGCCCAGATGCAGATGGGGCCACCACGGCGCGGCTGTTGGCACGTCAAACCACAGCCTCGTCCACAGGAGACAGGAGACAGGAGGGGATGGCCCGGATGGGATGGGTATGCTGCTCAACGACAGCGGACGCAAACGAGCAACCCCAGACGCCTCTCGACGGGATGGCTGGCGCTCGATGGAGGCGCCGCGCACACTCACACTCACACTCACACTCACACTCACACTCACACTCACACTCGCTCGGGGTCGAGGCAGGCTGCAGGCTGCAGGCTCTGTCCACGGCCACGGCCACGGCCATGCAGACGGGAGCAGCGTGCGTAGACGGCTAGTGCGACGACGATGGAAGCGCATCTCTTCGCACCGCACAACGAGCATCACGCACGTCCTCCCTCCCTCGCTGGCGCGACACAAGCACAGCGACACATGGCAGTACGCCCAGCACCCTTCTGGCACCTGGATGTCTTCCGTTCGGTGCAGGGCCGAGTCCACCGGGGCTCCCTCTCTTCCACGGCACGCCTCCAACACCACCACCCGCACCCCCACGGCACATGGCACGCCCACCAAGACGCTCCCCGCCGCCGTTTCCGGCCCCATACGTGCGACGTGCTCGCTGGCACAACCCCCCTCCTCCCAGCGCCCCATCTGACTGGTCCACGACTGTGCCTGCGCAACCTCTCCGCAGCGGCCCAGCCTCAAGAAGCGATCCGTCACGTCCGCTTTGGGCCCAAACCGCAGCTGTCGGGCTCTGCAACGTATCACGAGCGTGCTGTGCACAGAGGCCAAAGGCGCCACTCTGCCGACCACTTCGCCGACCCTCTGTGTAGCTGTACCCGAGCCCCCTTCACCGCTGCAGTCCCACCGCTCTCCCTTCGCAACGACAACGGCCCAGCGTCTTAGCGAGGCGGCTGGCCCCGGAGGAACGGCTCAGACATGTCATCTACCCCATCCGTCCCGTGGCAGTATGCACCTAGACGCCCGCAAACACGCACAGCAGTACGCTACCGCACACCACGCCACGCCATGCCCTCCCTGCCCATGAGAAGAATAGGATGAGTATTACCACTATGACGAAACGCTACGTGCCCACTATACATGCCAGGTCCCGTTACAACATTCGACATTTACAGGTCCTCAAGAAGAAGAAAAAGCGCACCCGCAACGAGGACAAAGGCGCAGACCAATCCACACGAACGCTCCACAAGAATGCAACAGCCTTAGCGATGCGGTAAAAATAACATGCTTCACGTAGCACAGACGGGAACCCCAGTCGTGCCCTTTTGCCGTGCTTGCAAAGAAATCTAATTGTCATAGTACGATTCGTATCCATGCTGCGATGCTGCTTGCGGCATTGGCGGCGGCCACTGACCTGAAGTCGTGGATTGCTGCGACCACCCGCCACCACCCGTCGGTGTCTTCAGTCTCCGTTCTGCAAGGGTCCCAAGTCAGTGAGCGAACATGCATAACCGGAACCTGCAATCCATGCGGTGCTGAGCGCTTACCTGCTTCGAAATCGTGCCACCGCTTCATCGTGATCTTGCTGCTGTCGAATTCGCCCTCGTACTCCAGACCTGCCTTCTTCGTCTTTTCGCCCGCCGTCTTGCGCGTGTCGCCCCAGCTGAAGTCGTCAAACTTCCAGAAAGCGTACGTCGGCAGAACAAAATTCCAAATCGGCAGGGACAGCAGATAGACAAGCATCCACGCCACGTACGACCATCGGTGAGCAGTCATCACAATGAGGACCGCCGGCAGACCCAGAATAAGGGCAAGTAGTACGAGCGGAATAACGGGTGCCGCGGTATGCAACACGGCGGCTTTGATGGCGACCGCAACTTGATACGGTCAGCACGTTGCAGTCATCGGATGGATACGGGGGAGGGCTTACTGAGGTAGAACGTGAAGGCGATGGCGGCGGGCAGCACCAAAGTACCGATGAGCTCAATGAAGACGACGAACTGCATGCTGAAGCAGAAGGTGCCGCACAGATCGCGCACGAGCACCAACTCCATCAGATTGTGGACCGTACTATTGATCCATCGCCTTCGCTGCGATAGAAGCACCTTGAACTGTTCCGGCACCGTGGTTTTGCACACGGCCTGGGGCACAAACACTTGCTTGCGCTTCGGGAACGTCTTGAGCATCAGCGTTGACAGATACCGGTCCTCGCCGAGCAACAGCAAATTCTTCTTGTGCAACGTGTCAACCACGTTCTCGGAATAATGCTCGACGACATCCGGATTGGCGAGGATCGGAACCCAGTAGTTTTGACCGCCCTTTGGAGCCTTGATACGGTACATGCAGAAACATCCTGGAAGGCAGGTAACACCACCAAACACCGACTCGAACGATTTGGACAGGTGGTGGGAGATGAAGTACTCGAACACCTGGATCATCGACACCCACGAATCTCGCTTGTTGGCGATCTTGGTCTCGCCGCAGAGACCCATAATCTCAGGGTCCTTGACCATGGCAGAGATCATGTGCGTTAGGGAGTCGGGGAAAACCTTAGTGTCCGCATCCACCATGAGCACTATTTCGTAGAAGTCAGGCGAGATGCCCGTGATCTTCCAGATGCCGTTGAACATCTCGAATTCGAGTTCCGTCATACGCTCGTCGAACATGACCTTTTGCAAGAACGACATGAGGATGATCTGACTGTCTCGCTTTCCACGGTTGCCAGGCTTCGAGTTCTTCTTTTCATCGGGGGTTCCGCACTTGACTATGACCATCATTGGGACACGCTGTTGCTTTTCGTTGGGGATGCGGCTGTCCTCGCCATAGTTGTAGAAGCCAGAATAAACCTTCGCCATGTTGTGGCGCTTGGAACCGCTGGCAACAGCGACGTATGAGAATGGCGTAACTTCGTGGGGTAGGACCGCATGATCTTTCATCATAGCAAGAGCAATCTCGGGCGTGGTGAGGTCTTCTCCAGCACCTTTGATCATACCATCGCAAATGACCAGGATCAATTTGTGGCTGTTCGGGTAATCGGTCGTGGCAATGGAGTCCAGTGTAGTTCGGAGGCCATCAGCTCCCTCCGAGTACGCAGTCACTAAGCAGATGGAATGGGCCAGTGGATAGCCGAAAGGCTGCCACTCTGGTGGTGGCTGGGGTACAACGGCTTCGTGGATGAATCCAGCGGGACCGGGGCCTTCAGCCTCACCCAAAACGCTTGAACGGTATTGATCGGCTGTTCCAGAAAGGAGCAGACTCGATCGGCTTCCCGGCGCCTTCGCGTCCATTGGCAGTGTTCCCTGGCTGGCATTCAGCTGTTTATACATACCACTACCGCCATAGCTTGACTGGACGCGCGAGGCGCTTTGGCTGGTCATTGTCGTGGGAGGAGCGCGAGTCTTGACACTCTTCTCCATGGAGTACGGGCTCGTGAATCTCGAGGTGGACGGCAGAATGCTGCTGCCACGCTTGCTGCTCCGGTCAGGGCCTGCGGGGTCCATCAACTTTGGTGGCGGGCGGTAGATGTCGTCGCTCCATTCCTCGATCTGCTTCTTTCGCTCTTTCGAGTCGACAGGTCCAAGGGAGGTCTTGGTTGCGCCAAACTTTCTGCTGATGAACCATTGAAAAGCTAGAGCCAGTACGAATTTGGCAACGACAATGGCGAGAATGAACACCAGGGAGACATAGAGTACAACTTTAGAGGCAATGCAACCAATGCTCTCGGTGTCGATGGATCCGACCTTGACGATCTCGGTCAAGCACTTGGCGAGCTGTTTGTCTGAGCTGGAGGAAAATGCGCGCGTCACATCGACTCCTTTTACTGCAGGGTTGGTCCGGATCCTGTCAAAGCTGTCGGGCACGCTCACTTGGGTCTTGTTGAACCACTCAAGCAAGTCCAAATCCAGTACATCGCCGCCCCAAACCATGAGGTTGCGAGTGCTGTTTTTGATGTCGTCCCAAGTGAAATACACGTCTCCAGAGCTTCTCAACCCGTAAAAAGTCGTCCGAGCCGAGGCAGAGGTGTGACATTGAAACCCAAGATAACGACCAACCGTTGTATTGGGCTTGGAAGAACCGTCTTGGTTGAAAGTGTGGCAAGGGAAATACCATGCTAGATCGCCGTTCGCATTAGTCGGCACATCCGAGCCAGGCGCTGGATGGATGAGTCCTTTGCAGGCGCCATTGACGTTTTGAAACAAAAAGCTTGCATCCTTTCCTCCGTGCTTTTCCGGAAGGTCGTACAATACGTTTTGTCCTTCTACGATGCCGAAAGCTCTGGGGTGGTGCGAGTTCAGGAGATTGTACGCCTTGCCGTGGATGATTAGGAAGCCCGTGTCCACCTTGTTAACTTGTTGGCGCTCGCCTCCTCCCGAAGGGCAGACGGTCTCGGTGAATCCGAATGTGAGATAACCGACAGCGGCCATGATGATGAGAATGATACTGCACAGGCCCATCTTCTCTCTCCACGCGCGCTGTTGGGCCTTCTGCACCTTTCCAAAGCACTTCAGAACGACATCAGGACACCAGAAAGTAACAATAGCACAATACACATTCCACAGGCTTGGTGGTCTCAACGCATCCTTCTCCTTTTGACGCTGCAGTTCCAGTTTGTCTTGCGTCTTACTGCGTTTCAGCCTTCGCTGCCGGTCCATCTCGTCGTCCAGAGGAGCATCCTTGTCGTTGTAGCCTCCGCCAGATGCGTTGCGAAGATGCGGTGGCTTCAGCTCTGTGCTCTCCGAGCTGACAGTCTCCGACTCGTACTCCTCTCTGCTCTCCCTGATGGGGTCGTTGCCGGTGGTCGAGGGGTGGACGGGCATCTTCTTTGCGTGCTTACGGTAGTGATAGTTGGGGTGGTTCTCGTCGATGCGCTGGCGCTCGGGGCGGACAAGGCTGCGCTTCCGGTTTAGGTCGGTTGAGCGAGAGCCGTGGGCTGCAGTCATCATGGGGTCGCGGTCCATGTGGACGGGGGTGCCCGGCGAGGGCAGCGGTCGGTTGGTGATCTCGTAGGTGGCCGTCTTGCTCGGGGTGCGCTTGTGCGATCGCGTGTTCTCTAGGTCGGAGGTGCGGCGGCGTCGCGAGGACGTGTTCTCTCGATAGGCATGTCGCTGGTCCCGTCGCGGCGCGGAGGGGTCGGGTCGCTGAGGCAGAGACATGGTATGCAGCCGCGGAATGGGTTTGCGTGGCACACGGCCGGCGAGATGGGCGCGTCGGCGCCGAGGGACGTCGTGGGCGCGCGGCTGCTACGAAGAATGGGATAAGGCTGAGCGGAATGAGGGACGAAGTGGGCGGGGCGAGGCACCGTTGCGTGTCCTGTCCTCGGCTGGTGTGGTGCGAGGGGAGACGGCGACGGCAGAATGCACACAGCGTATGGGGAAACAACGACACTCGGGTCAAACGAGGGACAGAACAAGGCTGCCGCCAGGGTTGCAGTGGGAACCACGGGCTGAGAGGCTGAGAGGCTGAGAGGCGACAGACAGGAGTGCCCCTGATCGGGTGCGGCACAACAGCGAATCGTACGCCGCCCCGCGAAGGATGGGCGGGCCCAGGGCGCTATTTACAGTTGCTCCAGAGACGGCTAGGAGCTAGGAGACGGTGGCGGCGGACTCGACGCGGAAGAGGCTCGTTGTGTCGCGGGCTCGAGGGTCTGCACTCTTTCTGCGGGCGCTCTTGCGATGCGATGGGTGTCTGGATCGCGAGCTGGAGGTTGGTGTCCATTTCGGAGCGGCGGTCCCCGGCTACGGTACCTCCACGTGCGTGCTTGCGGTGACTTCTCCGGCAGCGCGATATGCACTACACAGTATTGCTCGCCCATTCGGCCTAGCCCCGGCTAAGCAGGGAGGACCCCAATCGAGCGACGTGAAACCACTCTCTGGACATGATCATTTCGTACCCTGTACACATCTACTGCGTGTACATAGTTGATATTGCCATTTACGCTTGAGATACCGATGCTGCTGCCGCATGCTGAGCAAGCCGCTTCGATCGGTAGCGAGCCGACGCCGCAAACCCTAAACTCGCCAATGCACTTGCCTCTTACGTGCAGCCTACTGAATAGCATCGCCGCTGAGGAACGACTCTCTGCCGGCTTTTCTGGCCTGGCAACCTGAAGCTGAAGTGGAGAGGCTTCCATTCCTTGCGGCCGTTTGCACGTTTTCGACGGGAGGGGCCCATTCCTGCGCACGCCGGCCCATCACAACTGCTGGCGGTGACGACAGTCGATGGAGATGGTGACATGCACGGTGCTTGCCTCTTGCGCTCTGTCTCAAGCTCAGTCCACCGCTCGCCGACCCGCACTTGTTATATCAATGCGGCCGCCAGTGCACACTGCTCAGCGTCTCAGCCGCCCCGCGTCGGTGCGGGTACGCAACACCGTTTAAACGCCAACGCTTCGAGTCCGTGTTCCGACAACCATCATCCATTGTTGCAGCCTGTCGCTGGACGTCGCCTAACCACGCTGGGCTGAGCCGAGTCAGCATTCGCTCCTCCACTGCAACAAAGAGCTTCCCAAAGGGGTCTGCAAAGCGCGGCTGTGACTGCAAAAGCAGCTGGACTGGGCCGAATACGGGGGCCGGTATTGTCCTGGAGTATTGGAGTATTGGAACGTACGCAGCTTTGTGGGGTGGGAAAAGGGTAGCGTGCCAGAGGCCCTGCATCGCGCCAGTCGTGAGCTATTTCAGGCCCTGGGGCGTGCAAAAGAAAAGATTTACTGCGTAGTACGAGCCCGTCTATTGTTGCAGGCCCGCGAGACCCTGCCGGCTGCTCCGGCCTGTGGTGAGTTCCTTCCCATCTCTGTGCAGATCATCATCCTCGAGCTTCCCGGCTGCATCGATGCGACGCGCCTTCCGCCAGCCTTTCTGCGCCCACCACCCCCGCTGATGTTTGCCACTAGGTGAAAGTGTGCGCCTCTCTGCGCTTTGTTGTTTTGCCCTTCGTCTTGACTCTCTCGGGCCTATTGTGAAGGTCGACAACCCCTCGGCGAACCTTCTGACCCCGCGGTTGGCGTGCTGCGAGTCAGGACGGCAAACACCCACCATAGCAGCAACCCCCCGAATAAACATTCCCTCGACACAATGCCCATGGCCGAAGCCATCCCTCCTGCGCCGACGCGAGCAATGCCTCCAATCCCGACCGACGCCACCAACGGGCGACCCGACAGCTCCTTCGAAACCAGGCGATCGAGTCGCTCCAGCACCGACAGTCGGACACAGTCTATCAGGCGAAAGCTGGTGCCCGGTGCCACGCCGTCTGGCATTCCCTCCTTCAGCATCGATGAACATGAGGACTCGACAGCGGGCGCTCGCGAGTCTATGCAGTCTGGGTCGTCGGTGGTGCCCAGTTCCACCGGTCATTCGCGGACGCCCTCGAGGGAAACACCGGACGTGGCAGCAGGAGGCGTCGAGCCCACAACGCAAGAAATCCCTATGCGGCAGCTGAACATCAGCGACAACTCGTACGATGCCAGGTATTCGGCTGTAGCAGAAATGGAGGTTGCAAACATACCCGAGGAAGACGATCACTCCAGATATTCTCCCGACTCTGCCTATGATCAGCCTGCATACCAAGTGCTCCCTCCACGTCAATCCTCTATGCCCATCTACTCTCCCGATGCCGGCTCGCGGCACTCTTCGCAGAGCGACAACAGCGGGGGGCAGAACAACTTCAACTTTGGTTTTGAAGCCAACTCACCTCTGCAGGTACCTGGCACGTCTCTTCCGCGTCCCAACTCTGCGTACACACTAGGCGGCGAGCTCAATGCTCAAAACCGACAATCACCACGCTTGTCGGTGGGAGGTGGTTCGCCGTCCCCAACCTCCAACGACCCCCGGGCCAACTACGCTAGGCAGCTGTCCGCCAGTCGCAGGTCGCCCGATAACAGACCTGTGTCATACATTGACCTTTTGAACCTCCCATACAACCAGCAAATTGCACCAGCTGCGAACATAGGAAATGCGCAGCTTCGTGATGCTGTGGGTGCGAATGCATCGCTGCTGAATTCGAAGAAGACGCTCGAAATGTACAGAGCAAACGTAAAGAAGACGCAAGATAATGCGGTGCAGTACGAGTTTGCTTTGTTTATGGTTCGGGTCGCACGCGAAATCATGGCAGCGGACCCTGTTGTGGACGACCAGGGGTTGACGTCGCCGGAGCTGCTCCGGGAGGCACGGCAGATCCTCCAGAAACTTGCAGATCGCAGCTATCCGTTCGCGCAATACTATCTTGCAGATGGATATGCATCGGGCTTGTTCAACAAGGATAAGCCTGATTATGATCGCGCCTTCCCTCTTTTCGTGGCTGCCAGCAAGCACGGGCATGCGGAGTCGGGGTACCGGGCTGCACTTTGTTACGAGTTCGGGTGGGGGTGCCGGAAAGACTACGCCAAAGCTGCGCAGTTCTACCGCGCGGCAGCTTCAAAAAACCATCCTGGTGCCGCTGCTCGCCTGGGAAAGGCGTGCCTGACCGGAGACATGGGCCTGTTGAATAAGTACCGAGAGGGTGTCAAATGGCTCAAACGAGCAACCGAATCGGCTGACCATCAGTACAACAACGCTCCGTACGAATTGGGCCTGTTACACGAGACGGGCTACGGCGACGACATCTTCAAGGATGAGGTCTATGCGGTACAGCTGTTTACACAGGCTGCAGAGCTCGGGCACGCACAAGCTGCGCTAAGGTTGGGTGAATGCTACGAACATGGCCAGCTTCGCTGTCCAAAGGATGCCGCCCTCTCGGTGCACTATTACAACTGCGCTGCGCAAGCCGATATTCCAGAAGCGATGATGAACTTGTGCGCGTGGTACATGGTCGGTGCCGAGCCTGTGCTGGAAAAAGACGAAAACGAGGCATATGAGTGGGCCAAGAGAGCAGCAGAGCACGGTATGACGCCGAACTATCTCGCAAATGAATGTCAGACTGATCCGTCCAGGTCTTCCCAAAGCCCAATACGCCTGCGGCTACTTCACAGAAATGGGCATTGGGTGCCGCCGCGACCCCCTCGAAGCAAACGTCTGGTACGTCAAAGCAGCCGACCACGGCGACGAACGGGCCAAACAGCGCCTCGCCATCATCCAGGCCGCAGCCTCGGGGCATTCGCCTCTTCCAGCAAACGACAAAAACAACAAACTCAAAAAGGGAACCAAGGACGACAAGGATTGCTTGGTTATGTGAGCAGTTGGAGACGGCATGGTTTGGGCGTTGCATCTCGCTTTTCTGCATCGACATTGGCATTGGGGCCTTTTCTACCATCTTGACTAATCTTCGGCGGGTCCCGTCGTACGTTTTTCTTTTCGTTTCTCTTCTCCTCTCTTGCGAGCGGTAATTGGCTTGCTCTCCATTTACTTTGGAGTCGATTTTTCGCGGCATATGGAGGTTTTGCATGGTTCTTTTTTTCTTTTTCTGTCGGAACTGATCGCATTGTTACCGCAAGGACGGCCTGGAAAGGCAGGCCGTCTGTATTGTTGTTTGCGAGGCTGGGATATCTGGCTAGCTAGGGAACGGGTTAATAGCGTAATGGATGGTGGTTGGGGACGAATTGATGGCGTCTGTGGAGCTTTTGCGCGTTGTACGGAGCGATGCAGCTGTAGTCGATAATGTGCCAATTGATAATATCCGACAATCGATTATTCACCCACTCAATAATCCGCGCCATTCGATAGTAAACCCTCCACCTCCACTCACAAAATCTCTCCTTCCCTCCCTGTCGGATTCGAAGAAAACATCGCGCAAAGCCGCGTCCGAAGGATACCTTCTGCTGCCGCCGGTTCGGCGCGGCTGTTCGCGGCGCCTCGCCCATCCTCACTCACGCACCCCACGACGCAAACCCACCCAAGCCGCCGTCCGACACCCGCCGTGTGGACACCTGCATGCCCGGCGCACGGGTTAGGGCGCGCAGGGAGGCCTGAGCCGCGCACGTCACTGCGGTGCTTGTTGCGACTTCGATGGGTGGGGGCGCGTGGGTACGCGAGCGGATGGGGTGGAGTGGTGTGGGAAGATTTTTTGCTTGGAGGTGGGGCTAGAGGTGCCGAGGTGTTTTTGAAGGAGGGAGGCATGTAGCAGGCAGTTTTGGGTGCGTGTTTGGCGTGCTGTTGTGGTGGGCACATTGTAGAAGATGGGTATGAAGGGATTGCAACTGTGGTTGCTATGCATGTGTAAATATATGGAGACGACCAACAACGCCAGAGGAAATGCTCAGTCGCAGGTAAACGTAAACTCGTGCCTGCTTGCCTTTGAAACCGCCATGCTGTCGTCAATCATCATCAGTACCGGGGCGTATCTTCTTGTCCGCAACTATGCCCTCGCAGTAGTCGCGACTACTGCCCGTCCGACCCCTTCGCCAGCTTGAACTCGTCCCTGATCGCCTCGCCGAACCGCCTCACTGCCTCCTCAATCTGATCCGCCCTCGCAGCTCCGTACGTAGCCCTGAAGAACAGCGTATCGTGCGCGTCCTCCTCGCTCGCGTAGAACCAGCTTCCCCGCATGACCAGAGCGCCGTGGTCGATGACGCGGAGGAAAATCTCCTCTTCGATCGTCTCGATGCTCTTCTGCGGGTAGTCCGGGTGCTGCTTGAAGTCGACCTGCATCCAGTGGAACATGCCGGCCATAGGCGGGTTCCACGAGACAATGGAGCGCGGGAGGTGTTTTTCGCACGCGCCGAGGATGACGTCCCGACGCTTGGTGTACTCCATGCGCATGTGGATGAGCCAGTCGAGGTAGCCGTCGTGGCCCCAGTGCTCGTCGAGGAGCTTGAAGAGAACGAGCTGCGAAATTCCGGAGGGATTCTGCGTGGACACGTCGGCGTACTGCTGGTATTTGTGGATGAACTGCTCGGATGCCGTGAGCCAGCCGATGCGGGAGCCCGGTGCAATCACCTTGGAGAAAGAATCCATGCGGAGCACGCGTCCGTCTGTGTCCATGCTGAGGAAGCTGGGAACGAGCGTCTTCAGGAACTCGTTGTGAGAGGATGGGGGCGGGACATCGGGGGCGCCGGCGCCCGTGTATGGTTGCATTTGAAGGAAGAAATAGGGCTCGTCCTCTACAATGAAGATGTCGTGCTTCTGGCAGACTTTGTAGAGCTCCCGCCGCCTGGGCCCGGGGATTGTCGCGCCCGTGGGGTTCTGGCCCGTTGGAATTGTGTACAGCAAGTGCGGCTTCCGTGCTCCTTTCTCATTCACATCCCAGTTTGTGAGAATCTCGTCCATCGCTTCAGGGATAAGACCGTCCGCATCGATCGGTACACTTACCATGCGGATGCCCAGTGGTAGAGCCGTCTCGACAGCAGCGGAGAAAGTGTACTCTTCGGCGAGGATGCAATCTCCTGGCCGTGTCATCAAGCGCAGAGTCATATCCCAACCGGATGTGCTTCCAATGGTGAGAGTGCATTGCCAGTCCTGGTACGGTGGGCTGTGCACAAACTCGGTGTGTTCAGTGACCCATCGAAGAAGCTGTGCCGATCCTGATCCTTGGCCGTAGTTGAAAGCAGTCGCAATGTCGTAGGTAGACTTCATGTTGGCGAGGTCGTGTTTCCCGGCGGTGATGACCACGCCAGAATCCTTGGTCTCAGCTTCCGAGAATTTGCCCTTCGCCGGCACCTTGATGGAGATGTCCTCAAACGGAAAGTACTCGCTAGATGGCAGGCCACCCCCCAAGCTGATGATTCCAGGCTTGCTTGTGAGGAACTTGGCTGCACCCTTGAGCCTGTTGCCTTTCCGGACCCGGGCTTCATGGCTGAAGTAGTCTATTGCGGGGTTAGCATGACTCACGACGTGTTTGTGAATGCACTACTTACGATCCCATCTCTTGGCCATCGGCTTTCCTTCATAGTTCTTGAACCTGAAGTCTCTTGTGTCTGATGGCGCAGCGATACCCCACTGACCCTCTCTTGCCTTTCTCCTCCTCTGGCCTATCTCGTTCGATTGGATCGGTGCGGCCAAAAAGTCCGGAAGACTGACGGCAGCAGTGTCTGTGATAGCTGTGACCTCTGGTGAGGGGTCAATTGCGCCTGGGGGTGCCATTTCAAGATCGGGTGGTCACTTCGGAATGGGAGAGAATGATGGATGGTGAATCGTTGGTGTGGTGGGATTGAAAGTAATATACAGTGGGCGAGGGTTAGCCTTGCACTAACCAGCACGCTATGCAGGGTTATTTTTTGCAACAGAGATCGAAGATAAAGCGCCTGGGAAAGAACAATCTTGCATTCAAACGTGCCGTTTTGTTGTTCCCCAAACGGCAATTACGGTACGGCTAGTAGCGGACCAGCGAATGAAAGGCTTTGCGCCTTCGCTTCTTGCAGGGCCAAGTCTCGACCGGCAAGGCTAGTCCAACGCGCCGATGTGCGCCGAACACGCCGACCGCGCCCTACGAATCTACACAGCGACTGTCCAAGCAGATGTTTCGCGTTTGAATCGGAGCTCAGGGAAATCGCTGTACCATGCGTGACCCTTATAGAGATGACGTACTCGTCCCTTCGGAATGGAGCAGTTGATGCGAAGACTTTGTTTCCCGGCGGAAAAGTACCTTGCTGGTGGTTTCCCGATGGATGGCAGGGCAGAGGCAATACAAGGCCTTCAACGGGCGTCTCTGGCGTAGGCGGCTCAACTTAACAGCGACTGCGTAGGGAATTTTAGCGCCGTTGGGCCATGTGATCAAACTTGTAAGCTTCGTCGACCGTCTTCGGGGCACCGTTGGCAATCACAGGGAATTGCGGAGAACAAAGCCGCGAACAGCCGACCGGTGAACGCGACGCTTTTTTTCTGCGTCATTGTTCCTCTGACCAGAAGGATCGAGGTCTTCGCAGAGATTTCTTGCTACGGATAAATTTTGGACTGCGACCGGGGCGAAGAATGTACATGTTTGGAGATGCGGCTCTGCGACGCCACTAACCTTCCAAACCTCCGGGCTTCAATCCATTCTGTCAGATAACTCAGACTCCCTTCAGTGCTCTCACCACCTTCGCAAAGATCCTATACGTAAGGTTTTGTAACAATGTAGGAAAATCATATCCACATGTTAATAGCTTCCTCTTAAACGTTCACGGGTCTCCATCGACAAGGTAGCCTGTCCCTAACGACAAGCACGCTTTGCCGTTTTCGACTAGTGGCACTAGTCATCATTTGATCTAGCCTTAAGCCACCTTCACTTGCACATCCAAGTACGAGGGTTGCACGCCCTCGAATCCCTTGTTTAACACCACCCCTTTGACTACCTGGCCCCGAGTCTCTTCCAGAAAGTACTGTACCTCGTTGGAACTTCAGTGTTCAAAGCTCAGTAGTACAAAGGTAGGCCTCAGGACGCCGGAACCACATTCACAGTAAGGCTGGCCCCCACCCTCAAGCGTTCAGGTCTCAGCCCGATAACACTACCGTAGAAACTGTAATCAAAGAGACACGCCGACGCTCTTGGCTGCATGCTAGAGGTCAAGCCACGGTGCATGCCATAGGTAACTATATAAAGTTTAGTACTTAGTTCGGCAGCTCCTAAAGTATTAATAGCTGCAGGGTTTCTTTTTCGTTGTATTCTCTCACAAATTTAATTTTCTTGCTATTTCCCAGTATTTAGTAGGCCTAGAGCAACACCTCTCCTAGTTAGCGGATGGCTGCAGCCAAGGGCATCGGCGTGGCTCCTATACGACGATTTCTAGGTATTTGAGTCTGCAGGATCACGCCTCGCAGAAGTCTTGACGCCTTTCGCAGGCCTGAAGATGCACCAGCAGTTGCGAATGGCGACCAATGCCTTTAGTGGTTAGCGTGTGGCGTTGGAGATGGTCTCAGCCTCGTCCCGTTGTTCAGTATTGTTTTCGTCCTCGTATATTCATAGATAAGCGATATTGGACCCGTGCTGAAGGTCCGGATGCGCAGTACGTAAAACTACCCATCCGCAACACGATGGCACTGTGACAAACACCATTTCCCCACACACGAGATGGGCACCAAATTCCTGTCTGGGTTGGGAGCAACTTTACTATGTCTTTCCTCACATACATCCGCTACGATGGATCGAGCCGCTCGAGGCTCCCGGCAGCCGCGAGGCTTTGACAGTTTCGATCAAACGTCGCAATCCAACTACAACGCGTCTTTCCGGGAACCGATGTTCCGTGCTCCAGCGGTGATGGAACCTGCTTCTGCAGGAGCGGGCAGCACGAACGCCAAAGTCTTCACTAGGTTCTTCCGGAGGGATTCTTGTGATGATAACTGCAAAACTCTTTCGGACGGTGGGGTCGGCATATGCTGCCATACGTCAGATGGAGGAGGCTGGTGCTGCGGAGAACATGATAATTGTGGCCCAGGTAACGGAAATTATTGCGGGCCACATAAGAATACGTGTTCAGACCTAGGTAGTTGCGCCGCTCTTGAAGGTGGTGGTAAAGGGCGATGCTGTACTGGGTCAGATGTGAATGGCGGTTCCTGGTGCTGCGGCGAGCAAAATCTTTGTGGTGACGGGGTCAATGAGAATTACTGCTCTTGGGCCATGTGAGTACACGCTGTGACAAAGAGAATAAGGAGTTTGCTAAGACACTTGCTCCTTAGGGAGACTACTACAGTAGTTGAAACTGGAACAATAACCGAGACTGTCACGGATGTGTCTACCGTCACTGAACCTGGAGACACTGAGTGGTCCACAGTGACGTCCACCTCTATCAGTAAGACTTTCTTCATGTCTTCACCAAATTAATACAGCATACGCTGTGCAGGCACTTTCTCTACCTGACGTTTCAAAATCTCAGATGTGCTTTGCTAACCACCTCCTAACAGAAGTTGTAACCATTTCCAGCGCCGATGTCGCCACTGAAGTCGAGTTTGTGACCCAAACCGCCCCCGCGAGGCTAGCAAAAAGACTTTCGCTCCCCAAGGCCACCTCAGTGGCACTATCAACAGCCTTGCACCCTCGAATAGCACAAGAGCGGCGAACCTTGCTCATCACAGGCGCGCCGTTGCAACGTCGAGATATTATCACGAGCACAATCACCAGTAAGCTTATCAGTTTCGAGCTTCAATCATCACAAACGTCTAATTACAGCGATAGCCACTTCTACTTCTTACGAGACTCAGACCGACACGGATGCGGTTACTAGCACGGAACTTGTATGTATGGTGATCTTATGAGCGCGCCATACATTGACATGAACGACAGTCTTCGGTGACCAGTACGTCGACGTCGGTCCTTGTGTCCACGTTGACTTCTGTCCTCAACGCCAAAACAACTACCACAATTACCTCAACGATTACTCAACCCGCAGCGCCAACGAGCCCAGATGGACAGGACGATGACAATCAGTCTTCACAACCAAGCGGAGGCGCGACGGGAGGTGGAGGTACAACGGGAAGCGGAGGTGGCAGTGGAGATGGCTTGAGCACTGGTGCGATAGCCGGCATTGGAGCTGGCGCAGGCGTTGGCGCCCTCGTCATATGCGCCACAATATTCTTCCTATGGCGTCGCCACCACGAGAAAAAGAACCGAGAACACATCGCCGCCCTTGCCACTGCCACGGGGCAGTACGGCAGCCCAAACCCAGATCACACGCGACGACCCATGGCCGGAATCGAGCCAGCAAAATACGACCAAATGCCTGTACATCCGAGAGAGAGATACAGCGACCTCATGCCGACGAATGGCACTACATCACCTAGTCCGCCGTACGCTCCTGCGGGCTATGGTTACGAGTTAGCGAGTTCGCCAGTGCCACAGCAGTTTTATCCCAGACCTCCGAGCCCGCAGACAGCAGAGTATCAGAGGGGGTATAGCACTGGCAGTTATGTGGAGATGCACCATTCGGCACCTGTCGAGGTGTCGGGTTTACACTCCCCACGACCGCAGCCGCTACATCACATGGGTGGAACCAATTCATCCCACATGGATGAGTGGAGACGGTAGTCAGATGTGTGATGGAGCTGACTAATGTGTGGACTAAGCAGTTTTCTATGCCTACATTAGGTCATAGATTAGTCCATTTTCCATTCATATTCTCGCGTCCATGTTATAACGCTATTTGAATGTAACGTGCCTACTATACTCCAAGTAGGTGGATTAACCGACATCAATATTTCTCGGCTTAGAGCTTTACTTCATATCCTTGAAGAGCTTAGAAACGGCTTTAGGGATATGCTAGGAGAATATCACCGGTTTGTTGAAAGTAGTCCCAAGCCTCCACTAATGCAGTACCTCAACGGAAGATTGAGAACTGCGTCGACCCTCCTGGCGTGACACAGTGTACTCAGACTTTTGACCAGGCACTGTACACTACCCTGTCTCAAGGACGACTAGATTTCAAAGCCTGACAACACCGGTGGTAGGCCCCAGAACACAATCGATGGCCGTTGCCGTTCGTTGGACAACCAAATCCACTTCCTCACGGTTGATATCGTACGCCGGAGCTAGTACTACCAGGTCGCCATTCACCCCATCTACTACGCCGCCACCAGGGAGCAGCACGATTTCGAACTTCTGCAGGCCTGCTGCATGGATCGTAGGCGCGACTTTCTGCTTTACGGGAAACGGCTCTTTGGTATTCCTGTCCTTGACCAACTCACTCTGCACCATGTTAGAATTATCAAGGCTTCGATCAATCGAAGAATTGGCAATACGTACCGCCCACGCAAGACCTCGTCCCCGTAGGTCGCCAACATTTGGATGAGTGCCCAACTGCGCTCTCAACCTCTCTCCAAGATAATCTCCCATCTTCCCGCAGTTCTCGACCAAGCCTTCATCATGAATGACCTGCTGGACCTCGTACACCGCTGCACACGCCAACGGGTGTCCGTCATACGTCTGTCTACACATCAGCATCCACTACCCACGCTCACCCACTCCCCGACTCACCTGAAAATGCACAAAAGCCTTGGTCCCCCTGTCCAAAACATCCACGATCTTCTTCCCCACCATCAGCGCGCCAACAGGCGCATACCCCGCCCCCAGCCCCTTCGCCACAGTCTGCAAGTCCGGCACAACGCCCTCCCACGCATGCAGCGACCCCGTCCGCCCCATCCCCGCAAACACCCCGTCCAGAATGAACAGCGCACCGCGTCTCTCGTACACCTCCGTCATCCTCCCCAGCTACCCCGGCACCGGCGCCACCGCGCCCAATGTCAGCCCCGCCATCGTCTCCAACACGACACCGCACACCGTCCGCGGGCTCACGCGCTGGAACTCGTCCTCCAGCTCCTGCGCAAGCCGCTCGACGTATGCCTGCGTCGACTCGCCCTGTCGGAGATCGTGGTAGGGATAGCACGGGGAAACGTGCGACATGTACCCGCTAAGCAGGGGCTTGTAGATAGTCCTCCACGCCTCGTAGCCTAATATATCGAGCGCGCCCAACGTGTTTCCGTAGTAGCTCCTATCCCTTGTCATAAACCTCTTTTACTCTAGTTCGCCTTTCTCGACGTGGTACTGCCGCGCCATCTTGATGGTGGCTTCGATGGCCTCGGAGCCGGAGCCTGTGACGAAGACCTTCTGCAGTTGTCTGTTTGTGGAGTCGACGAGGAACCTGGCGAGCTTTTCGTACGCCGGCGTCGTGAAGTGTGGTGCGAAGCAGTATTCTACGGCGTTGAGTTGTTGTTGCATGGCACGCTTTACTCGGGGGTGGTTGTCCCCGATGCAGGACACTGCGGCGCCGTTTAAGGTATCGTATATGGCGGTTCTAGTAGAGGTGTGCAGGTAGTGGCCCTCTGCGCGCACTATACTGGGCGGCTCGGTTGAGAGTGAAGCATGTAGGACTGAGCTGGAACTGCTTCTGTGGGGATGGTTTGAGAGGACATTGTAGAGTCTGGTTACGAATGCTCAAAACCTGTCAAAGAGTGATATTTGTTCAGCGTCATGCGTTTCCATCATATTTCCTGCCATTGTGTTTACGGCGTGTTGAGCGCAGAGGGGCAGATGAGCGTTGACGGGACTAGTAGCCGATGCGACGTGGGGCAACGTAGCTACAGTCCAAGAGTGGGAAGCGAATAACAGTGAGTGTGAGATTGTGTTTCTACTCGTTATCTGTCGTGAGAGTTAGAAATGTTGAGTTACTGGGTGTAAGGTTCTGATCTAGGAGGTAGATTTATTGTGCCAGGCATCAGCTCCTGCGTATCCAAGACGTAAGTCCAGCCGTGTTCCCCTGATTGAAGGAATTGCATCCAGCCTCAGTTCATTCTCACGAGGTTCACCTCACCCTATACACGGCATGGGTTCCATTGTCAACGCATCAACCATCACAGTGTAAAATATGACACAACCTGTTCATATCGTGATTCGAGCCCTAGGTATATCACATCGAAATTTTCTCCTTCCCGTAGAACGCCAATGCTTGCCCAATCCGAACCATGCTTCCTTCCTATCCCGCGTATAGCTATGCCCACGGTTCCAGCTCGACCCGCCTCTCAGTTTATGAAGTTGATGCAGAAGAAGTGCAGGATTAACGAGCCGAAGACGAAATCGGCGAATGCGCGCTCGTGAGAGATGCTCTCGAACTCGGCCTTGTTTTCGGGGTTGGTCTGGATGCGGAGGGAAGCGGTAAGGACGAATTGGCCAACGGTTGCGCTGAAGCCGGAGAGGAAGGCATTGAAGGGCTGTGTCTCAGTTAGCTGTTGCTCATTCAAGGATGGTTTTGTGCATGTCCCATCACAACACAGGGCAGCGCGCCACATCCTGATAAGACGTAACGGTTGCGGGGTGTGCAGTGGGCATGAGGATCTGGACTGTACGTACAAAGTTGCCCACGATCAGACAGTAGACGAATTGCAGCACACCAACCACAATCAAAAAGAACATGAAGCTATCCAGGAGCTTGACCCGCTGCGGCGTCTTGTTGACATATTTGTTCCACACGCCCTGCACAATCTCCTGCGCATCCACCGAGCCGCTCTTGTTTGCTTTCGGCGCACTCGATGTGGTCACAGAAGACTTCTCGGGAACGCGCGATTTGGGCGCCATTTTGAAGTCGATTGGAGGGGGGGAGGCGGGGAGAATTGGAAAGGCGGAACGTGGTGCTCTCTCTGGAGCTTGAGGCCAGTTGGAGAGTTGGGAGGCCCGTGCGTGATTACGTGGACGGACGTGTTCCTGGCAGCTGGTGGCAGGGATGCAAGCTGAGCGCGGAGCTCGGCTTTCCGGGAGCGATGATACAATAATGGGCGCCCGAGCTCCATGAGCTCCCCGCGCCATAGCGAGCTGTTGGTAGTCGAGGCACAACAACGTCGTCACACCATCTTACACGACTGCCTTCTTCACTGCCGCTGAACTCACTCAACAGCCGCTACTACACAAAGCAACAATGGTGAGCAAGCTACATACCGCGCGATGCATGCGCTAACACAACACCAGGCTCTCGACAACATCGGCCTCATTCTCGGCGCTCTCACCGCGGGAGGTGGCATCACTGGCTACGTTCGCACTGGCTCTGTGCCATCTGTTGCTGCAGGTGTCTCTGTCGGCACTCTTGTATGATGCCCACCTCTCACAATCCGGCCAGAAGAGCATGCTCTAACACCAACTGCAGTACATCCTGGGCGCCCTTCGCATCCGCAACGCCCAACCATACGGTGTCGAACTCGGCCTCTTGGCTTCCGTCGTACTTGCTGGCAGCTCCTTCCCTCGCGCCATCAAGACGCAGAAGCCGCTGCCAATCGGGCTCAGCCTGTTGGCTGCTTTCGGACTGTGGGCTTTTGGTTCGGCGTGGTCGCGCGGACGGGCGAACTAGGCAGGAAGGAAGAGAATGGGATAGTGGGATATGATTAGAGACGGAGGAATTGTACGAAGCTAGGAGTGAGATCATGATACGCCCGGATTGCCCAACTGCTGAAATGGTATGCTTTCTTGAAGTGATTGCCTTCGTACCAAGTATCAATATACATGACCCGCTTTTTTGGTCCCTTCGTGCATTGGCAAAGCGCAACGCCTTATGTTATCCACCCCTTCCTTTATTTACCCGCCCTCATAGTGATCGTATACAATAGATACATGACAATATAACGTTTATATTTGGGCTGTCAGCTAGGGACAACAATACCTAAGATGGATTATTAGGAATATACTCTACAGACGTATAATATAGCAAGTTACTGTAGGATTATAAGAAAGGCTTTAGTTTTATAGATGTATTATAGAGTAAGTTACTACAGGATCAGGTGCGTGCCGATTCCAGCTTTTTATGTCGGCCAGGGGTAAAACTATCTAGGATAAATTATCAGGGGAATGCTCTACGGACGTATAATATAGCAAGTTACCCTTGGCCGCTTTTTTGGTCCTCCTTCGTTCGTGCATTGGCAGCACAAACGCGCCTTCTTGTCCCCTGTTTCATGGATCCACCCCGCCTTATGTGATTCTCTACAATATAGCAAGTTACTATAGGATTATACAAAAGGCTTTAGTTTTATAGACGTATTATAGAGTGAGTTACTACAGGATTAAGTGCGCGCCGATTCTAGCTCGCTAAGACGAACGATACGCTCAGTTCTCCGGCGAGTGCGTTGCGTCAAGATTCCGTACCCATCTCTGCATTCCAGCAGGCAGGCCGTTCCGACCAGGGCGTCGCCAAGAAGGTCGCTATCGAGCCCCCGACAACAACCACGCCAGACCTGGCTCAACGACTAACCCCGGTATCTTCCTTCTCACGTGCTGCTTGGTCCGACGAGGAAGCAAAAAAGCTCGTACGTCTCAGGGAGGGAAATGGAAACGAGCAAATTCCATTCGAAGACTTTGTTCATGAGTTTCCCGGGCGCACGGCAACATCAATGCGCCAACGACGATATTACAAGATAAAGCCCAAGTAACAAAACATTCCCTGGAAAAAGCAGAAGACCACGCTTCCCAATGATTCTCAACAAGGCGACCACGACGCAGTGGCTGACGAACCCACGTTACCCCGTGCACCCGCTCGCTGGAGTGATGAGGACGACAAAAAGCTGTTGCGATTGAGGCAGGGGAACGGTGATGGACAGGTGCCATTCGAAGAGTTCCTTCATGAGTTTCCTGGTCGATCCCTACGAGCAATACAACGCAGACACGACACCTTGATGCCCAAGATCCCAAGTAAACCGCCAGAGATCGATGTTGATGCAATCGAAGACGAGGCTTTACTGTCTGACGATGAGCAAGACGAAAATTTGGAAGTTCTGCCACTGCTCCCCGAGGAAATCGCCTCGAGAGTTCTCTGTCCGAACAGCGATCGTGGGTGCGCAAGATGGTTTGCGACCTTCGCCGATGCCAACAACCATGCCAATCGTTTCTGTGACAGGCGCGCCAAAGAAGGCCCTCTCTCATGGGAACATAAAGACCGGATGTAACCCAATGCCTTTGCCAGTCAGATATAATACTTGATCCTAGTTCGGCACCCCACCGAGTTCCTTTACTGTGCTTTGCCGCGGCTTCCAGAAGCTCGCGAAGTATCATATTTGACTTGATCCTAGTATAACTCAGCTTACTATACAAATTTATAATCTTGACCTAGTACTGCATCGTCGGTGTTCACCTCATCAACAAAGTACGACTGGCGTCGCGCGAATAAGTTTACTGGCCAAATCGCTCAAGATCTTCAAGCGGCACCAGATAGACCCACTATCGTAAGCATTGGCTCGGATGGGTTCAGCTGCAACACGGGCTTGATACAACCTTTCCTGGAGCGAGTGGTCTCGTGCGACATGGTCATCCGACACAATTTCATCGCTTACAGAAATGGTAATGGCCCTTCGCTTAATGAAACCCTACTCCTCTTGCGTTATGGCTTGTGTTGGTGGAAGGACTACAGGTCGGAATGCATTCTCCAGGAATTGAATGGTTCTTTACCTCCAGGAAGCCTGCAAAAGATCGATGAACTGATAGCATGGTGGGATGAACAGCAGCATCGCAAGGATTTGCGCCGTGAGTACTGCCTTGTTTCTGGTCGCAACTTGTGAAAGGATGATGTCTATGCACATGTCTATTATGCTGGTATGGTCAGCTTTATATATACGTAGCAGAGATATTTTCGAACTATTGCGAGTTCGATAGGAAAACTTGGAGGCGGTCCCGTTGTCGCCTGGTTGTCGGAGTCCAATAGCTCCTTCCTATGATTCACGTCCAAGTTTGGCCAGCAGTCAACAAAAACCTCCTTGCTGGACTATTGTCCATGGTCCCGTTCCAGAGCTCGTTGATGTCGACCCAGTCCAGCCAGGTCAGGCCTTGGATGCATCGATGGTAAATTTCCCACAACGCTGTCATATTGGTGTCACGACCTTTTTGATCGTCGAGATAATGACACAGAAGATATACGTAGATGAGTTTGCGCAATATTGGAACTGCCTCCTGGGCCCCCACTGGTTCCGACGTATTCTTCACCAGGCTTGGCGAGCTCGTCGAAGCAAGGCCTGGATACAGCTCGAACACACGCGGCGAAACTAGTTGCTAGTAGAGGTTTTATTGTGTATTAAGGAATCTGCATTAAAGCTTCTCCGGTGCTGGAATGTATCAATCAGTACAGCCTAACGATTTCGCCTATGGATACAGCCGCGGTCTTGTTCGGGCAGGGATTAAAGCCAGCGAGTTACCACAAGATACAAGTGACAGAAAGTGTTGGGTGGCATTTTGTGGACTGGCGCGACATGCCTCTAAAAAAGACGTGTCGGGGGGAAATCGGGGGGACAGGTTTCCTTCGCCTGGGAACAGGAAAAGAGAAAAAAGAACTGTAGTGAGTGAAGTAAATCCTACAAAGTTCACCCCTTAAAGGTTCAAATCCCTTTAGGTAAAAACTTTCACTTTCTATCTACGCCTTCTTTCACTTACTATCTACGCCTTCCCCCACCTGCCTTATCTTTTACTTAGCTAGCTATAACCTCCCTTAATAGCTTTACTAATATAATCGCTATACTTCTCTTATTATACCCTAGGTACTTCTACCCCTCTACTCCTATCCCCTTAAATCTTAATACCACTACTACTACTACCCCTATAATTAACTATAAACTATATACCTACTTAGGGAAATAATAAGTTTCTTTTATCCCTAGTAGTATTTAACTAATATAATTCTAATAAATTAAAGATACTAATTATAAATTAGCTTACTTAAGTTAGTTACTAAATATACTAATAAAGAAGGGGAAGGAAGAAAAAAAAAAAAAAAAAAAAAAAAAAAATAGTAATACTAAACTATACTAGGACCTAGAAAGATATATATAACTTATAAGTTATAAGGACTATAATAAATTAGCCTTCTATATTATCTAAATATATACTATAAAACTTAAGCTTATACTCTATATAGTTAGTAATATAAATAAGATATTAAAGTTAACTTTTATATTATTAAGTCTAAATACTTACTAATTTTAGTAATTATCTTTACTTACTAATTACTAACTAATAAGAGTCCTTATATATAATAAGAAAGAGGCTTAAAAGGATATTTAAAAAGAGAGATAAGAGGTTAGAATAGTATAGCTATAATAAATCTATTATTAATAGTCTATAATAGTCTTCTAGATAGCTACTAACTTAGATACTAAAGCGTATATAATAGTACCTAAAAGTATAGGAAAGTTATAGTAAAGATTAAAAAGAATCTCTATAATATATTTAAAAGGGCTAGTATTAATAAGGTATTAAAAAAAGCTAAGTAGAATTAAAAATAAAAGTATAGAGATACTAGTAGTAATTAAATATTAAGTATTACCTCTAGAAAGAATTATAGGTAGGATATTTAGGTCTAGCTACTATAGTAATAATTTATTAATAAGATTAGTATATAATAAAAGTAGTAAAGAATTTATAGGGGATATTTAGATTTATAGGCTAATAGGTCTATAAGATAAGAAGCTTCTATAATCCTTTAACTAAATTTTTTATATACTATACTCTAGAAAAATAGATAAGAATTTTAGTATATTAATTATATACTAGATAATATTATATTACTCTATAATCTAAAATATAAATAATCTAGTCTAAAATAAGAGTATAGAGATTAATAGTAGTTATAATATATATTTAAAATAGTATATTTATATAATAACTATTTATTTACTAGCTCTAAATAAGTTAAGAGGAATAGAAAGTAAGTAAAAAGTAATAGTCTATAGTAGTAAAGGTAAGCTTATATATTAGTAAATTTATATATATCTAAACTACTATTCTTTATAATTTTAATCTAGAGTTCTTAAAAAGCTATTTATAAGTATATAAAGTTAGGTTTATCTACTTCTATTATATTAAATATTAGTTATCTAATAAATTCCTTTTTATTTATAAGTATTATTAGTCTTATACTTTTTTATATATCTTTATATTAGTTTTAATAAATATTCTTTTATATTTTTTTTTTATTTTTTTTATCTTTTTATCTACTAGCTTATAGGTAGTAGAAGGGAAAACGGTAGTTATAGTAAAGGTATAAAAGTAAGTCTATAAAAATAAATTATAACTTTATATAAAGAGAAGTTAAAATAAATACTAAGTAGCTTAATTTTAACTATATAATTTATTAGCTAAAATAAAACTCTAATAACTACTATTTTAAAGTATATATAATAGGGTTTAGTAGTAGTAATAATAGATATAATTAGTATAGAGAGGTTAGATAGAAGTAGACTAGAAATAAAAGTATAGTATAGATAATAGCTATCTAGACTAAATATATACTTAGGTATTTATAGGATTAACTAGAAGATATATTATAGTATACTAAAGTCTAAATAGAAGCTACTTTAGTCTAATATAGATAAATATATTTACTATCTAGAATATAGAAATCTAAATAGCCTATAAAGATAATTTAAATAGTATATATATATTTAGGCTAGGCTAATAGAAATTTAAACTAGTATATATAACTTATAACCTTTTTAATATTAATAGATATAAGAATAGTATAGTATTTATATTAAATATTAACTATAAAACTAATTAACTAAAAGTAAGCTCTTAATAACTATATTTATATATAGAAATTATAAGTAATTAAAACTATCTATTTTAAAAGTATTTATTACTTTAACTAGATAATTTTATATATAGAGAAGAGTAAAAGGTATTATTACTAAATAGTAAAAAGAAATATTTAAATTTATTTTTATTAGAAGTTATATTTTAGAATACTAGAAGCTTAGTAATAGGTAATAAATATTATAATATTAGTAAAAGTCTAGTAACTAGGTTTTATAGAAGAATACTTAATAGTTTACTAATTAGATATAATCTTCTATTACTATTCTATAGTAAAATAGAGAAAAAGATAATTACTATTATTTAAGTATATATTACTATTTTAATAATATAATAGCCTTATAATTCTTATCTAGAAATACCTATAAGTTAATAGCTAATATAGGGTAGTATAGAGAAGGAGGTAATTTAAAAAGTTTTATTATTTAGTTACTAGCTTCTATATATCTACTTTATTAATATTAAACTATAAGATATCGCGAATACTATTTAGAATTTTAAAATAGTATATATACTAGTTTATATTTTCCTAATAATATTAAAGTAGATATTTATAGTAATTAAAGTAATTTTTTTAATTCTTCTAGTATATATAATAGGCTTCTATAACTAGATTAAAAGATATATCTAACTAGATAATAAATAATTATAATAGATAATTAGAATTTAAAATTTCTAGTATTTTAAATATAATAATAGAAAAGAATTTATAGACTTCTATATACTAATATATATAGTTTAGAATTTTAGTTTATATAGCTAGGCTTAGCTATTTAAATAATACTTATATTAAGTAAAAGAAGATATTCTATATATATATAGTTATTAGAGTTAGTATAAATATAGATATAAATAAAACTATAACTAGTAGTATTATAGTATAGTCTAGATTAATAAATTTATTCGCGAGATTAGATAGTAAAAGTATAGAGTAGTTATATAGTAAGAGAATAGACTTATAGTATAGAATATTATATAGGGGAGAAGGATTAAGTCTAGTAGTAATAA
The DNA here is from genome assembly GCA_010093485.1 of Karstenula rhodostoma CBS 690.94. Classification (NCBI taxonomy): domain Eukaryota; kingdom Fungi; phylum Ascomycota; class Dothideomycetes; order Pleosporales; family Didymosphaeriaceae; genus Karstenula; species Karstenula rhodostoma. Next base: position 1,234,927 of record MU001504.1, read on the forward strand.
TAAATTTATAGTTTTAATTTATAGTTAAGTTAAACTCTAGTAAATAGGGGAAAGAAGAAAAGTATTATTTCTAGTTCTATATTTTTTATTATAGGTACTTCTACTTTAAAATATAATTAACTATATCTTACTAAATAGTAGCTTAAGTACTAAATATATATTATATATAAAGTAGTAATTAATAAAAGAAATTTTACTAGTTCCTCTATAGTCTATATACTACTATTATATATATTATAGTATAAAATATTATTTACTTATAATCTACTTTAAATAAGTATAATTATCTCTTATAGATAGCTATATTCTATAAGATAAATAACTTTAAACCGCCTAAATAGTATATTTAGAGAGAAAAAATATCCCTTTCTAGCTTTAGCTCTTTATTTAAGCTTTCTAGAATTCTACTATTTTTTCTAAATCTTTAAAAACCTTTATTTCTATTAAAAATTTAAAATACCTCTTCTTTATAATTTATTTTATATTACTATCTTCTTAGATATCTATCTCTTTTAGTCTACTTTTTATATTAAATATTTAGTTATAAACTTCTTTATTTCTATTTTATTCTAGTCTATATATATTATATTCTTTATTACTAGACTTTATTATTATATTAACTATATTTAATTATTCCTCTATATTATTAATATCTATATAAATAGCTATTCTTTAATTCTAGATATTAGTAATTTCTAGGGAGCCTTCCTATTTATAGATACTTTAGATAAATTATATAGCTATTAAGTATATTTCTTAATAAATAGAATAATATATTAACTAGGTTTTAGCTATACTAACTAGTCTAGATAATTAACTTCTTTAAAGATTTTATCTAGTAAAATTCTAGTATTATTACTAGGGAGCTTAGTATTATTTAAATAGCTTTTAGATTCTTATTACTCTATATAGTTAGTCTCTATTATAAGGCTTATAGTTTTTTTTAAATATTAGAGTTTTTAGTAAGGGGTATATAGAATATTCTATATAAGGTATTCCCTAATAGTAGAGCTAGGATTACTATTATTTTTAAGCTAGTTACTTAAATACTCCTAAGTAATACTATATATTTTATAAGGCTAGAAGGGTAGATATTCTTTATAGCTATAGCTATATAGCTTATTCTTTTATTAATAGAAATTCTATAAACTAGATTATATAGTAAATAGCTCTAATAGTACTAATATTTCTATTCTACTAATACTATAATAGTTCTATTAGTATATATAAAATTAGTACTAATAATAGTAAACTATATAACCTTTTTCTAATAGTATTAAATAAGAACTAAATAGAGAATCTCTATAGAGTCTAATTTTAAACTTATAAATTTTCTAAATATATATATATTACTATCTATTAAATAGAATAGTTTTCTTTAACTTATAGAATTAATAGTAGGTTAGGTAAATTTTTAAATAGTATTCTATTTCTTTAATATACTTAGACTACTAATTTTTATAGTATAATACTATAGATATATTACTAATAATATATTTTTCCTTATTTTAAATAAACTTTTATATTTTTTTTTTATAGAAATTTTACTAGTTTTTAATTTAATATATTTTACTTCTATATAGGAAATACTAGTTTTACCTATATATACCTTTTATTACTACCCTAAGTTAAGCTACTTTAGTACTAAGCTACGCCCCCTTAAATATAGCCTATATACCTATTTTAAAGCTAAGTACCCTACTTTATAAGAGAAAGACTAGATATAGTCTAGTTAAGTTTTTTACTTAGTATATAAAGTATTATAGTAATAAGACTATAGTTAAATATTTTAATAATAAAAAAGTAGTAAAGAATATTAGTACTTAGATATTTTTTTATAGAGTTATTTTTTATTTTATTTAACTTTCTCTAGAGTTATAGAATAGTATACTAGTACTCTATAATATAGAATAGATTAGTTATATATAATAACTCTTTTTAATAAAATATATCCTTTTTATAGAAAGTTTTTATATAATTAGTAGTAGAATATATTATTATATAGAGAGTTAGTATACTATAAGATAAAAATAGTATTTTAAGTTCTAAAAAGGGGGAGTAAGGAAGAAGTACTATTTTAATATCTATACTAGAAATTACTATTATAATTAAAAGGCTATTAGGGGTATAAAAAAAGACCTCCCTATTTATAAAATTAATATTAGAAGTAGATAAATAATCTATCTAAATATTAAATTTAACTATTCCCTTTAATCTATAATTACTCTAGTTAATATAAATATATATTATAACCTACCTTATTTTATTTAATATACTAGTAAATAACTAGCTTATAGATATAGTATTAAATTATAATAAATTAAGTATAGATAAGAAGTTAAAGTATAATATAAAATAGTTCTACTAGTACTATATTTAACTATTACCTTATACTTTAGTAGTAAGATTTTAGTAAATAGATAATTTCTAGGTATTTAATAAGTAGAATATCTATATCTATAAGTATAATATAGATTTAATAAAACTTATTAAAAATAGTAATATAGTAGTAAGTTCTACTTTAGCCCTATTTTATTATATATTAGTACTTATATATATAGAGGTATATCTATCCTCTAGCTATACTATAAAGAATATAAATTATCTTTTCTTTTATAATCTATTCTACTAAATATTCTCTAAGGCTAAATATATATAAAAGGGCCTAGAACTAAAGCTTAGTAAGTAGATAAAATAAATTACTAAGTATCTCTAAAACCTATTAAGAAAAACTACTAGATTTAACTAGAAAACTACTATAGTTATAAAGTAATATAATCTAGACTTTACTATAAATATCTTAGCTACTAAATTTAGTCTAGAATATCTTTTTATCCTTAATAAAAATATATTAAAGGACTTTTTATATAAGCTACTAAAATAGAAATCTATTTATTTAGAAGTAGTTAATAAGTTAGAAGACTATTTAGACTTACTAGATATTTTTACTAAGTTAGGGCTTAGAAGACTAGAGATTATACTATAAGTATATCTTATATAGCTATTTAAGAAACTTAGATTTAAGAAAGTTTAGATAAATATTAGATATATAAGCTAGGTATAGATTTAATTTTACTAGATATATAATAATATTATTTATATAGTAAATAACTAGGGAGGTATAGAGGTAATAAACTAATAGTATTTTTTAGTAAAAAGGGGAAGAAGTATTAGGTAGATTAAATTACTTCTAGATAGGATATTTATATAGTCTATATATATTAATTCTATTTATAATAGTTAAAACTATATCTAATCTAATATACTATATTTATCTTAGTATAATTAGTAAATAAGCTAAGGTATTACTATTAAAATCCCTAGAGTATATAAATTTTTTAGTCTAGTATAAAAGGTTTAGTTACTATTTTCTATTATTTATACCTAATAGTATTTTTTTTAGTTAAAAGACCCGTCTTCTTATATAACTAAAGCTATAGATAGTAAAAAGATTAAAACTAAATAAATTATTTAGAATAGAGTATTAAGTTTTACTTTTTATATTTTATAGAATACTTTATTTATAAAAGTTAAAAAGATTACTTTATATATTTTTATTTATATATATCTAGATTTATAATACTAGTATCTAAGCTAAACCCTTTCTATATTACTAATATTCTACTCTAAAGTTAAATAAGTTAATATTCTTAAGAATTTAATTTAAATAGTAAATACTTATTTTAACTTTTTTTAGATATAGCCTTATTTTAATTAGAGCTAGGGGATATACCCTAGTAATTAATATAAATATTACTTTATTTTTATTAATACTAGTTACTAAGTACTTACTTTTAGTTAGTAAATTTTATAGTTATACTCTAGTATAATAGCTCTTATAGTAACTAGGCCCTTATTTATTTATTTAATATTAATTTCTATATATAATAGTAAGTTCTCTATAGTTTCTTCTTTATTATAAGTAAACTTATTAGTTAGTATAGTTAGATAAAGAAATAGGAATAAATATTAGTAAAAAAAAATTTAACTTACTCTCTACTATATACTATAGACTACTAGCTAGTATAATAATATTAATAATTTATATATAACTATACTAGCTAGAATAGTAATATTATTTAATTATAAATAGACTTCTAAATATTAGCTAGATAATTAGTATAATTAATAGTATCTTAATACTTCTTTTATATATTCTTATCTTTAGTATTCTATAATAGCCTATATTACTTTTTTAGTATAGATAATAAAGATAATAATAAATTATTCTTAGAAATTATTATACTACTATTATTATTAAGTTTTAGTACCTTTAAATAGCTATATATAGTATTAGTGGAGGCGTAGGAATAGTAGAGTTTAGATAGTAAAATAGAATATCTAGTTATAGATACCTCTATACTCTTTTAAATAGAACTACTATTCTATTTATCTCTATTACTATTTAACTCTTATCTTTTTTTTTTTATATTTTATATTTTTTTTTTTTTTTTTCTCTCTTTCTCTTTTCTATCTTTTCTAGGATTCTCTTTCCCTATAATAATATTTTAAATACTTTCTAGTCTAGTAAATAGGGTAGTTCTATAAATAGGTAGGGCTATAAGATTATATAAAGGAGTTTAGAATTTATAACTAGTATAGTATCTACCTCTTTTAATATAGTATTAGCTTTATAATAGATATTAATAAATATACCTTCTAATAAACTATTATTTCTAGTAGTTATAGTCTAAATATACTTAAATATAATTTTTCTAGTACTAATATTATAGCCCTATATCTCTAGCCCTCTATTATTTCTTTTATACTTAGTTACCTCTCTAGTCTAATAGTCTTATTTACTTTTTTAAAATTTCTTACTTATTAAGATAATGGTTTTAATAATACTTTAATTAAAGATAAAAGCTTAATATATTAGGAAATTATTATATAATATAAGTAGTAGTAAAAATTAAAGTTTAGTTATAATTATTAGTATAGCTCTTATATTTTTACTACTTAAACTTAATTTTTATATAGCTATTAAAGTTTATAGGGTAGTTAATAGCTTAAATTATAAAGGTAGATATATTATAAAGAGGTAACCCTTAGAGTAGATATATAAATATAATAATAATTAAGTCTATAACTAGTCTAATATCTATATAATTCTAGGTAAGAAAAGAAAATAGTATATAAAATACTATAAAGAAATAGATAAATATAATATCTAATAGAAAATATAATATTAAAATAAAATCCCCTTTTTAAGTACTTAATTTTATATAAGCTATATATAGTAGGGCCCTAGAACTATAACTAATTATTATTTAATAAAAAGTTATACTATATTATATACTCTAATATAGATAGTAACTATATAACTAAAAAAACTAGACTTACTATTCTTTTTAGTCTATATATCTCCTTCTTTTTAAATTTTAAAATAGATATACTTAGTAGGTAGTTTATTATTATAAGCCTCTTCTCCCCTATTAATATTAATTTTATATTTAAGGTTATCTAGAGCTTTAGTAATTAATAAGCTAACCTTAACTATAGTACTATACTTAGTAGTATTAATATAAATAGAAGTATATAACTTAGAAATAGAAACTATTTTTTTATAGGTAAGTATTATACTATTATAAATAAGGATAGATTTATTATAAATAATAGACTTATTATAAATAATAAACTTATTATAGATAATAGATTTATTATAGATAATAGAATTATTATAGATAATAGGCTTATTATAGATAATAGACTTATTATAAATAACTAGTTTATTATAAATAGAAGCTGGCTTATTATAAATAGCTAGTTTATTATAGATAAAAGCTAGCTTATTATAAATAGGAACTAGCTTATTATAAATATAGACTAGTTTAACTTAAATAAAAATAGATTTAATAGAAGTAGTAGGCTTTTTACTAGTAGGGGTATTTAGTATTTTAATAAAAAATTCTACTAAGGTATAGAGAGTATTAATATAAATACTAAATTTATAATTATTAAACTTAACTATAGTATTTTATTAAGAATATAAATAATACTTAGCAATATTAGGGTTTATAGAGCTTTAATTAGCCGCGATAAGGGGTACCTTAACCTAAATACTAAACTAATTTAGGATAAGCGTAGTATATAACTAGCCTTTCTAGTAATCTTTTCTTATAGAGTAATCTAATTAATTTACTCCCTAAATAAAGGAATATTTAAGCTCCTTTTCTCTACTATAGTTATAAGCCTAGCGCTTAGAATATAGGATAATTCTCCCTATATACTTTACTACTTAAATACGCCCTCTTAGGTTCTCCTATTACACTAAAAGCCTTCTTTATTTAATAAAGCTATAAGTAATTTAACTATTCTAGTTACTTAGATCTAGCTTATTAATTAAATAAGCTAGTCTTATTAGTTTATAAGCTTATATTTCTAAGTAAACTCTAAAGGTATTTAGTCTAAAATTAATCTAGATAGTCTAATAGTCCCCTTAATTAAGGATAATTACTCTATTTAACTAGTTATTCTAGAGGAATTATACTAACTAGTTACTTTAGATAACCTTAAAGATTATAAATAGGAGCTTAAATTATATAAGAAGGATAAAAAAAGCTATATTTTAAGAATTATAAAATATTATACTATAGTCTCTAACTAGTAGATATACTATTCTAAGCTATAAAATCTCTAAAACTAGGTTTATACTATTATCTCCTAAGATCTCCTTACTCTAGTAATAATTAATATAGTTAAAGATAATAAATCTATTTTATAATATCTACTTTATATACTAAAGAATAATCTAGTACCTATTAAAGGAGTAATTAAGAACCTTATTTAAGTATAGTATTATACTTATCTTAATAAAGTAAAGAGTAGATAATAAAACCTAGAGATCTAATTTAAAAAATAGTAGCTCCTTTACTATAAAGCGATTATATACTTAGTTAAAGAAACTAAAGGAGCGCTTATAACCTATAATTTCTTTAAAGCTTTAGGTAAGAAGATTGCCCCTAAGTAATTCTACTTAATTAAGTAATAAATCCTACTTAATAAGATACTTAGAAGGCCTATAATAATATTTTCTAAAATTAGAAAGGTATTTTTAGTACTAATCTAGGAATAATTACTCTACCTTAATTATAAAAGAACTAGTATCTATATAATATTTAGTAGTTAGATTATTAAGTCTAATAGGGAATTATCTAATAATATATAGAATAATAATTATTTTAACTACCCCTATAAGAATACCTAATATAAATAGTAACTAATTAAATACTAATACTTATAAATAACTATTACTAGTACTCTAATTAATAAATTCTAAGTATTTAACCTTTCTAATAAAGAGTAAAATAAGATCTTAAGCTATCTAAAGCTCCTATAATAGTTAAAGCTATAGACTAAGATTAATAGTACTAATTAGAAAATAAGTAATAAGAAGTAGCTTACTATTAACTACTCTAGTAGTATTATAATAGCTTTTATTAATTTAATTAATTTTCTAAGTAAAGTCTCTAAGAATAGAATCTATAATATAATATAGAATTTTTATCTACTTTCTAAGAGTATAATTCTAGATAGTATAGTTACTATTTACCTTATTAATAATTAGAATCTTCTAGTTACTAGTTCCTTTAAGAAAGTAACTATAGAAGATTAAGTTAAAGTAGGAATTTAAGCTCTACCTATCTTAGAAATAGGAAATTGCCTAATTAAGAATATTCTTTATAGTAAGAATAGGAAATAATTAGAGAATCTACTACTTAAAGATATAAAAGTAGTTAAGAACTTTTATATAAATATTATCTTAGAAGCTTAACTAAAGAAAGTTAGTATTTAGTATCTTAGCTTAGATAATACCCTAAGGATTAGAATAATTAAATAAAGTATTATAATAGTAGACCTATAGTATAAGTATAACTTTACTTTTCTTAAATATAAGCCTATATACTCTTATTCTACTATTATAAATATAATTTAACTATTTAAGCTATTAAGAGAGAATATTTCCTACTTAGATAATAAAGAACTATAGTATAAGTAATTAGAATATTTTAGAAAAAAGGCTTTATAAGCTCTAGTTTCTAGTATACACAGTGTATTAATTAAAGGAACGTGATAATAAGAATATAAGTATTATATAGTTATATATATAAATAAGGTAATTTTATAATAACTATATAAGTATTTATTATATCTATTCTACTATATTATATAGGACCTATTTAATATAGAGTAAGGGTAAATACTTAAATCCTAGATTCTTATAATAAAGGAAGAATTTAGTAGGAAGTTCTATAATTTTAATCTATAAGGGAAGACGCTTTTAGAGATTCTATAATTAATAAAATGCCTATTAACCTTTATAAAGAATAAGTACTAGCTTTAAATTATATAAATCTAGTAGAATAATAATATAGTAATACTCCTATAGTAAGGGATATTATAATATAAGGAATAGATAATTAAAGAAGGAATTATAATTAACCTTTTACTACCTTATATATATAAAACTAATAGTTTAGCAGAGCGAGCTAGAAAAGAGCTAATTAAATAAATAGTAAAAATAAGGTCTAGTATAAATCTACTAATAAAGCTATAGCTAGAGATTATAAATATAGTAGTCTAGTTATATAATATAAGCCTAAGTATAATATATAGCTTCTAATTACTAAATAAAGTATTAGATAACTAGTTCTAATAGTACTTTTAGTACTATAAGCTAGTAATTATATAATATATAATAGTAAATCTCTATTTAGACTAAAGTAGGATTTATACCTATAGATACTAAGTATATCCTCTAATAAAGGATTATAAAGTTAAGTATAATAGAAGGGAATTTAAAATAAATTTAAGAGCTTATATTAGGTATTTAGTAGGCTATTAAGCTTCTAATATTTATAGAATATAGATTCCTATATTTAATTAAGTAATTATAACTAGGAATATTATATTTAATAAGATAATCTTCTACTAGGGAGTATATAAAGTTAAGCTTCTAAAGGTAGAAGCTCTAAAAATTATAGAAAGTATTTATAAGGATAAGGTTAATAATCTAGAAGATATATTTAATATAATTAATCTTACTTCTAGCTTAAATAAGTATATAAGTACTATAAGAATTAAGGATACTAAGTAACTACTTAGAGGTAAAGAATTAGAGTAGATAGATTCTAAAGATAGCTAGCTAAGGAATTAGAAAATAATAATATTAATTACTATATAAGCTATAGGTATAGCTAGCTAGTAGCTAGGAATTTATATAGGCTAAGATTTAAATATAGGACTTATAACCCTAGATATAATACTATAGCTAGATATTATAAAGACTAATTAATATAATTATAAGAATACTAGGAGCTACTAGAATTAGAATTTAACTAGAAGAGCTAGTAAACTAGAGCCTTAAAATAATACTTCCCTAAAGTAGGAGCTTTAAAACCTTACTACTACCTCTTAATCTAGTATAACTAACTCTATACTACTAGATAAAGTAGAAAATCTACTAGTAAACTAAAGGTAATAGTATATCTTCCCTATAATAAGTAGGATAAGTAGATAACTTTAAGAAGAGGTATCTAAAATTAACTAACTAATAAGTAGATATTTACTAGTTTAAAGGTTAAGATAATAAGATATAGATTATAATAATTAGCTAGGGGGTAGATTAAATTTTAGTATATATATACTAATAGTAGATCTATTTTTAAAAAATAGTTTCTAGATTAACTTTATATATATATTTATACTAGGAGTAGATAAAATCTAGGATAAGTATAAAGACTATAAAATACTAAATATAATAGTTATAGTAGCTATACTTAAGAAACTAAAACTAGTAATATTACTAGCTTATCTATATAGAGATAAGCTACTACTAGAACTAATACTCTAGAAATATCTACTTTCTTATCCTCTAGGAAAGCTATTTAAGTAGGCTATAATTAAAGAGATTACTACCCTATAATAGAAAGGAACTTAGATAAAACTACCCTAATTATAAGTAATAAAATATCTACTCCTATTAAAATAGGTATTTATATATAAGCTTAATTAGAATAGTTAGTTTAAAAATTATAAAGCTTATATTATAGTTAGAGGGGATTTTTAACTAAAAAATACCCTATACTTAACCTATACTACTACACTTATAGTAAGGTTATTCTAAGTAGTAATAGTAATTACTATAAAGTTTAACCTTAAGATTAAATAATATAATATTATAAGAGTATTCCTAAATACTATAATTATAGTAGATAATCCTATAATCTATAAATTTCTAGATAGGTTTAAGATACTAGAAATATATATAAGATTAAATTAAGCTCTCTATAGTTTAAGAGACTTATTATTTCTTTAGTATAAAGAGTTTTCCTACTTACTTAGAGCTAAAGGGCTTAAAGCTTTAAAAAAAGAGCCTTATTTATTCCTTTCTAGAGATTAGAAAATCCTAGTACTATTCTATATAGATAATATACTACTTCTATATTATAATAACTATAGAGAGTAAGCTTAAATACTATAAAATAAAGTTATAAATAAATATAAGATTAAAGATAAGGGACTAGTTAAATAGTTTCTTAGAATATAAGTAATTAGAGACTAAGATAATTAGATAATTATATTTATATATAATATATATATTAATAAGATTATAAAAAGATTTAAGCTTTATAAAGCTAGTAGCTTTTTACCTACTCCTCTCTTAATTAATAAGCTTAAAAAGAGTAAAGGCGAAGTATTACTATAGTAGATTAAGAGTTATTAAGAAAAGGTTAGATTAGTATTATATATAGTAATTATACTATAACTAGATATTATATTTACTATATTAAAGCTATCCTTCTTCCTTACTAACCTAAGTATAAAGTATAAAGTAGTAGTTAATTAAATAATTCTATATCTCTATAGGATACGCTAGAAAGCGATTTAGTTTAGTAGATATAATAGTCTAGACCTACTTATCTATAAAAATATATCTTTTATAGATAATCTACTAATAAAATAATTATCTTATAGGTATATTACTCTACTATTTAGCGGCACTATTCTATAGAAGGTAGTTTACTAAAGTATAATTATAATTTTAATTATAGAAGTAGAGTTTCTTACTCTAGAGTATATTAATAAAGAAGTAATAGCTTTAAAGTACTTCTTTACTAAACTTATACTAGACTTAGAATTACTCTAGTAAATCTACTATAATAACTAGTAGATAATTAAACTAGTAATTAGAAAAAATAAAAGGATTACTATATACCTTTAATATATTAATATCTAGAATATATAACTATAATAAGAGTATATAAAGGGATTATTTAAGATTTTATATTTTAAAATAAGTAAAATACCTATAAATAGTTTAATAAAAGTACTATTAAAGTAGCAGTTTACTAGATTTATAAAGTTACTTAACCTTTAAGATATAAGTTTTATAATTATAAATATAGAAGAAGTAAAATAAGTAGAAATTTATTAGATTTAATTATAAAAAGTACTTTTTAACTAGAGAATAAAAGAAAAATAAAAGAAAAATAAAAGAAATTTATTCTACTTAAATATATTAAGTATCTAATTAAAGAACTTATAAAGCTAAGTATACTACTATATTTCTAATATATTAGAGTACTTAGTATACCTATATTTAAAACTACCCTAACTATAAATAGGAGATTTCTTAGCTTTAAAAAACCTACTATAACTATATAGATATTTTTTAGGGTAATTAAAATTAGGCTACTACTAATCTATACTATAATAACTAATACTTAGACCTATTTTATAGAGCTACTATAAAGTATAGTACTTATAAGAAGTAAGTATATTATACTTAGAAATATATATAGCCTTCTATAAGCCTACCTCCTAGCTATTTATAAAATAGATCTATTAGAAGATAGGTAGAGTAGGGATAGAAATAGTAGAAGTAGGGATAGAAATAGGAGGAGTAAGGATAGAAGTAGAAATAAAAATAAGTAAAAATAAGATAAAAATAAGTAGAGTAGAGATAAAAGTAAAGAAAGTAGAAAAAAAGCTAAGTATTAAGTAAAGGTTCTATAAAGGTATAAAAAAGGTTTTTTAACCCTTATCTTAATTCTTTAGTATAGCTTAAATATACTACTATAAATAATTAACCTTATAAGCCTATATATAGTTAGTAAAAATCTAAGTAATAAAAAAGATAAGGAAAATTTATACTAGAGTTTAAATTATTATAGAATAGGATAAAGTATATTATATATATAGCTAGAAATAGTAGACTATAATAATTAGTAAAACTTAATTAGATAAGTAGAGAATCTAGTTTATATTAGTTTATATAAGTATATATAATAGTAAAAGTAGTACCTAATTTACTAGTTTATAATATTATAGTAGAGGCTATCTAACCTACTACTTAAGATACTTATTAAGTAGCTAAGGTAGTTTATAGGCTAGATAGCCCTAATATACTCTTTTTTTATAACTAGGGAAGTATATAATACTATTAGAGGAGCTTAGCTAGAAGTATAGGAAGTAGACTAAGTAAAAAGGTAACTATAATAAGTTATTTAAGAAATTATAATAAATTTTTTAGTAGTAACTATTTATTTAGTTTTAAGTTTCTCTTCTTATTTATATACTTTAGTAGCGCGAGCTTTAGCAGTATTATTAGCTATCTAAAAAGGTATAAGTAAAGTATTAAAAAGTAAAAGGTAAGAATATACTATAAGATAGAATAATAGGAATAAAAAAGAGAAGTTTAAAAGGTATAAAAGATACCTTTTTATTCTACCTACCTCTACTAGTTTATATTATATAATAATTACTTACTTTATTTACTATTACTTACTATATTTAGTTATAAGACTACTACTATTTATAAGTACTATACTAAGTACTAAAAGACTCTTACTCTAGCTAATTAGTATTATAATACTAATAATAGTATAATATAAGTAGGAAATTATAGTCTAAGCTATATATTTCTAAGGGAAGTTAATCTAAATAATTAAATTCTACTAGTAAATAAATAACGAGCGCTATTTACCTAAGGGGTATATTAAAAATATAAATAATACTTAGTAATATTAGGGTTTATAGAGCTCTAATTAGCTGTAATAAGGGGTACCTTAACTTAAGTATTAAACTAATTTAGGATAAGTGTAGTATATAACTAGCCTTTCTAGTAATCTTTTCTTATAAAGTAATCTAATTAATTCGCTCCCTAAATAAAGGGATATTTAAGTTCCTTTTCTCTACTATATATTTTTATTTAAGGTTATAGAGTTTTCTAGAGTTAGCTAAAGCTTACTAGTATATAAGACTATTATAGTTAATTCCTATATACTATTATTTATAAGTAATATAGCCTACTTAGTAGTATTAAAGGCTAGTTTAAAATAGTTCTAATTAACTTTAGTACCTAGGAGCTATACTATATTAGTATATTTTTTACTAAAGTATATATTTCTATAGTTAGTTTTATAGATATAGATAATATTATATATAATAATATTATAAGTAATACTAGTTAAGTAATCTTCTAGAATAGTATATATAAATATAAATAGTATTACTAAAATAAATATAGCCTATTTAATATTATTAGAATATTTAGATACCTTAATAATATAATTAGAGAGTAGAATAATAATAGTAATAATAAAAGTTATATTAACTATAAAATAATATAAGTAGGATAGTAGTAAATAGTAATATTTTAAGTAAGGATAGTAGAGGGAGGCTTAATAGACTATAAATTAGAAGAAATAAATATAGAAATATACTAATATATATAAGAATAATTAGAGATTAGTATAAAAGAATATTAGGTAAAAAGTAATATTAAGTATAGTTTATTTTAGTTCTAGTATTACTATTTAGGTTAGTATTTTATAATAACTATTTTATAGTATTTTACTAGTCTAAGATATAGTTCCTATTAAGACTTAAATTAGATAGGTAAAAGGACTTAGTAAGTATAAAATACTTTAGATAATTAAAATCTTTTTACTAAGTATAACCTTAGGCTCTATTTACTATATTAGGTATTTTTTAGTATAGAAATTTTTTTTTTTTTTTTTTTTTTTAGCCTTAGACTCTAGTAAAGTTATTTAGTATTAAATTTAATAGCTTATATATATAATACTATTTAATAGTCTATAGTAAGTAAGCTATTATATTTCTATATAGGTATAGCTATTAAGTAAAATAGTTAAGATATACTTCTAAATAAGTTCTTTATAGATCTATTAATTTTTCTAGAATAGTAATACTATTCTATTTAGTAAAATTAGCTTTATCTAACTTATAAATATATAGAGAAAGTTAGTACTATAACTAGAAACCTTTTTAGTTAGCCTATATATAGACGCTAGGCATGCCTTAGCTACTTTTTTAGTCCCCCTTTATTCGTGTATTGGTAAAGTATAATGCGCCTTTTTATCCCCCCTACTTTATTAAGTTACCCTACCTTATAGTAAATCTCTATAATATATAACTAGAAAAGTAAATATTTTTATAAATATATTCTTTAATATATAGATTAGTAGAAATTATACCTATAGATATTTTTTATAATATAGCTAGAACTATTACTTTTAGTATATATATATACCTAGCTTTCCTTTTTAATCTACCTTAATAAAATTATACCTAGTATTCTATACTATACTATATTAATTTAATACTCCTAGATACTAATAGCTATAGAATATACACGAAAGACCTTTAATAATAGTTTCTAGAAGGCTTTATTCTATAGTATAATTAAAATAGGTAATTAATATAAATATAAAATAGGCTTACTAGACCCCTATTTAAAATTACTCTAAAATAATTCTAATTCTATTTTTAATCCTCTTTAGTTCTATTTAATAATTTTTTAAATAGAAATAGTTATTTATCTTTCTACTATAATAAGTCTTTATTATACCCCTTTATACTATATACTAATTATATTACTAGAAATATTAACTATATTATTAATAAATAGATAAACTAGCCTTTTATAGGTATTTATAGAAGTTATAGTATAGTAAGCTATATATATAATAGGTCTATTTATAATATTATATAGTACCTTTTACCTTATTATAAATAAAGATTTAGAGGGTACTATAGTTATATTTACTTATAGTACTATAAATATAGTAAGTAAAATAGTTAGATTAATTATCTAAAATAGTTTTAATATACTATAGAATATTAGCCACGATTTAAGAATTTAGTAGATAATAATAAATATAAGCTAACTTCTAGTATTTACTAAATTAAGTACCTTTATTATTATAAACTAGTTTATAATTTTAGATATCTTATATATATTTAATACTACTAGCGCTACTTAGTACTACTATACTAGTACCTTAAGGTATATTTATTTCCTACTTCTTAGAAACCTAAATAAGGGTAATAATAGATAAATAAATAGGGTTATTAGTAA
Organism: Karstenula rhodostoma CBS 690.94; assembly: GCA_010093485.1. Lineage (NCBI taxonomy): Eukaryota > Fungi > Ascomycota > Dothideomycetes > Pleosporales > Didymosphaeriaceae > Karstenula > Karstenula rhodostoma. The sequence continues at coordinate 1,250,312 of MU001504.1, forward strand.
TAACTAGAGCTATTTAATTAAGATAGTAAATAGAAAACTTTACCCTATAGATAGTAGTAATCTATCTACCCCTATTAATCTTAATAGAGATATAGTAGATAAAGATATAACTATAAATAAAGTAGAAAATAGTATAAATAAAAATATAGCTATAGATAAAATAAAAGATAGTATAGATAAAAATATAACTATAAATAAAATAGAAAATAGTATAAAAGCTAATAGAAAATAAATAAAAGAGTAGAAAAATAATAGTAGAAATAAATAAAATTATCTAGCTAAAAGGAGATAACTAGAGCTATAGTATAATAGTACTAGTAATAATACTAGAATAAAAATAGATAGTATACTTATTTATAAGTATATAGGTATAATAGGAAAAGGCCTCTTATATAATAGATAGAATAAAAATATACTAGACTATCCCTCTATTTACTACTATTATAAAAAGTATAAAAAATAATAGAATAATTATTAAAAGTTTCTTTTTAAAGATAATATATAATATAAAAGGAGTTATAACTAATAAACTAATAGTATATATAAAATAATATATAAAAAGAAAAAAATTATTTATTTAAATAGAGAGAAGTATAGTATATATAAATATATAGTTAAATAAATCACGAATAAAACTAGTATATATATAAGGAGGTCTAGTACTATAGTAACTATAAGTAAATTATTAAAACGTAGATATATAGGGGACTTATTAAGAAGAATTAAGGAAGTATAAAAAAAACTAGAAGAGGAGAGATTATAGAGAGAAGTATTAAATATTTATTAAAAAAAAATATTAAAAAAAGTAATTAAAAGAAATTTTTAAGAAGAATTATTACTTTATAATTTATATATTCTACTATACTATACCCTATTCTCTTTAGTATATTAAGATAAAATATACTATAAAATACCTTAGATATAAAATACTTTAAATATTAAATATAAAAAGTAATAATAAGTTTATTTTATATTAAGACCCTTTAGTTTTAAATTACCTCTAGATATATATATAGGACTAGTTAAATAAAATAAAAGTAAGATTTACTATATATTAATAGTTAATATATATAATAAAAATTACTATTAGTTACTAGAATAGCCTTTTACTATTATTAGGCTTAGAGGTAATAGAGTATATTTTCTTACTTATAAAGGCTCTAAGCTAAGGTCTTATTAGTAATATATAAAATTATTTAAAAACTATAGTACTTATAGTAATAGTTTTATTATATAGAGAAATCTATCTATAAAGTATATAAAGGACTTTTAATATTTTCTAGTAATATTCTCTAGTTAAGTTAATAAGTAGGGTATTACTTTTAGAGTTAATATTATTTTAGTACTTAGTACTATAGATATTAAGTAGAATAAGATAGTCTAGATTCTCTTAACTATATCTATATATTTTAACTTATAAATATTTTCTAAATAAGTTTTTATTTATATCTATTAAGTATATTATTTAGTTATATTTAATATATTATAGTATAACTATTATACTAGTTATTATTATAATAGTATAGTTATTTTTCTACTCTAATATACTACTTTACTACTACTCTATCTTATTTATTAGTTTAAGTATATTTTTAGTCTTTAGTATTTCTATAGTCTTAATAACTATACCTTTCTTAATATACTCTAGTAAGTAGTAACTAGCTACTTATTTAATAGAGTTTTAACCTATAATAAGTATATATAATTTACTACTTAAGAATAGACTATTTATTATAATAATACTAATATTACTACTAAAAATATATTAAAAGTAGGGCTTAAAAGTAACTATAACTTTACTATTATTAACTAAGTTAAAAATATAATTAAAGTTAAAATAGTAAACTATATTACTATAGTTAGTTAGAATAATCTAGATTCTATTTTTATTTATAAATAGTTTAGAATATTCTTCTCTATATTTTAGTATTATAGAAAGAGAATAGTCTCTAATATAAAGGAACTTTTATAGATAGTTATTCTATAGCTTCTCTAGAGTAGTTATAAAACTAGTAACTTATTATTTAAGTCTACTTATTATTAACTAGAGCTTAGAATAGTAGGTCTTCTACTTAGTAAGTTCTATAGTATATTTTTTAACTTACTAGTAGAGTCCTTAATTAATCTTTTATAATTATTTAAGTATAGACTAGAGCTTAGAATAGCTAGTTCTCTACTTAATAAGTTCTCTAGTATACTTTTTAATCTACTAGAAGTAATTAGTTATCTACTTATTAAACTTACTAGTATACTCTTTAACCTATTAATTAAATTTTTAATTATATTTTTATAACTACTTAAGTATAGACTAGAGTTTAGTATAATTAGTTCTCTACTTATTAAGCTCTCTAGTATACTCCTTATCCTACTAGATATACTAGTAATTAAAACTACTAATATATTTAGTTAAGGTATTTTAAAAGTTTTATAAATATTTAATCTCTTTTACTATAGACTCCCCCTATATATAAAGCTATATAGTAAGCTAACTAAAGTACTCTAGAAACTATAGACTAATTTACTATAGAGATAATTTATTTATTATTTTCTAAGTAAGCTAGAATTTATCTATAGTTATCTATTACCTACTAGTTATAGTTTTACTTAAAATTAATTATTTAGGCTAAGTAGTAGGGTTAGCTAGTAAGGTCTTTTAGATAGAAACTAACTTATTAGATAATAGAGTATATTATCTAGATAGAATATTACTTTTATATAAAATATATCTTATTACTATTATAATAAATTTTACTATACTAAGTTTAGTAATTTTAAATCTAAATATATCTAAGTTCTTTTAAAAAGCCTATTATTTATTTTTACTCTAGATATATAAATATATTAATATTTTAATTTATATTATATTTATCTATTCTAGATAATTAGTATTTTTATAAAAGAATAGTTTAAAGTATTTATATAGAACTTTATTCTTAATTTTATACTAATAGATATTATAGGGAAAGGGAAAGCTATTAACTATAGTAATTATAGTAAATACCTTTACTATAGTAGAGAGGAGAGGGAATAGTTAGTATATACTTATAAGTATTAATTTATACCTTTTAGATATTTAAAGTATTATCTCTAATTATTTTATTAGATATATATACTAGTGGGATATATAAGATACTACTTTTAAAATTATAAATAACTATAATTATTCTAATATACTTTTTAAATTTAGTATAGTTATAGGTAAATATATATCTATTAAACTGGCTATAGAGCTTATCTAAAGATATATTTAAAAAAAAAAAAAATTTATAAATTTTATTTATAAGTAGTATATAGTTTTCTTAGATATAGATTAAACTATTAGTAGTTAGCCCTATATAGAAATAGATAGTATTAGTAAAATAAATTTACTATTATAAGAAACTACCTCTTATTTAAATATTTAATATAGAGGTACTTTAAAAAGTATATATAGAATATTAGTCTAGTAATTAGTATATATAAATATAGATAATCTTTAAAAAATAAAATATATAATAATTCTAAGAATAGTAAGCTATATTATAAGAATATTAGATATAATAATAGCTATAATATTATTAACTAAATAGTCTAGATACTTATATAACTAGTAGATAATAATTTAAATATAATATAGGTATAAGTTAAAGAGTTACTAGACTATATATAAATTATAGAATACTAGCTATTAAAGAGTAAGGTAAGGAATATTCTTAATTTTATAGTTATAAATAAACTTATCTAGGCCCCTTATTATATTCTAGAGTAACCCTAAATAAATACTAGGAAAAGAAAGCACGCTAAATATATAATAGATAATTAGAGGTAGGACTATTATAGATATTATAAAGTGGCTTTAGAGGATAGATAAAAGAAAAGGGTATAAGGGGAAGAGAAAATAGGGCCTACTATAGTATAGAAATATAGCCTATTAATTAACTTAAAGTTATTACTAAGTTAGTAAGAATTTTACTAGACCTAGATATATAGATAAGTATTTTTTTTTTCTTACCCTACTATCTATAGGTACTTAGGGAGTAGTAGTATATACTATCTAGAGTTAGTAATTTAAGTAGGTAAGTAAGATAAGGTTTAAAGAAGCTATAGCTATACTATTCTTATATAAATTCCTATTAGCTATAATTATTTTTATATTAATAAGTATTATTACCCTATTAGTATTCTTAGAACTATATAATACCTATTTAGTTAAAATAATAAAAGGATTTTATAGAGGTAATAAATAATTAGAATCTATATACTAGAATATTTATAATCTATATAGAGAAGGGGAAGGGTAATTAGCCTATATTTATATATATATAGGTTATAAAACCTCTATATTTAAAATTAATAACCTCTATATTTTTATTTACTATAGGTTAGAAAAGTTTTATAAAGAGTTATAAAGTAAGTATATTAATAAAAGTATTTTAGTAATATCTAGAAATAGAGCGCGACTTCTTAGTAAGACTAGTAAAGATATAAATAATATATAGTAGTAAAAGTTATAAGTATAGGAGCTTTTATTAGAGTATAAAATAAGTAGTTTTTTTTAAGTTAATTAAAATAATATATAGATAATAATAACTTAATAGAATAAAGATATAATATATATTAATAAAATAGTAATAATTTAGTAGTAAATAGTATATAGTAGTAAGTTATAAATATAGAAACTATTATAAATATATTAAATTAAACTACTCTTTTAAACTAATTAAGATAGTATATAAATATTAAGTACTATACTAAAATATATTAATACTAAAGGTTAATAATATAATAGAATAATATATATAGAAACTAATATACTATATATTATAGGGAGAAAATAAAGGAGAGACTAGCCTAAATTCTAATCCAGGCCTATAGGACTATATAGTATACTTATAATAAGAGAGAGACCTTTTTATTCTTTTTTAATACTTATTTACTTACTTTTAGACCTTTATTTACGTAATTTAGACCTTTTTTTTTATATATTTTTATACTTTTTTAATTATTAGTATAATACTAACTATTATTTAAATACTAACTCTTCTATTTACTTATATTTACTAATATCCTTAACTTTTATCTATAGCTTATAACTCGCCCTATTACTATTACTATTATTATTAATACTACCTATTTATTATTACCTACCTATTATTACTATTAATATTACCTACTATTTCTTACTTTACCTATTACTATAAAATAGCTATTATCTACTTTATATTTATTAACTATATAGGTTACTCTAACTTAATTATAATTATTTTTACTATAAAGTCTAGCTCCTTTTAGCCCTTAAAAACTATTATAATTATCTCTTACTACTTATATATAAAGTTTTTATTCTTAGCTAACTACTATAGTATTATCTCTATATAGTCTAGATTAGTAATATTATATTAGCGACGCTATATATATATATATATAAAAAACTTATTAATAGACTCTATAATTATATAGTCTATAACTATAACTTATAGTATTTATATACTAAATTAATTATTATACTAATAGAGGTTAACTTACTAGATAATATATTAGATCTTATAATATATATAATTAGATATATCTAGATTACTAATAGACTTACTATTAGTATATACTAGATTATATTTATTACTAAGAATTAGTTATTTACTATTATTAGTTATTTTAATAGAGTAGAATATAGTATAAGTCTTTTTCTATAAAAGTTAGTCTTTATATATAATACTATAAGTTACTTATTACTAGTAGGTAATCTCTCTTTTATATTCTTTTTTAAATTATAATATTATTAATATTTTATAATATCCTTAATATTTCGTAACTTCTCTATAATTATATATTAGATATTAGTAAATAAAAAGTATATTATCCTACTAGCGTTATATAGTATTATAGTATTATAGTATTATAGTATCGCTATATTATATAATATATATAGGTAGGTTAATATTTAGTTAATTAAATCTAGTACTATAGATATCCTTCTTTCTCTCTTATTATAAATAGTATTATCCTTTAGAGCTATTTAATAAAACTATATAGTACCTCTAAATCTTTCCTTATTATTAGGTAGTTATAATAGTAGCTTTATATTAAAAAAAAAAAAAAAAAAAAAAAAAAAAAAGGAGAGACTATATAGTAAAGAAAATAAATACTAAAAAGGAAAAAAATAGCTAGATAAAGTCTATACTAGTATTATCTAAATATATATTAGAAAATATATAGAGGAAGCTATTAATATAGTAATTAAAAAAAATATTAAATAGATTTAAAAATAGAAAAATTTAGAAGTAGTATAGCTTATCCTCTCTTACTACTATTTATATATAGTCTTTAAGGTTTTTTATTTTACTAGAAGCTACTTTATAGAGCTAGAAAAGGTTAAAAATAAAAATATTAATAGTTTTAGTAATTATTTCTATTCTAGTATTTTATTTATTACTACTAATATTCTTAATAGTTAATAAGCGGGTAGTAGGGTCTATAGAAATAAAAAACTAGTAGAAAATAATACTAGCTTTTATAATAATAATATTATTATTCTTAGTATTATTAAATAAAAGACTATACTTTTCTATTAATTATATAGAATTAAATAGAATAATAGGGCCTTTAGAGTAGTAATATTCTATAAGTAGCTTCTTTAGTAACTCTTTAAGGGTAGATATAGTATAGTAGTATTTTTAATTAACTATAAACTCTATATATTTATAGGTATTCTCTATAAAGGGTAATAAGATAGCTATAATAGATAGTATACTTAAATAGTAATAGAGGGATAGAGAGGTAGAAATAGAGAGGAGAGTATATAGTATAATATAATAGAAAAATAAATAGTATAGTATATACTAGAAAAAAAGAAATTACTTTATAATTAAAATACTTATATTTATATAGTAGAAAATAAGTAACTAATTAAAAGAAAATTAAAATAATTTATAATTATACTCCTCTATATTTTATAGATTCTTAGCCCTTTATCTAGAATATATTAGTAAAAAGTTATCTAATATAGAGTTATAGGTAGTTATTACTAACCTCTATTTACTATATATACTAGGGGTATATATCTAATTAAGTAAATACTATTTTTTTCTTATACTATTTTAAGATTATAGGGCTTAGAAGAAATAGATAGAGTATATATATATTTATTTTATAGAGTACCTATTTCTCTATTTTATTACTATTAGACTAGTAATTAAATTTTAGTAGTATACTTTTAGGGCTTCTAGTACTATATAGTTCTAGGGGGCACTATACTAACTACTACTAAAGTAGGTATACCTTTTTATCTATTAGGCTTTTACTACTATAGAATAGTAAATCTAATTTATATATTTTAGTCTTTTATAGAATCTACTTCTCCTATATATAGTAAGACTAGTTAAAATTATATTATTTATAGTTAAAATAGTATTATAGTAATATATAGGGTATAATAGTTATTTTTATAATAATATACTATAGATTATATATAAAAGTATTAGTATCGCGCTATAGAATAAATATAGTTATATAAGTAAAGTAGAGGTTATTAGAATTCTATAATATATTAATTAAAATACTTATAAATATATTATTTTTAATTTTTATAATATAGTTCTAGACTTTATAGATAATATATATAATTTTTATAGAATAGTTTTATAAACTCTTATTTTATAGGCTTTATAACCTTTTAATAATAGTAGATAATTTTATAGGCTAATAAATAGGTATATTAGGCTTTATATTACTTAATAGAATTAGAAAGGAGAGGGATTTATTAAATAGAGGTATATTAGACTTTATAGTATTTAATAAAAGAGAATTATTAAATAGAAACCTAGTAAGGTTTTACTAAGCTACTATATATTATTTTTACTATTTTAACTAGTAGATTATTATATCTATTACTATATATTACTAAGATAATACTATTATAGAAGCTATTACTAGATTTTATCTTTATTAAAAGTTTATACTAGAGGTAGATTTAGCTATACTAGACTATCTAGAATACTACTAGTAATAGTACTATAGTACTAAGCCTTTAAACTAATAAAGTAATAGTAATAGTATTAAATAAAGTTACTATTATTTAGAAATAAGATTTCTTTTAGTACTTATCTACTAGAGACTATTTAAAGAATAACTAGAATATAATTAATTATAGTAAAGAGAATAAAAAGATAAAAAGGAGAAAAAGTAATATAAAAATATTTTAAAAAATTTTATTAAATAGAATAGTAAAAGTAATATAGTAGGTAGTACCCCTCTTTTTTTTTTAAATTTAACCTAACTACTATTTATACTAATAGATATTATAGACTAAACTTTTTTACTATCCTCTACTTAGACTATATCTAGAGTAAGAGGGTATATAAGTATTTCTATAAAATTCTATATTATATATACTATTTACTCTATAATAGACTTTTTAATCTACTAGTATATAGTATATTACTAATAATATATTATATCTAGTATACTAGCTATATATTATACTAGATATTTAAAATAAACTAGCCCTTATTTATTACTTTATAGATAGATATAACCTTTTATACTATATTAATAAGGGATTTAAATAGGCTATATAACTAGATAAGATATAATAATATATAATATTTCTAAATTTTTAAATTATAGAATAAAAATAGATATCTAGTTAAATACTTTTAGTATTTAAATATATAGGCTCTCTATATATAGTTAATAGTAACTATAGATATTCCTAGCTATAGTATATCTATTACTATAGGGGAGCTTTCTAGATATATATCTAGATTTAAAGTATTACTAGTATCTACTTAGCTCTTTAGTATAATAGTACTTAGTAGAGAGGGTAATAATTAAACTAGCCTAAAATTAATTAAAGATAGTAATAAATAATATATAAGGTAGGAGGAAAAAGAATAAATATAAAATAAACTAGCTATAAATTAAAATTAAGGGGGGTATATAGAGAAGGGTAAGTAATAAATAAAAAAGAGGGTATATATATTAATATTAAATATTAAAACTAGAAAATATATTTAAATATTTTTAGTCTAGACTAATCTAGATTATTATATATTATATAAGTACCTCTCTTTTTTATATTATAAACTACTTTATTAATTCTACTTTTATACTCTTTTACTCTAAAGTTATATATAATAAGCCTAAGTTAATAATATTAAAGACTATTATTTAAGTTTACTTTCTACTTTAAATAAGGTAGGAGATACTAAATTATATTTATAATATTATTAATACTAGAGAATTTTCTAGATTATACTATTATATACTATCTATTTAGAAGAAAGAAAAATATAGATTAGTTTTTTTATATTAATTAATAGGTATAAATAGTTTTAGTATAACTATTAATATTTAGTAATATAAATATAATACTAGAACCTCTTTATAGCTATTTTAGTCTCTATTCTTTTAATATTATTAAATTATAAAAATTATATAATTTTATATTTTACTATTCTCTCTCTAGAATAGGCTACTTTATATTAACTCTAATTAGATATAAAAAATAATTATAATAAAAGTATATTATACTAATTTATAAACTATATTAAATTTACTTATTATAGTCTAAAATACTTAAGATCCCCTATATCTAGTATTATTATTTCTATTTTAACTCCCTTCTTTCTATTTATTATATAGTAACTATATAGCTATATTATATAGATTATTCTAGTAAGTATATAATTCTAGAAGAATAAATATTTTTTATAAATAGTTAATTTATAGTAGTACCTTTTTACTCTAATATACCCCCTATATCTACTAGACCTACTAGTATTCTAGATAGGACTACTATACTCTAGACTATAGAATTCTAGATTACTAGAAAATATACTATTATATATAAGGGGGATATCTTCTCTATATTATTTAGGCTTAATTATATAGTCTATAGTTTTAAGTTTATATCTATTAATAGTATAGTTTACTTTAATAATTCTACTAGCTATAGACTATAATTTTTATATATATAGAGGCTTCTCTCTATATACTAGTATATACTTAAGTACCCCTACTTATACTACTTTATTTAATTTAATATTAAGAATACTACTAGACTTAAGATAAATATATAAATATCTATAATAAGTATTTATTAGTACTATAAAATAGTCTTTTAGATTATTATATATATAAGTAATTCTAGTTTTATCTTACTAGTATTTAATATATCTACTATATATTAGATCTATAAAAAGGATTATAATTTTATCCTTAATTTTACTAGATACCTTTCTATCTATAGTATTATATATAGTTATCTAGACCCTAAGTATATAGTCTATTATATACCCCTTAGTCTTCTACTAACTATTATAGAGAGGGTATATAAGTATACTATAATAAATATAAATATAACTAGTAAGAGAAAAAACTATATAAACCTATAAATAGGGCTAGTATATAGTAGCTAGTAGTTAGTAGTTACTAAAATAATAGATAATCTATAACTATATAAGAATATAGAATATTATAGAGTATACCTTAAAATACTTATACTTTAGTAGGAGCTATATCTAGTCTAGAGTAAAGGTAAAAATATCTAGTTTAATATAATAGGTCTCTAGCTATACCTTACTAATCTAAAAATTATTTTTAAGTAGTAATAATAGTTAATCTAGTATAAAAGCGACCCTAGAGAGTATTAGCTAGACTAATTTAATAGTATACCTATTATCTATAATTCTAGAAATAGCTCTATAAACTATTATAATTAAATATAATACTTTATAAGCTTAGATAAGCTATAGTAAAACTTAATAAAGAAACTTAGTAGAATACTAAAATATAAATATTTTAAATAGTTTAAAGATTATAGGTTATCCTCTTCTAGTAGGCTTTTACCTATATAAAAACTAGACTAGATATATATATTTCTTATAATTAAATCTAAATTAGATATATACTAAATAGTTATAGAATACTTATAATTATTAATTAGTTAGTTATTTTAATAATAGAATAATAGGTAAGAAACTATACTATTTTCTATATAGTATTATATAATATAATTATTTATTATTTACTACCTCTATTATTTCTATACTATATACTATATTTATTAGGCCTTATTAAGTATTAAATACTCTTATCTTTTCTTATTATATCTATTACTATAGTATCTCTAGTCTAGTTTATTATTAATAGCTAAATATATAATAACTTTATAAAAGTTAAAATAATTAAATATCTATTAGAAAATTATCTAGTTATCTATATTTAGATTATAGATAATTATTTTAAGGTTTTAAAGTATTAATTACTAGTAGAAGGTAGCCTTCTAGAATTCCTTATACTAGTCTTTTTCTAATCCCTTTTTAAGAGTCTAGTTACCCTAGAATATAGAGTTATAGTTAATAAGGCTAAAGATATATAGAACTATATTATTAAAGAGAAGGATAATCTAGACTTAGTAGATTCTCTACTTATAAAAAGCTTTTTTTACTATTATTAAAAGTAGACTATAGAGTTATAGAATTTATTTAAGTATATATATAAGATATAGAATAAGTAGAAATATAAGTAAAAAAGATAAATATTAAATAAATTCTATATCTTATTATTATTAAGTATATTACTAACTCTAGGGATAGATATTATATTAAGACTAGTAGTATATATAAATAATAGTATATAATTTTCTTTTCTTTTATAGATAGTAATAATATCTAATAGGGTATATAGTATTTCTTTATTATAAGATATATAGGTTAGGTATATATATATCTTAATATTAGTAGTTACTATAAGTATTATTATTATTATTATAATAGTATATTATAACTTATAGGTATTAGTAAAATTAAATAGAAAAATATAGCTAATTAAATCTATAATTCTAATTAAAACTAGTATTATTATTAGTAATTAGAAAAAGTTTAAATAAAAATATAGTATATATAGAAATAATATAAAGTAATATAAATTATTAAAAATATATAGTAAAATAGTTTAAGTAACCTCTTTTACTTAGAAGGAAGGCTATTATAATAATAGTAGTAATAGTAATAGTAAGCTATTATATTCTATTTAATATTACTTTTTTTTATATAATTAGTATATTTTACTCGCTAATATAGAATAGGTACTTACTAACTAAATAGTAGGTTTAATTTCTTATTATATAATTTCTATTTTAATAATAGTAAGAATCTATTAGTAGCTAGCTTTTTTTTCCTTTTAAAGTCTATATTACTAAACGAGTTTTTTATCTTATTTAACTAGATATTTAAGACTAACTTTATTTATAAAAAATTTCTAAACTATTATATAGTAATAGAAGAGAATAGAAACTAGATAAAATATATTCTAAATATTATTAAGAATAATTTAGTATTCTATAAGGTTTTAAGACTATACTAAAAGTATATACTATACTAACTACTAGTTTTTAAAATACTAGTCTATCTAGTATAGCTCTAGATATCTAAAACTACTACTATTCTAGAGTATATATCTAATATTATAGCTAATATTTACTACTAGTAACTCTTTTATAGCGTGCTTAATTAGTATATAAAGAGATAAGAGGTTCTAGCTAGATAATTTAGAATTAATTAGTAAACTAATACTACTAGACTATTTAGAATTATTATTATCCTTATTTATAACTATACTATATATAATTTTAGTTTTACTCCCTATATTTAGACGATTTTAGAAAAGGATAAGTACTAGATAATAGATAAGCCTTCTATTATTATATAGAATCTATCTATAACTATATTTATAATACTATTCTATATTTTTATATAGAATATATACTATAACTAGAAAGGGCTAATATTATTTAGTATTAAGTTTTATAGAATAAATATTTAGTTACTACTATACCTACTAGTATTTAATACTATAATTACTAAAGGTATAAATATAGTATTTACTAGTTTACTTTTTATAGTATTTATATTTAATTTTAATATAATAGTATATTATTAGTAAGAGTATAAGTTTTATATTAAAGTAGATAAAAAGAATAATAATTATTATAATAAAATATCTCTAGTTTAGGAACTACTCTATAGTAGATATAATATAGTTAACTATACTATATTTAAATAGGGCCCTAATATCTATAAAGTTCCTAAAAATAATAGTAATAACTAGAGTAAGCTATAGATACTTTTTAATAGTTTTACTAGTATAGTATTATTTAACTACCCTAAGGGCTATTAGTATAAGCTATAAGTATATAAAATAATATTATAATAGTTTTATAAATAGTAGTAGAAAGAAGAGACTAGATATATAAAAAATAAAATTAGAACTAAGTAGAAATATATAATATATAGATAGCTTATAAATTTCTAAGTATTTTAGTTTCTAGAATATAGTTATTAAGTATATCTAAAGTTAATTCTTTTATATCTCTTTTTCTTAATTAATATATCCTATTAACTATTATAATATTATACTAATATACCTTTACTTTTAAATAGAACTTTTTTTTTTTCTCTATAGTCTAGTCTAATATAGAAGAGTAATATAAGCTACTAATTAGTAAATTTAAGTACCTTTTTTTTAATAACTCCTTTATATTTTCTATTCTACTTAACTACCCCTTAAAAAGAGGGTTTATATAATATTTATATATTAGGTCCTATTTTATCTAGACTTAAAGGAATAGTTAATATTACTAATAAGACTACTATCTAATCTACTTCTATTTTAAAATTTAGATATATATACTTTTCTTTAAGTATCTAGAGAAATAGTATTTATTAGGTATTATAGAATTTTTAGTAACTATCTCCTTATTAAATAGAAAATATTTATAGCTTTTATTATTTCTATCTACCTCTTATTCTTTATTACCCTATTTAAGGGCCTTTTATACTCTTTATACCCTTTTTATACTTCTACTATATAAGGATTAGCTATATTATTAATACTTATTATAAGTTAAAGACTAGAGATTTACTATAATATATATATATATATAGATATTTATATTAATTAGTATTATACTAAAAATATATAAAGTTCTAGCTATTAGTATATATAAGCCTACTATAAGTAAGTTTACTATATAGTTAAAATAAAAGTAATTATAAAATATAGAAGAAAATAGTAAATAAAAAAAAAGATTATAAATTTTTTATTTATTATATAGGGCTAGAGTGCTTAATATATTCTATATATAGTTTTTAAATATATAAACTAGATCTTATCTATTCTCCTATTAACTATATAAACTATAACTAAGGGGGTTATTTCTATCTACTTAACTATTATTATAATATTTAATAAAGTATTATCTTCTACTCTCTCTCTCTAATCTAAAACTATCTACCTAAAGTATAACTAGTATTTTATTAAATTTAGTCCCCTTTCTAGTCTATCTATAAGTTTAGTATAATATAAAAGATAATATTATAAATATTAGTTATATTCTACTAACTCTACTTTAGAGAAGTAAAAGTTTAGTAGTAATAGTAAAGAATTTATTAATAATAAAAAAAAAATTAAAATAGATATTTTTAAATCTAAAAGTAATATATCCTATACTAATTATAATAAAGATAATATTAAAAATATAGGTATAAATATAGATAGAGGTAAATAGAAAAGGGGTAAAAACGATACTTTATAAATAAATAAAGAGGTAAGAGGGGAGCTAGTACTATATTTAGTTAGTTTTCTATACTTTAGATTAGTAAAGAGGTTATTTATATTAATATAAAGTTATAAAGAGATATTAGAATAGATAAAATAATATTATATATATTATAATTCTAAATCTTAATATATTTATTATAAAACTATTAAATAGTATAGTAATATTATTTCTATTATCTATAGCCTTAATATTTTAAATATACTTTTTTTTCCCTTTATAGTAGAGGCGAGATAAATTACTATTATAGTAAGACTATATTTAAACTAAGGACTTTACTAAAAATAGAATATAAATAAGTATTTAAGGTACTATAATAAAAAAGTATAGTTCTAATTCTAGTAGAATAAGATTAAAAATAAGTATAGTAATTATAAGTATCTAGACCTTAATAGTAATAGTAATAGACTTAATAAATATAACTAACTAGCTATAAATATACTAAACTAAATAGGGAGTATATAACTAAAAATTAATAGTAGTTAGATAGTAGAGATAAAAATAAATTAAAACTATTTTAAAGATAATATTACTAATAGAACTTACTATTTATATAATAACTATAATAAATATCTAGAGTAGAGTTAAATATAGTAGTATAAGAGGTAATATTTAAACTTATAGTTATAATTATATTCTTTATAATAGATAGATAGCTAGTAATATATTTAGTAGTAATAGTATAGATAAATAAAATAAAGAGGTATTAAATAGTATAAAAAATCTACTTCTAAATATTAGAAATATATACTATTATATTAAGAAAGAAGTAGTTAGATATATTAAAGGGGAGAGGTATTTAAATAGAACTTATTTTTTTTTTTAAATTACTATTTAACTATTATTAGCTTAGTTAATAGGAACGTTTATATATATAAATATAGTAGACTAATATAATTAATTAATATAAGTAAAATATAAATAAAACTTATAGTAGTAGTTTACTAATATATAGTAGGCACTACTATATATATTTATAGAGAAAAAGAAAGAAAGAAAAAAATAGAAAGATACTATCTATATATATAATTACTATATTAGTATACTAATTATAAAACTATACTAGAGGTCTTATTAAGTAGACTAATAATATAGTTAAATTCTAGTTATTACTAATATTAGTAAAATAGAGGTTTAGAATAACTAGATATTTTTAAATTAAAAGAAAATAAACTATACTAAAATACTAATACTTTAATAATAGAGATAAATACTAGTCTAACTAGATATATTCTATATATTTAAAGTAAATAATAAATTTACCTTTTAGTATACTATACTATATAGTAAGGTATTAGATTAGATCTAAATTTAAATCTAGATTTAGATCTAGATACTTTTCCCCCTATCTAGAGGTATCTTTAGTATTAAAAAAGGATAGTAGTTATTAGTAGTAGGTCTTTAGTACTATTTTATTAACTATTTATTCTTTTAGTTTTATTTATAAATAAGTATATTACTATAGAAAAGTAAATAGTTTTACTATATACTATTATATAGAGTCTACTTTAAGGGTTAGTAATAGTAGTAGTAACTAAATAATACCCTAAAATAATAAACTTATAATTACCTTACTATATAATCTACTAGGCCTAAGTATTAGATAATAAACTAAGAAACTTATAATAGAATTTTCTAGCCTATTACTAATAATATATACCTTAAAAGAAAGTATTACTATACTTTTAATAGTAATACTTAAATATAATAAATAAAAAGCTCCTACTTAAATTATATAAATAAAACTAACTATAAAGTATTCTCTATAATCTATTATATAAGTAAAACTAATTATATTTCTATTTTACTTTATTAACTATATCTCTTAGTAGGAGTAGATTAGTATAACTACTATACCTACTAGTTATATATAAACTTATAGTAGGCTAAATATAAATACTTAGTCTTTACTAATAGTATTAAAAATTCTAATACCTCTAAATTTATTAGATTTTATTTTTATAGGGTTACCTTCTACTAGGATATAAAGACTACTAAAGCTAGATAACTTAGCTACTTTTCTAGTAGATATAAACTAACTCTTATATAATATCTATTTATTTAGCTAAAAGAAGGTATTTATTAATATAATTATTATTTAGTTTAAGGCTAATAAGGTTTTTACTATTTTATAGTACTTATTCTATACTATTAGAGTCTTCTATATAAATAGAATAAGGGGGATATTATTATATAAAAATAAAAATTTATTCCTTTCTAATATTTTATTTTATTAGGTAGCTAAGCTTATTATTTTTTTAATCCCTTAGTATATTTAATAGACGCGAGAGGAGGTTTTTTAGTAAGTATATAATAGTAATATATAGGAGTAACTATTCCCTCCCCTAGACTAAAACTATAAAGACGTCCTTCTAGTATAGATATTATAGAATAATATAGAGGTATATAAGGTATTTAAAAAGTTTTATAATAAGTACTATAATATAAACTTAGTTCTCTAACTCTATTAGTTATACTTTTAAGTATTTTATCTTTTATAGTCTTAAGAAATACTTTAACTTAAGTTTAACTATTTTAATTAGTTTATAATAAAGTTAATAGTATAATAGATATTATTATTCTACTTTAGAATATATATAGAGAATTATTTATACTATTTACTAAATACTATATATCTTCTAATAGATTATAAAAGCTACTATAAAATAATATATATATACTAGTTAAATTACCTAAAATAATAGTTTAAATTACCGCGTATATACTAATTAGACTACCCCTAAAAAAATGGCTTAAGTATATCTATATATATAGTAGATAAGTTACTTTTTAAAAGAAAATAGAAAATAGCCCTTCTAAAACCCTAGATAATAAGTAAATACTTTATATTAATAAAATTATTTCTATTCTCTTCCCTTTTATATACCTAAATATATACTATTAAGAATAGTATATAAATTTTTAATAATTTAAAGATATATTATCTCCCTTAGTAGGGTATTTCTTTAAGTCTAGTATTTACTAATATATATTAATAAACTTATCTAGCTTTATATTAGTCTAAAGTCTCTAAAACCTTTAACTAAAAGATATTAATTATAAAACTTTTTAAAAAGTCTTCTAAACTCTCTATTATACTTATTCCCTTTCTTACTCTAGATTAATATTTAGAGAAGAGGTCTAAGGAGCTTAAACTATACTATATAAATACTTATAATAAATATATTATATAAATACTAGTATTTATTAACCTTAATAAAGTATATCTTTAATACTATTTAGTATATATTTTCTATATTTATAGTATATATATATACTTATAATATATATTATACCTATAATAAAGTAATAAACCTTATTAGCCCTTTTAAGTAGTTTATTCTCGTTTTTAGGAAAGGGATATAGAGCCTCTATATAGTAAGGCTAGAATTATATAAAACTAAAATTATCTATTATAGACTTTAGTAGAACTTTCTATATTTAGAGTTATTCTAGATTATTATTATACTCCTAATTTTTATTACTCTATAGGGTCTTTTTATTTATTTCTATTTATACTAGTATAGACTCTATTATCTAGCTTAGGTCTAATTTAAATAGATATTATTTAAACTAATTTAGATTAGAGTACTTAGCTTTTTTAAATAACTTCTAATATACGTTATATATATTAAATATATAAAATACTTCTATAGTCTAATTAAAAATCTCTCTAAATACTACTAGAGTTAGATTACTAGCTCTAAAGTACTTATACTTTATATAGAGCTTATTTAATATTATATTTTAATTTTTACTTTTTATAACTAGTTTATTCGTAACTTATAGGTAGATACTAAATTAGATATAGATAATAAGTACTTATATATTAGATATTTAAGTAAATATTAAAAGTAAATAAAAGATATACTTCTAAATAGATATATCTAGTATATATTATAGTATATTATACTAGAATTAATATATTCTTATATTAGGGAAGGATAGTAAATAATTAATATAGAGTTATTTTAAGTATAACTTTTTTTAGCTAATACTAGTATTATACTTATAGCTATTAAGATAAAGGTAGACTCTAATTTATTTTATACTATAGTTTATTAGTTACTATTTATAGTAGTTATTACTAATAGTAGTAGTTAAGGTAATAGAATATAGTAATACTATATAATAATTACTTTCTATATAATAAAGTAACTAATATATAACTATATAAAATAGATAAAGATATTAGATATTAAATAAAAATATTAGATATATATAATTTTTCTATACTACTATAATAAATATACTATTTAAGTCTACCTATATATAATTAGCTATAGCTCTAAATATACTATTATTTAAAACCCTTTTATATTTAAATTAACTTAATTATATATTATTCTTTTTAATAAGGCTATAGTAGGGGTTATTCTTCGTACTTTATATTATATCTTCTATAGTATAAAAAGTAAACTCCTCTCCTCCCTAATACTTAGTATACTATTTAGTATAAATACTAATATTAATTTATACTAATAGAGTACTAAATTTACGAGTATAGTTTATACTAGATAAATAGTTAAGAGTTAGATAATAGGTATCCTATTATATATTATTAAAGATATCTCTAGAGTCTAGCTTACTTAGGGTAAATATTCTCTAATACCCCTAATAATATATTTACTTATATATATTTTTATAGGCTATAAAAATAGTTTAAGTAATAGGGCCTTTATCTTTTTAAAAATTATACTCTCCTCTAATCCTCTTATAGCTTAGGAGTACTATAAGTAGTAAAGCTTAAATTTTAAAATATTTTTCTACTACTTTAATATTAAAAGTAAATAGTAAATCTATTAATATAATATTATTTTTATTATTAGTAATTTTTAGAATCTATACTATATTTATATTATATCTAGATAGGCCTAGATTAAAATCTAGAATATATATCTAGATAGAATTTAGTAGATACTAAAATAGTATACTATTAAGCTCTAAAATATACCTATTATATTAAAATTACTTTTTAATACTTATAAATCTATATATAATTTCCTCTTAATACTTTCTAAGTTATTATCTAAGATTATAAGGCCTTACTAATAGTATAGAAATTCTTTAACTAGTATTAAATTTAATAGTTAGTTTATACTATTATTATCTAATACTATATAGTTTATATATCTATAAAATAAGTAAAAGTAATTATTTAAATAAACTATTTTATATTTTTATAAGTATATTAATAGGTAGATAGGCCTCTACCTCTATAATAACCCTATAAAATTACTTATTATAGACTTAGTTATTATATATATAGACCCTTAGACTAGTAGATTATAGTAGTTCTTTATTAAGTATAAGTAGAGAAAAGGGTATACTAATTTAATTTTCTAGTTTTATTTTAAATTTAACTAGTATATACTAGTATTCTAATATTTATACTAAGATATAGACTCTTACTAAGTCTTCTTTATAAAAGACTCTAATATAAAATATTATTTAGAGGAGGATAAGCTTAGTAAAATATTATTAAGTAAATTATAGATATATAGAAAGAAATTATAATAGATTATAAGTAATAGGTAGTAAGAATTACTATAAAGTAAAGATACTAATAATAAGTTAAACTCTAATAATAATAATAATAATAACTATAAAGAGTTAGCTATAGATTTTAATCCTCTTTTTAAGAAGTCTAAAATAATTAAGCTTAGTAAAATTAAAGATACTTCCTATAAGAATAATAGTAATAAAAAGAGTAAGTAAAAGAGTAGAAAGTAATAAGGGAATAGTAATAAAACTAAAGCCTATATATATAAAATATTTAAAAATTAGTTCTAGTATCTAGACTAGTATATTTACTTCTATATATTTTAAAATAGTTTTTATAAAACTTTAGTCTTTATTAAGTATACTTAAAGTAAATATAAAAAGGTTATATATACTAAGTATTAAATACTACTATAGTCTATACTAGGTAATAAGTAGATATCTATTACTTTTAGTTACTATTTATATAAATTTAAAATATATTACTAATCTATATAAACTAAATTAGTATATTTATAATAAACCCTTATTACCTATAAAGATAAAAGAGGAAGTGTATAGTAACTATATAAAAATTATAGTATAGAAAAAAAAAGAATTTAAGAGAGTATAGTTAGTAGGGCTAAATAGGCTAGAACTACCTAACTATATTAAAGAGGTATTTCACCTAATATTATACTACTATTAAGGTAGTACTAAATTGCCTACTAAACCCTAGAAAATAGTATTTTCCTTAAAAATCTAATTAATAAAAACCTATTACTACTATAAACTTTATTCTTTATATATAAGTACCCTAAAGTATAATTAGTAAATAGAGGTATTAGTTCTAATACCTAGCCTAATACTTATATATAAGCCTAGCGCTAGGTAAACTAAGATAGTATATTCTAGTAAAGACTAATTACCCTAGTAAATTAGTAAATATACTAGATATCGCGCTTTATAATAGTAATATACTTAGTATAGATATAGGCTAGTAGTATACCTAAATTTAGTTAATAAATATAATAGAGCCTAATACTAGGACTAGTACTTATACTTAAAAAAATAAACTAGAAAGGCCTTAGAGGCTTCCTAAAGAGCTATAATAGTACTAGGCTAGAAATAAAGGCTATAGACTAGGTCTTTATTAATAGTCTTAGGGAGAGTATAGTAGGTAGAGTAGAAGATACTATAATTAATAGCTACTTCCCTTACTAGGTACTAGAATAGTAGCTTAGGGATAAATAGGTTAGTACTTTTCTAGAACTAGTAGATCTTATAAAGAGCTATAGCTAGAGAATATTAACCTAATACTAGCCTAATACTAGTACTATACTTACTACTAGGTTTATAGTAGTAAGGTTTTTTAATACTACTAATAGTTAGAGTAGATTACTAAGTCTTAGTAGGTAAACTAGAAATAGTAATTTTATAAGGGGTCTTAATAGTTATTAGATAACTAGATAGACTAGCTATAATATATAAGTATAGGGCTAATACTTAGAATTAATACCTAACTTACTTTAAGCCTTAGCCTTACCCTTACCCTTACTACTAATAGGGTGTAAAGGCTTAATCTTTCTATATAGTACTATACTAGTAAATTTATAGAGATTATTTATAGATAGGATTAATTAAAGAGGGTTAATAATTTATAGTATTAAGGTAAAGAAGAGAGAGGGTAAAAGAGTAGAAATTATAGTACTTATATAGATTATATAATAGGCTTACTTAGCGCGTATATATAATATAAGTAAAAGTAAACTAGAAAAAAGTAAAGATAAAAGGTAATAAATTAGAAAAAGAGCTCTATATTTATAAAAACTTAATCTATTTAAGCTATTATAAGTATATATAGGGTATTAGGTAGTATTAGTCTATATAATAAAAAAAGTAATAAAATATTTCTACTTTTAGGTAAGATATATTTACCTTTACTTTAGTAAGTAAGTTATAAAGGCGCCTTAGTATTTATAGTAAGAATAAAAAGTAAATATATTCTAACTTTATAAAAATTTAATATATTTAAGCTATCTTAAGTATATATAGGGTATTAGGTAGTATTAGTCTATATAGTAAAAAAAGTAATAGAATATTCCTATTTTTAGGTAAGGTATATTTACCTTTACTTAAGTAAGTAAAGGTGCTTTAGTATTTATAGTATAAGTACTTAATAGATAGGTATATAATAGTAGGGTTTAATTATATAAGGTCTACTTATAATATTTATTAATAACTTCTTTTATTTATTTTTACTACCTTTCTTCTATACTCTATATTATAGGACTATATAGTTACTTATTCTATACCTAATATCTACCTATTACTTTATACCTAATACTTATCTAATACCTCTACTATAGTAGACCTACTTAATATTAAGAAGTATAAAGGCGCTAGAGAGTACTCTTTAAATAAAAGTATAAAGAAAAATATAGCTATTTAGGTAAAAAAAACTAGTAAAGAGCTTACTATAGAGTGTAATAAAATAGTAGATAATATATATCGCTCTAAGTTCTAGAAGAATACCTTCCTACTAGCTATATAGCTAATTATTAATTAGTTACTAATAAGAGACTAGCCTAATATACTAAAATAGTTATATATCTAGTTAAATAATATATATAATATAATATAGTAAATTAAAGAAGTATTAAATAGTATTAGGTACTAATATATTTAATAGCTTTAATACTAGAACTACTTAGCGCTATAAGGTAGTAGCCTATACTAGCTAAGATATTAGTAAAATTAAGGCTAAGTAGTTTATAGAGAAGTAAGCTTAGTATTTTAATATTTCTAGTTTCTCTACTCTAACTCTAATAATACTAATATCTATCTAACTACCTAATACTTTAACTAATACTAGAGCCTTATTATTAAAGACTTTAGACTAGTAATTACTTAACCTATCTACTATTCTTAAGAGAAATAAGAAAGAAGAAGTTAAAGTAGACTAGAAGGCCTTTAGGTAAGAAGTTCTTAATACTAAAATTAGTATTAAGAATATAGCTATACTTAATACCTAAATTATTATAAGGGATAAGACTACTAAATACTTTAAAACTCTATATAAAAAATAGAACTATCTTTACTAGGGTCTTAAAACCTTTCTTAATAACCTATAGGATAAAGATCTCCTATTTATAAGTATATAAGTATTCTAAGACTAATACCTTACTAATACCTACTAGGTATAGATTAAATAGATACTAGCTAGGTTAGATATATAAGTTTAGGATCTAATTCTAGTAAAGAGGATATTAGCTTAAAAGAATATAAAGGTAAGTTTCTATTTAAACTATAGTATTCTTAACTAATTTAATATAGTATTATATACTATATAAGGTAACCTTATTAGCTATATAATATCTCTCTATATATAAGACTTTAAGAATTACTTACCTACTATTTATAATTCTATAGTCTAAGTAAGAGAGGGTACTTATTAGTTTATTCTATATAGCCTAATTTACTAGTTTTTTCTACTAATCTATAGTCTATATAGTATACTAGAATATATATAAAGAGGGTATTACTCTATTATTTTCTAGTCTATATAAAAAGTATATACTATACTCTACTTTATAAGTAAAGTATTAGCTATAGTATTAGGTATTACTAATAAGTTAGGGACTATATATTTAGAGTAAGTAGATTTACTAGTAAAGAGGTTACTTATATTCTAGATATAGTATTTAGTAATAAGGAGGATCTACCTAATAATATAGATTAGATTATAGATATACTTTATAGCACTAAGGATAAAAACTAGATAATAAATTAGTAGGAGGTATAGTATTAGGTATACTAAAAGGTATTAGGCCTTATAATAGTTAGAAGATAGTTCCTAAATATAAAAGTAACTAATTTAACCTCTATTATTTATTCTTCTTTCTTACCTTTATATATTTCCTATCTTTAGACCTTAAATACTAGAAAGGAAAAGAAGTCTTAAATATAAAGCCTTTAATACTCTATATATATAATAGGGTAATATATAATAAACTAGTAATAAAGTCCTTCTCCCTAGATATAAATATCCTAGCTAAAGTAAAACTAAGACCT
Organism: Karstenula rhodostoma CBS 690.94; assembly: GCA_010093485.1. Taxonomy (NCBI): domain Eukaryota; kingdom Fungi; phylum Ascomycota; class Dothideomycetes; order Pleosporales; family Didymosphaeriaceae; genus Karstenula; species Karstenula rhodostoma. Next base: position 1,274,463 of record MU001504.1, read on the forward strand.
TAAGACTTATATACTATAATAGCCTATACTAAATAGAGAGGAAACTAGACCTATATAATAACTATCTAGTTATAAAGGAACTTATAAGATATAGAGAAGATAGGTATAGCTACCTTATCTACCTCTATAGTATATAGACCAGGCCCTATATATTAATTAAAAGTAGTAAGAATAGCTAAAGGGGATTCCTTTATATAGTCTATAGTAGCTAGATACTATATAATATTATTAACCTCGCTAATAGCTCTATTAATAAGACTATACTTAGTCTAAGTATTAGCTAGAAGTATAACCTTAGTACTAATAAAAAGGAGAAGTTTACTCTCTAGATTACTAGCTTCTATTAATAGTATTATTATATATATAGGGTTATTATATTTAGCGTAGTAGGCTAATACTAGTTAGTATTAGTCCTAAAAATAATTATAATTAATTATATTAACCTTATAGTACTTAGTGTAGAGGTATATAGAATTATAGAAAGTATCTATTTCTAAATTTAAAAAAATAGCCCTATAATAAGTTTAGAATAGTAACTAGTCCTACTAAGTACTTTTATTAACTTAAAGTTATAAAAGGGTATTTTAAAAGTTAGCCTTACTATCTCCTTATTAGTGTTAAACAGTATTAAGAATAATAGTTTTTAAGAATTACTAGTAGAGCCACTTTATATAGGTATTAATAGGTCCTTTACTTAGTAATAGATTATATAAAGGTTACTAGGTAATAGGTAGTAACTAATAAAAGTCTCTAGATATAATAATATTTAGGCTAGTAAAAGGGAGGTATATAAATTAAAAATAGATTTTACTAAATTAGATACTAATCTAAGCTAGTATATTAAGACTAACTATAGACTTCTTATTAATAATAAAATAGTATATAGAGGAGAAAGTAAACTATAATTACTATAGAGTAGTAGTAGGTAGTAATAGTATAATCCCTCCTATATATATAATTAGAATCTAGAAAAGACTATTAATTATTTAGCTATTAATTAGAAATATAGTAACTCTAGTAGGTATAGATTAAATAATAGGAGATAGTATACCTACTTCCTTAACTAGTTAATTAAGGTAAGTTAAAATTATTTTAATAACGTAGATTTTACCAGTACTAGCTTTTCTATTAAGATTAATAAGAAGCTATAGTAGTACCCTCCTACTAAGGATTACCTTAAAATAGTTTATTACTATATTAAAGGTAATCCTTTATTAAGTAGCTAGAGTATTAGAATTAGTATTAGGCTATTCTACTCTAGTAATAGAATACTCCTAAATTAACTACTTCTAGTAGGTTAAACTACTTAGATCCTAATAGTTATTATATTCCTTAGTACCCTAATCCTTAGTATAGTTAATAGGCCTAGACCCTAGTATATCTTAGTTAACTAGTTTACTATTAATAGTAGGTCCTTAAGCTACTAGCTTATCTAACTTAAATTAGTCTTAAATAGGTATTTCTTTAAGTTCTAGGTCCTCTACCTCTACCTAATTAAGATTATCTCTATAATAATTAATATACTTATAGGTATAATATATATAATAATAGTAATAGGCCTTAGTATTAGTCTTAAATAACTACCCCTAAAAATTATAAATATTATCTATATACTAGAAGGGATAATAAAGTATAAGCTTAATATAATAGAAGTAGGCTAGATCTAATATAGAAGAGTACTATAGATAATAGAATAGGATATATAGTTTAGCCCTAGGTTACCTAGAGAGGATCTTACTCTTATAATTAAAATATAGAAGGAAGTTAATATAGTAGAAGCTATTAAGTATAAATAGGTATTCCTTATATCTCTAGAGTATTAACTTTCTACTCTAGAATAGAGTACTATTAGGATTAAGCTCTTCTTTATTTATCTATTAGACTTAATAAAAAAAGAATATAGTAGACTATACTTCTTTAGGCTAGTAATTAATACTTATTATAACCTATATAGACTATATAAATAGAAGACTAAATAGTATATATATAACTTCTTAGACTAAATAGTCTCTTTCCCTAATTATTTTATTTATAAGCTTAGATATAAATAAAGTAAGAGTATAATCTTTATTTAGGTAGGGAAGAATAGATACTATAAGGTTTATATAGGAAATAGTATATTTTTTAGCCTTTAAGGTATATATACTAATATACTAAGCTATACTAGCTATACTAGTATAGACTTAGATATTAGTATTAGCCCTCTAGCCTAATACTAATATAGGATAGAAAGGGTTAAGTTATATATAATTATAGATAGGTTTAAAGCATCTATATCGCTTCCTAGGGGGAATAATAAAAGTAGGGTATAAATAAGTAGGCTAAGGAGCCCTAAACCTATAGGTTTCCTCTCTTATAGTAGTATTTTTCTAAAGATAGTAACTAGAAATATATTAGTATATATAATACTAGGTAAGAATTAATAATAGTTTCTAGTTATTAAACTTTATTTCTATAAAAGGAAGTAATAATAATATTATAGTATTAATTAGAATAATAATACTATTAGATTATATTAGTTTAGAATAGGTTACTAAAATAGTATTAGACTAGTATTAGGCTAGATATTTAATATTAGCCTCTATAGCTAAAGGGCCTAATTCTAGATCTAGATTTAGAGTATTACTAATATAGTAGAGCCTATAATTATAGGTACTCCTATACCCCTACTATTTATAGCGATCCTAGGAGTCCTAGATATTAAAAAGAGAGATAAGGATATACTTTTTAAATATAATAAATTAAATATAGAAATAGTAAGCTATAATATAAGGATATTCTTTTAGAAAGTTCTAAATAAGTCTCCTCTATATATTTAAGGTTACTACCTACTACTCCTTAAATTATAGTATAAACTAGAGGAGATTATACTAAAAGTTATTAGTAGTAGAGAAAGTAATAAATAAGATAGGGCTTTTTAACTACTTAATCTAGAAAGTATTAGGTAGGTATTAGGTAGTTAAGGTTATAATAACTTATTATAGTATTAAGCTTCCTACCTTCTTATTACTAGTATAGCTATATTTCCTAGAGCTAGGCGCCTATATAAATAATAGAGTTAATTAGTAATACTCCTTAATTAGGCCCTAAAAAGGTAGCCTGAATATCCTTAGCCTATAATAGAAGACTATTAATACCTTACCTAGCTATAAAACTAGCCTATATTATAGATACCTTCTATATTATTATATTAAATAGAGTAAACTAAAATTAAGAATAGTAAGTAAAATATCTATCTTTATAATAAAGAAGGTAATATATATAGGTAATAAGATTAACTTCTTATAAATAAGGCTTATTATAATTATCTATACTAGTAGGGTATAGTAAAGGGAATATAAAACTTAGGTAGTAAATACTCCTAGTAAACTTAGTAATTAGTATTAGGCGAATAGCTCCTATAGAGAGGTAAATATAACTAGTATAAGAATAAATTTAGTTCTAAAGAGATTTAAACTTAGGGGTAGCTATATCTAAATTAGGTATAGCTAAGACCTCTAGAGGCTTATCCTTATTCTTATATATATTATCCTTAGTACTAGCCTCTTTATTATTACTATATACACTCTTACCTCCTCCTTATATAGAAGTAGTACTAGGTAGTATACTACCTATATTTAAAGAATAAAACTACTAGCTAAAGGAGGTATTAGGTATAGTATTAGTTATTTAACTAGAACTAGAGTCTTTAGAACTAAGGTAAAGGACCTCTAGTTACTACTTAATAAAACTATTAATAAGAAGGGATATAAGAGCCTTATAGTTAATAGTAATATTTTAGTAGTTAGAATAATAGGTAACTAGAAATAAAAGCTACTACTATATAATAGAATAGTATATATAGTAGTCCTTCTTAAATTAGTAATTAATCTAATTTAGGTTATCCCCCTTAGTCTAGGCAGGCTTTAGAATAATAATCTTAACCTCTTAAGGAAACTATAGAAGTTAAGAAAAAGGTATTACTATATTAATAGTAAAGTTATAAATATAGTTATAATAATAGTATTAGGCCCCTCTATAGGTATATATCTCTATAGTAATCTAGACCTAAGTAAGTAGGTATTCTTCTATATTAGTAAGAGGTAGTAATAATAAAGGTAGAGGCCCTAGATCTATATTATTTCTACTTCTATATAATAGAATAAAATCTAGTCTATTATTTTTTATTTAATCCTAGTAATAGTTATTATACTCTCCCTAGATAATATAGAGGTTAAACTACTAGTAATTATAGATAGAGTAAGTACTTATCTAAATATTCTTAAGCTCCTAATAGAATACTAATATATAGTTTAATTCTTTAGATAGAAGTATAGGTTCCTATAGATAGTCTAGGTTTATAGAATCTAAAGGTTACTAAATAGAAGGATCCTACTAATATATTTAGTCTTTAGTAGTTATAAAGTCCTCTATAAAGAGGTCCCTACTACTAAATTTATCCCTATTACTTTTATTACTATAATTAAGTATAGGACTATTAGAGGAGGTAAAGTCTAATACCTTATCTAATATCTATAGACTTAGGGATATAGGAGTAGGCTAGATAGATATTTATACTATTATAAATTAAATAGATTTTATATCTAAATCCTCTATATATAATAGTAAAGGAGTATATAATATTAATTATATTATATTTAGCCTAGGAGAGGATATTAGAAGAGGGATCTAATAGGCCTTATATAATAAATAATAGCTATCCTAAGATAACCTTTATAGAATTAGTCTTATTAGGGTAAAGAGCTATAAAAGACTTAGTAAAGATAATAGAGTATAAGGTATAAAATATAGTTAAGTTATAGTATTAGTAGATCTACTAATAATATAGTATTTAGAAAGAGGTATAATAGGAGTTAGTAGAGAATATTTTTATCTATAATATATATAGCGTTTCTTTAGTTTTCTATTTATAAAGATATTAAGAACTAGATTAAGTAGATAACTATATTTATAGTAGAGTAGTATAGGTCCCTAGCCTATTATTACTAATTAATAGAGAGATAGTATATAGCTAGAATAGGTAGTATAATATAAAAACGTGTCTATAAAGTAGGTATTAGTCTAGATATTAGATAAGGATATATATAAAAAAAAAGAGGTAGGGTATAACTAATCTACTTTAAAAGTTTATTTTATACTAATTTAGAAATATAATCTATTATAGGAGGAAATACTTTTATTTACTATTATCTATATAATTTTAAAAGAAGGGGAGAATAATATCTTCTATAATAGACTTAAATTACTTAGCCTTATAAAGGTACTACTTAGCCTATTCCTAAAGCTCTAGAACCTTATAAAAAAGGATATACTCCTAGTTAGAATTATTAAGATACTCCTTATACTACTAATACTATCCTATAATAATTATATAGTACTTAAGAAAGGTATACTAATAAGGAAGTAAGGTATTATAAAGAGAGTATTATATAGTATCTATAGTAGAATATAGTAGGTTAGCTAGTAAAGATATATAGGATAATAGTATACTTTTTAATATAGAAGAATATAGTATTATAACTTTAGGGTAGGTAAATTTAGGGGGTAATAGTATCTATAAATCCCTATTAATATTAGTTAAGATAATAATAAAGAGGGATATCTATACTTTATTCTATCTATTATAGCTATAATATTATCCTAGATAAGTATATTTATATTATATATAATAGGCACTTTAGTACTAGAAGGACTTTTACTCTATTAAAAGGTGTTAGGAAGTACTATAGAAATAAAGGATATAGATAGTATTCTATAGGTATAGAATATCTTAAAGGATATTAAAGTAGATAAAGGAAATAGTATAAGACTACTAGGAGTATTATTAAAATTAAGTATTATAATAGTATTATAGTAAAAGGATAGATAAGAAATAAAGTTAAATTAAGTTAAAAAAAAGGTTTTAAGTTTTTAAAGTATTAGTTAGTATTAGGCTAGACTAATACCTAAAGAAGAATCGCGTACTAGATAAATATTTAGAAATATATAGCTAAGTTTAATATTCTATAGCTAGAGTGATTATAGATAATATATTAGTTATATTAGTATTTAGGGAAATATTATTATATCGCGTTTTAAGAACTAATTAGAATATATAAAACGCCTTTTTTTAGCTAATAGAAAGCCTAAAATCCTCTATCCTAATTAGGTAATATATAGCCCTAAGGTTTAGCTAGCTATATAGAAGCTCTACTATAATAGTTTACTTCCTCACTTCGTTTATTATGAATAATAAATAAAAAATACTAATACCTAAAAATAACTATATTATAGTATTATTATACTAAAATTAAGATATTTTATATAATTTCTAACTCTACTAAGATAGGTTTTCTTAATAAAACTAAAATTACTCTATATTATCTAGCTCTAACTAATAGATAGTATACCTAATATAATAAATAGTATATATATATATAATATATAATTAGTAAAAATATTTATATTTTCTCTACTAGACTAAAAACCTACCCTATAGTCTTATATTAGATTAGTAAGTACCTTAGAATCTTTAGTATATAGGATAGTAGGCTATAGTAGAGGTATATAGATTTACTAACTAAAACTAAAACCTATAATATATATAGTCTATTAGCGCTACTATAAAGTATATAAAAGTATAGTCTATAAAAAATATAATAGTTTTTTCTAATAACTATTTAGTTCTAATTATAATATTAGGTACTATATAATATATACTAGATAGCTAGCTAATTTTATAATATATCTAGTAGGGTATATAGTCTATATTAATATAGAAGGCTTATATATATATATAAATACTACTTTTTTTTTAAAAACCTAGAAGTATATAGTAATTTTAGTTACTTAGAGATTTATAAAACTAATAGGTATAGCTTTCTAACTAATAAGTTATAAGTCCTATATAGATATAATATATAGAAGGATATTAATAAGTAATTAGTTTTTACTTATTAAATCCTAGTATATAACTACTATTAGAGTAATAAATAATATCTACTTTACTCTAGAATATCTATCTATTATATATATATTTTATATAATCTAGATAGTTATTATATTTAGATATAGTACTATAAGATTAATAAATATAATAAGTTATATTATTTCTATATCTATTAAAAGTAGGTATTAGAGTATAGTATATAGTATATTATATATATAGCTTATAAGATATACCTCCCTATAGATACTAAGTTAAGTTAAAACTCTAAAAAAAAAATTACTAATAAGAGGAGAGCCTTTCTATAAATAATTAAAATTAAATTAGCCTACTACTATAATATCCTATAGTATAAATACCTAAAAATTAAAATTAATTTTTAAAAATAATTATATAACTATATAGCTTATAATAAAATTAGAGGAATAGTAAATAAAGTTTAAAAAGGTTATATTTAAATACTATATAAGAGATAATTTTATTTACTTTACCCTACTTTATTTATAACTACCTATTTTATACTATTTTATTTATATAACTATCTAATTAATATATCTTTATATTTTATATATTTTAGTCTAAGGAACTCTATCTAAAAGCTTAGTTATAAGGTAGATCTAATAGTATTCTATATTAAAATAATATTTATAAAATAGTTTTTCTTTTATATAGCTTTTTCTATTCTATTCTAGTACTACTATTATATTCTACTTTTATACCTTTTTATATTAATAAGTTAATTTTTAATATTAGATATTTTTTATCTCTATAGGTCTTACTCTAGCTAGAGATATTATACTAAACTAGAAGACTAGCTAGAAAAGCTAAGCTAGGTTTACTAAATAGTAATCTAATATATATTTTAGTATATTTACTTATTTTTATAATTACTATTTAAATTCTAGGTTAAAGACTACTTCTATTTATACTTTAATAGCTACTCCTTCTCTATTTTACTATCTAAATTTTAGGTTAAAAATTACTTCTATTTATACTTTAGTAGTTACTCCTCCTCTACCTTATTATTTAGATTCTAGATTAAGGGCTATTTTTATCTATATTTTAATAGCTACTTCTCCTCTACTTTACTATTTAGATTCTAGATTAAGGGCTACTCCTATTTATACTTTAGTAGTTACTCCTCTTTTATTTTACTATTACTTAGATCTATATTAGTAGTAGAACTAGTTTAGTTAATATATCCTATATTCTATTTATTCTACTTATTCTTATATATTATATATAGGCTTAGAAGACTAGTTAGTATTTTACTCTATAATATTATATATAAAGTCTATTTATATATATATACTTTATATAGTTTATAAAAGTCTCTAACTATTAATAGGTTCTTTAGTTTTTATATAGAATATATAAACTTAAATACTTATAATATTATACTATATTTAGTAGTATATAGTAAGTAGAGTAGTTAAGGTTATAATACTAAATTAGTAGTACTAATAATAATATAGTCCTTAATAGTATTCTTATTCTCTATAATAAACTATTTAAGCTATATATAGTTTTTAAAATATACTAGAGAAAATTATAAAACTCTAGTCTAGTTATTAAAAATCTAGTTAAAAGTATAATACTATTTATATTAAAATTAAAAGTATATATTATACTATATAGTACGAGTATTCTTTTATAAGATCTAGTTCTAATATATTAAAAGTACTATACTATAATAATATTTCTAAACTAAGAAGCCAGTCCCCCTATTTATTATAAGTAGTACCTATATATAGAATATTATAGCTATTAGATAGTTTTAGTTTTCTAGAAAGTAAGTTTAAATATAAACTTACCTATATTCTAATACTTCTAAATAATATTATTAAGAATAATTATAAGAATATCTATAGGAATTAATATTAAATTATATTAACTAATTAAATTCTTTAGTATATACTTTTTATTTATATATAAGAGTTTTATTTTTATATACTAATAGTACTTATTTACCTCTTATAGTATACCTCTCTATACTAAGCTATCTATAATCTAGAAGAAAAAATAATAAATAGTTATAGTAGATATCTAATTTAATTTAATAGCCCTTATATACTATATTTCTATATAAGTAGTTATAGTAGTATAGAAATAGTTATCCTTCTAAAATATTAGCTATAAGTTACTAGTAGTTTTAAAGAACTAATAATAGAGTATATAGCTAGTTTCTAAACTATAGCTATAAACTTTAGATTCTAAAATATTAATTTTATTCTTTTATTTTCCCTTTTTACTTTTAGGGTATATAAGTACCTTTTTCCTCTTCTAAAACTACTAGCCTATTATATATTTATTATAAGGCTATAGAATTATCTTATAGGTTAAAATTATCTTAGAGTTAAAAGGTAGAGTTATATAATAAAGTTAGATAGTAGTAGCTATAAGGCCACGCTATATAAATATAGTAAACTATTTAATTCTTTATTATATAGATATAATAGAAGGGTCTTATATATTATAAATATAGTATTTATTTATCTATATTATAAATAGTTAGTAAAGGGACCTAAAATCCTCTTCTTAAGGTAAACTACTAAGGACTATATAGTAGTAGTAGAAATATATTAGAATTACTAGAATCTATATACCTTATTAGATAAAGTAGTAAGTTATAAAGTATTTTAAAAGTTTTATACTTCTTTACTTTACTAGTATATATAGGGCTAGACTAAAGTATTAATAGTTAAATATTAATAGAATAAATAAGGGACCTTTAGTTATATTAGTAAAGAAATATATAATTTAAATAGTATCTCCTATATAAACTAGACTCTACTAAGTCTTAATAATAATTATTTTATAGTTTTTAGGAAGTAATAAAGTATTATAAGGGACTAGTTACTTACTCTAAAGTCTACTAATTAGTTTTAGCTATATATATATCTATACCTAACTATATTTAACTATAGTATAATTATCTATATAAAAGAGGTTTCTTATATATATATTTATAGATTTAGGGAGGTATATATATTATATAATTTTATATATAGTTCTTCTATACTAGAAAATAATAAAGAATTAAAAGGGAAAGAAAGAGGAAAATAAAATATAAACTAAACTATCTTTACTATAATATTTAATATAATTTCCCCTTATTTTCCTAGAAAAGCTCCCCTTTTAGGTATTACTTTCTAATATTTTATAAACTAGATAGTCTAGTTTAGGGCTACTATCGCGTTAGTTCTAATAATAGTCTAGAGACTATTAATATTATTTATATTATCTTAGGCTATATATATAGAGTATTATAGATTTAATCTAGTAGTCTATTTCTTAGGGCGGCTTAACTACCCTATAGTCTTAGTTAAAAAAATATATAATTAACTTTTATAATTATATACTAGTATAGATAGGTTACCCTATATTTCCTAATAAGTCTTAAATACCTTTAAATATTATAAATACTTATTTTCTTTTTTTTTTTTTTTTAGATTTAGTTAGAATATAAATAGATTCCTCTAGCTAAATATATTCCTTATAATAGTATTCTTAAATATTAGTAACTTAGAGAATATAATTTCTTTATACTTTATTTTTTTTTTATTTAGGTTATTTTTAAGTATATATACTACCTTATAAATAGTTTCTAGTAGCTTTCTAATACTTATACTAATATTTTTAGCTATAATAAATATTATATTAAGTATATTTTAAAGTTTATTTATAAGTAAATAGCTCTCTAGATTAGTATATACCCCCTTACCTACTAGTCTAGTATAGTTATTAAGTATATTATAAAGGTACTACTCGCCCTATAGTATATTATTTAAAAGAGTTACTATACTAATAAATAGCTTAATATTAAAAGTAACTTAGCTATACTACTTTAACTTCTTTATAAGTTACCTTAATAGTTTAGGCCTAATAAGTATAAAGGGAATTATATCTAAAAACTAGTTACTTACTAATAAATACTAAACCTATTTAAGCTAGATAATAAGTATAATAATAATAACTAAGTATACTAATAGAATAATAATAATATAGCTATAGGCCGCTTTTTTAGTCCCCCTTTATTCGTGTATTAGTAAAGTATAACGCGCCTTTTTATCCCCCCTACTTTATTAAGTTACCCTACCTTATAGTGAATCTCTGTAATATATAGCTATAGTATAATATAGTACTAATAACTTTTTTAGATAATATAGTACTAGTTTCTTCTATATCTAGAGGTATATTAAGGTAACTTTTAGTAGGGAACTATATAGCTAGTCTAGTTTACTACTATATATAGAAAGTCTAGTTAATAGTATCTATAGGGAGTTTAATATACTATTATCCTTTATATATTCTATCTATATAAAAGGTAAGGGGTAAAAAAGACTTTATATTTACTTTTTAATTATAGAGGGAAATAGAGAGGGGAAAAGATAAAGAGAAAAAAAAAAAATAAAAAAAAAAAAACTATAGTCTAAAGTAGTAATAGGTATTTAAAATAAACTAGATTATAGTATAAATATATAAGACTAGAAGTAAATTATAAAAATAATTAAAAACTATAGATATATTCTATATTATAATTTATAACTAATAATAATAATAACTTTTACTATAATCTATAATAAAGTAGAGAAAGGTACTTAATTCTTTTTTTTATCTCTTTTCCTCTCCCCCCTTTTTTTTTTTAGTTAGTTCTAAAGTTTAGATTTAGATTATAAAAGCTATATAGCTTATTTATATATAGTAGATAATTTCTAGAATTTTATCTAGAGAGTATATATAAAATTAGATAGACTATAAATAAAGGTATAGAAAAAAAAAAAAAAAAAATAAGTAGTAGAGTTATTCTAAGTATAAAAAATAAAGGACTATATTATAATACTATAGTATATTATAAGATAGTATTATATAATAAGGATTTTATTTTTATTAGTTTATATAGCTTTTATAAAGGGATAGAGGAGATAGTTAATAATAGTATTACTAAATTTATTAAGGCCTTATTCTTTAAGATAGTTATATAAGCCTAACTTTTCTAGATATATAATTATAGTATTATAGGTATATTTAGTCTTTATAATCTTTTTTAATAGAAAATTTTCACTAAGTAGCTTATATAGAATAAATAAGTATTCTAGACTAAACTTTACTATTAGAATATTAATTTTAAATCTAAACTTAGTCTACTCTCTAAAATATATATTTATTTTTATTATAGACTATTCTACTAGTTAGTTATTACTATAAAAGTAGATAAAAAAAAGTTATTTATATAGTATATCTAGTTAGTATATACTAAGTATAAATATATAACTATTTTCTAATTCTAATATAAATATCTCTTTAATATAGTACTATAGTCCCGTTTTAAATAGCTTAGTACTATACCCTTTTTAGTTAGTCTATATATAAATACTAAATAAGTCTTAGCTATTTTTTTAGTTTCCCTTTATTTATATATTAGTAAAGTATAATATACCTTTTTATCCCTCCTATTTTATTAATTTACCCTACCTTATAGTAAATCTCTATAATATATATAGTACTATAGTAGTATATAGAATAATTATATAATATAATTATCTATAACTTTTAAATTAAACTTTTTAGTATTAATAAAGAGGAAGATAAGTAATTTAATAGAATTAGTAGTTTTACTATATTAAATTTCTACTAGATAAGCCTATTCTACTTATATTAAAAGGAAGTTTATAATAGACCTATTTTATTAAAATACTATAAATTACTTTTATATATTTTCCCTAATTATAAGGAAAGTTAGATTAAGTATAGATTTCTAATTTTTAGCTAAATTTTTACTTCTATTATTTTTCTCCTCTCTTTATTCTTTTTTATTAGTAGCCCCCTTATTTACTTTATTACCTAATTTCTACTTTTTATTTAACTTATTTAACCTATTCTTTATTCTAGGGTTTCTACGTTTCTTACTACTAGTAGATATAAGGTATAATACCTAGTAGTATATTATATCTTTCTAGCTATTAGAGAGTAAAAATACTAGCTATTACCTTAAAAAGGCTAGGAATTCTATATTATTAAGTAAGGCTAGAAGCTTAGCGAGACTATCTTAGTAATAGGTTATAAGAATTTTATTATATATTAAACCTATAAATAGTAAATACTATCTAATAGTCTAAAAGCTAGAGGTAAAAATAAAAATATATAAATAGTAATTACTAAATTTTTATAGAGATAGGGGGATAATTAGAAGCTATAGTTACTATATATTATCTAAGGTAAAATTATATTAATTTAAACTATTTTATTTAAAGTTAATACTTACTTTATACTAGTTTACTTTACTATTAGTATCTTACTTCTAGGGATAAAACGTGTATAAGCCCCTAGCTATAGATATAAAAATATAGCTACTTATAACTTAGTATTTAACTACTACTATCTATTACTTTACTAGCCTTAATCTCTAACCTTATTATTCTAGAATTCTAGATATAAGTATTATCTATTATATCTATATTATAGCTTTTAGTATTATCTTCTTTACTATTATTACTTTCTTATTTAATATTATTATTATAACTATTCTATAGACCTTATTTCTAAATATTATAAGTAATTATTATAAATTTATTTATATTCTTAAGACTTATATATTTATATTTTTATATCTATTAGCTATACTCTATATTATATTCTATAATACTAGAAAGGTAGGTATTAATTAAGGTAAGTTTACTTACTTAACTTACTAGTATTAGGGCTAATATTTATTTAAGAGATATAATACTTAGGTAGTAATAGGGTATATTCTAGAGTATATCCTATAGTATATTTAATTTAGTAAGAGATATAGTATTTAGGCGGCGATAGGGTATATTATATAGTATATTTAATTTAGCGAGATAGGAGAGTTTAGTATATATAGCACTACACTATATAAGTTTTATTTTAATTAATCTATATAAGGTAGTTAGCTATTACCTATATATACGCTTTAAAATAAAGTAGGTAGTATATACTAGAGTAACTATTATATACTAGACTTAGTACTAACTTTACTTATACTTAAAATTTTCTTAGAAAAAAAAATACCCTTAATAAAAATAATATTCTTGATAAAAATATATCCTCGATAAAAACAATATCCTTGACAAAAATATATCCTCGACATTGTAGGATTTACAAAAATGACAACGGTGGGACTCGAACCCACGCGGGCAAAGCCCATGAGAATGCGTCCTACACTGTAGGAGAAGCTTGCGCTTGAGTCACACGCCATAACCACTCGGCCACGTTGTCTTTTAATTGATGAAAGCGTTGATAAAACTGTAGTATATATAGCTATATTAATTTCTAAACGAGCATGAGCAGTATCGTTCCCAGCTCCACTATCTGTATTTGCAACGAAGTGGAGTCAATTTTTGCCCCCCACTTCGTGTTGGGACCTGTTTCGCCGTAGTCTGGGCGTAGCGCAATCTGCGCTTTCTGGCCCTAGACCAGATTAGAAAAGTCCAGATGCCGGTCCATGACCAACACGATACCGAACAAATCGTGAAGAGAAATAGATTATGTGCGGAACACATACAGAAGCTGTTAATCTTCTTCGAGATGGATGGATGTTCATTGCTTATGTAGGTCGACGTTGGTCTTTGTGGCGTCTGTTGGCCGCGCCAAGCCGTTTTTCCTTTCCAGAGACCGAACAAGCTCTTTCCTTGTCCTCCCATCACCATAGGTAGGACTAGATTTCATGGGCGTCTGCCCGCGGGACACCTTGTCCGAACGCCACGACTACGGCCTACCCAGGATTTGAGTTTGAGCACAGCGTCCTTGTGTGGGCGGAGTTGCTCCATGGCTCCCGGATGTTGCGATACAGATCCCTCAGACCTACGAGACCTTCAACTGTTCGAGATCGGAATCTAAACATATCATAGGAAGATTTTCGGAAGTTCTACACAGCTGCGCAATTGTTAAAGATGGAACTTGTCTAAACACTAGATCTTAATATATTCCCAGTCTTTAAATAGTAGGTCTTTGCGGTAGTTCCTCGCTGGGGCTGTTATGATGTTTCAAGAGGTGGCCGATGAGGCAATGAAGCAGTGCAGACAAATGATTGGATCAAAAAACGTTTGATCCAAGCTGTAAGTGTTTATCATGGCTCCTGTGATGCTTCAATCCCGATTACGTTGCTCAAAGACTTAGGCCGGCATGGGGGGCTAATGTGCACAAGTCATAGCTTTAATGGCGACGGCACCCGTCTATAGACAAGCTGTGGAAACCGGACTAACGACCTCGCTATTTTTAGTTGACGCCAACTGGTACGCTGTAGTTTGAACGCGCAAACGACAACACGTCGATCTTCCGCAAAAACAGACTGTTCAATGAACCACAACCGACGGAGCCCCTGCAGTAAGCTGATGAATACGGGCTTGGTTGCAGCCACGGCGCTAGTTCTAACTTGACGTGCCTATCAGATGTGATACCAGCCATGCAATGTGGCTGTGATCACCCCTCCCCATCTTCTTGGGTTTCAGCTCGAGCAAGGCACATTCGACTGCCAGCTTGTTATGCAACACAGGTCTCTCGGTCAGTCCTTTGCTTGATAAGAAAACGCAGCTTAGTTATTCCACGCTCAAAATCGAAGAAAGACGGTTTTGTACCGTCTGAAAAACTGCATAATCTAAAATCTTCCTGATGATCCGGAGTTCCAAGCCACCACCAACCTTTCCATAAGGCCGGGTATTGGCACCAGTGAACAGGGGGAAGCGAGGAACTCGCAGTGCAACTCTAACTGATAAAAGCAGCACAGTACCACTATCTTCGGTCATCATCCGTTTCTCTAATCGTCCAGAAAAGTGCCCTCAACGTTCGAATCATCATGGAGGCCGCTGCCGCGGTCGTCAGTTTTGTAGGCCTGGCAGGCCCCGTTGCGCAAGGTCTGAAGTTTTTGTATGACTTCACGACAGACATGAAGGACTGCCCAAAGGATATCCGCGAGATGAAGACAGATCTTGAGTTGGTTGAAGCCTTGATCACAAACGTGATTAAGCAATGCAACGAACGCGACTTGCGGCTTCGAGAAAGCGCAGCGCTAGCGCGTGCCATTGCTCACGCTCAGGAAAGCGTTGAAGACCTGAAAGAGGCACTGACTGCGTATGTGGTAAATGGAAGACATAGGCGATTCAGGTTTGCAGTCAAGTTCAGCCAAACCCAAAAGCTCAGAGCAAGCTTGGATAGGACGAAGACCATCATGTTTGAGCTCAAGAATCAGTTGCAAAGGTAGGTTGTTTTGAAATCGCCGCTATATGATTGTTAATATTGAGTAGTGACCTGTTCTACGACATTTGCGATACAAACCAGAAAATTCTCCGAACAGTCGAGAAGACAAACATAGATCTGGAAACGCACGACAAAAGTGTTCACAACGTCGCGCAACAACTCCATAACCAGGCAAGAACCACGAATCATACCATGGACACGATCGGGCAGTCGGTGCATCTGGCAAGCGACAACTCGTCTGAAGGCCTGACAAATATCAAGCTTGTGGAGAAGCAGCTCGAGCGCATCACGGACTTGTTGACGGAAACCAAAATCTCTCCTTCACCGAGTTCAATGCCATCAACACCTGCACTATCACGCGAAATCAGTGATGTCTCTGTCGTATCGTCCCAGGAAACTACTGCCACCAGTGTCATGAGCTCCCCAAGCATGTCGCGGTCAGCCTCCCGGAACCCACGGGCAGTGGACATCAAATCAGAGCACCCTCTTCTACAATTCAAGAATACACAGGTAAGACCAAGTGCCAATACATTGTTACCGTTTTAAAGCAGTCGAACAGTTCCACTTCTTGGTCGCATGCATCTTTACACAGCGCAGCCGCAGCCAAAAACTCGCTTGTCAACGCGCCTCAGAGTGCCTGGCAGTATACCCGACGGCGGAGGCACTTTCAGCAGCATCGGAACAAACACTCAGTCAATACTTCGGCGGCATAGGCCTGCAGAACATGAAGCCACCACGTTTGATCGCGCTAGCTCAAGCATACGCCCAGGATCCGCCCAAACGAGGTGTAATGCGTTCAAAGACCAAGAGAGGCTCTTGTCCGGAATCTGAGATCACACATTTACCATGGATCGGGGAGGCGTCGGTCAATGCTTGGTGGGTGTATTGTTGCGAAAGGACAGATGTAAAGACCCAGGAGAGGACACTGTTGGAATACATGGAGTATCTGAAGAAGTAGGCAGACGCCAACCATCTTCCGGAACTATAGCGATTGGAAGTGCCGGAACTTCCAAATTGCGAGGGGATTCAGATTCACACGGCTTCAACACGGGCACCATTGAGATTAAGAGTTGAACGTCGACGAGGACCCTGCTACGGCTTTATGAAAGAGCGCAACCATTCTCAGCACTTATCAACTATCATGAATCGCGCGCTGCAATACATCGTCACGAGACGAAGTCTTGCTTTGCGACACATCGCGAATGCGTTAGCTTCGGCGGTGACCGTCCGCTTAAGGAAAGTACCCAGCCCGTGCATTCGACACCGCTCGCACCTCCACCTTCTGCTATATAAACCCAGGGAATCCCATCTCTGGCTGCCTACACATACTCAACCACCCACGTCAAACTCCACCAACACCCAGAGACGAGAATTTCAAAATGACCAAAGGCTCTGCCAACAACTCCTCCGGCTCCGGCTCCGGCTCCGGTTCTGGATCCGGCGGTTATCAAACCACCAGGTCTGGCACGAATAGCCAGGTATGTTCTGGGCTGGCGCGCTTGCATATACTCTCCAAATTAACACGTCGACAGGGCAACCATTACTGTCACCGCGACTACGGAACGGACGCTTCCAACTCCAACTCGTACCACTACTCCAACTCCAACGGTAGCTACTACTACAGCAACCTCAATGTAAGTCTGGTCTCTTGGTATTCCGAATTCGATGCTAAGATCATTCAAGGGCTCCACGTATTACAACGATGGTGCCGGAAATTCCCAGTACAACTCTGGCAAGTAGATCGTGTAGCACGATGCAGTCCAAAGATATTCAATGTTAGTGCTTTCTGGTATGAGGCTTTTGTCTTAGAGACATATATCAGCAAGTCTATGAGTTGAGTTTCGATTGTCCATTGGCGAAAACATGGCAAGGGCATCAATTTTGGCAACGGGCTGTCGGTGTTTCCTCACGGAGGCAACATCACAGGCATCAAGGATTGTCTGACTACTAGTCATGGGTCCAGTCTTATATGCATATAGTACGAATACAGACATCCACTAGTCTTTTTCATGTGTAGACTTTGCGCCCGTGTGTGAAGATCTCATGTAATCCACTACTGCCGGTAGCGTGCTTGGAGGATGGAGGGTGTTTCTGAATAGACAGACTGCTCGTTGCCGCATTGTTACACCTCTTGCCTTACGTCCCATTCTGATTTCATGTAACAGGAACATGCGGAAATCCTCCCGTCACATCTCAAACACAAGCAATGCACTGGAAATCTCTATTCAATGAACTAGTTTTACCTCTCGGCCCTGTGCTAGTCGCTTCCTTGTCAGTCCAACAACAAAGCGTGCTCACAATTTGACCTGACGCTGTACGTTAAAGACGCGCCAAAACAAGACATAGTGCGTTCCAAAACAAAAGGCTCGCGAACACTGACAAGATGAAGGACAGCAAAATCGTGGTGCATAATCAGAGTCCACGTTAGGTAACTTGATTGGGTCCAATTTTTGACGACTATGCCCAGAAAGGGGCACTGGGCAAAGACGCTTCAGGCAAGGAATTCAGAGCATCAAAATTGAGACCATACGCACATAGTACGAGTTATAGAAATTAATTATGGTGTTCCAGGATTGACTTGTTATCCATGGACTGAAAGCAGAGACTGACTATCAAACACTACAAGCTCGAACCCGCTTTGAGGGCGCCCGGAAAGTTTTCCTGAACCGCATCCCACAACGGCTGTCCGCCCGCGGTAAGGTCTTTCCAAGCAGGACACGAGAGACTCAGAATCGGTGCAGAAAAGGTACTGGTGACCAAGTTGATCGGAGCCTCGAGTGTCTTAAGTAAAGGAGACAGCGAGTTTGGCAGGAACGTCTTGAGTACCTGGAATGAGAAGCAGAGGAGGTTGTTGTTCTCGAGAAGAGAGGCTGAGTTGAGGACGCCGCCAGTGATGTTTTGCATGTCAAAGCCACTGAATGAGTTCACTTTGCCGGTGTTGCCGCCGACACTGCAGACGACGTTAGTTTCGAGTTCCGCGGTAGGCATCATGCGAACATCACGTACCTTCCGAGCTCAGGATGCTTCAGCACCCAACTGACGATATCCAGGTTGAGCGAAACCAGACCATATTCGGTCGGTTTTCTGTACCAGTTTTGAGGAATCGTCTCATGCCCCTCGCGATACTCAAGATTTCCCTTCGCATCGTCGTAAACGGCGAAGAACTTCTTGAACACATCTTGCGTGAGTACGCCATCCGGGTTTTCTGAAGAATGATTCGCGAGCAGACGTCCGCTGAAAATGTAGCCCGCATTGCGGCTGACCATCCCTGTCACTGGTCCGTAGTAGAAGTTGGGGTTGTGCGCAACGCTGTATGCCAAACGGCGCGCTGCCTGATCGGCTAGCAGGTCCATCGATATAACGCCGTTTTCATCGGCACGGTCGTGTACGTCGCGGAAGAGTGTCATGTTCATTTTCCAGGCGTTTCCAGTCATGTAGAGATCGTCACGCGTCAGAGAAGAATCGGACTCGATCCAGTTGTGGGAGCCTTGTAGACCGCGCGGATCGCCTACGGAAGTCAGTACGGCATGTGAGGTTGTCGACGTATGTGTACGCACCCAGGAGACCGAGGACGTTGCCTAGTAAATTGTCGGCCCCGGGGCCTCCGATGGAGAAGCCAGGACTCAAAGCAAGTGGATTGCCCGTCCATACAGTTCCCATGACACCGAGAATCAGAGCGAGATCCATGTGCATCCCATACACTTTCGTCGTTGTTAGCAATCAGACCCATCTAACATCCGACCCGACAATGAGGTTCGTTACCTTGGTTGATAGCCGTGACAACCTCAGCGAAGCTGGTTATACCAGTGTGTGCGATATAGCCATGATTTGCTAACGCATTCAATCCCGGACAAGGACCACGCTGATCGTACTTGCCTGGTGCCTGGAAAGCGTACTTCCCAGTTACCTGGATAGGGTTCTTGGTGTTGACGATCAAACGTTTCTCGTTCTGATACTTTTCCACCGTTTCTATGGCAGCTTGTAACTTTTCATTCGTAAGACCCCCAAGATTGCGAGCAGAAAGAGCTGGAAATGCGCCAGCAAGGCAGCTGGATGAAAGAACGAAAAGAGTGGACCAGAACTTCATAATGAATGGACGAAGTACTTGTAGGTATCGGTGTAGTTCAAATGAGTGTACGAGATATTCGGGATCACATTACCCACCAGAGGAGCAGCAAGCAGGGAGAGAGCTCACCCAACACTCGCATAGAGCATCACGGCGTCCCCAGCAGTCTCGCCGCACATACCGACCAACAATGCCGGACCGATAGATGAAAAGGAGGATTGTCGCACGCAACGGCTTCGACAGAAGTTGAAACTTCAATGACGATCCTCAGCCAAGCGGTACATCCGACCGGGTCATCATCGGAAGAGCGCACTCCAACTTGGTGATCCAAGAGATCTCCCTTTGGAAATCTCCGAAATAGCAAGTGCAGTCGCAAACTGGTTTAGGAGATAAGCGCAGCAAGGTTTGCAAAGCCCTTGAGTGGTCTTTTACAAAGCAAAACGATCCCCTGCGAAGGAAGCGCGCCAGTCTCCTATCCTGCCAGCTCACTGTACAAACACACCATGATTCGGGCATTCCCGAGTCATGATGCTGGCTTCTTGGACAGAACCAAGGCAGGATGCGCGAGGGGTTGTGGATGATGTGGCGTGCGCATGCGGCATGATCCTGATCACAGCCCATTCACAGTCCGATTAAGCCTAGATTAGGCCCCCGCATCGAGCCGTCCCTTGCCAACTTGCCCGTTTTGTCTTCCACGGCGCATGGTCTGGACGTTGTACCATGCTTCTGGTAACGCACGGGCTCAGGTGGGGACACCTCGTTCGGCGCGTTGGCAGTTCCGTGTCTCAGGAAGGGAATGCTGGATGAACGGGTGGGCAGACCGGGGTCTAAGCACCTACATAATTTAATTTTGTGCATTTTTTTTATTTTGAAGATCCATTACAAAGTTGTGCACTCTCTTCATCTCTGCGGCACAAGTCCCAAAAAGAAAAAGTGGGGCACCAGTAAATGTAGCTTCGAAGTGAGCTCATGGCTGTTGCGCTTGTGTAGAGACCAGAAATACCTCCTTTTCCATTATGTATGATTTATCCACCCTGCTAGAAAGATTGCATAGGCAGATCAAACATGTTCCCTGCTTGTTGTTGATTTTCCCATCGGCCAACCATCGGAATGGTCACTTTCACAAGACTCCGCAGCGGAGAAGTTCGAACCGCTGATTCCCTTCGTCGTCGGGCTCGTCCACTTTTCCGTACGATCCGAGTCTGGTCCATTGCTCTTAGGCGTACGTGCACCTTGGGTATCGATATCCACCAAGGGTACGAAATCGCGATCGTCTTTGGTCTGTGGTTTGACCGAAACTCTGACCGACTTATCAGTGGCTGGCGCATTCGTTGACCTAGATGCTGCAGTGGAGTCTTTCGAGTTCGTCGAGTTGGCCTTCGTGGAATGGAAGGTCAGCTTGATCTTGGGCCATGCCCTGGCGATGAGCATACGATGCGCAGGCATGCATCCACATATGATGGAGACGTCAATCTCAATCAGGCTCCAATATCCCGCTTCGACATAGTCCCATGAGATGTTCTGCGAGTTGGCAAAATGAACGAGCGAGTAGAGGCGCATTACCGAAGTGAAGATGACAATGATACCAACCGAGAACATGGACATGACCATGAGCTTCCTTTTTATATTCATGTTCAATCCGGCGAGGTGCCTCAGCGGGAGGATCATGACCAAGACATCCAGGATAATGTTGATTGCGGCGGCGATCCAGCCTTGAAGATGGATATCGTTGCACTTGCCCTTGTGCAGACCGTCCCACTGAGTCCAGGCGAAGCTCACCGGAAGGCACTGGATAGTGGTGGCGAAGAAGAAAGCGATTGTGTACGCTCCACACAAAGCCATGACGCCGTATATCTGTAGGCGGAATTCCTTGGCGGGGAAGACTCGGAGGTAGAAGAAAAGGATAGATATCTTCGAAAGACCGAGCGCGAGAACGTAGAAGATCTCGCCCATGTAGTAGTAGCGAAGCACGTTGGTTATTTGGAAGTCTTTGAGCGTCCACATGTCTCTCCCCAAGCCATTGTCAACCACTGGATGAGGTCAGAGCTGTGGTAAACCTCTCTCACAAAGTCGAGTACTTACGCAGAAAGGCGAAGGCGGCTGGCGGAATTGCTAGACAGACCACAAGAGCCATTGTAGCATCGTCCCATGATATTTGACGGCCATGCAGAGTTGCTGCCATTCTTAGAATGAAAGACAGCACTGCAGTAGCAACGCCAGCTGTACCAAGCACGATAAATTTTCGACCGCTGTATCGAACTGGGACTCCACAGCTGGTGCTCGATATATTTTTCGTCTCTGAAGGTCCAGTGGTCAGCTTAGTACTCTCACTGCTGTGAAATTGATCTTACGAAACAGTTCGTAGACAGTGCATGTCTTCATGGAACAAGCACCCACGGCGGCGTTCAAGGCGGCGTTTGTACATAAGCACTCCGAAGTGAGGTTGGTGGCGCAGGTAGATTTAGGAATTTCGGACATGAAGCAAGTTAACTACATAGGAATGTTAATCAAAGCCAACCAGATATTTAGAGACTTCACGAGGTGTAGAACGTACAGAACATGGCGGTAACTGCTTCGCCAGAGCTTGAAGCGCTGCCTGGGCATTTGCAGAGCTACCGAAGATGAAGAGAACAGTCAATACCGTCCACAGCCTCATGGTGTAGTTTCTGTACTAAGCCTCTGCATGCAGTAACGAGTGTTGTGAGTTGAGTTAAGACAAAAGAATGTGGCACGCCTTGAAGCCGTTGTATACATAGATATACATTCCGTTTTAACAAGCAAGTTTTCTTGTTAGGTCCCATTTTTCACCCGACACTGATTGCAAGGAAGATGGACCAGGTTGGCTTCGACACGGCTTTTTCCATAATTCTCCGAAAAGGTACTTGAGTGGACGGAGTAGGACCGGTTCCAGGAGATCGGAAGTACGAATGTGACTTAACGGTGAGGGGCCCTATATGTGCCTGTAGGATTAAGCCGCAGACGGCGCAGGTTGAAGATCATGTCCAAGTCAGGCAAAGTAATGTGCTGTCAGCAGGGGCGGCCATGCAACCTCCCAAGAGATAAGGGTGCGGGGCGCATCTGGTTTCTCTCTTGTGAAAGGTTAGAAGGGGTCCCAAACACCCCTACCACGCTACTGTGGCACGCCCCCAACACTCATGGGAGGGTGTACAAATACACGGAGGCACAGCCAAATGAGGCTGCAAGCACGCGCGTGAAATGCCGACCTCTTGCGCCTGGTCGTCACACACCATACTTGGACAACGAAATAGCTGAGATACAAACGCTACACTGCGTGCGTAAGCCTCAGTGTTGCTCCCCTACACTCGGTCCGTTCAAGAACAGGAGGTTCGTTGCGGACCGTGCAATCCTGGTTGGGATGTTTCAGGCGCCGCGGCAACGGCTAAACCGCTTCCCCGCATGGGCGTTGCTGTAGCGGGAGTAGTAGACATGCCGCAAACTGCAAGGATGATTTGGAAATGCACCGTTGACGATCTCAATATCGACAGCTGTACCCGCCAGCTCGGATGATGCCGCTCCTCCCAACCGTGGTGTTTGCAAGCCATGGCGACGGCCTGTATATTAATCCTCCTTAAGCGCCGTTATCTTGGCTCTTCAGCCTGCGTTCACTCCTTCTTTTGCTAGGTTCTGGTACCTCAGTCTTTACCTCAGTCTTGATTTGTCGTTCATTAGTACCAGGGGTACCTTGCAGGTAATCCAACATGAAGGCGTTCACTGTAATTTCTTTGTTGACGTCTGTTGCTGCGGCGCGGTTCATGTACGTAGCAGACGCACTTGTCCCCCCAAAGTCTCTTCCGTAAAAAAAAAAAAAAAAAAACACTGACTTTGGATCATAGTGATGGTGCCTATCACACGCCATTCAGTGGCGTAAACGTCAAGCGTGCCTTCGACGACTCCACCACATCCACCACTCTCGAGGATTACGAATATGTGATTGTCGGATCTGGTGCTGGTGGGGCCCCTCTGGCGGCCAAACTTGCTCTAGGCGGGCACAAGGTGCTTCTGCTCGAGGCGGGTGGCGACGAAACGAATTCCACACAGTACACCGTGCCTGTTCTACACGCAGTCGCCTCGGAGTACGAGCCTATGCGCTGGGACTTCTTCGTGAAGCACTTCGATGACGAGGCCGACATGAGGAAGGATACGAAACTCACTTATGAGCTGGCCGATGGAACACGCTACACTGGCGCAAACCCGCCTCAGGGAGCTCAACCTCTGGGTATCCTCTATCCTCGTGTCGGATCCCTCGGTGGCTGCACGAGCCATAACGCCCTCATCACCATCTATCCCTACCGCAGTGATTGGCAGTACCTTCAGGACATCACTGGAGATAGCTCTTGGGCCCCTGACAATATGCGCAAATACTTCCAGCGCATTGAAAAGTCTCGCTACTTGCCGAACAGTGTTGTGGGTCACGGACTCAACGGTTGGCTTGAGACGTCGTTAACCCAGCTAACACTGATCGTCCAAGACTTCAAGGTCCTGTCACTAGTCGTTGCCGCTGCCACTGGAATGGGCCAGACTATTCTCGGTTCACTCATATCCTCGGTCACTGGCCTAGCTCAGATCTTGCTTCGCGATATCAACCACAATGGAGCTGGACGAGACTCTCAGGAGGGCTTGTGGCAAGTTCCTCTGGCGATGAAGATTCCCGACTACAAACGTGCCGGTCCCGTGGATCTTCTCAACACCGTCGTTAACGCTAAGAACGCAGATGGCAGCCGTAAATACCACCTTGACGTTCAGCTCAACACGCTTGTTACCACATTGAAGTTCGACCAAGGCACAAGCGGAAAGCCGAAGGCGACCGGGGTCAACTTTCTGACTGGCCAGTCATTGTACGGTGCCGATCCTCGTCGCCAGTCAGGAGCTGCGACCGGTAAAGGTACCCCAGGCTCCGTCACTGCCACTCGCGAAGTCATCCTGGCGGCCGGCGCCTTCAATACACCTCAGATTCTGAAGCTGTCCGGTGTGGGTCCCAAAGCCGAGTTGGATCGATTTGGAATCACAGTCGTCAAAGATCTTCCCGGTGTAGGCACCAACTTGCAGGATCGGTACGAAATCCCCATGACGGGTGCGGCGCCATCTTCACTCGCGTTGCTCAAGGGCTGTACCTTCCTGAAAGGCTACGACGCCTGTCTCGAGCAGTGGGAAACCCAGCCGGCCATCAACAAAGGTACCTACGCAACCAATGGTGTCGCCATTGCGATCACGAAAAAGACAAAGAACTCTCCAAATGGCAATGCCGACTTGCTCGTTGCTGGATGGCCGGCATACTTCAATGGTTACTACCCGAACTACTTCGAGAACGCGACTGCAGGAGGCAACCACTGGACATGGCTCACGTTGAAGGCTGAGTCGCGCAACAACGCTGGTAGCGTAACTCTCCGCAGCGCAGATCCGCAAGACGTTCCGGAGATCCGCAAGCGCAACTTCAATGTCGGCGGTGACGAGGATCTCGATGCGCTAGTCGAAGGTCTCAAGTACGGACGAAAAGCATTCCAAGATCTGATCCCTCTCGATGGCAGGTTCAAGGAGGTGTGGCCTGGCAGCCAGGTAAAGACGGATGCGCAGCTCAGAGAGTTCACCAAGTATGAGGCCTGGGGCCACCACGCATCTTGCACTTGCCCTATCGGCGCTGATGATGATGTCAACGCGGTGCTCGACACTAATTTCAAGGTTAGAGGTGTCGACAACCTGAGGGTAGTAGATGCGAGCTCGTTTCCCAAGATTCCGGGCACGTACCTTGCTGTGCCTATCTACATGATTGCCGAGAAAGCATCGGACATCATTTTGGCGGATGCCAAAAAATCGTCTTAGGCATTGGACGTGACATTAGGCTGCGGCCTCTGCATCCCTGTTAGCCGTTGGAGGTTATACATAATCTTTAATTTTTTTACTCACGTCAATAAACTATATTCCCGATTTCATAGTCTACCCTTCGTAACGCGATGTTGCAGCTAAGTCCTCGTGAAAGGGTTGCGGAAGGGCACGCACGAAGCAGCGCTCAATCATCAGGCGCAAAGATTGCGAAGACATAGGGTAGTACAGCCCGGTATCGCAGTTTCTCAACACAGTCGGGTCCGGTGATATCAATTGATCGAGTGCTGATTGTCTCGTTGACCTGGGACTAGCTCTTATGGATTTGTTCGGACTGCTGTCAACAAATCACGATTCTGAAACGGTCAGCTTTAGGTGTTAAGAGAAGAGTGTAAAATTTACCTACGACCTGCAGGAACTGCGTGTCTGTTGTGTGTCTCCTGGCAACGGTGTCTGCCATGTACAGCGAAAGAGGGGTGTTGGTCGTAATCAATGATAAACCGCGATCACATATAGCACTGGATCTAGTGGTTTTGGGGCTTGTGGAGGTGTGTTCCGATGTCCCCGGATTTATACAGGGTCGAGCTAAAGGCGACGGCTGCACTTTTCGGGTACTAGGAGGCGGACTTGTGTGCAAGTGTGACTACACGCTTCGATAATCAACGTGAGAACTTTGACAGATCTCTTCAAGACATAATTGACGACAATGTCTTCATCAACGTCATATTGGGGTCGTAGATGAGATGGCCCACCTTACCTGCGATGCACCTAGGTACAAGAGACCTCGCCCGTGTACACGCTCGTGCATGGACGCTAAATTCTGAATCATTTGGAGTCTGATGAAAAGACCGAGAGTTGCCTTTGAGTGAAGCTATGTGTGCTGTTGATATCGGTCTTCACTTGGGCAGTTACGACATCAGTTCAGGTTACATGACTCGTGTACAAACGACTAATGGAGCTAAGTGGAGATAAGACCTCCACAACCGCGGTCAAGCATAGCAGACGCGGGGCGACACACATGCTAGGAACCTACCTCGGATAATATCTGCCAGCCGACGATGCGATGTCGTCGGCGCGTAGTACTTGCTTGAGATTTTTCCTTTACGCTACATCGCAACCACGAACCACGACGTTGCACACATTCACCCATTCCTGCTGAACTTTCGTTGAGCAACGACGATCCCTGCACCCAGAAGTCAAAACGAACCTTGTTTGAACTCGGAGAATCTGCAAACATCATGTCGTCCTCCCCAGACACTTTCCACGGCTGGGTCGGCCATGACTCCAAGTCTGCACAGGGCATTGAAGGCAGACTGCGAAGAGTGCTCGACGGGAATGGAGCAACATTGCGGAAAGGGCTTCGTCGGTACGTACAACGGTCTGTACAGGGAGCACAACTACTGGAGCATGGGCGGCTATGCAGACTACACCAGAGTTGCCGCGCACTTCGCGGTCAAGATACCGGAGCGGGTGAAGAGCGCAGATGCGGCGCCCATGATGTGTGGAGGGATTACTGTGTATGCACCGCTGAAGAACAATGATGCTGGACCTGGGAAGAAGGTCGGCATTGTCGGATTGGGCGGATTGGGGCATTTCGGCGTGCTCTTCGCGAAAGCACTTGGATGCGAGAAAGTCGTCGCGATCAGTAGGAGACGGAACAAGGCTAAAGATGCGGAGACTCTGGGCGCAGATGACTTCATCGCAACGAACGAGGACGAGAAGTGGGAGAAGAAACACTCACGCTCCCTTGACCTCATCATATCAACGGTGTCCTCACCAGACATGCCGCTTTCGGGTTATCTGCGACTCCTGCGAACGAACGGTACATTCATTCAAGTGGGAGCTCCAGAGGGAGATCTTCCTCCTATCGCCGCGTTCGCCTTGATCGCGAAAGGCTGTAAAGTAGGCGGCAGCCAGATTGGCAGTCCGAAGGACATCGAGGAAATGTTGCAATTTGCTGCAGCGAAGGCCATCAAGCCATGGATACAGCAACGACCGATGCGTGAAGCCAATCAGGGCGTTGTGGATTTCGAGGAGGGTAAGGCAAGGTACAGATACGTGCTTGTCAACGAAGACAA
This sequence comes from Karstenula rhodostoma CBS 690.94, assembly GCA_010093485.1. Lineage (NCBI taxonomy): Eukaryota > Fungi > Ascomycota > Dothideomycetes > Pleosporales > Didymosphaeriaceae > Karstenula > Karstenula rhodostoma. Next base: position 1,302,589 of record MU001504.1, read on the forward strand.
AGAGCAGTCTCAACTGTAAGACGGAATAAATACTGCGCAACGTACTTCACCTATCCCGAATTAAATCCCGTTCACCAAGGCAATTTTTTTTCTCCTTGCGTATCTGCGTGCTACGTAACTTGGTTACGCGTCGCTGTGGAATTACGCGAACCATGAATGACGCTAAAGACGCCCCGCTGCACGACGAAGACCGAGTAACGATATCATCAGGATTAGCTGACGAGAGATGACTCAACCCCACCAGACTGCATCTCAAAACTGCACATGGGCAGCAGAACGGAACATGAGCACGTACTATGCAGTGTTGAAGTAGTTGATACTGCGAGAGAAGAGGATCGGATTGCGCAATATCATACCATTACCGTCTCCACAATCAAACAGTCAGCATCATAATTGCAATCGAGAGCAGCCCCCAACAGCAGATCTTAGCGTGCGGGAGCTATGCCCTGCAACGCTTAATCCAAAGGCCTCGGGCGAGACATCATTGGCGAGATAACGACGAATATTGAAAGGCGTAAATGAGCATGGACTACGCCCGCCACCGTGGCACCAGGTCTAGACCTAATTACAACACTCCCACTTTCAGGTTTGTTTCGCCTTCGCCAACGTTGTCTTTTGAAGCTGAGCCTCGCTGTCAAATGGGTACAGAAGCAAGTTTCCAAGTGGTGACATTGGGCAAGGGGTCCGATTTCACAGCATAAAGACGTGCGTACAGAACCACCGTTTTCATATGCGCTTCTGTATCTGGTTGGCAGACGTACTCTCGGCACCCTCCTAGAGATAGCCTTGTTCGTATGCACCATTGTACTCCACCCCAGGCGCTTGAGTTATAGTGATTGCCGTCCCGTTTATTCCGCTTTATACCCTGGGGTAGATAGTACATGCCCGAGAGCATGGTCAAGCGTTTCTCGTTTCTCAGCCTCGACGACTAGCTATGGTTGTGCACTTTCGCTTACACCGATCGCTCGGGGCTGAGCCCAGGCTGTGGCCTGCAGATCAAAAGTAAATTACTTGCGTGAAGACGCAATCGATCTGGACTGAGCGTCAGGAAACTTTGCTACCACCTGGGTTGAGCTCCAAAGTACCTAGACCCAGCAGGTGGCAGGGGAGTACGCGTGTCCTCGTGACGTGACAGGCGTGGTCAAGTTACTAGGTTGCCTACGTGGAACACACGTACGTACGGGTCTACCTCACAGCACCATGCTAGGTCCCGTGTAGCCAACCCGAGAGGCGCGGTGCGTGTTCCAGGATAAGCGTCCTGCAGTTAGGCCCGGCCGCAGAGATAACTGAATCGGGCGGCCGGTCAGGCTACGGCCTCATATGCCCAGTTGATTCCCTGCGCAAGTCTTTTTTGTTTGCAATGAGTGCTAGCACACAGACCATTCACTGTACCTACTTTCGATTGCGCAAGTCTTTTTCTTTTTGCTTGGGTGAGCATCTACAGGAACCATGGCTCAATTCAATGCCAACAACAAGGTCTTCCGGTCGCTCCTGCTCAGCATCGCTGTCACTACATTCATTACTCTTCTCTTCTTTCTTGCACACTCTGAACGGGTCACTGGCTCACTGAGCCAACTCAAACTTGGAAACTTTGCATCATCACAATGCTCGCCGCCGGCAGATACGGATCTTACAAGGATATCCACTTCTATTACCGTGACCGGCACGGCAGGGTCAACACCTTCAGCAACCCCGGTGCGGTCGATACTTCCTGCCAAGCAAGGCAACCCGGATCTGCTGCAAGTAGTACCTTCTTATGTCAAAGCAATATTCGATCCCAATGACAACGCATTCCAAAGGCTGGATTGTCCGCCAACGGCCTCGATCTCAAGACGCTACGAATACCTTCGAATATCACCCACCGCACCCTCCCGCCGAAGATACTTCTTCGCGCTCGATCTCTACCAAATCGCCGACATACTCCCTCAGCTCATGGGCAGCCTCATCCAAGTCATTCTCTTCCTAGGACCGCATAACTGTGTACTCTCCATCGTCGAAGGCCGCTCCACAGACGGCACCTACGAGATCTTACGCTCCCTCGCCCCCCAACTCGAAGAGCTCGGCGTCCCCTACTTCCTCCAGATGTCGGGTCTCTCACCCCAGCGAGCGAACCCAGAGCGCATCGTTCTCCTCGCGGAACTGCGGAATCTCGCCCTGCGAGACATATACGAGCACCCGGACGCCTACGCACCCGACGCCACCATCATCTTCTCCAACGACGTCTACACCTGCGCCGAAGACATCCTGGAGATCGTGCACCAGCAGTACTTCCAGAAAGCGCACATGACATGCGGCATGGACTGGGCCAACAGCTCGAACCCGGAGCAGCCCCGGCTGTACGACACGTGGGTCGCGCGCAGCATGACGGGCGACACCTTCTACAAGGATATGTTCGACTGGGATGGAGGTTTCTTTCCCGACCACGCGCCCTCGCTTGCGCGCTGGAGCAAATGGCTCCCCGTGCAGGTCTTCTCGTGCTGGAACGGCGTCGTCGCCATCACCGCGAAGCCCTTTATGGACGGCACGCTGCGCTTCCGCGGCGTCGAGGGCGCTGCGAGAGAGAAGAAGGATGAGGAGTGTTACCAGGGGGAGCCGAATCACTTGACAAAGGACTTGTGGTATTTGGGATACAACAGGATTGCCACGCTGCCGACGATCACCGCTGCCTACAACTACTGGGATGCGCGGAGTACGAGGGAGCTGAGGGGTTCGGTGACGCGGCATGCGCTGCTGTTGAATGGCACCGCGGAGGAGAAGATATCCTGGGAGAAGGACCCGCCGGAGAAATTCCATTGTATACCTGCCGAGCGAGATCCGGAGTGGGTGCCGTGGGATCAGGGTTGTGCGGCCATCTATGGGAAGAGGAGACCTGCACAGGAAATACCTTGAATAAGAGGCTTGGTGTGACTGAGTGTATCATAGTCGGTTTGTTTAGTCGTTCCATTGAGATACCCCTTGTCACCGGATTTCTTCAAATCTATCTGGAATGATTGAGAGTCGAGATCAGATTGACCTACTGCAAGTCAGCCATGAAGCCACAGTCTAGGGTAACCTCTTGCCAGTTTTCCCTGCTCCCATTTTCGAGACAGTGCCTTCGCATAGCACCAGGGGCTATACGGAATGATATATGGAACCAGGCAAGCGTAATAGGAACCTGTGGTATGATCTGCGCAGTCGGTCCATGGTTACTGCCATCAGCAGCTTGGCAGGGGGGTTCAGCGAACTGACAAAGAGCAGACACAGGGGCACACGGCGAGCAAACCGTGAATTGACCAGGAAAACTTGCGGTATATGTCATAGCTGATTGTATGTTGAACAGCGTCTCATATATCGTAGCGCCGCAGAAGGATGAGAAGACCGGGTGGTGATGCGATGACATGACATGCAAACAAAAGGTTGGGTATCTACGTGCTTGCTCATGCTATGCCTCCCTCCGCTCATTCCATCTATCACACCAACATCGCCGCGAATGACCGCACATAGGCAAACGTCGCTCTTGCTTCCTCCTAGTCCATCTCTTATGGCGCTCAATCACCACCCGGAAGCTTAGCGACCCTCTCTTCTATTTTCTTGACCCAGTCCCCGACCGTGTGCATGTTGCTCTGCATAGCGGCCTCGCACTTCTTCACATCCGCCTCTACTTCCTGTATTGACTGCTCCCACTTCTTGATCTCCGCCTCTTGCTGCGACTGGCGATTCTCCAGCTCGGTGAGCACATCATCTGCCGCCCAGGCGCTCGTATGTACCAGCCTGAGCGTCCGCAACCGCTCCAGCATCATGGGCAGAACAGGCGAGAGCTTGTCGATAGAAGGCAGCGTGCCATAGAGCGCGTTGATCTTCGCTTCTTGTTCGGGATTGGGCGACTCCCCGTCGCGAGAGGCCTCTACACGCAGTTCTTTCAGCAGTTCTGCGTCTGCGATCATGTTCTTGATCTGTGCGCTCGCTGCCTCTAGGTTGCCCTGACTCGCATCGCCCACCAGTCCAACCATCTGCTCGATCCTGTCTAGCGTCGTGAACACGGGGAAAGGCGCCTTGTCTCCGAGGTCGGGCATGGTATTTCCATCTAATCCCAGACTCGTCTCCAGCTTCGATAATCTTTCGTCGAACTGTTTCGCCTGGTCTAGCACGAATTCTAGCTGACCTCTTTGTACCTGGGAGCCTGGGAGCGGCGGCTGGTTCGCGATAGCTTTCGTGATGCGACTCGAGGATTCGAACGGCGCATAGTTGTTGAACTTGTCGATGGTTCGGTCGAGCTGCGGTTCCGCGCCGCGTACGCCACCTCGCCGCATGGCGTAGATATGGTCCACCTTGTCTGATATGAATTCGATAATCTCTTTGGGGTCTCTCTCCTCCACTTTGCTCTTGTCACCCGAGTTGACTCGCTCCTGGTGTTCGCCCTCCAACTCCTGCAGCTCCTGCTTCAATCGCATGAGCTTCCGCTCAAATGACTCCTGCTCCTCATCGCTGTCGTCGCCCAGTATATCGCCTCTCCGCCGTGCGCGCGTTGATGTGCGGTATGAGCGTCGTGCGCTGATGTTGTCCGAGAAATCCACCCCATTCGCGTCTACTCTTGAAGGCTGGAACCGGCTTCGTGCCTGGTCGGTTTGTAGGTGTTGATGTCGCACGGCCGACGATTCGGGATCATCGTCGTCCTCGGAATCGGAAACGGCGGTGGACGCTGGGATGGTGCTCACGTCCTCGGCGAGTTCGGGCGTCTCGTAGACATCGGGCGCGGTATCAATTCCCGGAAGGCTGTCGTACTTGACTTTGGAAGCTTCCGCCATGTCGCGGGCGCAGGAGGATTGTCTATGGCGGGGTGCGGATGTGTTTAGGGACGGAGGTCTAGTGTCAAATTAATCGACTGGGGGAAGACGCGAACGCGCCTTCCCCAAACGGTCCGTGCACCATAGCTCATATTAGCCGCATAATACCAATTGTTAAACCCCAGCATACCGCACCATTTGACGAATTTACGGTGAGAAGAGACGGTGATGACATTCCAATTACCTTACTAAGATACACCTCGCAAAATTCGCACGAACCAGAAGACCAACCTTTTCAGATACAGCGAACACTGATACCAAAGACGCCTTCGAATGAGCATGCGCAGTCACCTGGAGCGTTATATACACAAACATCATCTCCTTCCTACATCAACCCCCGGTCGTAGTCTCTACACTGAAAGCTCCCTTGAGGGGGTATCAAATCTGCAACTGCCAAATCTCCTGAATCCTCTTGGATTCCGTTGGCCGGAGGCTCGACGCGGGTTGTTCACAATGGTCGGCCACCAACGAAGTCGCTCCATGATCGAACTTCACTGGGAATGCCCTCCTTCTTGGGCAGCTTCTCCTTCATGCACTGAGCGAAGAGGACAGCCGTCTAGCAGTATGTTAGTTTCCATACGCCTGCATATGAGCGGATATGATTGACTCACCTTAGGTTCCATGAAAAGCGGCACGCCAAAGTCGACCGCGTTCCTCCTCATCACGTAGTCCTCATCAAGAAGCGAGCTGGCCCTGTATTTGGCCAAGTTGAACACACCCTTGATGTCATACTTTTGGAACACGTCACGTAGGGCCCTCTTATCCTCCTTGGGGAACTCGATGACCTCGACGGTGAGGCCTTCGGTGTTCTTCTCAAGCAGCTGCTTCACTGCGTCGTTGGCAGCGTAGAATTTGTAGCCGAGGTGGTGAATATAGTTCGCGATCTGGACAAGGTAGCCAGATTCGGTGTCACCGCCGAATAGCAGACCTTCGCCAGGCACCGGGAGACGGAAGTTCATGGTCGATTGAGCGGAAGTCCAGTAGGCCTCGATAAGGTCCTTTCCGAAGCAAGCCATTTCGCCAGTAGACGCCATCTCGACGCCGACGTATGGGTCAGCACCAGCCAACCTAGTCCATGAGAATTGCGGAACTTTGGTGGCAACGTAATCACGCTTGACGGACATCAAGTCGGTCGGCTCAGGCACGTCGCGACCGACGAGAGCCTTGGTAGCCACGTCAATGAAGTTGGTACCGAGAACCTTGCTGACGAAGGGGAAAGATCGAGAAGCACGGAGGTTGCACTCAATAACCTTGAGCTTAGGCTCCTCGCCTTCGACTGCTTGCTTGATGATCTGCATGTTGAAAGGACCGGTGATGTTCCACGCCTTGGCAACCTTGTCTGCGATCTCCTTGACGCGCTCCTTGATGCGGTCATCGAGATTGACAGGAGGTAGAACCAGCGTTGCGTCACCTGAGTGAACGCCAGCGTTCTCGACGTGCTCACTGACAGCGTGTACGAGAACCTTGCCGTTGGAAGCAACAGCATCGCAGTCGATTTCTTCCGCGCCGTCGATGTACTGAGTGATGACGACGGGGTGGTCGGGCGAGACGTCAGACGCAGCAGTCAGCTTCTCCTGAAGCTCGCTCTCGCTGCGAATGACGGTCATGGCTGCACCGGAAAGAACGTAGGAAGGACGGACGAGCACAGGGTATCCTACGGACTCGACGAACTTTTTAGCATCTTGGTAAGAGACAAGCTCCTTCCAAGCTGGCTGATCCACACCGATGGAGTCCAGGATCGAAGAGAATTTGTGACGGTCCTCGGCCTTGTCGATATCAGCAGGGTCAGTTCCCAAAACCTTCGCGTGACCATCCTCCTGGAGCTTCAGGGCCATGTTCTGCGGAAGTTGTCCGCCGACTGAGACCACGACGCCGCTGGCGGTCTCCAGCTCATAAATATCCATGACGCGTTCGTAGCTGAGCTCTTCGAAGTAAAGCTTATCGGCGACATCGAAATCGGTAGAGTAGGTTTCTGGGTTGTAGTTGATCATGACCGTCTTCTTGCCAAGGGCATTCAAGGAGCGCGTAGCGTTAACTGCACACCAATCGAATTCGACAGAGCTACCAATGCGGTATACACCGCTTCCGAGAACAAGAATACCGTGGTCATCGAAAGTAACGTCGTGAGAAGAGGCGTTGTAAGTGGTCTGGTAGATTAAGTCAGAGATGTAAGCGGATTGGATTTAATAACCGTAGCGACAAAAACAAGTCCAAAAAACTCGGATCCAGTGATGGTCCTACTCGAGCTGAACGCTCGAGGAGGCAGCTTCAGCAGCCACATTTCGCCTGTGGCGTTTTGAAGTAAGGTGGTCGCTCCAGCTGCTTGTCTTGTCGGTAGAGTAGACACTTGGACCGCAGTTGAATCGCTTATTGCCAAGGTCCTTGCCGGCTGCTTTGCGGAGATGCTTCCGTGTCGTAAGGTCCGCAATATCTGCCAACTGAGGCTACGCGAAGATGCTGGTCGCAGCAAGCGCAGTTCGACATCGTCCATCCGCCCAGGAGGAAGGGACATACCATCACCAGAACCAGTTTGGAGTCCACACAAAAAGGAAAAGGAAATTGAAACTCACATAACAATAGTTCGTACTTGCGGGATACTCTGCAGCAAGAGTGTCGATCTTCTTCACCCACGGCTTGATGCCGAAGCTCTTCCTGCGGGCTCGGACCTCATTCTCGGTGCTGTTCACAGCCTTGGCGATCTGTTTATCGGAGAAACCGAGCTTCTTCGCCTTGAGGATGATCTCCTTCTTCAAGCCGAAGAGGCTGCCAATCTCCTCAAGCTCTTGGGTGCATTCCACAATGTTCATCAGCTTGTACAGGAACCACTTGTCGATCTTGGTCAAATCATGGATTCGGTCGACGGTGTAGCCCTCGTGGAACATGGCCTGGCCAATAGCGAGCCATCGGCGGTCGGTAGGGTTTGCGAGTTCGTCATCGAGACTCTCACCGTACTTCTCTCCCTGGAAACCCAGGTACTTGGGGTCGACCTGTCGGCAGGCCTTCTGGAAAGACTCCTCGAATGTACGTCCAATAGCCATGACCTCACCGACAGACTTCATCGAACTGCCAATATCGCGCTTGACATTCTGGAACTTGCTGAGATCCCATCTGGGCATCTTCGTAACGACGTAATCGAGAGAGGGCTCGAAGTTGGCAGTGGTCGTTTTCGTGACTGCGTTGGGGAGCTCAGGCAAGGTGTGGCCGAGACCAATCTTCGCGGCAGTGTACGCCAGAGGATATCCGGTTGCCTTTGAAGCCAGGGCAGATGAACGAGACAGACGGGCATTGACCTCAATAACCCTGTAGTCCAAACCATCGGGTTGCAAGCAGTATTGAACGTTGCATTCACCTACAACGCCCAAGTGACGCACAATCTTGATGGACGCGGATCGAAGCATGTGGTACTCCTCGTCGCTGAATGTTTGACTCGGAGAAACGACGATACTGTCACCAGTATGTACACCCAGAGGATCAAAGTTCTCCATGTTGCAGACCGTGATGCAGTTATCCGCCGCATCTCGGACCACCTCGTACTCGGCTTCCTTCCAGCCTTTGAGCGATTTCTCGACCAAGATTTGGGGCGACAGAGAGAGAGAACGAGCAGACAAGTTCCTCAGCTCCTCTGCGTTGTTCGCAAAGCCTGAGCCAAGCCCACCAAGCGCGTACGCAGCGCGAACGATGATGGGATATCCGACCTTTTCAGCGGCATCGAGCGCCTCTTCGACCGAGTTGACGGCGATGGACTTGGCGATGGGGATGTCGATCTCGTCGAGCGCACGCGCGAACAAGTCACGGTCTTCACTAGTCTCGAGCGTCTTGATGGTTGTTCCCAGAACCTTGACGCCATACTTCTCGAAGATGCCCTTCTTGTTCATTTGTACACCCAAGTTCAGGGCAGTCTGGCCACCAAAGCTGAGGAAGATGCCGTCTGGCTTCTCCTTCTGGATGACATATTCGACGTATTCGGGGGTAACGGGCAAATAGTAGATCTCGTCGGCGAGCACGTGCGAGGTCTGGATAGTCGCAATGTTGGGATTGACGAGCACGGATTGAACGCCGGCTTCTTTGAGAGCCTTCAGCGCTTGCGAGCCTTGGATAGAAGTTAGAATTCAGCGATTGGCTACAGCAATGTTCGTTCCATACCAGAGTAGTCAAACTCTCCCGCCTGGCCAATGCTGAGACCACCGCTGCCGATGACTAGAACTTTCTTGACGTCGACAAGGTCACGAGCTCCGGCAATCGCGCCGCTGTTCAGGTAAGCCTGCGCATTGGGCGCCTCCTGTGTCTGGTTCCATGTGGCATGGATCTTGGTGAATGCGCGCAGCTGCTGGCGGTACGCGCTGGTTGACTCATTCGACGACCTGAGGGAAGCCAGAGGCCGGGAGGCTCGCGAGACGAAAGATCGAGAGGCGGTCGGGGTTGCAAGCGCGCGGAACTGGCCTGAAAGTCCTGGGGCGCGACGTGCCAGACGCCCGCAGAGAGCCATGGCAGGCAGTCAAGCACCAGCGAAGCTTGAAGCTTAGAGCTCTATTGAGGCCGCGCAGAGGGTACGACGGCTGCGGGTGCGCGGGCAATAGGCTGGTCCAAAGCCACCTGGTGCAATTGCAAGTCGCTGGAACTTAGGCTCTGTCGTGAAGAGTCAGAATGCAGCTTCAAGACGTGTTTGTGAAATTTATTTTGCGGGGAGGAATAGCTCTCGCGCCTCAGCGGTGATTCGTTGAGCCCAGGAGCCTTGGAAGCGTCGGGCCGATCCCAGGGTCCGATAAGGTCCTCCTCCCAAGCTATGCTATCAGAGGCGGTCAGTGACGACGCCGGTTGCTCGACGAACGCGAACATGACGGCGGTTTCCGAGTCACATCAGCTTGGTGTATCTTGTACTGTCTGTAGAGGATGTAGCTTTGAGTTCTGTCGCCACAAACACCGAACATCATTGTATTATCGTACGATTTGCGCGTTGGGGCTCTGCGTTGCGCAGGACCGATAACCGGCGCCGATGCATACATGGGACGAAAAAATCCAAACGCGCCCGAACCAATGCATGGAATCGGCCAAGGGCTCTAATCATTCGCAGCCTACGTGCTATGGCTAACTCTACATTCCGTTGGAAGCCGCGCGCAAATTTCGTGCCTTGACTCAAACGGTGCGGAGCCCTGCGGCAGCACCCTTCCGTGGCCCATTAGCAGCACCGTTGCTGCAATCGGCTTCACTTGCACAGTTGATCAACTGTCGCAACTTGCTGCAGCACCTTGGACGTGATTCTCGCAAACTAGACGCAACTCCTGCACAATCCTTGGGTATCAAGCTCCACGCTACTTGTGTAATACATGTACAAGGGCCACCCGCAGCAATATGCTGAAGTGAAAATCTCCGTATCCTTTGCGTCTCCGCTGTGGTCTCTTACTACAAGTACGAGGTGCACTGGGCCGGCATCTGGAGCGGGTGTGACTAGCATTGTGACCATGGGTATCTCGCCCATGCGAATCCAAGGCCGTGTCGCTTGGTGTCCCGAGCCTGGCCGTCATCCAGTCTTCTTTTGCTTATCAGCTGCCGCATGCCGTTGTTTGTATTCCCTCGGTGTTTCTGCCTTCTGCGAACTCTCACCCCGTAAGCGGCCAAGGAGGTTTGGCTTTGTCCACATGCCGACCTTTTGCTCTTCAGCTTTCTTCTGGGCGTCACGGTACTGCTGCTCAAACTCTCCAAACTCGGATCCCGTCTTCGCTTCGTAAACAGTCGCAAGCCCATTTCTCAACATCTCCAGCCCGACGTCTCTGTTACGAAACCATCTGCGTACAGTGACCTGAGCCACAACTCTATCGTATTGGTCGCGTCGGAATATATGCGCTCGAACACGTCGATTATGGATGTATGCCGTGAGCCAATCGAGCGCTTCCTTGGAATATGGCTGTGCTTCTCTGCCCCAGTGAGCCAGTTCAGGTGCATCCACACCAGCGATGCGGACGTGTATCTATGGCTGAATGAGTACGAAGCCATCAATGTCAAGGGGCGTGCGGTCCTGCAACATACGGTATTTTTTGCCAGTCCTTCGCGTTTCGTGGGTACTTTCTTCCAGGGTACCCAGCCCCACCCAGCTATCCTCCCACCAGGTGTGTGGAACAGCCTGAAGTTGTCTGCATCACCAACACTGGTCACTTGCCCGAACAGGCTTTTTCGGCGGAAGTAGTCCGGCTTAATATGGTTCACGCTGGGTATACGGCGTAGGTAGGATTTGTAGAATCGTAGAAATGCTACAGTGGAAGCTGTCAAAGCAAGCGACGTGCCGATTGTCGCAGGATCAGTGAGCGCAGTCGCCCAGTCGTCTGACTTGAGCTTTGCAATGCGGTCCGAGAAGTTTATCTTCTTCTCTCCGTCGTCCTTGTCGCCCGACCAGGGCCATTGCATCGTTGGTCCGGCGAGGATGTGTCGTCGGGGTTGTTTGTTTGTTTGTCAAAAAGTGGAGTTGCGCGCAGGTCACCAGGGCACGTGGTCCAAGCGCTCGCGACCTCGGAGGTTCGGAGGTCATTCTCAGCACTGGAGCTCTTCTATTGTTCACTAAAGTAACCAATGCATGATTATGAGAAATTCAAGAACACATACGCAGCTCGAGAATATAGTTAACAATCTGCAACTAGGCTCGAAAAATTCATGGCTGCAATCTTGAACCGCAACTGGTGCTCGCGTTGCACGCATTCATGTTGCGTCGTGCAGTAACCACTACTGTCGTGATAGAAACTGGCCACATATACCTTTCGATATATCTCCACATTCTCCGAGCTTGAAGGATATTCGGTACAATCACACGGTTCCGGACATGATGTCCTACACAGCTACTGCTTTTGCAAAATCTTTGCCTATCATAGCGACACCAAAACAGTATCCTGCCATCTGAACCCCGCGGAATGACCCAGATTTCATCGAGAAGGTCGTGTGGCGGAACATTGAGTGTTATCACCATAGGCCTCGGCGCATTCACCGCATGCGAAGCTGCCCTTTATCGATTACCACAGATCGCGGAGTAATGCTATGCTGGACAAGCAGTTCGACGGTTCTTAGTCCAGAGATATCGTAGCCGCTGCTGCTACTGCCACGGGAGAGATGACCGAGTAAATCGATGGGAGAAAACGAAACGTACCGAGATCTTCAACTGCCACGTTAGCTCTAGTTCTTTATGAGAAACGGTCCAACGACGGTACCTTGGCGATGTAATCGCTCATCCAGATGTAGACAATTTAAGATTAGTGAGATGGTGTTGCTCTGTATTTTCTCTCCGATCATGCGACAGCAGCAGCGGAACAGTGTCCATCTATCACAGCCTCTTATGCGCGATGGGTGTATGGCCTCTAAAGTGTCCTTCGGCCCCTCGATGGTTTGGTCATGTCGAGATCATCCGACGTGGGGCGGTCGCGTGCTGTTACTGCTGTCTCCTAGGGTGGGATAAGCCTCGGTGAGCGGTGCGATCGCCGCTTCATGGATTTAGCTCAGGACCAAAGGCATTCCTCAGGGACGATTGCAGCCCAAATGGAGATGGGGGAGGCCATTGATAGGCAGATGATGTCGATGTCGATTGCGCAGGGACCGGCAGACGGCTTTGCACAGGCCAGACACGGTCTAGCGTGGGAAGTTCGAATCTCAATGTGCAAGCCATCGTCCTGCTCGCTCACACGTCGAACCACTCATCTTTCACAGAACCAAGACAGGATATCCATGCTCCAATCATCCGCACGGCGAGCCGCGGCCCTCTCCTCCATTATTCGACGCCGCTGTGCATAGGCCGTTGTTGACCTCAATCCAGCAGTGGCCACTATCAATTCCCATGCCGTTCCATCAGCCACAATGTACTCGTCGCTCGCCACCATGACCGATGCGGATGGGCTCGATGATAGTCATTATCTCTTCGGCGATGCACAAAATGGTATTCTACCGATGCCGCTGGTCCACGACGGTATGAGGGACGAGAGCTCTACGGTCATGCCCGCGACGCTCGATAACATCCACTATACCGAATCAACGACATCGTCCGTGCACCTTGGAGATACCCATGATGTATCTGAATCCAGTGGAGGTCATATCGATGGTAGAGATGAACGCGACAGTTCTGCGTCGAGTGGGTATGTCAATGGTCACGGGTATGATGGCACTCACGTCTCCTCGTTACATCTCCACCACCCTCATCCGCTTCGAACATCAGCGACAAACGACGGCGCGATCGGTTTCCAACATAACAATACCTCAAAGCTGAATGGGCAAGACTTACATCCACACATCAAGGGTTCCATGCTGGACGCAACTTTGAATCAAACCAAGAATACTCCACGCACTCCAGTCTCCATGGCGGCAACCCCTAGACCCCTGAACGGAACACCAAAAGCCTCGTCGACGCCTGAACTTCCCCAGTCACAGGAACATGATGGCATGCATCATCCACGAAATTTTAGCCCAGCCAAGGGCAAGCACACTGAGTTCAAAGCGAATAGCTCTATTCCGGCTGCGCTCTCATGGGGCGAGTTTGGAAGGCAATGCATACTGGCAGCCGAAAGTTCACGGCTCAATCCTTTTGCCCTTCACCCCAGCGAATACCAGTTGCTCCGGAACCATATCACTCACGCGCAAGTTACCATCTACCTCAATATTCGCAATGCTATACTTCGCCTTTGGACTAAGAATCCATTGGTGTATGTCAGCTTGGAAGAAGCAGCTGGGTGTGTACGGGACAGACGCTACTTCAATCTAGCAACGGTCGCATATGCCTGGCTCATGCGGAACGGTTACATCAATTTCGGGTGCGTCGAAGTGCCGAACACTGCTACCACCATACCGTATACGAAAGTCAAACGAGGCGCAAGGCGAACAATCGTTGTTGTGGGTGCTGGCATGTCCGGCCTTGGATGTGCCCGGCATCTGGAGGCCTTGTTCGCTCAGCTTGGCGATCTATGGGTCAATGAAGGCGAACGACCTCCGAGAGTAATCATTATTGAAGGCCGACCACGTATTGGTGGACGAGTGTACTCGCATCCTTTCCTCAACCAGAATGGATCGACTCTACCACCAGGACATCGTTGTACTGCCGAGATGGGCGCACAAATCGTCACAGGTTTCGAACATGGCAATCCGCTGAACGCTATCATACGTGGCCAACTAGGAATACCATACCATGGACTGCGTGACAATACGATACTGTATGACTATGATGGCACAGTAGTGGAGAGGAGCCAGGACGTTCTGGTGGAGAAGCTATATAATGATGTTCTAGAACGTGCGAGCGTATTTCGAAACAAACCTGCGACTTTCCGTACAGTCGAAGGCGACCGAAATTTTATATCATTCGGACGCGAACCGAATGATAACAACGAAGCAACGATCGCCGAGCTCGAACAATCCGAAGCGCCGCTACCTGCAAATGCAACGACCACAGCGTCGACAACAGAGGAAAAGCCATCCACGGGAGTTGAAAAGCTGGCAGGCCGAGCATATCAGCTCAGCGCAGGGTTCAATCCGAACATGACTGCCACGCAAAGTGTCAAGAATATGGGCTGGTCTGTGAAAGCGGACGCACCACTCCTCCAGTCCCTGGAATTGGATTCGATCGCGAAAGCATTTGCACATCCAACACTCGGGCAAACGATGGACGAGGGCATCAAACAGTACCAGAAGATTCTAGATTTACGACCAAGAGACTTGCGACTCCTGAATTGGCATCACGCAAATCTCGAATACGCCAACGCTGCAAGTGTCAATCAATTGAGTCTGAGTGGGTGGGACCAGGATATTGGCAACGAGTTCGAGGGCCAGCATACGGAGATCATTGGAGGTTATCAGCAGGTGCCGCGTGGACTCTGGCAATGCCCGAACAAACTGGATGTTCGCTTCAAAACAGTGCTGAAATCCGTACACTACAACCTTGACGAGAAGGGGATCAACAAAGCTGTGAAGGTTGAATGCGCTAATGGTGAGGTATTTGAGGCAGACCAGCTTGTGATCACAACCCCGCTTGGAGTCTTGAAGTCTGGCTCTATCACTTTCCAACCTCCGCTACCAGACTGGAAGCAGGGAGTGATAGAGCGCATGGGTTTTGGACTCCTCAACAAGGTATGTGAAGAAGTAATGAAACATAAAACAAAGCGTCTCTGACATATGTGCAGGTGATATTAGTCTACGAACAAGCCTTTTGGGAACCCGATCGCGACATGTTTGGCTTACTGAACGAGGCGGAACATCAAGCGAGTCTCGATCCTGAAGACTACGCTCGGCGACGAGGTCGATATTACCTTTTCTGGAACTGTATCAAAACAAGCGGCAAGCCCACATTGGTCGCTCTGATGGCCGGGGAGGCAGCGCACTATGCGGAGGCAACTCCGAACGATCAGCTCGTCAAGGAGGTCACAGATCGTCTGGACAAGATGTTTGCTCCCAGCCACGTACCACTTCCAACGGAGACGATTGTCACGCGCTGGCGGCGGGATCCTTTCGCTCGCGGGAGCTACTCGTACGTGGGACCACAGACGCAAGCAGGTGACTATGACGTGATGGCCAGACCTCACGGTCCGATACATTTCGCTGGCGAAGCGACCTGTGGAACCCATCCTGCAACCGTGCACGGCGCATACTTGTCTGGCTTACGCGCTGCCGCTGAAGTGGTGACATCTATGATGGGGCCTATCAAGGTCCCGAGCCCGCTTGTAGAGAAGAAGGTGAAAGTTGAGCAACCTATGAGCTATTCAACACTGGCGACAGAGACCAAACGAAAAGTCGAACAGGAATTGGTCGATCCACAAACCCGGAAGCATAGTTCAAAACCGAACGAAGACTACGAGGCTTCAATCATAGGAGAGATCCTCGAGAAGCTGGGCGAACGTCCTCTCAAGCCTGGACGCGCCGGCGTCAATCCTTTCCTGCTCTACACGAAGGACTACTGGTATGTCTGTAAGAAAGAATGCGATGAGAATAAAAGAGCCGCCACGGGCGATGCCAATGCAAAGGCTTCAAAGACAGAGATCCGCAGTGCGCTCGGTCTGAGGTGGCGAACGGATAGTGAGGAGATCAGGAAGCCGTATCTGGACCAGACACAGAGCGCGAAAGACGATGCCGCAGCCAATGCAGCAACATTCAAGGACCGGGTAGCCAAGTGGGACGAAGAGGCAGCACGCATCCGGCAGGACTATATCCAGAAGCACCCACCACCAGGAGGCAGCGAAGACGGGATTCTCAGCGGCCGCACCGCGATCGAGCTCGGGGCGGGAAAGCGGGCTCGGCGATTATAAAAGGGCGACTTCACTTCTTCCACTGTATTTGTTCGGCTGTCGACTTAGTTTGCATCTATGCGGGGCGTCAAAACATACCCAGGGCATCGGGTGTTGATGGTGTTATTCGTGTACTCTAGCAAGCATATTCTTTAATGGGGCAGGGGTTCTTCTGACGGGCGTGACTCGGGGATGCATGCATGTCACGACGGTGTGACATGCATGCGGTTCATACATGGGGATGCGAGGGGTGGGTGCATGGGTCGTCGGCCACGGCGGGTTTGGTGTACGTTTTGGTGTGCGGTGCAAGCGGGCAGAGAAGCAATCGAGTCGGTGGTGCAGTGGACGCATGTTTGTCGGGTGCCTCGTCGTGTGATGGTGGGTGCCTGAAGAAGCAAAAGGGCCGTTCGTGCTAAACTACGCCACATGGGTGATGCTCGCGTCTGGGTGGAGTGCATGAGTGGTGGATTTAGCGTTGCGGATGCTCGTCCGCATCCCAAAGGTATCACAACCCCTAGCACAACAGGCAAGGAAGCGGGCGACGGTAGGGCTGCAGGCGCGAGCATTGCATCATGGTCATGGCCGTCGTTGCGGCAAGCGGTGCGTGTGTGTGTGTGTGTGTGTGTGTGCCTGGCGGCGGGTGCCGAATGAGGTGCCGCAGCAGACGAAGCGGCGAAGCGGAGTGAACCCGTCCGAGTGAACCCACCGCCTGGGGTCGGTCTAGCTGCTGCCAGAACCGCTATCCAGTCACTTGGAATGTCGGGCCCGGGGGCAGCCCATCCTAGCCACGGACCACGGACCACGCAGCCTGGAGTACTTCGCGCTGCCGCAACCCGCAACCCGTCCGCCATCCTTCTCCATGAGCGTGAACAGCTCCCTGCGCCGCTTGGGTCCCGAGCACCTGCACCTGCACCTGCACCTGCAACCGCACCTGCCCCAAGTCCGCGCGTAGAGACAAGATACAGGCACACGGCGCCGCCGCCTCCACCTCCGCACCTCTCCTCCACCTTCCGCCCACGCTCGCCTTCCACCCCGCCATGACTTCTTTTTTCGGCCGCCTGAAGTCGGGGACTGTGAGTGACGCGCGCTCCCGCATGTGTGCGCCGTGGCACAATGGCTGATACTTGTTGCGCGGTAGGGTCCCGCCAGTCCAGCTTCGAGCACGCCTCCAGCGAAGAAGGACCCGAATGCCCCACAGTTGACGCCTCTCGAGAAGCTGCTGCAGGACGCCGGCCCCATCCGTGCCGATGGCAGCGACAAGTTCTTCGGCTTTGAGAATGTACGTGGTCCTGTGCCTGTGCATGTGTCTGTGCGCTCCTGCTTGCGACCTGGTTACTGACTGCGCCTACAGTTCGGAAGCACATGGTAATCGTGCCCTGCCCATCCCATCCGCCCGAACTCACATGCCGCCAGCTACTGCAACTCCATCGTGCAATGTCTGTACTACTCGGTGCCGTTCCGGGAACAGGTCATCAACTTCCCCGCCAAATCGCCCCCCGAAGCCCTCCAACGACCAGCAACAGGACCTCTGCCGCGGTTGAACACGAATCTGCTTGCCGACGCAAATGCTCAGAGCTCGACCCTGTCTCCGAAGGGCAGGAATTCCTTCTCCACCGCCAATTCGGCGTCGCCACGAAAGCCCGTCGGCACGCCCGCCGGCGCCATAAGCCCAGGCCAACCTCAGAAGCCAGAGGACAACAAAGACTCGCCCGAGTACAAGAAGAAGCAGGCATTGGCCGCGGGGCCGGTACTTAGCATGGACTACGAGAACTCCAAGGCCTATGGCATGTCAGAATCGCTGTTCAGCGCGCTAAAGGACATATTCGAGGCAGTGATAGCACACACGTCACACATTGGTGTCGTCAGCCCGCACAAGTTCCTCGAGATCTTGCGCCGCGAGAACGAGATGTTCCGCACGCCGATGCACCAAGACGCGCACGAGTTCCTGAACTTGTTGCTCAACGAAGTGGTGGAGAACGTGGAGCACTTTTCCAAAACGCGGGTGCTTGAGATAGAAGACAAGGAAACCAACGCCACCATACCCCAATCCAACGCTGTAGTAAACGGGACTACCCCGAGCAGTGTCGGCTGGGTGCACGAACTCTTCGAAGGCATACTGACGTCCGAGACACGATGCTTAACATGCGAGAACACTTCTCAACGAGACGAGGCATTTTTGGATCTGTCAGTGGACTTGGAACAACATTCGTCAGTAACGAGCTGCTTGCGAAAGTTTTCCGAAGAAGAGATGCTGTGTGAACGGAACAAGTTCCATTGCGACAAGTGCGGTGGGCTGCAGGAGGCAGAAAAACGCATGAAGATCAAGAGGCTCCCGAGGATCCTGGCCCTTCATCTCAAGCGCTTCAAGTATACCGAGGATCTGCAACGGTTACAGAAGCTGTTCCATCGCGTGGTGTATCCATATTACCTCCGGTTGTTCAATACCACCGACGATGCGGAAGACCCCGATCGACTTTACGAGCTGTACGCCGTAGTCGTTCACATAGGAGGCGGACCGTATCACGGACATTATGTATCCATCATAAAGACCCAAGACCGCGGCTGGCTTCTGTTCGACGACGAGATGGTGGAGCCAGTGGACAAGGCATACGTGCGCCGCTTCTTCGGGGGCGAAGACCAGCTGGCATGCGCATACGTGCTCTTTTACCAAGAGACAACCGAAGAGGCAATGCTGAAGGAGCAAGAAGAGGAGAGCTTGGCGGCCGCAAAGCAGGCAGCTGAGGTGAACACCGAGCCTGTATCCGTCGCAACACCCAAGGCGAATGGTCATGGTCTCACAAATGGCCACGACCACATCCTCCCAGTGACCCCCACGGTAGAAAAGGACGACCAGTTTGCAAGTCTCGACCATGCTGTAACAGCCCCACCTTTTCATACCAGCAACCACAACAATACTATGGACCACGTCACAACGAGCATACCGATGCTAGGCAAGCGGCAAAGCAATGTGGCGTCCAAGAAAGAGAAGGCGGAACGCGTCAAGGAGGAGAAAGAGCGCAAAGTCATGGAGAAAGAACTCGAAAAACAAGCCAAAGCTAAGCGCAAAGAGCTCGAGACCCAACGCCGCGACCTATTCCGCAAGCAAGAAGACGACCTGCGAGTAGCACTCGCCGCCTCGCGCGAGAGCGCAACAGAGGAGTCGAAGAAGCGCGGCGGCGCAGAGCCCCCGGCGACGGAGAAGGACAAGAGCGCCAACGGCCTCGGCAGCATCAGCAAGGGTAGCGGGCTCAGCCGCTTCCGACACAGCAGCATGAGTCTGCGGCACAAGCCCAAGTTCTGGTCTGCCGGCAAAGACGACAAAAAGGACGAGCCCGAGGTGCCGAGTACGCCTGTCACGGCGGAAGCGGAACCATCGGCGCAGGGGACGCCTGGCGAGAAGGAGAAGAAGAACCGGTTTAGTCTGGGAAGGAAAAAGTCGACGTTTCATCTCTAGGTGTTGAGGCCCTGTCCTCGGTTGCTGTATCCCTTTTCCATTATCACGTCACATCATGCCCACATGCTGCGCGGCAGAAGTGGGCTAGCTATGTTTGTATCTACGTCTGTCCCGGGAGGAGGGGGGTTCTGTGCATATTCCCTTGTCGCGTGCGTGGAGAGTAGCTTACCTTTTGTTGGCAGCTTTTTTGGGCTTGTGAAGAGGGCTTGTTTGCTGGGATGTGAAGGTGCATTCATTGAGGGGGAAGGGAAGGGAAGGGACTTTGCATGGGCATTTGCACGGCATGGCAGTGTGGATGGTGTCCGTAGCGAGGACGGATGTGGAAATTATACCGCGTGCCTGCGATGGTGAAGAATGAATTGGTATGTGGCGTGATGCAGTGCTGTTGTGGGAGTTGAGGGGTAGGCTTTGGTGGGTGGGTGTGATTGAGGATGTAGATGGATCTCAGAGATGCAGGGAATTAATCATGGGTTGGTAGGCATTGCAACGGTTCAGCTTGAGAGGAAAAACGGATGTGCCCCCCGTGGTATGCATGGTACAGGTATAGCAGGACGAAACCTCGGCGTCGACAAAGGCAGTGTGCTCAGCTGATCCGGTCCTTGTATCCACGGAGCTGTTTGGTGATTTGTCGGGGACGCGGACGGAGATGTAGTGTTGGCTTTTTGAATGGAGATGCTGAGACGCTGGTGTAGAAGTACTCTTGTTTGTGGCAGCGAAACAGAGGGATACAAACACACAAGCGAAGGTAGATTTGGTTGTTAGCAGCGCAGTGCTCAGGGAGCGATGGAAGTGAGACTCGTACGCGTGGGGTCTAGGATGTCAGGTATGCGAGATGGGTTTGGTACTTGTGTGCTGCTGCCACTGCGATCGAGTCGAGTAGGGAAACTTGTCTGGCCGTGGCACCTCACGTTTTAGGAGGGAAGGTAGGGTTATTTGCTACTGCGTTACAAGTGTGGAGATTGTGTTGACTTGGCTTGAGTACTACGCTGGCCGACCACTCTTAGACTTTTAGCTTGGAAGTGGCTTCTTCTGTGTTGTACTTGGCTTGGACGGCTTGCAAAAGCGTGCGAAGAGTTAACAATTGATTTGGCTTGGAAGAAAAGAATTGTTCGAATCAGCTGCATCTGGCCGGCTGCAAACTGTAGACAAGTGTCTTCACTTGCAAAGCACGCGGCGGGGATATCCGAAGAAGATGCAAGCAGTGGATTGGTACGAGAGTCTATACCCGGGCGTAAAACCGTCCATGACACAACAATCACTTTCTCGTCTGGTCCCGCGACACAACTGGGGAACCCGTGCCGCAGGGTTCGATGATAAACGCTTCCAATTTCATACACTCATGCTCGTGGTTCTACTATCGTTCATAAGGGTGCTGCGTGTTCTCCATGCAGCGTCGCTGAATGTCGCTTTCACAGCGCCGGTAGTGATGCGCTATCGTTCTACCGTACCGTTTGCCCACATCGTCCTTCCGAAACGTGCCCCTTCCCAACCATTTTCTCCGCTGTTTTCTGGACGTCACAGTTTCAGTATGCGTACGTTTCTGCCGCCCCACGCGCAGGTCCCTCCGTTTCGTATGCGAGCCGGACGCGAGTGGAACAGGCGTCGTTTTGCAGTCGGACCGCGCTCAGCCGAATATAAAGAGGTATATGATCATTACGGCGTTGATAAACGTGAGGGGTACTATGTCCATGTTAGCTCGTGCCCTGTACGATATGTTGCAGAACCATGTTTTCGCCAGCCGTTCATGGTATGACTCTATGAGAAACGACTAGACTGGCTTTTTTTTTCTTTCGAGAACGACGGGTCGTACGATATCGCGCGCAATTGTACATGCTGATAGGATCGGTGGCCGGTGCTGGGCTGGGGATACGTACTCCGCATCAGGGTTCGAACCGAGGACACGAGGTTGATTAGCCGTGCTTTCAATCCATCGTCGCGCTGGCCGCCGAAGCCCGGGTCCGCCGAGGATGTCCAACCGACTAGTATCCTATGTCAGCTATGCGCATGATATTTGGGCTATCGTCATGGCGTGTGGGGAGCTCTGGCGCAAGCGAGAACGCATGGAGGGGGCAATGCAAGACGGGCGCAAGCGGGGGTGGGAGGCGCGGGTGGCAGACGTACTGCGCGCGAGGAAGCGGTCTTCGGAGAGGATTGCGATGGCATTTATGATGAGTACAGAGACTGTGGTGGTTAGCACTTGAGCTACGTTCAAGAGGATCAGGAACAAGACAAGACATACATTGGAGGAGGCCGCCGAGGCCGAAAAATACCATTTTGGCGAATGCACGTCAAAGAAAGGCGCAGGTCAGAAACAAAGTGCGGGTTGTGGGTGCAATCAAGTGTGTAGCTCTTTCTCAGCGGGATTGTGTTGCCTGGTCAAGTTGCCAGCTGTTGTACTGACAAGGGTTCACGCCCACATGCACGGGGTTTGAAGGGTCACGTGACCATACCCTCTTCAGTTCTGGGTCGGGTGAATATCTGGCCAGGTGCGGTGCATGTATCTATGTATCTATGGGTCCAGGTTGGTGCAACAAATGACCGGCTTTACATGGCTAATCTCTGTCTCTGATACAAGAATCTTCGGCCACAAATTACGCTTCTTTGAGCCACATTTCTTTATTCGTCTGCGGGCTCGAATGGCCTGATTCCTGCAGGTAAGCCTTGGCGATCTCCGAATACTCCGAACAAGGGTGCCAGAATCACTGCCTGATCAGTCCATTCTGGCAAGATTTGCAACGATCCAACTGCAGAACCCCACATAATATGTGCACCATCTGGTTCTGTTCTCTGCAAAACTGGGGCATGTCTTGATTTTCCTGCATGGCTGCATGCTTGAACATGGCGAGCGTTGTCGGAGCTTCAAAAAATATCGCGAGATCGACGGCAGGGGTCGTGCACCCTCATCAGCGCATCTTAAAGCTCGCGCTTCCCACAGCTACGAGGGCGAATAGCGCCCGCCGGGAATGGCTCCAGCACGCCTATATGTAGCTCGCCCTCTGCCGGCCACAGTCTTTATTAACCTCAGGAACGATTACCTCAGCCGTTGGCTACGTCACACGCCAGCCTTTGGTCTCGCCGCAACCTTCTCGACTCACCACCAAATGCTTCCGGACAGCTCCAGCCACCCGTAAATTGCTTCGCACTGTGAAAGCGCCCGCCCTCACTCAGCGTCCCTAGCTCCTGCTTTGCCCTGTCATCTTCCAAAGTCGTTGGATCACGGATCATTGACCCGCGTGCGAACGCCTGCAACGCGACGGGTCTAGATCCTCTCCGCCCCTCTGCCGCGACGATCTAAGCCTACTTCCAGAACTCAGCGGTGCAAAGTACAAGACATCCTCGCCCCGCTCTTGCGCCCATACTCCTGTGGCCTTTTTCTCTCTCGCGGTGTGCATGCTTCCTGGAGCTTCTCTCGAACTGGATTCATGATTCTGGCATAGCGATTTTTCGTGTGGAGTGGAGGCGTCCCAATGAGTGTATACCAAACACTACCGAAAAATTCATGCACCCATCGACAAGGTGCTCTTAATAAGAATGATGGATAGCGAAGTGGTCGATGGCGGTTACTTTGCCCTGCCAAATGGCCTGCAGAGCGGACCGGATGCAAACACCCCAGGCTCTGTTCAAAGCGCTGGCGCCTTGTCGATTGAGCTACCCTCACATCCCTCGTCGACCATGGTCGCATTGACTACGCTGCAATACCTGCCGATTCCGCTTCTCGTATTGTCGGCAGATGCAACTGTTACGCTTGCAAACGAAGCAATGGGTCGTCTTCTTGGGATCGATTGGTCGGCTACTACTGCAGAAGGGTTGACTGTAGCAGAGGCTTTGGCTGGGAAGGGCATGGCTGAGCTCGGGATAGACATTCTCCAGAACGGCTCGCCTATACTGGTCTCATGGCAGGTTGGATAGCACCGTGAGATGATGGACGTGGACAAAGTGACTGACAGTGGAGCAGGACTTCCTAAATTCTGTAATCGAGGATGCCGCCGCTGAAAGAAAAGAACGATTTGCTGCTGAAGGCAACCAGCTAGATAGCGGCGGTAGTACACCCACAGCCACTCCCGGTGGCCAGGAGCTCGCCGAGGCACCGCCCAAATTACCCCGATTAAGCAGTCAAAATCTTACGGGAGCCACAGTACACGACGTATCAGTGGATGTAATCATAACTCCTACTACTCGTGCTGGGGATCGTTGCGCATCACGAAACTCTAAATTCTCTACGCACGAGAACGCACTTCAAGCCACCATGATCATTTCAGTCTGGAGCATTGAAGAAACCAACTATTATACGCTGACTTTTACGAGTGCCCAACCTGTTGATGTGAAACGCAATCCACGGCCCTCAAGTCGCATTGTGACCAGAACAACAACCGTCTACCAGCTTACAAAGTCGCATGGCTCTAACTCTAGTTCATCTTCGGGACACAGATCAGGACCAAGTCCAAAGATCCTTACGCCGACATTCTCGACGCCTGAATTCCCACCGCGTGGTCCACCACTAAAGGCCAGAAGCGATTTGTCCATTACCGCCAGCATCTTTCAGAAAGCTTCGCAGATGAAGGACGCCATCCTGAACTCAATCAGTATGCCAGCATATGCTATGTGGCAGGACGAGGGATTTGGAATACCAAACAAGGCCATGCTCCGATTATTGCCAGAAAATGCAGTATACAATCCTTCCGACCAGAGAGCCTTTCTCAGCCAGTACAGCTTGTGGACAGAGGACTTCGCGCGCAAGTTGGACGTGGACGAGCTTCCTATCGTGGAGCTATGCCGTAGTCATCAGTCGTTTGACAGCCGCCGTATAGCAATGCGCCATCCTGATACTGGAGCAGCGATAGCCTTCGAGGTAGCAGGCGAGCCAATACTCCATGAGGTGACTGGCGAGTTCTTGGGCGGAATAGTTATCTTTAAGGACGTTACTCAGTATGCTAATGAGATCGCGGCGCAAGTCCATGAAAACGAACGGCAGTTTGAGTAAGTCTGAACAACACAAGCCCGCATCCGCATCGAATAGTTTCAGTATTCCGTGTTGCCCTAGGAGTCGGTACAGAAAGCCTGACGATATCCCAAACTTTTACTCTTCTGTCTTTGGGTCTCAACTGACGCTAGTTGTAAAGGTATATCACGAATAACCTGCCGGTTATGGTATGGACAACAACACCAGATGGCACACACGACTGGTACTCGCAACGTTGGTACGATTACACTGGCCAGACTGTCGAAGAGTCGTTGGGAGAGGGTTGGAGAGATGCATTTCATCCAGAGGACATGCCGACGACTGCTGAGCGCTGGTCCCGATCCCTTCGAACCGGAGAAGAGTACAACACCGAGTACAGGGCCAAACGTTACGACGGAGTCTGGCGTTGGATGCTTGGGAGAGCGGTCCCTTTCTATGATGGGGCCGGCAAAATCATCAGGTGGTTCGGTACCTGCACAGACATTCATGACCTCGTGGAGACCCGTCAGGCGGCACGACAGACAAGAGCGCAACTACAGCGGGTTATTGAACATGCCAAGGTTACACTTTGGGTAATCGACAGGAAGGCCGAGCTACTCATGATGGAGGGAGACATGGCGGGAGTCGGAGACGCAAAAATGAATGAACAGGAAAATGAACAGGCCATCGGGAAGAACATTTTCGATTTCTTCGGCGACTTCGATCGTTGGAAGACACCAATTCAAGAACTACTAGAGGGCAGAGCGCGAGACGAGATTATGGAAAGAGTAAAGGATGACCAATGCTACCGCACAAGACTGGTTCCCCTCTATAAACGGTCTAGGGCCGGAGGAAAGGAGGGTGACACATACATCGATGGGGTCATCGGAATTTCTATGGACGTTTCCGAGTTACGAATCCGAGAAAACAAGCTGAAAGAGCAAGGGGAGGAGAACAGTAGATTGATGGCTAACGCAGCTGCGGCCAAGGAAGCAAGTCGCATGAAGAGTCAGTTTCTGGCAAACATGTCGCACGAGATCAGGACGCCTATCGCTGGAGTCATAGGGATGAGCGATCTTTTGCTGGACACGAATCTTGATTCAGAACAGAAAGAGTGTGCCGAAAACATCCAACGCTCCGCGAATGGGCTCCTGGCGGTCATCAACGATATCCTGGATTTCAGTAAAGTCGAATCGGGACGCTTGGACATCGAGGAAGTCCAATTCAGTCTTTCAGTCGTCCTACGTGATGTCAACAAGATGATGTCCTTCGCAGCGCAGCGGAAAAACATTGCGTACGAGAGCGTTGTACAGCCGGAAATCGAAAGAGACCTTCGAGTGATGGGAGACCCGGGCCGTTTGAGGCAGATTCTGACAAACGTACGTAATGCTGGGTACAAAGCGGGTGTTTCTGTTGTTGTCATTGTCTGAGAACTGCGGACATTGGTAACAAGCCAGAGCTAGAACACCTGCTTATACCTAGTTCTCTTTGTTATTGACCATTTCACTAATTTTGCACCCCTTCCTCTAGGTATTGACCAACTCAATCAAATTTACGAGTGAAGGACATGTCCGACTGGGGGCCTCGATTATTGCTGAAACGAATGAGACCGTCACTGTTCGATTCGCCGTTGAAGACACAGGAATTGGAATTGAAGAAGACGTCCGAAAGCGGCTTTTTCGGCCGTTCAGCCAGGCTGATTCCTCGACAGCACGACGCTTTGGTGGAACAGGCCTAGGATTGACGATCAGCAGGAATCTCGTTCAGCTAATGCATGGAGACATCGGTCTCGAGTCGGTGCTTGGGCAAGGTACCACCGCAACGTTTTGGATTCCCTTCAGCAAAGCGCCATACCAGGACGATGGGTCACCGCTGATTGATCTCTCATCGATCCCGGATCGCTTGCAGTCAGATATGTCGGTGTCTTGTGGAAGCTCTGAAGATCACACACCACCACAGACCCTTAAGCTGCACAACGTACACGCCAAGGTGCATGGCCGAGGAGAATCCACCCCGTTGCTCGCCAGCCCTATCATTCCCGACCAGTCGACCACGTTATCTGACAACGAAAGGAATAAGGTACAGGTGTTGGTAGTCGAGGATAAGTGAGTCCTAGTAATAATCGCTACTCGTGCGCAGGCTAACTGTCCTGGTAGTCACATTAATCAACAGATAGCCCTCAAAACGATAAAAAAGCTGCACTTCGGTGTCTCAGCGGTATGGAACGGAAAGGAAGCCCTGGACTATCTCTCACAAGAGTTCTCCGCCGAGCATCCGAGGCCGGACTTGATTCTCATGGATGTAAGTAAATACTCTGGTGCGAATATAAATTACGTCCACCAACTTACGCATGTGCTAGGTTCAAATGCCTATCATGGATGGTGTAAGTTTGTTCGTTTCTTATCTGGTGCCCTTGTGGATGATGTTTCTATCCTCTTCGTCACCCCGAGGCCTACCCTTTTTGCAGGCATCTGACGATGCATGCGCATTTCCATTATCTGGATGGACGCATACCCAAGCCGTGAACCAGGATCTTGATGTCTGCTTCGCATGACTTTCGACACCCGAGGGCGCCGGAAATTTGCGGACCTCAATGCCATTCACAGGATGTGGACTCGCAGGACGCCATCCACCAAGACGGATACCATCTGCTACCCGAGATCGATTGATCTTTCTTGGTACCTTTGGATCTACTACTGATTTCTTGCATCTCACTCGCTTGTTATTCGTCATCACTCTTCAATTGCCTTCACATCTACGCAGACGACGGGGGCAGCAAGGAAGAGGCCACGTCCTGTGGCAACACTGCGTACCGAATTGTTTTTATCAGACATTGCAGGATGCAAGCATCTTCTGTGCACGATATACCCTACTGGAGATTTGCTGACTTTGATGCAAAGTATCAAGCTACCTCGAAAATCCGGACAGATTTCGAGACACCCGATGTTCGGGACGTTCCTATCATCGCTATGACTGCCTCGGCGATTCAAGGCGACAAGGAGAAATGCCAAAAGGCTGGGATGGACGTGAGTGGTCGCCCCTATCTTGAGTCCGGAGTTGCTGAAGGTTGCAGGATTACTTAGCGAAACCTGTCAAAGGCAAGCTGCTCGAAAAGATGCTTGTGAAATGGGCGATCGAGGGCAGGCGCAAGCTGGCCAAGCAGTCGCTAACCAAGAACGTTGAGGATCGTCGTACCTCCCCACCAACCCCTACAAAATCGCACCCTAATGCCCCGACCGATTCATCGCAAATCTCCCACCTCCCTGTCACATCTGAAACGACGGCGCGAGACTCATCTCTGACGGCTGAGCTTGACCGCCTCCACTACGAGAGCAATGCCGCCTTGGCTAAATCCTCCGAGACCGCTGACGACCGTGCGATGCGTCGCATTCACGCTGAAGAGAAAGCATCCAGCCTGAGGGATGACAAACTGTTGTTTCTCACAGGGACGGAAGGGCATGGCCAGGAAAGCTATCAGGGGGAGCAGCAATCCCAGTTGCCTCTGACACAGGAGAACATGCAGAAATTAGAGCAGGAGGCGGAACCAGCCGTCTTTCGACAATTGCGCGAGCTCGATGGGCACTCAAGCGGAGACATGAAAGTTGCGCCTCACAGCCGAAGCGATAGGAGGACGGGGGGTTCGCGGAGTGTGAGACCATCACTGAAGGCGGCCAAGAAAGAGAGCGAACAGACGATCACAGCCCAAGCTCCAAGATGATGTCCAGATGTTGGACACTGTGGATGCAAGAAACAGACTGGGGTGTGTAGACAGTGTTGCTGCCGCGTGGCCTAAATCGACCTTCACCGCTTTCTACCCCTTTGCGCCGCTTTGTGCCAACCCTGGTACATTGCTGGACTGTACATGGAAAAGTACTCTACGGCGGAGCTGTCTCCCGATGGTCACGAGTTGGGTTGACTTATCATCTTGCCGCGCTGTAGGCTTCCGACGTTGTGGTTGAAGCCATGAAAATGCGGTTCAGGTCGGCGACCATACAGCCTCACTTTCATTGGTCTGGCGTTGGTGTTGGCGCATGCTGCCAGATAGCTGAGTTCAATGGACCACAACAGGAAATACCGCAAACAGCAAAGTCCTCATTCGAAAAGGAGAACGCAGGTGCATGTGTGTGCTTCTGAGCGATAGCTGCATGCTGGACGAATAGGACGGGCTTTGGCGTGACAAAGGGCGGGAGATGAAGACGAAGTCGGCGAATCACGACAGATGGCATCAAAAGCTTAGCACACCTGAGTCGGCAGGAAAGAAAATTCATCGACCCCGCGTGCTCCATTTCAGGCTTCCTGTAACATCCGATTCGGGTTGCTGGGGGTGGTGAGGTTCAACGGTTGCCCAGGTTAGCGGGGTTGCGACAAAGCTAATTGAGATCGACACCACGCGCCATGCTTGACAGAGAGGCAAACCTGGCAAAGGGTTGGCATCTTAACCTGCACACTCAGCACTGCGGCCCGTGATCTGCTCTGTTGTACAGTGTAAAGGAGGCTCATTATGGTCCCTGCAGAGTGCAGCACGTGGTGGATGGACAATTTATCTGGCACTACAAAGGGCGGAAATCAATAAATCTGTAGCTCACGTGAAAGTCACGTTTCTACAGTGGTAGAAACACTGAAACACTCGCATCTATGCAACATTACAATTTCTAATTTTCCTATAGTAAACAAATACTTCTTAATACCCTAGTAATGTTTTCTACTCCTTACCGCTACTTTGCAGCCTTTATAGAGGGCGTAAAATGTAGAGAAAGTCTGTAATTTTTGCGTGGTGTTGAGGGGCGTATCTGCTGACCAAGATATGCTAGCCTAGTCCAGTAAAAGGCTAGTCCTAATCAGGATAGGTAGTGCCTTGGAACTACAGATTTATTGAAATCGCCCTTTGTAAAAGCTCAGATGAAAGATAGGCGTAGAGTTAATACACGTGTCACAAGTGCAGATTGTACTATGAACCGGATGCCCCGCCAAAGTAGCATGGTCAGGCATCAGAACCAATGCAAGCATCACACCCTGCGCTAATGTACTTTGAGGCAATCTGTTCGAGTTCGACCGTAACTTCCACGGACAATGCTCGCTCAGGTGAGGCTTGCCAGAGTATCTAGAGTAGACTAGCGAGTCTCTTGACCGGAAACAGTTGCACAATCGCAAAGCGCAAAAGTCAAATCGAACCACCGCAACATGCACAGCTCCACCATACCATGTTGAACTCTATCTCACGATCTCATTTCTTGTCCACACGGCTGGTACGCAGTAAGCCTCCTAAGGTAACCCTTCGGTGATCAGACGGCGACTTCTTGGAAGCCCATCCACTTCTCCGCACTCGAGCTCAGCAGCAGGCATGTCCATTTTGGGCGGTAGTGCGGGAATAAGGTGAGCAGGGTATCTATCTCGCCTGGGTTGGCCGACCTCAGGCACGTCGCAGAAACAGTAGCTAATCTTGATTCAACCTAGAGGCTTGCGAATGCAGGGTCCACACGGTGGAGTGCCCAGCGCGTTAGCCCTGAGAAAAGACAACATGGTGGACATCTCGGTGGGCGACCAGGGCATGTTTGGTTGGAGGAGGAACATCCCGCGAGCCGCGAGACGCACACACTGCCCAAGTCACTCGAACGTTGTAGCGCCGCGGATGGTTTCGACGCTATAGCGGCACGCGCAAAGTCATAAGTTTACATACGTCGGCGACAGTTCGGAGCGGCACAGGATGGCTACGACTCGCGCTCAGGTGCGCGGTATGCCTCTGGCTTACGCAGAGAGGACTCGCAGTGCAGGAGAAGAAGGCCACGGGTGGCGAGCCGGCCATACTATACCTGGAAGTGCAACATGAGGCGCACCGAAACTATACAGGAAGGCGGATTTACCATTGGCGGCCCTACATACAACGGCAGTGAGGGGCTCCAGGGAGGGCGCACGGTGGCCGGACTCAGCCATTCACGCCGTTGCAACGACGATGGCGGTGAGGGTAGGTTCCGCGCAGCGAGCGTCGCCACGGGCGGAGTCAGATTCATCACACCGCGCATGCATCCGCTGGCATACACACCCGGAGAAGGTGAAGGGCATGGGAGGTACGCCACGCTGCAGGCGTAGCGACGGAGCACAACTTTGCTCACCACACATGGCCCGTCATTCGAGGAGGAGGTTGCCGTGGCTTGCAATATCGAGCTGCCTAACTGGAGTAGGGGTGGAAGAGCGGGAGATGCACAATGACGAGGGTCTCTACCGGCGCAACGGTTGGGCCCGTAGCGCTAGCGAGTTGGCATGTTGTGCTCATCCAATGGCGGATCAGCAGGAGAAGAGGGAGGCGCCAAGTCCTCCGCCGGCAGAAATGGGAGGGATGCCAGTGACGACATTTGCAACCTTTGGCCAGCAATGTCAGCAAGCAACGGACACTTTGGAGCCAGCGCGGACTCGATCTGACCGAGAGAATCGGAGGACTTGGGCACCGCCATCGTCGACGGTTGGAGTTGTGACAGACGGGAAAGAATTCGAGTCGACTGCGGGAGTAGTACCTTTACCCATGTCAGCTGGGCGTGTACCCACAGACAGCGCATCAACGCTGGTCCGCCGCCCGTGACCTGTACGTATAGCCAAGTTGACATCATGTTGTTTAGGGGCGGGCGGAATCCGTGCAACTTGAATGTGGAGCCAAGCCAGATTGGAGCGGAATGGAGTTTTTCGCGAGAGCAGGTACCGCGACAGCCTTCCGCAGTGCGAGGGCGTTGGCGCAGGCACCATACTGGGTCCAGGACACCATGGCTCGTGACCAGGCATGAGGGCGACAATCTGGGTAAGCTAAACTGGCATGGCTTCAAAAAGCAAAGTGAAGGGCGATCAAACGCATGCCCATTGCTTGACAGCGCGCACAGGGCCAGTGTTCAGGGAGGGCTAATTTGAACGGCTCCAGTCCGACTCCAAGTCTGTTTTACGCACTTCACGCACAGCAGGCTGACCGAACGGACCGAATGCACGCCCAAACGCGCAGCCTCAAGTGCCCGGTCAGACCGCCCGACCCCCTATCGGGGACTGCTCGTCCGAAGGCGTGTTGGTGGTCGGAGCACTGAGCACGCACACGACACCATCACGGCCGGCAGCTGGCTGGCGCAGGATCAGACAGCGAGCACGGTTGGCGTCCAAGCCATCCGCGGTGCGTCGGAGAATTGCACGTCGTCCCCAATGGCCTTGGCCACCCCCGATGCAGCCGCTTTGGGGCATGCGGCGGGCTCTGACACCGGATCCAGGAGAGGGCGCTAGGCCGCATGGGCTACCATCGTATTCTTCGCGCAGCGCAAAGGGAAGGGCGTGTGCAGGGCCCATGGCGCGGCTGGCTCTGCGTGGTGGCGGCACGCCAAAACAAAGGCATCCCGCCCACCGTCGCGCCCGCGCGCTGATTGGCGGGCGCGCGCTGCCTCCCGTGCGATGATGATGATGGTGCTGCTTGTGCTGCTTGTGCTGCTTGTGCTGCTTGTGCCGGCGGGCGGAGAGACAGCGCCGAGGGCTGCCGGAGCTGCTCACGACTCGCAGGCTTGCGGCCGCGTTGCGCCTGCGCGTGCCCTCTGTCGGCGCCGTCTGCGTTAGCCGTGCGGAAGGCGAGCTGCCCGCGCCTCTGCACGCTGCCAGCCCCCGTAGTGGCTGCCAAGGTGCCATGCTAGATGCTAGATGCTAGGACGGCGTCGGGCCAACACTAGGTCCGCCAGGTGAGCAGCCCAGCAGAGGCAGCGTTGTGCGTTGTGCTGGTGGTGGTGGTGCTGCTGCTGCTGGCGGTGCTGGTGGTGCTGCTGCTCCCCACACTGCCCGCCCGCCCGCACGCAGACGCACCCTCCCCTACCACCCACCGGCGCCCTAAAAGCAGCCGCCAAAAGGACGAGCTAGCGGCGCCAGCGTCTGCCCTGCACGCGCTGTCTGGGGTCCGTGGTGGCGCTTGAACCAGCCTGCCACTCTTGCCTTGGCTGCCAGCCTATGATGAAGTGCTGTGATCCACACGACGTAAACCAAACCAGCCGAACGAATTTAACACTCACCATTCTCCCAATTGCTGCCCGCTGATCACCATCGCTGCCTCCCAATGCTCTCTCCATTTTGACCAAGTCTCTGACTACTCCGCCGCCGCCAGTCAATCGATACTCAATCAGTCTGAACATCCTTTCTTCTTTGTTGCTGCTAGCCACCAACCCTACCGCCCTCCAGCATCAACCATCCCTCCTCGCGCGACCGTCGGACCGTCCCTGCGCCAGCTGTCGTCTGCCTCTCCACACGCTGCCCTACACCTGAAACGCGCGTGCGCCTGCTACTCCGTTATCCACCTCCGCCAGGGCCCAATCTTCGTAGCCCACAGCCACGGCACCTACTGTCGACCCGTCCTGCGATCGACATACCAAAGCGTCCATCATTACTCCTCCCGGAAGGCCTCTACACGGGTGCCCCCAGTGTCAGACCAAGTTCAAAAGGTCCGCAGATCCCACCACAGCGTGCCACTGATCGTCCCTCCCCACGTTGCTTGACCCTCGAACCGTCGTGTTTCAGCTGCTGGACTCTCTGGGCTGCGTGCGTTCACGATAGCCTCTTTGTCTGTTTGTGCCCCCTCCATACCTCGCCTTTAAGATACTTCTCCCCGCGTCTGCAACCTCCCCCGTCATGGCCATGGCAGTCGACAGTCGCCAACAGTCCCAACTCAACGGGATGAGCTACGACCCTTTGCGTTACCCGCAGCCGCACTTCACCAACCCGTGGGTGTCGGCAGCGGGCCCCTCGCAGCAGCAACTGTATCAGACCTCGATCGCACCCAATGTGTCGGCTGGCCTGGAGAACCACGCCTCGTCGCAGCCTCAAGCCATCCAGCGCCCGACCAGCATTGCCATTCCGTATCACGGTCTCCCGGTCACGGCACCATCTTTAGGATCAGGTATTGCTCTCCCGGATGGCTCGCTTCCAGCAGAAAACTTACTAGACATGTCGCAAGATCTACTATCGCGGAGTTACAACGGTGGCTATGGTACCACCACATCTGCTACTACAAACACGTACGCACCCACCTCGGCTCCTTATTCTCAAGTCGATTATGGAAACTCCGAAAGAGTCCCCTATGCATACTCGCAGGACACTGCCCGTCGTTCTTCTCATCCGTCAGTACCCTCAGCACCGTATCTTGACAGCGTCATGGAATTGCAACGTCAACGCCAGAGTTCGTTAGTTGACTTTAGCAGTTTAAGCTCTCAACCGCCACGCAATAGCTTCAGCGATGCCCTCGATGCCAGTCGGGGTATGGTTTCCTTAAGCCAGTCTGATATCACCCCGAGGAATATCTACGGCACCCAAGGATCCAGCCGGAGCTCGACCGACTCGTACGGCTTTCCATCGACACACTCTGCGCACTCGTCCATCTCGGGGGCCAGCTACAATGGCACCAACTACTACGGCGGCGAGGGCTCTGTCACCGATTACAGCTCCGCATCCGAATCAGTCGACCTGACGCATTCGCGGACCCTACCGCGACCGAGCGCGCTCATGGGAGCGAATATCCCTCCAGCACCGCAATCTATGATGGGTCAGTTCAGCTCAAAGGTCTCGTCAAGCTCGCAGAAGAAGCACAAGTGCAAGATTTGCGACAAGAGATTTACTCGCCCGAGCTCCCTCCAAACCCACATGTACAGCCATACCGGAGAGAAGCGTACGTAATTATGTCTCGAGAAGATTGTGATTTTCGCTAACGAAGTTTAGCCTTTGCCTGCGAAGTCGAAGGGTGCGGTCGCCATTTCTCAGTTGTGTCCAACTTGAGGCGGCACCGCAAGGTACATAAAGGCGAGGCCCAAGATCATCCCTCGCCCGATGACGCTTGAACGTGTCGATCACCAAGTGATTGACATGCCGGTCCCACCATATGGACCCTTTCGGGTTTTACATCACTGTTTGTTAATCGCTTCGTTTGCTCTGTGCATTTGAGATATCCCACTGTCGCGATTTGGACAGCACATCTTAGTTTTCATCGGTTGGATGCTAGACGGGGTCTTCTTCACGACAAAAGAGACGAATTTCTTCTTTCGGTCGCTTCACCGCCCGGTTCGAGTCATCTACTACCCCGACCTCCCGTGGCACTGCCCAAGGAGGTCACCACGGCGTTTATCACGGAGTTCTGGTTCGCGCGATTACCCCCTTCATGAGCGA
Source organism: Karstenula rhodostoma CBS 690.94 (assembly GCA_010093485.1). Taxonomy (NCBI): domain Eukaryota; kingdom Fungi; phylum Ascomycota; class Dothideomycetes; order Pleosporales; family Didymosphaeriaceae; genus Karstenula; species Karstenula rhodostoma. Next base: position 1,337,197 of record MU001504.1, read on the forward strand.
TTTTCGTCGTTCTCCTGTAAGAGTATGTGGGCTTGGGGTTATTTGTTTGCGCTTTTCGAGTTAGCATTTCCATACCTTTTCGGCTGCCATGTTGATTCAGACCCATGGTCTGTCGCATGTGCCACGATCATTCGCTACATACACCTTTAATGTTTTAGACTCTCGCTCGCACCGCCTCACCTATGTCATGACGCGGTTGCATGACCATTGTACAGTACTACGGCTTGGGGGAACATCGGGAAAGCATCGAAACACCAACCATTGGCAGGGAGCCCGCCTCACAGAGGTTGTTGGAGGTAGCGCTATTCACAAGAGAGGGGATGCCTGCGACTCGGTTGAGGCGAGCGAAAGCGGCGTGCAATATGACGCAGCGTCCCCGGGGACACGGACAGAATAGAATGGTTATGGTACACGTTAGCCGCGCCTTCGGAATGTGAACACCAGTGACAGCGCAATGTGTTTCGGCGGATTACGCCCGCGGCGGCAGCGTCATCGTCATCGTTTGTCGTGTGCAGCGACCATCAGACAGCCCTCGCGAAAGCAAAGACAGCGCAACAACAACGAGACAGGGTGTCAGCGGCGCCATTCGTCGAGGAAGTCTTCGATCCCGTGCGATGACGTACGAGGCGTCGCTAGGCTTGGACCCTGGATCGGTCAGACTAAGCCCACCTGGATGCTCGACCGGGGTGCGGGTGGGGAAGACGTTGTAACTTGGCGCGCCTGTTCTGTTGCGATGGGACGCCGAGGTACGTGCTGAGACACCTGCTCCGTTGTCTGTTTTACATGCACTCACGGCGGAAATGAAGCCTGCGGTACTGGTATGCTCTGTTCAGTCTTCAGTCGTCGAATAGCTAGTCTGTCTCACCCACTGCGTCGACTCCCTTCGCACACCATCACCGCCAGTCTTTTTCGGGCACGGCTTGCGCGCGCTTACGTCTGTTGCCGTGCGTCGGCTGGCGGGCCTGATGCGCCTTGTACAGTGTTCGTATCTCACGGCGGCTTGCTATTAGCAGCGCTCCCGGTCGCTGATTCAGGCGCCGGGCGCAAGGCTCGCTCGCGACGAGAGATGACGATGCCGTGGTTGCACGACGATGTCATCGCCATCCTTCAGGCTTCATGGCATCCTTTCACCGCATCGTCTCCAGCGGCTGACGAATACGTTCCCCCCCGGGGCCGTTCCCACCTCACCGCCATCAACCATACGATATGCGAGAGCCATGTCCATAGCACTCTATCAACGGATGTTTCCCATCAAGCAAGCCATGGCTCGCAGTAAGCCCAACTCGCCACCCACCTTCGCCCTGCTCAAATCCAACGGCCCGGCATTCATCAATGCGCATGCTGCAATATGCGAGGATGCGAAGTTGCGATGCCGTGTCGTACGGGGGTCCGCATCCACCCCCTCCCCTCCCATCCCATCCCATCCCTCCCATCCCATCCCTCCCATCCCAATCAATCCTCCCTCTCCCTCTGGTTCGCCCTGCACCGTTCGCCAGTCGGCGCAGCCGGCGCCCGCAGCCCCCCCGCACGTACCTTCCACACCCGCTGCCGCTCGCATGCGCCCGGCGTCTCAGCTTGACGACCTGCGCAATATCGGACCCTGAATAATCTCAAAGGCGTGCATGGCGTGTGGAAGCGGGTGTTGATGCTTCTGGAAAGCGAAGGTGATTGGGCTGGTGGTTCGAGGTGGTATCGTCACATGGATGTGCAGCGTTCATTCACTGGGTATGGGAGGATGGCCTAGTCAAGGTAGGTAGGTACTTTGGAGCGAGGCAAATGTAGTACAGACAGACAGACAGACTTGCATTAAGCGAAGTACACAGTGTAGCGGCTGAGGTTGGTGGAGGGGCAACGCGTGGACATCCCCACCGGCCCACACATTCACACTCTCCCAAGACATCCCGCTCCATGCGCGCAGCGCAGACCGTACCAAAGCTTTCTTTTTTTGCACGGCGAGTAATCCCACCAGTCGCCCTGCAATTCTGCTTCCCGAGGCGGTGTTTCGATTGACCTCGAAAAAAATGGGGCGCGTTGCACCGGGTTGCCAACTCTATCTCGCATCGAGATGATGGCAGCGGATGCCCGTGACAGATACCCCGCCATAGTGGAGTCGATCTCATCTCGCGTGCGCCTCGCCTGCACCGCATCTCAACGCCATTGGAACATGCCGTGCGGAAGTCTATGTGGAGTACTCTACTTGTACATTACGCTTTTCCCGCTTGCTTCGAGCGTGAGACAGAAACCAACGCTGGGACGCGTAATGCTTTCTAGTAACGATCTTTTTCCCTTCTAACGATGCTAGTTGTGGTATCTTAACCGCGGACTCCGAGGACCGCAAACGCCAACGCCTGTGCTAATGGAAACGACATCGGACCCGTGTGCGAGCGCAACCGAAGCTGTCCCGCGAGACCATGATCTACTCTCCCGGCCATGTGCAGGATCGATCAGCAACACCTGGCTGCTTCTAGCCGTCGAGGCTGTACGTAATCTTGTGGCGCTTGGCAGACTTTGGGTCGTCGTCGTCGGGCGCCTTCTTCTTCTTGCTGCCGCCGTTCCTGCTCGCGCCGTTGGACGTGGGCTGGCTGGACTCGCGCGTCGGGAACGACGACGTCGGCGTCTGCCCGTGCGAGGGCGTCGTCTGCGCGGAACCGGGAGTTGAGGATTCCTAACGTCAAAGTATGAGTTATGTCTGACCAGCAGCAGCAGCGCGTAGGAAAAAGAGCCGCCACATACCCTCACGAAGGCGCTGGAGCTCCGGCTGAATATCCGGTCCGCTTCGCTGATCTGGGCTTTCCGTCGAGTCGCCGTGCCTGTCGAGCTGGCGGTGGATACAGCGGCCGCGCCCTTGATGTAATTGTCGAAGCCCTTGACGATGTTTCCGGCACTGGTCTCTTCGAGGTACTGGGTTTCGACGCGGAGGATGGTGGCTTCGAGTTGCTCCTGGAACAGACGTGTAAGTTTGCGGAAACAAGACGTCGGCGTCGGCGCCAGAGAGTACGTACCAGGTTGTGGTCTATGGCGCGCTTTTTCTGGAGAGACTCTCGTAGGTCGCGTCGCAGGCGTTCGTAGTAGGGCATGCCGCGCGACGCATCGGGCTGCGCGTTGCTGGCAGACGTCGGGGGCGCATTCTCCGCCATGATGGCTCCGGGTTCGGTTTTGCTGCGGGCGGACGGTGGAGGAGGAGCGTTTTGAGTCGGGCTGTCGGTGTCGCTGGGTGTTTGTAAATGTTTCCCAGGCGGTCGCGACTTCCCTTGAGGTTCCAGTCCCACCAACCAACCAAAGCCTAGACCACGCTTGGCTAGCGCGCGTCTCTCTCCGCAAACGACAGCTCAAATGTTCGACTTCTTTCACGCCCGCTTTGCCTGCAAACCTCGCCTTTTCGTCCCCTGCGCGTGTCCGCTTGTACTAACCCGCCCTTCGCTACATAAGCCCGTATCCGCCGCAGCTCTGCGCCGTCCTGCACGCGACCACCTGCCCCACATCCCTCGACATCACCGGTCGTAACCATGGATCACAAAGAAGTCGCGCTGCGCGGCAAGGCGATTAGCAAGGCCATCGAGGAGAAGCAACCCAGCTCGTCGATTTTGAAGCTGCTGAATGAGCTTAAAGACGGGATCAGGCCGACCGAGGATTTACTGCGTCAGACCAAGATTGGTGTTACGGTCAACAAGCTGCGCCAGCACGCCGACCCAACTGTCGCCTCGCTCGCCACCCGTATGGTTTCCAAGTGGAGGGAGGACGTCAAGAACAGCAAGGGGGTTGCCTCCCGACCGAAGCCTTCCAGCGCCTCAAACGGCACTTCGTCTCCCGCGCCCGTGCCCTCGAAGACTGCGTCACCAGCGCCTGCCGCCGCGCCTGCAGCAGCGAAGGCGAAGCACGGCGTTGCGCCCGAGAAGCGGAATTCCAAGACGGACAACGTCAAGTACCAGGTCACAGGCGACGAGCAGCGCGATAACTGCGTCCGGCTGATGTACGACGGTCTGGCCTACATGAGCGATGAACGTATGTTTCCCCCAGGCGATCCCACTCGAACTCGAGACCTACGCTAACAAGACTTTCCACAGCTCCCGCCGACATCCTCACCACAGCCCGCGCCGTAGAAACCGCCGCATACGATGGCGCCGGCTCCCGCGTGAACGACGCCTACAAAGCAAAGATCAAGTCGCTCTTCTCCAACCTCAAGAACAAGTCCTCGGTCCACCTCCGCAAGCGCGTCCAATCCGGCGAGATAACCCCGAAGCGCTTCGCCACCATGACGCACGAGGAGATGAAGTCGGACGAGCGCAAGGCAGCCGACGAGAAGCTGGAAAAGGAAAACATGAACAACGCCATGGTCGCCCAGGTCGAGAAATCCATCTCCAAGGAATTCCAGTGCGGAAAGTGCAAGCAGCGCATGGTCAGCTACAGCCAGGCGCAAACCCGAAGTGCCGATGAACCGATGACGACGTTTTGTGAGTGCATGAATTGCGGAAACCGGTGGAAGTTTTCGTAGACGATAACCCTTCATCGGAGCTCCAGGAGCGTGTTGTACGCGGGCTTGATACAGGGGCCTCTTTTTCAAGATGCGTTGTGCGGAGCGAATGGCGCAGAGGGAAGGCTGTTCATTGGAACTGGCGTTTTCAGGGCATGTGGGCGGTGTCTGGGGTCAGATGATCTTCGGATCTTGTATTTTTCTTCCGAGCGCAATCTGGGGTTGCGACGGGCGCCTCTGCGTGCCACCGACCTCCAGCAACAACTTATATCGTTCCAGAAGGTTTTGTAGGGGCTTGAGCCCGGTTTGGTCCCTCTGCGATGTCATCCGACTCGTCTTCCTCTGGCGGGCTTTGGCTTCGCGGGGAAACTTGGTTGAATAGTTTCAAAGAGCAGTTTGAGCGTGCCGGCGAGGTCTTTCGGCAAAGTCTATGTACGAACACGTAATATTACAGTACAATAATTTCAATGTCGGCTTGCAAAAGCGCGTGAAGTATCACATTTGATAATTTCAATGCATGTGATACGGTACAAGGCTAGAAGTTTTAGTATTACATTGCTGTAGTTACTCAAACTTTCGTCCGGCATTGTACAAGTCATCAAAGCACCCACAAGCACCACCACGAGCACAAACAACCAGCCATAACATCAAAATTTCATGCAGTGAATCCAACACCATGTCCGCATGCCAAGGCAAAAACCCCCAACCTCAAGCAACATCCACAAAAGCCCTCTTCTTCTTTCCCCCGCCCTCCTCGGCCTTCTCCACATCCTCCAGCCTTACAATGCCCTTCTCATCCACCCTCTCCCCCACAAACCTCACCGCCGCAACATTAAACCCAATCAGATCCTTATCCCCGCCCAGCGTGCGCCTCAAATCATCCCGCATGCTCTCCAGCACGCTCTTGAGCTCCCTCGACGCGACGATTTGCCGCTGGTGCGTCTTCAGCATGAAGAACAGCACGCGGCACGTCAGCGTGACGTTCCACCTGCGCTGGACCCACACGGCGATAAAGGTGAAGAGCGCGGGCAGCGAGGAGAAGGGCAGCACGAGGAGCGCGTCGTGCAGCTGCGCAGCGGGGATCTTGGACAGCGTGTTGAGCACGTGGCGCTCGGCGGAGACGTTGTTGAGCGCCAGGTACAGCGGGTTGCGCTGCGGCGGCGCGAGGTTCGGGTTCGTCTGCTTCTGCTTGGTCCACGCGCGGACGAGGAGCAGGTCCTCGAGGCCGAGGTCGAGCGCTTCCTGGATGCGTTCGCCGGCGGTGAGGGTTGACGTGGTCTGCTTCGAGGCGGCGCCCACCTCGGGGGCTTCGGCGCCGTTGAGAAGGGGATCCTCGTCTTCGAGAGACGTCGCGAGCGTGTTTTCATAGAGCTCTTCGAGTTCCTTCTCGCGCTCTTCCTCGAGGAAGATGGGCTCGTCGGTGCGCGTCCAGATGCGCATGCTCTTATCGTGACTGGCAGTGATGACGAAGTCGCCTGTGCGGCTCATGGTCATGGCCCAGATCTCGCCATGGTGACCGCGCAGTTTCTGGATTAGCTCGAATTTATCTGCGTCCCAGGATTTGAGGACGCGGTCTTTGGAGGCGCTGAATAGGATGTGTTTCTCGTCGGCTTGGACGGGGTGAGGGATGAAGGAGACGTTGAGGATCGAGTCTTCGTGAGCGTAGAGCGCTTTGTGGCAGTCACCGAAATCGAGACCCCAGAGGCGGATGTTCTTGTCGGCGGAAGAGGTGGCGATCAGCTTGGAGTCACTTGATATCGACATATTTAGTACAGGGAGCTTGTGGCCGTAGAGGTTGAGGAAGAGCTTCAGCGAGTCTACGAAGAACACTTTGACGGTGTTATCCATTGTGGCGACGGCGAGCAGGCGTGAATCCGGTGAGAAGTGAACGTTGAGGACGTCGTCGTTAACCTTCAGAATCCGCGACTGAATGAGCTTGAGGCGTGGCATAGTGCGTTTTGTGCCTGGGATTTCTTCCTGTGCAATCTCAAAGTCCCAGAATTTCACAGTCTTGTCAGCACCCCCTGTGACGAGAGATTTGCCGTCGGGGTGTACTTGGAGTGTCCAGACGGTGCCTTCATGTGCTGGAATCTTGTCGAGAAGTGACGAAGCTGCAATGTCATAGAGCTCGAGGTCGCCGTCCTTGGTACCTACTACCACGATCTTGTCTCCTGGTAGGAATGCAGCGCATAACGCTTTTCCACACTCCAGCGTACGAAGACAATTCTGTGTTCGAACGTTCCATATTTTGAGTCCTCCGTTTGCAGACTTGCCGCTTGATGCAGAAGCCAGCATACGATCGTCTGAGCTAAGTGCTAACGCGCGGATGTCTTGTCTGTGACCTGCAAGCTCGACAGACAGCGTCCGGTTGTATTCGGGCTCTTCTTCGCTCTTTGATTTTGACTTTTGAGGTATTTCGTACACATCGAGAAGATTGCTGTCGGTGCCAACCAACAACTGCAGTTTCTTCGATCTGCCTTGCATCCAGGAGATTGATCTGACCTTGCCTCCTCCAGGTGCTATCCGTACGGTGACGTATGGAACAATGATGTCTCCAATCGCTGCTTCCGCCAGACTTATCTCTTCTTCAGCTTCGGGCGCTTCACCATTCGCTTCCTCTTTCGCCTTTTCCCGCCTTCTCTTTCGTTTCCTTGACAACGCTTTTTGAACTTCCTTTTCGCTACGCATCCTCCATAGTTCAACAGCTCTTTCTGAACCATGCACGGCAATGTAATCAGATTTTCTGTGATACGCAATTCCAAGCGTCCGGTCTTTGCCTTGGCGATATAGTGTTCCTCTCTCGTGAAGGTATCGCTGCTCCACACCTTCACCGACAGACGAGGCTGCTTGCCCAAGACCTGCAAGATCAACAGTCCAAATCCTCAATTCCCCGTCATTGCCTGCTGTCATACAGCTGCTGCCGTCGGGGGATACTCCTAGCGCCCAGCACTCGCCGTTGGACTGCGCGACATGCGTTTCGATGCAGTGCTGGCTACTCACGTCCCAGATCTTTACCAGAGAGTCTTTGCTTGTGGAGAGCAAGAAGGCCTGGTCTGTGTCCATCTCTACATCTTCACCATCAACGCCATCCTCTTGCGCTGCCTTCGGTGGGTGCAGAAAGTGAAGCCCAGTGATCTCTCCCTTGTGTCCTCGAAGCTTGAACAGCCCGACTTCGGAAACCAAGTCCCAGATAACGATATCCGTGTCTTTCGAGCCGCTCGCAAGGCGTACACCGGATCGATCGAAGGCGAGTATAGTAACGGCCGACTTGTGTCCATTGAAGCTGATAACAACGGTTGATGTCCTGGAATCCCACACTCTTATGCTTCCATCTGCGTATCCTACGGCGAAGAGATCTACGTCCACGGCGCTCCTACAAATGACTGTGACCTGTTCGGTGCACGAAGCATCGCGCCATCTGCTCAGCAATTCGCCCTTTTTAATGTCCCAGCACAACACTTGTTCATTTGCGGCTGCATATGCGCGGCCGGCGCCTGCGGATCGGCTGGAGCCAGGTTGTGAAACGCCCTCGGAGGTCCATACGATGTTGGAGGTGGCGGTCGCGACGACACCAAACGCATCCGTGTGCTCGTACTTGCTGGTGTTGTCAGCGGCAGTCATCCTCTGCCCCGGGCGGGAAGGTGCGACTTACTTGTACGTCTTCACCATGTTGCGCGAGGGAAGGAAACTGGGGTATCAAGAGGGAAAGAACAACGAAGGGATCCGCGATCACGCCAAATCAACCTTGCATTGTCTGGGACGTCTAAGGAATGCGCCACTGTGAGTTGGAAGCGTGGTGAACTTTTTCTACGAGCTCGAACTTTTGGCGAAAACCCCACAAGTGCAGCCACGCTAGCTCAGCCACAGCCCACTCGACGAACATCACACCTCCGACCTCCGCGCCAGTTCACAGCGTCAGCGTCCCCGCCATACGCCAGACGGACCACCCACCCAGCACACAGGGACTCCGGCAGCCATGCTTCTCCTCGACTACCAAAACGTCCTCATCGAGTCGCTGCTGAGGGAGCGATTCACAGGGTGCGCAATGCCCCGCCGAGGCAGCCTGCGGACAGCTAGCTAACAGGGACCAGCGGAGCACCCACCTCCATCGACCAGGTCGTGTCCGACTTCGACGGCGTTACCTTCCACATCTCCACGCCCGAGTCCAAGACCAAGATCCTCGTCTCCATACACGTCAAGTGCTATGCCGAGCTGGTGCAGTACGGCGCACAGGCAGTCCTAGAGCGCGAATATGGCCCCTACATCGTGGAACCAGAGTCGGGCTACGACTTCTCGGTGCAGGTAGACCTAGAGGACCTCCCGGAGGATCAGGGTAAGCTTGTAACCAGACCGCGTGGGACGCTAGCTTAGAGTCATACAGAGGGCAAGGAGGACTTGGTCAGGCGCATATCCCTCCTCAAGCGCAATGCCATGGCCGCACCGTTCGAGCAAGCCTTCGACGAGTTCCAGCACCTGCAGGAGGAAGCTTCAAAATACACATCGGAGTCAGCGCCCCAGGGTGTCAAGGAGGGCGGTGAGGTGCGGGCTATCCACTACCGAGAAGAGGAAGCTATCTACATCAAGGCCAGCTACGACAGAGTCACCGTCATCTTCTCCACAGTCTTCCGCGAGGAGACGGACAGGATTTTTGGCAAGGTTTTCCTGCAGGAGTTCGTCGATGCCCGACGGAGAGCAATCCAGAATGCGCCGCAGGTCATGTTTAGGAACGATCCTCCGCTAGAGCTCCAGGGCATTCCGGGTGTCGACACCTCCGGCTCGGCCGACATTGGCTATATTACCTTCGGTCAGTCCAGGACAATCCAGGTCTGAGTTGTTACTGATCAGACTAGTGCTATTCCCTCGTCATCTCACGAACCAGCGACGCGCAGAGGTCATCTCACACATCCAAACCTTCCGCGACTACTTCCACTACCATATCAAAGCGTCCAAGGCGTACATTCACTCGAGGATGCGTAAGCGGACCGCCGACTTCCTGCAGGTCTTGCGTCGCGCTCGGCCAGAAGCAGAAGAGAAGGAGCGCAAGACTGCAAGTGGGCGCACATTCAAGGTCCAGTCTTGAGAGCTGTTGCTTTTAGAGCTTGAAAAAGCTGCGCCGGCAAGGGTGGCATTCGTGTTGGTGAATGTGAGGGTGCAGTATATAGGTTCAAGTGCACAGCACCGTGAGGATGGAAGAGGATGGACGTCGACCGCATGTCGGCGTGGGCGGTATAAACAAAACCACATAGCAAATCAAACACAACACCACCAATCAACAGTGTTACCTTTGCTCAAACCACATAGCAAATCAAACACAACACCACCAATCAACAGTGTTACCTTTGCTCTGGCTGGTCGATTGCACGCGTAGGTCACGGTCGCCATCGGACCCCTAATCGGGAAGGCGGTGAGACGAGCTTGGCAGAACTTTTCGGCGCATCCACTTGACTCTCACCCCTCTTCATTTGTAGAACCCCTCACCACCGCGGTATGTTATGATACGATCCTCTCTCCGCACTCTCACAAAAGCCATGGCTTCTCCGGATCCCAAGCGCGTCCCGATCCCCAAGAATGGCGTCGACTACCGCGGCAAAGTTGTCCTCGCGCCCATGGTGCGCTCTGGCGAATTGCCATCGCGGCTACTGGCCCTAAAGTATGGTGCAGATCTGGTATGGGGTGCGTCGCATACACTTAAATCAATACAACTGTGTCCTAACAACTATTGCAGGCCCAGAAACCATTGATCGCGCCCTCATAGGCACGACTCGCCACCTCAATCCGCACACCTCCACCATCGAGTTTACCCGCCTTCCCACTTCGAAATTGAAGAACCCTACGCTCGATCCCCACATGCGCGAAAGCGTGATTTATCGCATACACCCCGAGCTGGAAAAGGGCAAGCTGATCTACCAAATTGGAAGCGCAAGCCCCGAGCTGGCCGTACAGGCCGCGAAGTTAGTTGCGCCGGATGTCGCTGGAATAGACCTGAACTCTGGATGCCCCAAGCCGTTTTCCACATCTGGCGGTATGGGTGCCGCGCTGCTCAAGACACCGGACCTACTCTGCAACATCCTCACAAGCCTGGTTGAGGAGGTGGGCAAGCCGTTCGAGATTGGAATCAGTGTGAAGATACGTATACTGGACAAGCCTGAGGAAACGGAAGCGCTGGTGAGGAGATTGGTGAAGACGGGTATCACAGGCTTGACAGTACACTGCCGGACGACACCCATGCGGCCCAGGGAGCGGGCTATCAGGGATCAGCTGAAGATGGTTGGAGAGGTGTGCAGAGAGGCGGGTGTCGCATGTCTGATGAACGGCGACGTCACTTCGAGGACCGAAGCACTCAAGTTCGCCGAGGAATTTGGCGTAGACGGCGCGATGATCGCCACTGAAGCAGAGAAGAACCCGAGCTGCTTCCGGCCAGACGGGGAAGGAGGACCGCATGAGTGGCGCTCGCAGTGGAAGACGGTCGTCACGGAGTACATGCGGTTCGCGCTGCAGGTCGAGAACCGCTGGGGCAACACAAAGTACCTGCTTGGTCAGATGATCCCAGGCAAGGACAAGTGCTATGCGGCGATGAACAAGGCGAAGTGCTATGCAGACGTTGTACAGGCGTTGGGTCTGCAGGACGTGGATAATCTGCTAGAACAGGCGAAGATCGTGGACGAGCATCTGGGCATACCGCCCCAAGAGTCCAGGGCTTCGAAAAGAGCGAGGGTGAAGGAGGCCCAGCCGGAGAATGAGAAGAAACAGGCACAGCAACCGAAAGAGAAGAGAAGAGCAGACGCAGAGGACATTCAAGCAGCGAAGAGGGTCAAACTACCCGACGCACCAGCAGAAATCTCCGTGTTGCCACAGGAGACATCGGCTCCGGCGGCTTTGAGCGTGTAATGGGCACTGTTGGTGTGGATTCTGCATAGCATGGGTGGCCTATATGAGGCTGGTATTTTTGATGGTATTTTCGATGGTATTTGGACCACGCTCAACTGGGTTTAGAATTCATGTAAGCTGTTTTGTTCTCAACCAAGTTGTTCAGTATCGTGATGTGCTCACAACACTAGTCCATTGCAAGGCCACTCCTTCCTCCCTTGGAGACACGCACCTTTTCGTCCTGTCGATCTTACTTCATGGGCGATCAGCTTGGGCCATTTCATCCTCTGTGAAGTGTTCATCTTCGCAAAACTGACGGGCAGTGACCATGTCATAATTTAGTCCTCCCTATGACCACGTACGGGTAATTCATCTTACGTGAGCGTCTTCTAAAAAGCCCACCACAAACACTGAAAGATAACCAAACGTCTATAGACGACGCCGCTGCAGCTGGGTATACGCTAACCAAAGAAAAAGAAACAGCCATAAAGCCCCCGTTACCACATCACCCACAACGCAACCTCAAACACACATAAAGCAGCACAATCACCAGCAAGCCCCCCACGATCATCCCAGTCGCCAATCCAGCCTTCGCCCCCGTCCCCAACGTCGCCCAAAAATACGGCAACCTAGCCGGCCCCTTCTTCTTCCCAAACCCATAGTCCACGCTCCCAAACCCAATATCCGTCCCCTGGAGCTGCTGCTCGCACCCGTACAGCAGCGTCTGAAAACCCACCAGGTTCGCTGCGGCGACAAAGTCCTTGGTGTCTTTGCAGTTCTCGCCGCAGCAGCACGGCAGCATGCCGTACCGCGAGGACGTGTTGAGGTACTGGGTGTTCCAGTTGTAGCCCGCCGGGAAGACGCACACGGGGAGCGTCCAGGTGCCGACCCAGCCAGCGCCGTCGGCCCAAGGGGATGAAGTGCCGTTGGAGGCGATGGCGTCGGCGAGTGCGCGGTGCGCCATTGGCTCGGTGAAGTTGAAGCGCGCGGCGCGGAAGGAGGCTGCGGATGACCTTGATATATCCGTACCGGAGATGTCCCACGCGGACTCGTTGAGGTGATCGAGACCTGTCGGGGGCTCGAGGAAACCCTTCAGGATGCCGGATTCGTGGTACGCGTAGGTGTGGTAGACACCGCCGTCGTCAGAGGAGTAGTACCGCGTCTGGTTGGGGCCGGAGGCGTCGGACGTGTCGTTGGTTGCGTGGAAGGTGGTCCAGATTTTGCGCTTGCGCCACTGGGCGTTGATGATGATGGAGAAAAGCTGTTTCTTGTAGAAGGACTCGATCTGAGAGGCGGAGGGGAGGAAGGAGTGGTCGACCATGGAGCCGCCTCTGAAGTAGTCGCTGGAGGGCGGTGAGCATCACTGTATGGGAATAGGGAAGCGGTGGCTTACAGGAAGGTGTAGTTCGACGCGTCTGTGTCGCCGTTGAAAGTTGTGTTCGACCAAGTGTCGATGCTGGAGCGCAAGGCTTCGCCATACTCGGCTGCGAAGTCTTTGAACGTGGCAATGCTGGCGAATCCTGCGATGGAGCTTCCCAAGAGTCAGCGAAGGTGATGTGAAACAGTTTGAGCTCGACTTACTCAGGCTTGATTTCTTTGCTGATTTGGCTGAGTCCAGCACCAGCGAGGGCCGCGAAGCCTCCACCTCCGGCTGCAACTGCCGCTTCGCTCTTCTTTGCTGCCGCTGAAGATGCCGCCAAGATTGGTGCGATCGCTCCCGCAATGCCAACGATACCCGACATCCATATGAGTGCGTCTTCAGGCGCGAAGTTGGGTTCTTTCCAGGGGAAGAACGTCAAGACCATTTTGTCCACCCGGTCAGTGAAGTCTAATTGCCCCTTCGTTATACCTTCCTGGATGCAGTCAGCGTTGTCATAAGAATCAATATTTGAGATCTTACCTCAATAGCTTTGAACAGAATGTGCAAGTTCACCATCGATATCTGCGACATGTACGCCCAAGCCGGGTCGCCATTATCTTCAAAATCTATCTAGTGTCAGCACAGTCGTAGTCGTTTTCCCTAGTTATACATACCACTACATCCCGCGTAGATACAACCACTGTCGTCTGTCAAGCCACACTGGTACGGAACATGCGATCCAAATGCCTTGCCTAGCTCGGTGGTAAAAGCAGAGTGCTGACCTGCCGATATGGCCGCCCACCAGTCGCGCAATTGAATATCTGTGTCGGCGCCTAAGTATGCTGCGGGTGTTGTTTCCCACTCGCTACTTGTATTACAGACTCCTCGTGGGGATAGCTGCGCTGTCGCTATCGAGAGCAGCAAGGTAAAGGGGAGGAGTGCCAACCTCATCATCGTCGTATGGTCGAAGAAAAGCCCAAAAACGACTCTATGGCTTTACTAAATGTTGTAAAGAAGGGATAAAGTAAGATCGATAGTGACTAGGGCAGCCGTACATTTGTATACGCGATTATCGTAAAGCCCGTCCATCTAGGCTATATTTATGAACATTCGTATAGACACCTTTTTCGTGATGGTACCGCCCAACAGCCTTGGAGAGCGTTCCACACAGCCTCGGGGAAGCGCTCAGCCCCTGATAGCCTTGCGGCAGACGAATCACATCCACGGCGAGCCGAGTGGCGTTTCATAAGTTTGTCGAGTCCAGCCTGGGCAACACTTCGGAATTTGTGGTATGACAGTTCAGGAGCACATTCGCAAATGCATCAAGGCTGTTCGCAAAGCCAAAGAATATGAAAGGGTCGCAAAAGCATCGTAATGAAATTGTGAAGAAGAGGTTCAATAGAGATAGCGACACAGAATATTGGTGTTGGTGCCGAGCAAATACGAGCTGCGAGACAGCCACTTCTCTTGGCCTCTCCAGGGTTCTGTTCCGTGGGGGCTGTGGGTTGATGTCGTTTTGATTGGCTGGCTGCGGCCATGAACCACGTGCGGTATGTATTCTGCACATGCTCCATGCAGATGAGACAGATATTTATGATGGATGTTGTGAGGTTGACATTGAGTGCTTCCGGGTTTGTCTCGGAGGTAAGAACGGCGACGGCGGGCCTCCGACTCCCTCTTCGTTCCTTCTTCCACCAGCATCATGCTAAACATCGGCCTTTGACGATTGCCATCCAGTGGAATGGACATAAAGCTTGCCTGGATCATACTTTTTTTCTTCGCATCAAAAAGGTATCCGTATTTCATCAATCTCCGCGTTACCTATGATAGGCTCTGCGTGCCTTCTAAGCGATTCTGCTGCCCATCCTGTGCATCACTTATCCGACAGCGCGTATGCAAGATCGGAGAAGCACAAAGAGCGATAATCTCCTCTTTTTTCGGTGAACATGTCCATATAGACCATTGTGATACCATGTGAGAGCACTGCGTGGCTTGGTAAGCTGCACCCCGCGTCATCACGCTCGTTATTGCGCAATACAGTATACCATCGAACCCCTACTTGAGGCATCACGGCTTGACGCACCTTTTCCTAAACGAACTAGAAATTGCCCCACCGGGAGATAATGAAGCGTCCCATGCAGCCAATCATCATTTGTTGCGATGCGCTGCAATTGCGATCAAAAGACGCCATTCCAAGGAGACATCTGTGTAAAGGAACGACAACGCAACACTCTGCGACCCAGAATCTTCCAACAGCAACTCGCGATCGGTCCCTGGGCTTGCACCACACTAAAACGTAGTAGGAACAGACTGATTCACCGAGACGATTGAGAACATGTCGAATCCCGTCCAGCGACTGGCGCAGGTGCAAGAGCAGCTAAAATTACCTGTCGCCGCTCCAGATCATATTTCAACGCCACAAGACGCGGCAAAACATTGGAAGCCACGGCAGCGTCCGTTTGATTCGGCTCTACCAGTCAAGGTAGAACTCCAGCACATATCTCGCGCCTCGATTCTGATATAGTGGTTAGGCCATCTTTGTCGGAGCGGGCATAGCAGGTATCGCGGCTTCGGTCTTGATCCCTCGTAAAGTCGCCAATCTATCGTATGTTGTCTATGAGCGACAGGATGCTGTGGTAAGTTTATATTTATCTCGATAAACGGGGGACGGAAATGCACCCCAATAGGCGGTTCGCTCATTCCTGTACGACTCGAAAGGAATTCCAGAGTCGCAAGGTTCCTACGCTTGGACCTCGGGCTGGATCAAGGCGTTCAAGATGGGAAAAATTTCGCACCCTTTGGATTCGGCTTCTGCCGCTTATGTCTGGGCGACCAAGTGTCTGAATGAAAAGACTGACGTATGAGAAAGGGCGGAACGTGGGCACAAAACCGTTACCCCGGAGTGAGATGTGATATCCCATCTCACACCTACCGTAAGTTGACTTCTCGCCGATTGTATCTCAACGCCTTCTTACTCGTCTTCCAGAGCTCACATTTGCTCCCAACCACCGTTGGTCAGAATATTACTCTCCGGGACCAGAGATCCAGAGCTACTACGAACATGTGGTAAAGCAATATGGCGTTGACAAGCATCTTCGTCTGAAGCATGACGTTCTCTCCGCAGTCTGGTCCGAAGAGATTCATCAATGGGTAGTCAAGGTCAAGAATCTCGCTACAGGAGAGGTATTCACTGACACAGCTCACTTCTTCATCACAGCGGCAGGAAGGCTGAACGTTCCGAAATATCCGAATATACTTGGACTGGAGAAGGAGTTCAAGGGTCCTGTTGTTCACCCTGCACAATGGACTGAAGAGCTCACCCGCAGCTTGGATGGAAAACGTGTAGCCATCATAGGCAACGGCGCAAGTGGCCAGCAGCTCCTAGTGAATGTCTTCGACAAAGTCGCGCATATAGATCACTATGTACGATCACGGCAGTGGATCGTTCCTTCGTTCTCTCCGAACCTTCTCTCGGCGCGTCGGGACGTGCTCGGGGCACACCTCTTCACCGAAGAAGAGAAACAGAAGTTTGAGAAGGATCCTAAAGCTTACCTCGAGTATCGTCGGTCTATAGAAAAGAACTTTCATGGCCGGTTTGGAGGATCTGTGAGTGGCAGCGAAGAGAACGATAAGATCCGACAAGCATACGAAGACGCGTTGTGGGAGAAGGTGGACGGTGACAAGACCTGGTTTGATAGACTGGTTCCTGCATTCGCGCCCGGTTGTAAACGACCCACCCCCTCAGCTGGATACGTCGAAGCGATCAGAAGCCCGAAGGTCGATTATGTTGACGATGTGAGGGTCACACATGCCACCGCAGACGGCTTGGTAACATCAGATGGTCGGGAGAGAAAGGTGGACGTCATCATTACCGCAACGGGTTTCAAGAGTGGCTTCCTGCCTCTCTTCCCTACTATT
Organism: Karstenula rhodostoma CBS 690.94; assembly: GCA_010093485.1. Taxonomy (NCBI): domain Eukaryota; kingdom Fungi; phylum Ascomycota; class Dothideomycetes; order Pleosporales; family Didymosphaeriaceae; genus Karstenula; species Karstenula rhodostoma. The sequence continues at coordinate 1,353,813 of MU001504.1, forward strand.
GGTAAGGAAGGGTTAGACCTGAGTAAACACTGGGCTGAAGATGGGCCCCTCGGGTATCCCCAAACTTACTTCGGACTGATGGCACCCAACGTGCCGAACTACTTTGGGGTCATTCAGGTAAGTGCTACCTACATACAGACCCTTGGACCAGCTCCATAGTGTGTTGTCTGGGACTGGCAAAGGAGCTAACTCATCGTCTAGGCAAACAGCAATGGTGCTGGTGGCTCCTATCCCCTCCAAGCCGAGATATCTGCAACATACATCGCAAAGGTCATCCGGAAAGTGCAGAGAGAAGGCTATCTTGCCATCTATCCATCGCAAGCCGCGACCGACGATTTCAACGAGATCATCACTGGCTACTTCGACGACAAAGTCATCGGCGATGACTGCGACGGGTGGTGGAAAAGCGGATTCGGAAAATCGCGTCCGCTCCTTATGTGGCCTGGCACAGGGCATCACCGCTTCGATATCGTGCGAGAGCCTCGCTGGGAAGACTTTGTGTTCGAACGGGACGAAGAAGGACGGCGCAATAGGTTTGCGTATTTCGGTAATGGGTGGACTGAGCGAGAGAAGAACGGGGATGAGGCGGTGCTGACGAAGTATCTCAAGGAAGTGGGGACTGTTGATCTGGCTACGCTGCATGAGAACTGGAATGATTGATGAATGAACAGAAAAACGCATAACGATTACATTTATAGAAGATTTCAAATGAACGAGCCACGCTTTCGAAACACCCCAGCAAATCCAATCTTGAAACTCATACTACCGTTGAAGTACAATACGACACATGCGAATATGTGAGTGCCTTTCTTAGACTGACTTTTTCTTCGAGCTCTTCGAATCATTTCGTAAGAGATGATGTTCGTCAGACATGCTTATGAAGGTACCAACGACCGATGCAGCCATGAACAGGAAAGTCACAGGGTGACGGGAAACAACAAACGCCACCGTCCATGCAAATATTGTGTTAACCGGCCAGTAGAACTTCCAGAGGAAGTCCCATACAACAGTGAACTTGAATCGGAAGCGATCGAGAGAAGTTGGCGATAGGATTCGATTCCAATGTTCTCTGGTGGTTTCGATTTTGCTATTCGCGTCCGCAAGAAAGTGATCTCGTCTCTTGACTAAGTCCTTTGTGAACGGGCGTAGTTGTCGTGTTTCAGGGTCATAAGGGTTTTCCTGGGTCATGTAACTGGCCCATCGACTCACAGCGGCACTCGCAGGTTCAGCTGCAATTTCGAACCACTCCCCGTGGCTTGCGCCGCACACCTCGCATCGATAGGGTCGACAAAGATCCAAGAGATATGTTTGAATGAGGCGTTCGGCCCGACAGTAGCTGTCCACTTGTACATTCTTGACCAACCTAAGAGTGAGACCACATTGGTATTTTAATTGTCGCTTCCGACGGATAGTTTCTTTTGATCTTCCTATCTTGTGAAGGTCAGGTCGTTTTGGATCCGACAATATGTAGATGTACCCTTCCGAATCATTTGGCGTGAGCCCTTTCTCAAGCACCGCTCGTACTTTGTTGTGGAGTTCCGTGGCGTTTATCTCGATATTGGAAGAGTTAGCCACTAGTGATCCATCTGGGTTGGCTTCATCTTCCAAACCGAGCGTCATTACATGAACTACGTCCGGGTCATTTCCATCATCGCGGAGGGAAGGCACCCGGTCACGGCCTGATTCAAGGTCTTCGAGCGCCTCTCGATTGACCGAGAGTAGTGTACCTCCGGTCCCTCCCAGCTGCTCGTCTATTGCCTTAGGTGCACGTGTTTCTTCTGACTCTGGAGTTGCTTGCCGCTTCGAGTCCAATGTTGTGTCGCAAACCTGTACTTGAGACGTCTCTTTCAAGTTGATGTTCCTACAGACAGCACAACTGGCTTCATGCTTCTTCCGCCAGCCTGGTGAGGAATAGGATTGCTTGCCGCACAGAGACGGAACCCTGTTGTTCTGCAAATGTGGTGTTTGAATGGAATCGTCGATGGAATCGTCGTTAGAGATACTTGCTCCAACATTTGCAGTACCACCAGGAGCAGATCGGGGCTTCTTGGTAAGAGAAGGGCGCCGTTTATCATGTTTTATTGATAATTCCGATCGTAGCGTCTTTTCAAGGTTTTGCTGAACGGGATTTGGCGTGCTTTGTGATCTTGAATTTCGCGATTCTTGGTGTGTCAGAACTGTAAATTCATTTGCAGACGAAGTGGCATCTCGTTGCTTGTCATACAAATTGAACTTAGGTGGTGGAGCAAGATCATGTTGAAAGCGCCGCGATGGGTTATGGGGGACCGGTGGTGACAGCCTGGAGGACATGGTGGCAATGATGACCGCAATTTCCGAGATGTCGTTATTACACGAGGTGAAAATCAGACTCACAAAGTACTACAATGATTAGGTCCTAACGTATAAATATACGTCAGCTGTGACCTTCTTGGATGCAAAAGCCCCAACAGACGAGGCTGGGTAGTGCTGCGCCGCAGAGCGGCTCGCTTGGCCGCCCAAACATGCCATATGTTTGAAGGGGTTTCAGCGGATCCACGTCGCGGGCAGGCCTCTAAGTAATCGCGGGCAGGCCTATAACTAAATCTAGTTAAGTTTTATATAAGCTAAGGAACTATTTTAAAATACTATTCTATAAAGTAAATTACTATAAGAAAAAAGTTTTTTTTAATAATTAAACTACTATATTACTTAATATATAGATTTTTAATATTAGTATTTTAGCTAGTATTATATATTATATATTATATTTATTATTTTTTATTACTAATACTAGCTATTACTCCTTATTAATTTAATTAATTATATACTTATTTTATATAGAAACTTAATTATAATTATATTAAACTCTATTTTTAATATCCCTAATATTAATAATAATATTTTATTATTAATAGAATTAATATAAAACTTAGTATTTTATATATTTATAATTTAGATATTTATATCTCTTATATCTAATTCTAATAATAATACTACTAATAAATATATAAAAAGATATAAAATACTTTATAATACTAATATTAATAATATTATAAGTAATTCTAGTAATAAGAAACCTATTAAAAGATTTTTAAAAATTATCTAATAATAGTATTATATTATTTATATAATAAGTACCTATATATTATATTAATATAAGTTTAAGAATTTAATTATATATAGTAATATTAATTATACTAGTTTTTATATATATAAAGAACCTTTATATATTTATAAATTAATATTTAAAATAGTATTATTATTATTACTAATAGTAATTAAGTTCTTAGATAACTAGGGCTATAAGTATTAAGTTATATATAAAAAGGCTAAGTAATATAAAAATATTATTAGTAAGTAATATAAATATAAAATATAGTATTTATAATATAGTAGATATAAATATATTAAAAAAGAAAATTACTAAAAATTTAATATAAAATTCTAAAAATATAACTACCTATATATATTATATATTATTACTATAAATATACTTAATTTAAAAACTTTAGAATAGAGAATTCTATATATAAAGAGTTAGAAATATAAATAATAATTTTTATTATATAATTATTTACTATATAAGGATATATATATATATACTCTAAGTATAAAAATAAGTAATAAAATAAAAATATTAAATAAAAGGTAATTATATACTTTAGTACCTTTATTACTAGTATATATAGTATTATAATAATACTATACTATAATTTCTTAAGTATCTAGTTAATATATAATAATATATATAACCTATATTTATAGTATAGGTATAGAGAGTTATAATTAAAAATAAAAATAAAATTATTAAAAAAAAAGTTAATAAAAAAGGGATACTTTTTTAAGTAAGTTATATACTAGATTTTTCTAAATTTAATATATTTACTTAAAGTCTAAGATTAATATCTAGTATAATTAGTATATTATTATTTTTAACTAATATTATTTTATTTTAACTAGATTCTTAATACTAGAATTCCTACTTATAGTTTTTTAGGTATAAACTTAATATTAATAATTATATTATTTTTTTTTTTTATTTATTTATATTACTAATAAGCCTTTATATAGATACTAGATACTTTCCTTATTAATTATACCTTTAAGATAAATAAATATAACTAATTATTATTTAATATTATTAGTTTTAATAATAGTAATTATATAGTATATTTTAGTATATACTTTATATTAATATATAATAAGAAAGCCTATAACCTTATTTTTAGTTAGTTAAAAAAATTATTTAATAAGTTTAAAATTATTAGATTTACTATAAATAATAATAGATTACTATAAACTATAGATATAGATAGGTTAGTTATATATTATATATTTATATAAATTATTATAATTAATTATTATTCTAAGTCTAGCTAAGATATATCCTTAAATAGCGCCTTAGTACCCTATACTAGTTCTAATAGTATAAAATATCTTAGCCTCTCCTTTTATATTTACTATTTACTACTATTAGTAATTACTATAACTTATTATAATAGTAAGTATACTATACTATAAGTAATAATATATATATATAATCTAATATACCCCTTTAGCTTAGTATCCCTAAACTACCTAAGCTAAATTATAAGTAATAGCTTAGAGTACTTAGTAAAAGTAGTTTTAGATTTTTTTAAATAGTATAGTACTTATTACCTCTTAATTTTCTATATTAACTAATCTAAGCTAGTTAAAGAAGTTTAATTATTTATTTATTAGTAGTACCTTTATAAGTCTATTAGTAATTATTTTAGCTAACTTAGTATACTTAATAATAATTATTCCTATAGAGACTTTTTATTATAGCTAGTAATTATAGATATTAATATATTAGAGCTTAGTCTAGAGTTTTAATACTTTCTAAATTATTAAGTAAATTATCTATTAATTATTATATTATATTATAATTATAGAGCTAGATAATATAATTCTAAACTCCTTTAATAATTTTAAAATATAGATAGCTTCCTTAGCTACCTATAATAGGGCGAGTAGTTCTACCTCTATTATAGAGGTAGTAATAATATTTTATTTATTTACCCTCTATATTATTAGGCTATTAAATAACTTAATTATATAGTTCTATAAGCTTTTCCTATTAATTATATTATTAATAAATAAGGTATTACTAGTAATTTAGAGGTATAATCTATCTCTAAGCTATAGACCCTTATATTTAGTAGCTAAGAGATATAATAATACTCTATTAGTAGTATTTTAATATACTTAGTCTAAGTTTAATAGAAACTAGGCTAGCTATAATATAGTAAAAGTAATATCTAGTTATATTATAACTATTATAAATAGTAGTTATCTAATTTTTTATTAATACTTATTAATCTCTAATAGTAAGACTAGATCTTTTTAAAGTTTAAATTCTATACTAGCTATAAATATATTATAGTAGTAATTAGTTTTATTTACTAGTTATTAGATCTTTTTAATATATAAGGTTTATAATAATTATATAAGTTACTAGTTTTATTTTTAAATAATCTTTATACTAAAGAACTATTATAGGTTATCTCCTCTAGTTATAGTATATTTTTATTTAAATAGCTCTATTACTTTAGTTACTACTACCTCCTTTATTTAGTAATAAGTAATAATAATATTATCTATATAGAAAAAAATAATAATACTATCCTTAATTATATAGTATAGTTTATATAGAATTATAGTAAAACCTATATCTTTAAATATTATAGTAAATTCTTTCTACTATAGCTTAGGTAAGATTTAAAGTCTATAGAGGGCCTTTTATAGTTTAAAAATTATACCTTTTTTTTAGTACCCTATAGGTATCCTTATATAGACTTCTTAATTAAGTATTATATATATAAATATATTAGTTATATTATATTATTTTAGTTTAAGGTTATACCTAATAGCTATTACTATAAGTATATAGAATAATTAATTAGTTAAGATTATTATATAAGTATTTTATAGAGTAATATCCTTCTATTAGTTTTTTTATATAATTAGTTAAACTTTATATTTTAGAAATTAATAGTATTTATTAAGTTTATAAGTATATACTTATATATAGTTAAGGATTTAGTAATTTATTTATTTAATTAGTCTCTATAGTACTTTTATCTATAAGTTTATTTATTAATAGCTAGTAAAGTATTTATATTTAGCTTTTTAAAATAATTCTCTTATTAGGTAATCCTTAAGTCTAGTTTAGATTATTAGTAGTAGTAGTAGCTAGTTTTAATAAGGCTTTAATTTTTTTATAAGTATTTATTTTACTTATATTTTATTAAAGTTATAGCCTTTATATATACTTTTATAACCTACTAGGGTACCTACTATAAATATAGTTACTTAGGATATAATTTTTATACTAGCTACTATTAGCTACTATATATAGTTATCTACTACTTATACTTTTAGTAATAGTATATTTTATATTATAAGTTATACTAGTAATATAACTAGTAGTAGTATTATTAATAGTAATAGATAGGTACTATTATACTTTCTTTTTAGTAACTTTTCTAATATCTCTTATTATTATTATAAGTTACTATAACTTATTATAACTAATTTATTTTTATAGAATAAAGTTATCTTTAGTTTAGTTATTAGAGTAGATAGTCTCTCTATAATTCTAACCTATAATATAATCTCTTCTAGAGTACTATATATAAAGTTATCTATAAGCTTTTTCTATATTTTATTAAATATTATATCTTTATTAAATATAATATTATAAATATTAATTACTTTTAATAGTAATAGAATCTATATATACTAGATATTTATTAATTAGTATTCTATAAGGTATCTAATTTATACTTTTAAATTAAGTCTCTATAGCTTATTTTTTTTATACTATATATTATTAGTTATAGTAAAGGCTTTACTTTTATATACTTTAAGGTATACTAGGTTTAATTTCTAAGGCTAAGTTATTATCCTATTAATAAAAGTAACTATTATAAAAAATACCTTATATAGTAAATACTAGTAATTTTTATAATTTAGTATTTAATTATATAGGTATATTATAGCCTTAGTAATCTTAAGTTATATTTTCTATAAAAGGTTTATATTAAATTATATTATATAGGCTTTTTTTTTTATTATACCCTCTAAGTACTTAGCTTCTCTATTTTATACTTATATATCTAGTACTAAGGGCTTAATTTTAATACCTTAGCTTATATACTAGTATTTAATATCTACTTTTACTATAAAGATCTTATTATCTAATTTAATAATCTTAATTATTATACTAAACTATACTTTTATAAATAATATAAAGTTATTAAGTACCTTAATAATAGTCTTTACTAGATAGTTATCTTTTATTAAGAATATAAATAATACTTGGCAATATTAGGGATTATAGAGCTCTAATTAGCCGCGATAAGGGGTACCTTAACCTAAGCACTAAACTAATTTAGGATAAGTATAGTATATAACTAGCCTTTCTAGTAATCTTTTCTTATATAGTAATCTAATTAATTTACTCCCTAAATAAAGGGATATTTAAGCT